>CM066921.1:1200000-1800000 GCA_033964015.1 Scolanthus callimorphus
TCCTAATATCGAATAGTTTAATAGTTTAAGTTAAATAGTTAAAGTTTATTTCCACAGACATAATAGGAATAAAAAAAAACGTGGTAGGAGACCCTAAGAAACCACAAGGCTTATCCGAGTAGGGTTCCCCATGTATACTTATGTTTTTTTTTTCTATAAAAAATAGCAAGCGTCACGGAATGAAGCCATAACAAATGATGCCATAACAAAGGAGTTGATGGCTAGGGCTTATTTTAAAATAACAAAGACGTGAATAGGGATGGAATAAGAATAGGGAGGGAATAGGAATAGAAAGGGAATAGGAATAGGAAGGGAAAATAGGAATACCTCCTGGCGACCTGGGAGGGTCGTGGTTGTCCGAGCTCTCTGAATATCGAGCCATCTGAAAGAAAACAAAAAACAAAGAGAATAATACTAAAAAAAGGAAACAACGAAAAATGCCAGTATTACACGAAACCTTGTTTTCCAATTAGCATAGATCCGCCAGCAGGTTTCACGTGTCTTGGGATATCTAGCCCAAACCTTTTCTTGGAAATTCCCAAAAGAGCGCAAGTAAATCAATATTCATGGGAAGCCATCTCAAGACTTGACCTGCTCTCACCGGAAATTAAATGATACGTGATTGAAATGCAGGTAAAGAGAGTATTTTCACAGATACTCACTCGTATAGCATTAGGACCCCGTCGCGGACTCACGCTGAGTAACCGCGGCCTGTCTTGGGTGGAACTGGAGTCAATGAAGCCGAAATGCATGTCGGGAGAGAAGCTGTCACGTGGTGAAGACTGGAGGTCTGAGTCCGAGTCTGGGCTCAAATCATCTCGCCCTGGGGACTGGGCATCAGGCCATTCTCCTTTCTCTGACGCTGGACAAGTTATAAAAGGCGAGAAAAATTCATTACGATTTTATAAGGAAAAGTAGATATGAATACGAAGACAGGAGAAATCAGAACAATGAGCGGAAAAACACACAATAAGAAAATCCAACAGACAACAAACACACAGACAACAAACAAACAGACAGACAAACAACAAACAGACAGACAGACAACAAACAGACAGACAACAAACAGACAGACAGACAGACAACAAACAGACAGACAGACAGCAAACAAACAGATAGACAACAGACAGACAACAAACAAACAGACAGACAGACAACAAACACACAAAGATGGACAGACATGGACGGACAGAGAACAATGGCCAGAAAAACACACGGTAAGGCAACAGACAGACAACAGACACATACAGGCGGACAGATTGTTACCAGTGTTATTGGTCTCTTGTACGAGGTTGACACGTGACTGGGATCCTTCCTTCTTGATGACGTCAATGAGAAGGGTATCGTCCGTACTAGAACTCAGGACCTCGTGGCTTTGGGTTCGTATTTTGAGAGCTGAGCCTTCCAACGGGGAAAGCAAATCTGAAAGATTTCAAAAGACTTGGTTTTATTTGAGTTCTTCTTCTTTAAAGAGCAACATTTCCCCACTTTCCAGGGAAGAACTTGTCTCTTCGTGGCAGTCAAGTCTACCTAAGGAAATATCCCAAAGTCAAGAACAGACAAAGGAATCTTACATTCTCTGATATGTTCTTCATCCATCACGGCAGAGCTGACGTCTCCATCCGTTCCCGGCATGCCTAGCAGTGGTCCCGTGGGTCTATTCTGTATGCGCATGACCCAGGATATGTTACCGCTGGCCCGCCTGATCACGATCTCGGCCCAGCCTTGGCACACGCAATGACAGTCAAGGCCGCCTAGAAATAAGTTGATGAATGGATAACAACCTTATAAGGCTGGAGAAAATGTGTTAGACTGAAAAGGAAATACAAAATACGAGCGTTGCGGATGGATTTTTTAACTCTTCCAAATTAATGCTGTTGGCAGCTCATTTTGAGATGGGCATTTTTTTTTCAAAACCTACACACTATCAATGGCGGTTGAAGATTTTGCTCGCCAAACCCAACATCTAGTCGCAAATGGTCGTAATGTCGGGCCCTCACACAGAGACCCCGTGGCCAGATAAGGGCCTCAATACAAGGTCCAGGCGCGCATCATTACATGCCCGAATTCTGACGTGGTCATTTTGAAAATTGAGTGTTCACACTAGTACCCGTACTCGAGCAACGTGCGTGAGCATCAAGTGTAAACACAGCTTTAGACACGACATAACAACCCATACCATGTGCTGCTGTCGCTTGGGGTTCCGGGGTTCTCGATCGTCCACCACTAGTCGCCCCTTTACCATCAGGAGTCTTATCGACATGTCCCCCCTTATCTGTATTGCTACCACTATCTGAGTCCGGGGGAGTCACGATACGAACGCGTTCCCCCGTTCCCCCTGGGGAATCGGACTTGGAAGCCAACGCCCGATCAAGAAGACTCTCCCTACTGCGCCTGCGACGGGCTTGCAGGTCAGCGGTTGGCTTCATCTGGCTAGAGATCCTCTCGCGCAGTGAGTAACAATTATCGCAGATTCCGTCCGGTTCTATGTAGGTCCCGGATGTCGTTATACTGACTATCGTATTGCCAATCATCCACTTCCGGGTTTGACCACGTGACAAGAGGAACTCCATGGCTGCCGTGCTGAAATAGAAAAAGCACGTTGACAGTTATCGAAATGAGTCATACCATGAAAACTGTTTCAAGAGCTGATCTCAAGATCTGAGCTGATCTCTTCAGGCAGGATTTCTAACTACTACCTACAGAACAGAGATATGTGTGCGGCAGTTAATATGCTCAATGTGTAGTTTTACAAACAATATTCATACCCAAGCAATGGGCATATGCCCAGAATTTTACATTTTAAGGGGCAAAAACCTTGACAATGAGATCAAATGGAAATTTCGACATCGTAATCTGTACAAATAACGGGCCATAAAGGACTAATTATGGAATGAGCTCTATTTACCGTTTAGGCTGCGAGAGGCATGGGGCGAATGAGTAGCGAGCCATCATATCCATACAAACTTCACTCATCTCCGCGTGGAACTCGTACTCAGACTCCTTCATCTGGGGCGGACTCACGGGCGAAGCTGACCGAGTAGGGGTCTGGGGTGAGTATGACTGCTGACCAGCGCTACCACTGCGGGTTCGTATACCGAGGGCGGGGCTCTCGCACCGTGAGTCGTGTCGCTCGGGTATGACCATGCTTGTGCGCAAAGACTGAAGGAGAAGGGTATGTTACATCATTTAACTTAAAAAGCCTGTGTCAGCTGCCATTTTGACAGCATAGCAACATACCAAGTTGGAGAAAGAAAGAAATCCATTTCCATCGGCTGATTTAGAGAACATAGAGCAATTTTCTCGAATTTGGTAAATGAAATCTGAAACTTTGTTTTTAGATGTTGATTTAGAGATTTCTACACGTAATTTGTCTTCTAATATCCAACGAAAACAATAACAAAGGAGTGGCTGACACGGGCTCTTTAATTTGCATGGCAAGCGCACCCCAGGAAATTCACTCCAGCAATTTTATTTCCTTGGGTTTTAGGCTACAGTTCATTTCCATCGAGTTTGAACATCATACCGGTTCTGTCTATGCGTCATTAAGCCCAAGGAAGGTAAATATTGTAAGCGTGAAAATCACGTGATTTGCAGGAGAGGTTAATTATTACCTTGGCAATAAACCCGACGAAGCCTTTACGGTAGGCGATGCGGGCACGCACGAACCACGCAGCGATCACGTGATACGCCAGAGTGACAGTGTACTGAGAATACCTGTAACAAATAAACAAACCCTTTTGAAACCATTCATCTGAGTTGCAAATCAGGGATGGGATGGGATGTTTACCTTTGCGAGTCCGTATACGGAAGACAAATGGCAAACACGCTCTTGTATTGGTTCTCCTTGAAGCTCATATACAGATGTGGCAAATGAACGAGACCTAAAAACAAATATGAAAACACATTCATGTAGACATTTCTCAAATCTACAGCTGCGTTCTTTATAGAAATAGATATTATGTATTTACCTGATAGAAACTCCAACATAGGCACTGCCATTGTAACAGTAGCGGAAATCTGGGACAGACGAACCAAAATGGCGGGCAACAAACTGAAACGTATTCAAAATGACATAAGCCAACCACTCGATATTATTAGAAACATACAAGTGACTAAAGTTATATGTTTCTGACATTATATAACTATCGGGCAAATTTGGTTCGACAAAATATCAGGGCGACTTTGGACGAGCCATGGTGTCGATCCAAAATACCCACGGCGAGACCAAACCATCATAATAACCTAGTGATGACGTAATTACCACAGTTACCTAGTGATGACGTCATGTTTGCTTAGTTACCTAGCAATGACATCATGTTGTCAGTCATCTATCGATGATGCCATATCACCATAGATACCTACTGATGACGTCATACCAGTCACAAGAGATGAGGTAAAGTGATGACGTCATAAACCAGTGATAGTAGTGATGACACTTTATTTCCAGAGTCACCAAGTGATGAGATTGTACTTTGAACCGCTACACGGCATTTCTAGGGATGCCCTGATGATACCCTGTACTATTACAATGACGTCACCGTCCGAAACGATGAGTATAATGACGTGTAGTTACCTGGTTATTACGGCTTGCATCTCCATGGTACAAAGAGTAAGGGATGACACGCACAAGTTTGCGCACTTGGACACGAGCCCAAGTTCGAGAGATTGAACAAGCTCACACTGCAAAGCAAATCAAAATACGTCTTGATGTGTGATACTTCTCTCTGCTCCATCTGGATATGGACTGTACCCACCTGGTGCCTGCGGTCTAACTTGGAATGGTATGTCGCTAGAACTGTTAGAACCTAAGAACAGAGATTTCCACAAATAAATGGGTGTCCTAT
The DNA here is from genome assembly GCA_033964015.1 of Scolanthus callimorphus. Lineage (NCBI taxonomy): Eukaryota > Metazoa > Cnidaria > Anthozoa > Actiniaria > Edwardsiidae > Scolanthus > Scolanthus callimorphus. Next base: position 1,204,848 of record CM066921.1, read on the forward strand.
ATCAGGGCATCTGACGATGCTCGAGGAGCTTATGATGTTAACTATGAAGATTATGAAGATGACAATACGTAATGATAAACAACAAAGACGACGTCAACAATGATATGAGCGAAGACGACGAAGGTGGCGGCGTTGCAAGGTTCAAGGCGCTGGTGACGGCGGCCGCGGCTGGTGAAGATGATGTTGTTAATGATACGCATGGTTATTTATAATTACTCATTGAACGATTCACTATGATTATCCTTACCGGAAAAATGAGTGCGTGAAGACCAGTTCGTCCGACTCCGTGTGGGATTCTTTGTAGATCCAGCATACAAGAGGGGTCCGAGACCTGAGAATGAAGAGCCGCATAAAATCAGCCACGCTTCATAAATTGTGGAGAAATCTACGCGCTCAAAGTTGCTCTTTGTCTTAGTTGACAGTTTTTTTTTGCGATTCACAACAGGGGTAAGCAATCTATCAGCATTCTACATTCTATCATGCGATGTTGCCCACAAGTGGGCTGTGGGATTCCTGTGTCACGGTAGGACACAGGAATCCGGAGAAAGTGCTTTCTCGTTTCTATCGTTCTTCTTGAGAGATGCTTGCGGGAGAGGCTAGGCAAAGATCTCGTGTGGATTGCAAATATTTTTGGGTCATGGTAACAACATTTGCAAGCAACCATGTTTCCCTGGTGGTTTTACTGAGAAACATGAAGGAAACATTTTAACGGGAACAATTTCCACGCAAAATGTATCCTAGTTTAGCATGAAAATATAACTATCTATTCGATGATAAAGTTTTGCCGTGCTTTACAAGCTGGTATCACGTACCATTTTACAGAGCACAAAGGACATGGTAGCTAAGTTGGGATTAGCCGCCAAGACCAAGGTCTTATTCTGTAAGATGTCCGGTAGACTAGTCAAGACTTGTTCCACTACTGTCCAGTCCCATTCCTAATATAACAAAAATGAGATTTTCTTTGAGCTATTTCAGGTGACATGCGACCTTGACCTGTGGAGTTTGTCAGTTGGTCTTGTCTGCGTTGTCAAACAATGCGTGTTAGCCAATCAGATCGTTGTCTAGTTTCGCCTAGTGCAGTCACTTGGCTTCCCAGCACTAGGCGAAGCAGGACAAGGATCTGATTGGCTCACACGGTTTGGCTGACTGTGCAGTCACTTGGCTTCCCTTGCGAGACATGTCGTGACGGAAGCCATTTCACTGCACTAGGCGAAGTAGGGCAAGGATCTGATTGGCTCACACGGTTCAGCTCACTGTGCAGTCACTTGGCTTCCCTTGCGAGACATGTCGTGAAGGAAGCCATTTCACTGCACTAGGTGAAGCAAGGCAAGCATCTGATTGGCTCACGCGGTTTGATTGACAACGCAGAAAAAAACTAAAATATCACTGCTTTGGTCGCGTTACCGAAGCAGCTTGATACCATGCATTACACAAAGAAGATGAGCTCTCCAGCCCTCTTTTCCAACTCGACCTAAGTATACAATGGTGTCTGTTTGAAAAAGAGTTCAGGTTTCAGCAAGCCAGTGCAGCAGTAAGTTTATGCCGAGGGTCACCCTAATGATGAATCGTTTATGGTGTGAACAGGTATATCCAAGCAAGCGACTTACGTATTGGACACAACTAAGAATGACATTGAACGCTTCAGAATACTGGATAACACCAAGAGGGCTGGAGTAGCCAGACTTGCTGTCCATGGGCTCGATAGCACTGCAATAAATGGAGATAATAATTAGCGATAATGTTTTTACATCTGTAGATGCGGCCTTTCAGGCATGAATACGCATGTTAACGGCTCGACACCTTGTAGGGGAGGCTCTAATGTGAATATCAGACTTTATTTTTTCAGCGGTCCGGTATCCATTAAATCGCGCGCTCCGATTGGCTCGCGAGCGTTCCGGAATCCTACGATCCGGACCCCGGGCCCGGATGAATCGCGCGCGCGCTCGACCTCCGGTCTCGGTTAGTATTTTCAAGACCTCGGTCACGGTATTTCACGATCCGGACCTCCCGGCCGGTAAATAACATATATTTCTCTCATGTGCGCTATTTAGGGTCTGTTGCGCACGCTTCTTGGGGTCTGTCTCATTGAGAACTCGATTCGCGCACTGGGAGAATACTACCCTCCGGGAACCACAAAACTACGCCTGATACTTAAGTTGGGTCGCTATATATTGCGTTGCTTTGTTCCTAGGAGTCTATGGTGGCAGAGAATTGATACAAAGCTGCACATTGCCCAACATTCAAACTTAGCCAATCAATGCCTCGAGGTGACAAGCCGGGGAGCTCTGGGTACGAGCTTGGCTCACGCCATATCAAGCTAACCAAACCAGAAAATACAAGACAGGCATTTACCTTGGCGTACAGACGAAGTAATTGCTATATTTCACTTGACCTTTCTCCTCGTGATCAGCAGAAGTGATGCCCAACCGATGGCTGGAATCACAGCGTAACGACAGGAAACATTCAAACGCCTGATAAAAGAAACAATGAGAGTAAGCCTCAAACTACCCTGCTTGCAGGGGTTGGAGGTTTTTTTCTAGCGAGAAACGCGACATTCGTACACACTGGGCGCCATTTTGATTTTCGAGGGACGCGCGGCACTGGGAGAGAGCAAAAAAATGACGCAGGGGAGGGGGATCATTTTTTTGCTCTCTCCCAGTGCCGCGCGTCTCTCGAAAATCAAAATGGCGCCCAGTGTGTACGAATCTCGCGTTTCTCGCTAGAAAAAAACCTCCAACCCCTGCAAGCAGGGTAGCCTCAAACTTTCAGCAACGCGTTTTATGTCCTTTGTAACAGTAAAGTCGTATAGTTGTCTGGAAAACTGAACGTTTTAGTACAATTATACGCTAGTCGTCGCTTGTAAAAAGAGAGCTTATGCGGAAGCGAAGATCATGGAAAAATGGAAAAATCTGCAAAGATCGTTTGGAATCTGTTTTTTAGATCATTTTACAATGACAAATGAAAATCGCGAGGAGATAAAAAACTCCAGCTGTAACTCACGATGTTCCTGATAATACTGGCGATAATGGTACTGTAACCATGGTAATAGTGTGCACGCAGGTGAGAAACCAGCATCTCAAACACCAGCTGGGCGTGGCTATGAGGCAAGCGGAACAACTTCACCTGGGGAGGGGGGAGAAACAGTGATGTCATGTTCGTTACCACGGCTACCATGATAATGCTGCCGGTACCGAGTGTCCGATGGGCTTTTGAAGCCTATAAAAGTATATGCTAATGAGATAACGGTAAAAGTAGTGAACTAAGTTTTGAATCCGTGTAAATCTCATGGTATTTCGATCCATCCTTTGGTCTAACACTGCTTTAAGTGATATGTAGTCATAGAACAACAAACTAATGTAGTCATAGAACAACAAACTAATGATGTTATTTTGTTATTTCTCGCATTAGATCAACACAATAAACGTGTCATAACATTGTCACACCCGCGTATTCATGGATAGAGCGGATTTCGTAAGACTGTAGTGAAACCAATCACAAAGGGATTATACAATTCTGAATAAAACCTACAGGAGTATTGCAAAGTGATTACCAATTAATCACGACAGTCATCTGAGATCCACTCTAATAGAAAGAGCGAACAGTTAAGAACAGTTTATGTGAGTTACCCTAAACACTTGCACGAGGCCATTTATCGCGGTCTTAATGTCCTTCAATACTTTCTCTTCCTGGGACAACTACATGAACAGTAAAATATAGGTATTATTATCACAGGATATGTTCGCAAACTTACACTAACACATCATACAAGGAACAGAGCAAATAATTGCGACAACATTAAATCAGTACAAGAGGGAAACCGTAGACAACGTGTAAATTATGGGCCAACACTGCACTAACAGCGAATCAGTGCAAGGCGGAGCCTATGGACAACCTGTAAATGGACAAGATTTTGAGCCCATTTTTGATTGGCCAAAATTGCACCAATATTAAATCGATGCAAGGTGAAAACTGTGAACAACATGTAAATGGACATGAGCCCATTCAATTGCACCAACGCTGAACCAGTGCTGTCGGAACCTGTGGATGACATGTAATGGACAAGATTTTGGGCCCATATTCGTTGGACCAACATTGAACCAACATTAAATCGATGCAAGGTGAAAACTGTGAACAACATGTAAATGGACATTTTGAGCCCATTCCATTGCACTAACACCGAACCAGTGCTGACCGAACCTGCGGACAACATAATGTTAATGGACATTTTGAGACCAATCCATTGGGCCAGCATTGCACCACATTGAACCAGTGCTGACCGAACCTGTGGACAACATGTAATGGACAAGATTTTGGGCCCATATTCGTTGGACCAACATTGAACCAACATTAAAGCGGTGCAAGGTGGAACCTGTAGACAACATGTAAATGAACAATTTGAGCCCTTTTCGTTGGGCCAGTATTGCACCAACATTGAATCAGTGCTGACCGAACCTGTGGACAACATATGTTAATGGACATTTTGAGCCCAATCCATTGGGCCAGCATTGCACAAACGTCAACATGTAATGGACAAGATTTTGAGCCCATTTTCGTTGGGCCAATATTGCACCAACATTAAAGCGGTGCAAGGTGAAACCTGTGAACAACATATAATTGGCATTTTGAGCCCAATCCATTGGGACAGCATTGCACCAACATTGAATCAGTGCTGCCGGAACCTGTGGACAACATGTAATGGACAAGATTTGGGCCCATTTTCGTTGAGCCAGCATTGCACCGACATTGAATCAGTGCTGCCGGAACCTGTGGACAACAATATTCGTTGGGCCCATTATTCGTTGGACCAACATTAAAGCGGTGCAAGGTGGAACCTGTAGACAACATGTAAATGAACATTTTGAGCCCTTTTCGTTGGGCCAGTATTGCACCAACATTGAATCAGTGCTGACCGAACCTGTGGACAACATAATGTTAATGGACATTTTGAGCCCAATCCATTGGGCCAGCATTGCACCAACATTGAATCAGTGCTGACCGAACCTGTGGACAACATGTAATGGACAAGATTTTGGGCCCATATTCATTGGACCAACATTGCACCAATATTAAATCGATGCAAGGTGAAACCTGTGAACAACATGTAAATGGACATTTTGAGCCCATTCCATTATGCCAGCATTGCACAAACATTGAATCAGTGCTGTCGGAACCTGTGAACGACATGCAAATTGACGCAAGGCAGAACCTGTGAACAATGTAAATGGACATTTTGAGCCCATTCCATTCCATTTTGAGCCCATTCCAACATCGCACCAACATTGGATCAGTGCTGTTGGAACCTGTTGGCAACATGTAATGGGCAAGATTTTGGGTAAACATTGCACCAGCATTAAATCAGCACAAGGTAAAACGAACATGTGGATTAAACCTGTAAACAGACTTTGAGCCAATCCTTATAACACCCTTACCCGCTGGTCCTGTAGATCTGTGGGAGACATTTTCCCTGGGAGTTCCACTGGTCGACTGATCACCTAGCAGACAAGCAACAAATGACAAATTATAAACAATTGATGCACCAGACAAGGTACATCAGTATATGTTTTGTATCGTTGAGCATGGATTGAGGTGGTTTTGTTGTCTTGACATTTTAAAATCACATTCACGTCACGCTTCCAACAGAAACTATCTTCACCCAGAGCACTACGTTACAGAGGTAGGTGCAAGCGGTAATGGGCAAAATGGCTCAGCGGTATTGTCACCTTGCAAAGCTAATAATTCTCAGTTGAACACCTAGTGCCATTTCAAACAAGCACAACTTTGAACATTAAAGGCCCATAAGCGCCCAAGTCGCATTGCAGGCTCACAAGAATAAAACGCAGTTGAAAACTCGATGCAAATTTTCAGTTTGAACTTGTGAAATGCAAAGAACATTAGGAATCCCTTTGGGACCTACAGTATCAGCCAATCACAGTTGTTGAATAACAATAGATCCAAGAAAACAAAGCGCAAAGGTTCCCGATTGACTATGGGCCTTTAACAATTCACGGCTAAAATAAACTGAAAAGTGCCATGCGCAAGATTGTCTGCCTCACCTTCTCAATAATGTTGAGTATGTCAGTGCACTTTGACGACTCACAGGTCTGGCTCAGATCCAGTAATAACTGAACAGCAGATGTTCGCACGGTGACATCTTGATCATCAGATATGTGGCCCAGATAGGGCAGGACTACCCTGTCTAACAGCTCCTCCTGGGATATAGAATGGTTGCTATGGTTACTTATATCAGCTGAGGTTGCTATGGTTACTAGTTCGATTGGTTGCCATGTTTACAGAGTATCAGTACGACAGCACGACCCTGTCTAACAGCTCCTCCTGGGATATAGGATGGTTGCTATGGTTACTGATATCAGCTGAGGTTGCTATGGTTACTAGATTGGTTGCCACGTTAACAGAGTACCAGTACGACAGGATGACCCTGTCTCTGGGACATTGAATGGATAGCTATTCATTGTTTATCAACATTGCCATTCTAATGCTAATGTGTCAACCGTAGATTGAATAGCGCCCTATGTTCTGTGAACCAGTCAATCTCTGGTTGGCACATCAATAACAATGGATCATGACATCGCGAACAGCTCTATAGGAATTCCTACCTCATACCAGTGACGGTATGATGTCAACACAAATGACAGAACATCCAAGACTTTCACCCTGACACTTGTACGAATCTCGTACCGGAAGTACTTCTCAAGCAGGGTCTGCAGATTTTGAATCCAGTCCGCATGCGCAGGGTGAACTGATTGGGCTTTGTATGAAACTAGTAAGTGGATAGAGCTCTCCTGGAGAATGAACAATAACAAGTTATCAGAACAATGATTATGAGAAACAGAACAAGTCTGATACACGGATAATAACGATGATAACATTAAAAGAAACAAAACAAGCCTTCATATGAAACAAAACAAGACATTGTGAGAAAAAGAACAAGTCGTACTTAATGATAAAAAACAATACAGCTATCTTATGAAACACAACACGTGGCCATGGAAAATAGAACGTAGAAAGTAGTCATGAGAACAGAACAAGGTCTTCTGAGACCACTGATTGAAAAGAAGGAGTGAACTAATGAGCAACTAGTCATTGGAGACTAAATGACTGATATATAGCAAAATCTATATCCAATAGACCTCCTCGGCTTGGGCCTAATGTTTTCCCATTTCAGAACACATGGCATTCCAATGAGTATTCTTTCTTGTTTTTTTGCTACACACTGAAGGATATATGACAATGGGAGCATTCCAAACAAAGAAAGATTATTCCAATGAATGGCACGTGATCTGGAATGGGAAAACATTACGCCCAAGCAGAGGAGCTCTATTGTATCCCACATACTGGTCGTTTGTTGGCACATCTTTCCACGATGTTAAAGAACCTGTCTTCAGATCCGTTATATTTAGTGGTCTCCACAAGCTCCTCGATGTAGTTCAACAAGATGTGGTGATTCTCAACCAAGGAATTCTCAGGCTGTGGGTGCTCCTGGATTCGAAAATATATATTTTAGAAGAGAATCCACTCCAGCAAAAACAATCAGGGAGAAACCTAGCTAGTTTCCTAGTGGATTTTAACCTTAAAGTGTGATGATTGCCAATAGCATGCTAATCCGGCAATGATGGGAGCGGCAGTGCTTAACAATCAATTCTGGCCGCACTGCCTGCCCAATCTTTGTGAGATTCCATCCAATCAACACCAAATTGCACATGCAATGAGAACTCATCAAGTTAGCCTCCCCCGCAGGCTCTCTTTGTTGCTGGTGTAGAGCACGCCGGGAATATCGGCTTGCCTTGTAGCTCTCGCATGTGCACGTCTGAATGCGATTCTTGCACACTCTCGTTTTGTCGGGGTTCCTCTGGATTCTGTATGTAGAGCCTGCCGGCGGCAAGGCTCCTGTTTTAGCGTAGATTGCGTTCGCCCATGAACGCAGCAATCTGATTGGAGGAATTCGTGGCGGCAAAATTTTAGCGGTTTAATATGACGTCACATTCGCTTTTGGGGCCTCAGGTTGAGATCAAAAGCTCATGCCCGGCAGGGACGTCCGAGGTGAAAAACCGGTGAAAAAGTTGTCTCCTAGTATCGTTTCTGGTGTTCAAGTTCGGTAAACAGATAAACATACTTCTTTAGATTATCAAGAACAAACGCCAAAGGGAAAATAGCTTGGAAAAACTTTCAAAGAACGCCTGAGAAAAGCAGAGAAGAATCACGGCCTTGCTAACTTTTTGTCGTCGCCAGTTGAAGGATTGAAGATAGACATGCATTTTGGATTTAAACTTAAGAATTGATTGAATTGATGATTAGCAAGCAAGGATGTACAGAGAAAGTACCAGGACTTTGTGGATGAATTGATTTTTAAAGTTGATTCACGGATAATCAGATCAGAAGTTTGCTAAACAATCCGAGCAGTCTTATTCTTGTGCGAGAAATAAAAGAGAATGCAAGTTTGTGAAAACTTTACAAGATGCCAGAAAAAAGAACTGAACTTACAGCAGTAAGCAATTGTGCTTTCCTTAATATTTTTTAATGTACTAGGCCGATGTGAACGTTTTTAGTCATCTTCTTTTTCTTTCTTCGTGTATAATTATTTTGTTTTTCATTCACGAAATTTGGTCAAGCTTGTTTTTGATTCCGAGTGATTTTTTTTTGTTGAACTACGCGTTGACTGCTTGACTGAAGCGTTTCAAAATCAGACGTTGAGTAAAAGCTTATTTAAGAAACTACAGAAGTTTCCTACATTTTACTAAAAGAAAGTTGTTTAAGAACAAAGGTTGTGGGGGTAATGGTTTGTAAAAGTGGTGGTAGATTTTCATTTTGACAAAAACACACTGAGTACAAGTTTTTGCTTTTCAGGTCTTTCACCCAGCAACAAGAACTGTTTCTATAAATGTTTTCAGTCCTTTTATCTGCTTTACAATGGAAATAATTCAATAAATACATTGATTCCTCTATTTACCACTGTGGAACAATTTAATAAATTCAGGCGCGAAAAAACCAAACACTGCAACAAACACGAAAGCTCTCAAAAAGCTTCTACCAAAAAACAAGCCTCAAAACAACGTGCGTGCGCTTTGCCACATGTGTAGAGGGTGCTCGTCCGCCGCGCGCCTAATAAAGAAAGCAAACTTGACAGAATCCAAAACTTGACAAGCAGGAAGAGCATCTTCATCCCTGCTCTACTTGCTTCACTCTGTGTCTCTGCACAGATGTTATTGCATTTGCTAATCAAAGTCATGCCATCTCACCTCAATAAGAGCCTGCAGTTTCTCTGTGATATCCATGATAGAATCCCATGATACTATATGGAGCTCATGCCCATACTTTTTCACAAGCCTCTGAATGGAAAGTGCGACCTCTAGTGAAACTACAGAATGTCCACAAGACAATGCCTGCAAATATAGGGCACATGATATGGTGTTGGGTTGAGAGGATGATGATGCTCTAGCTAACAGTAACAATGTGATGATGGTGATGGCTATCCCAAAACCATAATATTGATGATGAGGATGGCAATGGCGATGCTGATGGGGGTATTGATGGTGACAGTGGTGTTGGTATAATAAATAATATTGATGATGATTGTGGTGGTATGATGATTGTGGTGGTGCTGATGTCAAAGATGGCGGAGGTGGTGCTAATGATGAGGATGTAAATGATGATGTGTGTTGATGTTGAAGATAGTGGTGGTGGTGTTGATGAAGTTGATGTTGAAGACAATGGTGGTGATATTGATGATGTCAAAAATGGTAATGGTGGTATTAATGATGTTGATGTCAGAGATAGTTGTGGTGGTGTTGATGATGACATCTAAATGATGATGGTGGTGTTAATAATGTTGATGTCAAAGATAGTTGTGGAGGTGATAAAGATTGTGTTAATGATGTTGATATTGAATATGGTTGTGGTGCTGTTGATGATGATGATGTCTAAATGATGATCATGGTGTTGATGGTGTTGGTGTTGAAGATGGTGGTGGTGTCGATGATGGTATGGCATTAATGATGTTTATGATGATAGTGGTGTCAATGATGTTGATGATGAGTTATGTTGATGATGATATAGATATTGAAAATTATGGTAGTGTTGGTGTTGACAAGGGCAATGGTGTTTGTAGTGGTGGTCGTGCTATGAAGCAAAATATAAAACACAATGAAAGAAACATTGTGAAAATACATCTGTGCATGCAATAATGGATTTTAAAAGATTTAAAGATGAGTGCTGAGGCCCTGCAAACAGCTCTGTAAAATATATAAACATGTTCTTACCTGTAACATGGAGGGTAGTACAGTTGAGTGTGAGTGCTTGAGTGTGGTCACTCGTTGCGATCCCCACAAACACATGCCGATAAAAAACACTGCCCCTCTCACAAGCATCACATCTGTACTTTGGTCACTAGAGAGGTGACAAATAAACATAACCTTCAGTCACTCTAGTGCTTTTGGTACATCCTATATTTCACTTGGAATCATTTCCAGTAAAAAAAAAAAAAAAAACAGGAGAGTGTGTTTATGCTGTCAACATTCATTGCTTATGTTGAATCAGAAGACAATAACCTCTTTGTCTGCCTGCCTGTCTATCTGTCTGATCAGAAGACAATAACCATACTAACCATTGTCTGTTTGTCTGTCTGTCCATCTGTCACTCCGTCTGTCTGTCAGCCCTGTCTGTTTGTCTACCCATCTAATCATCTGCCTGTCACCCTCACCTGCCAGATTCCATGATAAGACACATGGTGTACACTCCTCGGTGTCCAAGATGAGTCCCAAGCACATTCCTCATGATCTAACAATCAAATGAAAATACATCTCTGTAACTAGGGGTTTATTTGACATATAGTAAAGAATCACCTGTAATTGGGGGAAAGTTTGCAGGTTATTAACTTTATGGGGGAATGTTTTCAGGTTCTTAACTTATGTAACGGATGTATAATGTTACTAGGTAAGTATCTCCACTGCATTACTTCTCAGTGTGATGGGTACCAGGTGGTGGGCGTGGCTCTGTTACCATGGAAACATAGCACAGCTTGCTAATGGTGGCTAACTCACCACCTAGGGTGTGGCCCCTAGCACAAGCACATCAGGCAATGGGCTTCAATACTGTAAATGTATGGAAAAATCTATCACAAAAGAAGGGGGGCAGGCCACCAGAGCCTCATGAACTGTATCATCAAGATCATCAACATCCACAGCATTGTCAATATTCTTGACCATCCCATCATTCTTTATTATTCACCATTCTCGGCATAATGCCATAATCACCCACCTTCCAGCTGTGTTGGCAAAACTTCTCTAGGTTCACAGTACAGCAAACAGCAGCAATGAATTCATAGAGAGAGCTGATAGGGATGCTGCTGTATCTGACAATGGCATCCAGAAGGTTGAGAGATAACTAGAAAGAAAATATAAAATATCAACATTTCAACATCATCAATTTAAAAAAAAACTCACAATAGTAAATAATGCTTTCAACATGACATGGTGAAAATGTGAGGTCAATTCAATGTAGGATATTCACTGATTCTAATTTAGCTTACATGAGGAAATTTGACTCATTTTGAAGGGTCCTAATTGTTTAAAGAGAAGACGAGGGTTTAGGTGGTTTAGGTTTATCTATACGACGTACCTCAACATTCTGTTCTACTTTTGTTGACCTGGATAAAAGGCATGTTTCCCTGCAGAAAGAGATACATGCATTTGGAGTATGGAAAAGGTTCTCAGACCAATCATCATTAGACAGAATACCCTTAAATACAATTCTTGCCTGATTGGTTCTTAGAGCAGGGTAACCAAATGCACACACTTGTTTTCATTGAAAACTCAAAAATGTTAGAGTTTGAAAAAATAAATAAGTTATTTACCAGCTTTAGGTCGGTATAATGTAGAACAACTGTGACCTTGGCCTGGTACCAGCCGGCACCCTCGGTCACAGTGTTTCCCTATGCAGACATTAAATTAACATATAAATTAACATATATTAATATATATTTAATTATCACACCTTAATATTCCAGCCACACATCCTCATCCAAGTAGCTTGAGTGGTAGTGGATCACATTAATAGAAGAGGCATGAACAAATCCAACCTAGACAAAAACAGAGTCGCATAAAAACTACTGACAATAAAAATTGCACCTCAAACATTATAGGCAGTGTACAAGCAGCGGCATAGCCAGGAATTTCTGAAGGGGGGGGGATAGTGAAAACATGGGACTAAAATGTTCAAATTTCCTTCAGCAAATACAGTAAATGTATGGCAAAATCTCCCGAGAAAGGGGGGGGGCCCGGCCCCCCTTGCCCCGCTACGCCCCTGACAAGGTCTCTACCATAATGTTAAAACAAAGACCATATTTTGTATGATTATAAAAAAGGCACAATACCTTCCATGCTCAATGACTTCAGGCATCCAGGAGAGCACAAATGCACCTATAGACAACAAAAAAGATACAGTGAGTCATTATTTTTGGTTGCCGATTGATCCTGATATATTCAGCAAAGATTAAGCAAAGATTATATTCAGCAAGATTATAATGGCAAACAACGAGATTGAGATAAAAAGGTGTGTCTGGCTGTATGATCTTTCTTGGAAGCTCACCTATTTGCTCTTCAAAGTACAGGATGTCTTTTCCATTTTTGCTGAGTGCTTTCAGAAAATCAAGCCTAAAAATGGAAGAATATTGTTGTAGATGCTTGATATAATTATTTAAATTACTCCTAGCACCTAGCATAATCAATCAGTTAGTTTTTATCTGTTCAGTTAAATGGAATCCCTGCAGACAGCAGAGTCTAGCCATGATGATAAATTATGCATATACCAAATGTGTTTAACAAAGAGAATAATAGAGTTACATGACTTTATATCCTTCAATAAATTAATAAGTTAAGTGTACTGACAAGCTACCAGTACCTGGAATCAGATCATCAGCTATCTTGTGATGTTCAATAACCTTGAAGAAATGAGCCCTGAGAATCTTGAGCCTGTCGTACTAAACAACAAGATACGGTAGGTAAGCAATATCCTTATCATGAATATAACCACCAACATTACTATCATCATCATTATCAGGTCTACCGTGGAACACATGTTACCCTGAGATGGCCTGTCAAGCATGGCCATCCTGAGTTCATCAGCAGAATGCAGGTTACCCTGAGATGGCCTGTCAAGCATGGCAGTCCTGAGTTCATCAGCAGAATGCAGGCCAGTATTGTGGCAGATCAACAACGTCAGGTACTGACCACCACGGGAATCTCAATCCTGCTTGGCTCCCAAATAATGATAATACTAATTCATAGGGAGCAAGCACCTAATCGCTAAGAGGCAATACATACTAAAATCTCTTGGCAAAGATTCTTCTACACACAAAGAGCTGTGAATGTGAAACAATGTTCAGGTCGAATGTCATGTGTGTAAAGAAAATATTATTATGACACCAAAGTCTTCAGCCTGAATGACAGTAACAACTCAAAATGGTGGCGTGAGGTCAAAAGCTTGAGTGAGTTGATTAGCAGCAAGGTTTCAAGGGGGAGAGGGGGGTGATTAGGGTGTCTAGCCACCCCCCTTGTTCTCATATGTATTTCTTGTAAAAACCTTAAGAATAGCCACCCCCTTGGTCTGAACTCTGTAGTATATCCTTTGTACTAGCGACCCCCCTTCTTAAGGGTCTAGGGTCTGCATCTGCCACTGGGTTTATACCAACCTGGCTGGTAACTATTACAGATAAGAACTGAAGCGTCACATGGCGGGCTTCCTGTGGTTGAGTCGGCAAGAGTAGGTCCTTCACTGCCATCCAGGCAGCCTCAATAGCATGCTGTTGGTAATACAGTGATGCAAGTAATGCTGTTAGTTATGTTTTTGGGATAATGTGTGGTTCCCAAAAAAAATATCCATCCATCTCCCTCCAGGAAAGGGATTGGAAATTCCGAGGGGTAGGGAGTCAATTTACTTGATTTCTTCCATACAAATACTGTGGGGTAAGTCACTTTTCAACACCCCTCTGTGGGGGAGGGTTGATATTTTCTGGAACCACACAAATATAGAACAGCTGGTGATCATAGCAAGAGTACAAAACCCTCGACCAATCAGCGCAGCATTTCTTACAGCCACTTGGATAGTAGTCTGTAAGCCAAATATACTTGTTTTGGATTAATCATACATTTGGAGAATACAACAATGAGCAGTCACAAAAAAAATTGCCAGAGATCCTCAACTGGGGGGTACAATTTTTTTTGCGACTTCCCAATGTAGTCAAAACAACAAGTTTCATGGACAACAGTTTATACTATCAAATAAAAGAGCAAAAAAATTGTTCCTACTAGTATGTTTAGAAGTAGTTATAAAAATACAACAAGGTTAACTACTTAATTATTATTCATACTTACATCCTCAAGTTTCCTGTTGTTGAGAAACTCACATAACTCTTTTAGGACTCTAGTCCTGTTAGGAACTGGGGTCTCAAAGCTGATTTCCTATTGTATAACACAGCAACAAGGATTACAATGTGTTGATTGATACTTCAGTTACAGCTGTGTAAAAATTGGACTATGGTGGGAACTGCGTGATTTGTAGTAGAATAAGAATCTGTCCTTGTTCTCCATGCCACATTCCCACAATGCAGCAGACATTTTGAACATGTTCAATTTAGGGATGAAATTTCCTGAAATTCTCCTGGGAGAAAAACAGTAAATATATGCCAGTCATCTGGATTATTTTTCTGGGAGACAAAACAAAAAATATTGAGACTCCCAGCAAAACCGAGACAGATGACGTCCCTGGAAATTCCACTGCCGTGTGGGTTAGTCCATGGACTAGGGGTCCATCTTTTGTACTCTCCTATCTGCCAGTGCCCACACAGAGCTCGCTGGCTTATGCTACATTGTGGTGGAGGCTCTGGTGACAGCCTGGGTGGCGAATGGTCAAATTCAAGAAATTTGAGAACGCAAGAATGTGTGTTTCCAAAAAATATCCATACCTTCCCCCCCCCCCCCCCCCCCCCCCCCCTCAATTGCCTTTAAGTATAGAGAGAAAATCAAAGACCCAAGAATGGCCAATGGAAAAAAAAACGAGAATCATGATTTCAAAATCCGAGAATGCCTAAAATTTTGTGAGAAAAATGCTTTATGGAGGGACCATTCGTCACCCCTCTTGGACTTAGAATAAATGCCACTGAAAGAACTTCCTGTGTATGCACCAATGTACAAAACCAGCTGTTACCAGAGCCACCCCTGTGAGGTAACAAGCCAGAGAGCTCTGGGTACGAGAATGGCCAGTGCCAGTCAAACAACAGAAGAGCACGTGACACGGTTTTCGGACGACAGAAGCAATAACAGCTTGCTCAGAATAAATAACTCTTTCAGTACAGATAAAGAATACAGAACATTGTCAAAAATATATAGTTACCTAGCTGTTTACAGAACAGGCGAAAAATATAAGCTTACGCAGACCAGTTTTGCTTTACCTGAAGAAGCTCGTTTGTGAAGGTCAACTCCTCGGCTTTAGGCCCTTCGTATACACTTGTAGTGATAGTAGTGGCTTTTTTGATGCCCAGGAATTGCTTGAACCTCTGTCGGAAGCCATCATTTCCATGGGACTTGGACATGTCTTATTTTAGGGTTGAATTTTATGGCATTTTTTCTCGTGTTTTGATTCTATCCTCGTCGGCAGCCATTTTGCTTTCGCGCCAGCACATACAAGGCCAGCGGAGATACCCACTAGTACCAGTCTTTTGTCGTAACTCCGTCAGTAACGCCTTGGCATTTCTGTGCAAAATGGAGTGAACGAGAAACCAGAGAAAATGATGTCAAAATATGGCTTTTCTCGAAGGATATAGATGACCATTTTTATAAGATAAAGGAAATGGATGCAATTAATGAGTTGTTCAAAGTTGGTAATCAACCGAAGACGGACAAAGAGATGATCAGGGCATATATCAAAATTCTGTAAGTCGACTTCATAACGTTTCTGCTGCCAAATTTCACATTAATAAAGTTTGCATTTTTCCTGAATCACAGGCCTGATGAAACGGAAAGCCTCTTCATCACACTCTAATCTTTCTAATCATGGAACACTGTACTGGAAGCAATTTTTGACGTCTCACTTTTTTGTTCACAGAGCCTTAGAGGCATGTCAAAATCAATACAATGAAGTCATGAAGTGTTTTCAGCACAGATGGATTCCGGTTTGTCAGGATGAGCAAATGGGATTTTGGGATTGTTATAAGGACAATACAGTAAGTGTGTAATGTGTGGTTCCAGAAAATATCCCCACCCCCACAGAAGGGATTGGAAATTCTAGAGGGGTGGGGGGTCACTTTTCAACAGTCACCCTTTGTGGGGGAATGGATATTTTCTGGAACCACACAACATTTGTGTTGATTTTTCTTGACTTTAGTGAACACTTGATGGGCATACACATAACCTTTATATTTTTTCATATTTTATTTCAGATCAAATTGAGGAAGAAGCATGGAGTTTATTATTGACATACAAATCATGGATGAAGATAATGCCAGACAGTGTGCGGACAGTAAGTGCTTGTCATGCTGCTGAGCCAAAAGACAGACAAATTATCCCCTGTCTCTGTTCATGACAAAGCACTTCTTCCAACAAACTCCTTTTTTTAATGTGGCTGTTAAATTACAACCTTGTTTGCCATCCCCTTTCTGTCATGATGTCACTGTGGAAGTGTTTGTATTTGTAATAAATTCATCATCTTATTAATGAGATCCAAGGCTCCAACTTAGAGCTGTCATAATTTTTTGAAGTGGGCAGCTGCTCGAAAAAAGTAGCAGGCTGCAAAAGAGAAACTTACAGCCAACATGCAAATTTTGTAGCTTCAAAGGAAGTTTCCTCACCAAGCCACAGGTACAGAGCTGGGAGATTTTTAAGAGGAACTACAATTCAAGGATTCTATTTTATTTCTAAAAGCTTCCTTTTGTGGATGCTAAGCTATCTCTGTAACCAGAGGCAAGTTGTCCAAATCGATAAGTCTAATATTTTAGCTGTTGAGTTTGGAGTCCCACAAGTTCTATTTTGGGCCCCTTCATTTTCAACTTGTATGTGGCAGACCTCCAACAGCATTCCACATGCTGATGCTATCAGTACGCAGATGATACAATATTCTATGTGCATTGCAAGGTTTTGGGGGTGAAGCTTCAGCCAAATTGAATAAAGCTGTAGCCTCTGGAATCTTACTCTGTTGATTCTAACTGAATGCCTGTAAAACCTAGTGGATGCTATTATCAACTAAGCGGATGTCGCAGACACACAGTCTGGACACCGTCTCACCCAACGTGATCTGTCAAGGGGCCCCGCTAGAGCGTATACAATCAGCTAAGCTTTTTGGCCTGGGCCAACTTGACCAGCATCTCACTTGGAATGAGCACGTCACCAAAACACTGTCATCTTGTTATGGGATGCTATAGTGTTGCGCAAGTTGAAAAACTTACCATGTTTGCAAACAACTTGCAGAGAGCCTTGTCTTGTCGAAGCTAGATTACGCGTCTGTTGTTTTCCATCCTCTACCGGAGTTCCAGATGCGTCGCCTAAAGCGAGTGCAAAATGCGTGTGCAGGGTTTGTGCTAAGAACCTATGCTAACGAAATGGCTAAATGTCGAGAAGCGGCGCAAGCTAGCCATTCTAAAATTAGATTTTAAATCACTCCACAACAGTTCCTTCCCAGAATATATCAAGCCCACTCTTTTTTCAGTATCATCGCCTATAACCTACAATCTTTTTTTCAACATCCCCAAAGATAAAAACACATTCCAGAGCTCTGCAGCCACTTATTTCAATGCCCTACCAACTCACATCCGGAATATTCAGGACTATAATTTATTTTGTAGATCTGTCGTACCATTGCTTAATTTTTTAAACCAATGAGCTCTTCCTGTGACTCATCATTCCTGACTTTTAAAGTTTTACATCATTTGGTTTTCTATTTTAAACTAGGATTATATTTTACAATTAATGTACGACAATACAAAGTTAGTATAAATAAGTAAGTATATGGTAATTAGTAAGTATATAATATCCAATTGACTATTTCAATATTTTAAACCCATTCTCGTACCCAGAGCTCCCCGGCTCCTCTGCTCTGGTGACATCCATTTGAGGGCAGTCGCTGATTGGTTAATTTTGAGCGTTGGAGCATGCACTGAAAGGTCTTTCTCTCATCGGCTCTGTATTAAATCTTGCGCATGCATCAGTGGCTGTCACCAGAGCCTCCCCCGCGAGGTGACGAGCCGTGGAGCACTGGGTACGAGAATGTTTTAAACCTAGATTGTAGATGTTTTAATAAAGTAGATATTTATTATGTAACTATAATACAGGGGAAGAGCCACCTGGTGGAACCTGTATTTATTCATTATTATTATTATTAATTTGACATTATGTCGCTAGCACAAACCAGGCTTTACCATGCACCATTATCAGTCTTAATCATTTCATCTTTGCACGATGTTGCGCACGGTAACATTCACTACAAAATCACTACTATTTTTGTTTTAGAATCGCTCTAATTTAAGAAAACAGCAATGCTATCTATTTTAAAATAGCTTGAAATACTCTCAAAATATCGTATTTTGGAAATATATTGCGTTCGGTGTGTGAAACGAACTGGAAAGTTTGAGTAATTTGTGTTTTTGTAACGCACCTATATAAAAATTTGGAAAATGAAGCGTAACATTTGATCATCGGATTGCTCTTTCTTACTTTTTTGCCTGTGACGCCTTTTTTGCCTTGGTTTTTGCCTTTTTTGCGTGATATTTGTTGTCTTTTTTTGCCTTTTCACGCATCGTTCGAAATCATTTTTGCTTAATCGCGCATTTTTTGCTTTTTTGCCCTTTTTTTTTTTTGCCTCGTTTTTGCCTTACGCAAAACGTCGCTGGGACTGAAGTCGAAAATCGAGCCGAGAGTCGAACTTAGAAACTTCACCGACTTCACCGTCTTCTCGAGAAACTTATTTCAGGTAGGTCATAATGTCAATGTCTTATCGAATCGATTTACCCTGTTCACTGTTGTACACTTGTTTCAGTAAAAAATAACTTTTCCAGTGTGCGTTTTTTGCTCATTCTATTATTAAATGCGGTCCCCGAGCTCTTAATTTCCTCTTCATTTTCTTGTTATAGTGTTTTTAGCCTGTTGTCTCTGTTGTAGTTTTTTTTCTTTTCTTTTGCTTGGATAAGCCTTTCCTTTCCAGTTAGTTTTTCCATACTACTACATAAACAAACCATCAAATTATCTGGTAGTAGTTGGGCAAAAAAAAAGGCAAAAAAGGATAAAACCAGAAGGAGAGGCAAAAATGTTATCTGTAATTTGGAGTTATGATCAGACAAGGAAGGACATTGCCAACCTTGTAGGTTACTGAGGACCAGCTTGGCAAAACACCTCGTTCGCGTATTTTCATATTTTAGTTACTGAGAACCTTCGCGCACGTCCTCGGAAAAAAATCATACTCGTCCTTAGTTTAACCAAAACATGTCAACTTATATTATGAGGGGCCAAACACGTCAAAAGTGTACTCGCTTCCTTTATTTTCAATCATGGTCTCTGAATTTATTTTTATGACGTTTGAATTTATTTTCATGGCCTTTCATTTTATTTTTATGATGTTTGATTTTATTTACGGTTTTGTACCGCCGCTCTCGTGTGGACGGGGTCTACAGGGTCGTAGCCATGATTTGAGAAAGGGGGGTCACATCTGTACAAATGTATGGTGCCCTTTTCCAGCTGACCGATTTACTCGGTATTTTTCTTCTAAAAGGGGGGATCACATGCACCCCAGGACATCTCTCTAGCTACGCTCCCGTCTAAGGCGGGTTTCCTGTGGTCCTCTAAAGGTCATGCGACTCGACTTTGCCCAAGGGTGTTCCCCCTGAGTTAACCGTAATTTTGAAAACGATCAAGACGACCCTGGGGACGAGGTTGCGCGCCAAGATTCGTAACGCTGTGACGCACATGTCTAAGACGTGAAGCCGCTGTAAAAGAATTGAACCTTCGATCTATGCTCGCAATGCATTACGGTGTAAACAGATATTAACAAGTCATATTAAATGAAAGGAACTACACATAAAAGAAACCTCTACCACGTAAGAAATGTACGACTGAAACGTCATAAAAATCAATTCAAAGACCATAAAAATAAAATCAAACGTCATAAAATAAAATCAATCATCATATAAATAAAATCAAACGTCATAAAAATAAAATCATTCGTCATAAAAATAAATTCAATCGTCATAAAAATAAGTTCGATCGTCATAAAAATAAAATAAAAGACCATAAAATTAAATCAAACGTCATAAAAATAAAATCAAACATCATAAAAATAAAATGAAAGGCCATGAAAATAAATTCAAACGTCATAAAAGTAAATTCAGAGACCATGAAAACAAAGGAAGCGAGTACACTTTTGACGTGTTTGGCCCCTCATACTTATATATCGTTGGAAAGCTTATAGAATGGACTAGCGGGCTATGGTAAAAAGAACTAACTTTTTAATAAATATAATTTTTTCAAAGGTTTTATTAAAAATTTGGGTGTGACATTTTCAAGAGCTATCGCCGCCGAGCTGCTTGACCTTGACTCCCAAGAAACACATTGTTTTTATCCTTAAAGGTGTTTCTCAAAATCCGTGTCTGCGTTTTTTTAAATTTTGTTTAGTTCAAAAGTTAGTTAGTTCAAAATTTTAATTTTCAGAGCGTGAAAATTCTATAAAAAGTTCCATAACTTTTGAACAAGCAAAATCTTGTTATTTCTGTAAATTTATACAAAGAAAACGCGAAACAGAGAAATAGTACCAAACCTAGAATTTTTGTTACGCTCGCGTGCGCAACATCGTGCGCGAGGTTCTCCTCTCCTTCATACAACTTGTGCTCTAGTCCCCAGTCTGCATGGCTTGCACAGGGCTTGGGTTCAAATCTGTAAGAAGCTGACATCACAGTCCAATTAAACCCTCTATGCTGGCACAACTTGTCATACTTTTTAAAATCACGAACATATTTTTTCCTACCATCATTACTAACTGTCCCAAAATAGGACATCTTGTCAGGATAGGCGCCATGAATAGCTAAATAGCGATCACAAATATTTGTCATTTTATCAAACATCTTCGTGTGGCCCGCCCTAAGGTGATGATGAAGTCTGGAATCATGAAAATAGACAGCGTCAGGGATGTCATTTAGCCAGATGGCTATCTGTTGATCAGCATGCGGGTGACATAATATTGTCTTCTCGTCATGAGATACAAATTTCTTCACGACATCGCCTGAGAAAACCATCCATGCTTCATCCACGTAAACCAAGTTTGCAATGCAGTGGAAATAACCCCATACCAGACGATTCTTGGGTCGCAAAGGAAGCTCATGGAGAAGGCGCTTTAGGCACACGAAGTAATCATCATCAAGACGTAGCAGATATTCTGGTCGGAACTTGGCCATAGCCCAGCGAATCTGCACCAGGAATCTGTAGCCGAATTCCTTCCCGCCTTTGAGGGGTTGAAACATCATGTCTCTGTATGTGTTGCGTTCTTTTAAGAGTAGTTGTGTCTCTGTTGTGTTGTCTATTAGGCCATCTGTGAAGAATACGCAGGCGACCTGCAAAAAAGGTTCACATGCAACACAATATAATGTAAACGTTATGTAGACATACATAGACATAGACATATTTTATTGGCGCTTTGTAGCACAACGGTTACATGGGCTCGTTTACCAATAAAAAGTATCAGTAAAAAAGAAAGTGTTCATTAATTGTTCAGTGCTCATTTAGTGTACATTCATATCGTTATCATTTTGTAATTTCATTTTAGCTATTTGTTCCGATACGGTTTTTTTTTCTTTTACACCTTTTGTTTTCCCTTCTTTTCTCTTTTTACACTTTTATTTTTGTATGTATCAGTCAATTCCAGCGGTGACCATGCCAATAGCGACCATGTGATCGCCAATAGCGACTAAATTTGGGGGCTTGGCGACCAAAAGTTTAGAGCTTGTCGCCAAATGGCATCCCGTCTTTCTAAGCTCAGCAGAGATCCACATTTATGTGGCGACTAAATCTTTGAATTTTGGCGAATAAATTTTTCAATGAGTCTCCAATGCCGCTGAGCGAAGAAAGTTAATATCGGGCCTTATCGTTAGCTGATTTCACCGGGTCTTAACGGCGCCACTGGCAGCCAAGCGGGCGTAAGCACAGATACCGCCAGAGGGTTCACTGCCAGAGGGTTCATGACGTCCTCAGTGGTTCTTTAGCGTCAACCCTCAAACTGTGTAGAGGAGTAAAGGCGAGGCGGGACCTCGGACCTTTTGTTTTTGTTTCTCCTAGACCCGTAAAACAGGTCGGTAGTGGCTTTCCCTTCCATTTTTATTGTGTTCTTATCCACACGACTACCTTTCGGTATAATGTCAGGTACAGTAACATTTCCCCCCACTAGGACCCGGCACTGAGCTGATAACCACCCAAATTGCTGTAATACAGTGGAACCCCGATTTTACGATATGCCACAGGGACAGGAAAACTGTATATAAAGGCGAATCCATTAAAAATATCGTTATATCGGCGTCCGGTTAATTACAAATTTTCCGAGCAAAGAATGATTTATTGCAGCAGTCATTGTAATGCTGCGAGATTCACTTTTTAAAGATATTTTCTGTAATACGAGGATGACCACGCATATATAAAGACATTGGTTTGGAAATCGTATGATTGCTAAGGTTTCTGTGGTACTTGTTCTACCATTGACGGCATAATATATCGTTGTAGCGGGAATAACTGTTTGCTTGGGTCCCAAGATTACCATCGTAAATCGGCTGTAATTTTTCGCCGGGACCCAGAAATGTTATCGTAAAATCGGGGATATCGTTAGATCGAAGATCGTAAAATCGGGGTTCCACTGTACTCAGTTTACCTTTTCAAGACGGTTGCCATGGTTACAATGCTTCCAGTAGCTTCCTCTTATGGCGTCTCTCCTGTCTTTACGAGCAGGCGCAGTCGACACAATAACCAGCAGCAACACTTTCTTCTTCAGGATTCCTGTGTCGTTTAGGTCCACAAGAGTCAGGTGCCTATCGT
Source organism: Scolanthus callimorphus (assembly GCA_033964015.1). NCBI lineage: Eukaryota > Metazoa > Cnidaria > Anthozoa > Actiniaria > Edwardsiidae > Scolanthus > Scolanthus callimorphus. The sequence goes on from CM066921.1 coordinate 1,227,911, forward strand.
CTCCCCTCTTCGCAGTCAAATTGAGCAACATGCTCGTCCCTTTTCCAGTGGTCTTTGCAAAAATTGGAAAGGAATTATCTGGAAACTTAAATATAATAATAATACTAGTAAGAGACGGGTCATTATAAATTTTAGGAGGGGGGGAGGTAGCAGGTTCTTGGTCATGCAGGAATTTTTTTTGCAAGCCATGGCTGAGCAGGAATTTTTTTCGGTATTGTTTCCCATGATGTTTTTTGTCTTATCGAATTTCCCGATGTTAAAGGCCTTTAAGATACTAGTAGCGGTTTCTAGTCATTGAAGTATTAATATTGCTCTGTAGATGGTGAAGTACATGTGCAGACCTGTTCCAGGGTTGTTCCTTCACAAATGCAAATATTTTTATTAACAATTCAGCTTTCAATAGATCAGAGATTTCAATAGATGATTCATCTTGACAAAGAAGAAGACATTTTACATATAGAGGGGACTACACTTTTCTTTCGTTGCGCGTGAAGCGCGCCAAAATTTTGATAAACGCATACCATCAAGTCTCAGAGAAAGGGTAGATGAACATTCCGGTTTGTTGTGTATAGCAAAGAAGATACACTTGTTCTTGTAAACGGCGCGAGGGTAGTGTCTTCGTTGCGCGAGTTCTCAAAAACTATACTAGATGTCGTTATTTATGCGCACAAAGCGCGTCGAAACTTTTATTAAGCTTAACTTCAAAACGTTTTTCAACTTTTAAGTTGAAAAAAAAAATGGCAGCGTGCATGTGCATGCTTTTTTTTTCTTTGCTCTGTCTTTGATTTGTTTTCTCTGAATTTGGGCCTGTTCGAATTTTTTGGGGGATTTCTCAGGATTTCGCAGCGCAAGCCATTCATTCAGCCATTACATAGCTAAATCCGTTTGTTTCGCGCCGTTGTAAAAACGCATTTTCAAAAGGTTGCTTTTGATCTCAATAATCAATCAATCAATCAATAATAGTTTATTTGAACGCAATTGCAGCGAAAGGCTGAATACTAGCGTGGGTCAGTAACAATAATACAATATAAATTAATAATTCAGAATCTAGTTGTGACAAAGTCAGCGAGGCGCTTCGTTTTGGCTGCTTGATAAGGGATAGTCTTGGAACTTCCCGTTCGGAGGCCATAGCCATGTTTAACAGTGGTAGTTTTTTTCAGGTTACTTATTCAGGGCATCTGGGGAAGTGCGGTAAAAAAACGGCAAAAAAGTGCGGAAAAGTGCGGGATTTTTTAGAAAAAAGTGCGGAAAAAAGTGCGGTAAAACGGTGAAATGTGCGGTTAAGTGCGGTAAATTATTTTCTTTAATTTGAAGGTTTGCGCTTTTGGGGGATCATAACGAGTCGTTTCTGTTGATTTTCTATTTGTTTTGTCATTTTTAAACGTAATTTCGTTGAAGCTGATGTAACAGCTAACTTATTAAACTTCGCATGATCAATATTTAGGTCAAGAACAATGGAAAAATGAAAAAAAGAAGGGCTCACCATGCTTGCTTACGCGGCATCAGTCTTTAAAACTCGAACCCCTAAAATCACTAAGAGCGCCTATTTCTCCATACAATCAACTCCCGCATTCGTTGTTCATAACAATAGAGCAGATTTCGTATGACTGTGAAAAGTACCGCCACAAGGCTGTTCCGCGCCGCGACCGTGACCGTACCGCGACTACGCGATTTCATTGGCGATTTCATTCCATTTACAGCAGGCCAGGTTCCGTACCGCCACCGCGACAGTACCGCGCCGCACCGCGGCATTTTTCACAGTCATACGAAATCTGCTCTATCTTGCAATAAAGTTCTCCAAAATGTAAACTTCGTGCTTTGTCATCACCATCTTAATCTAGGGTAAATGGCTCCGGCAAATTCATAGGATATTTACGGCGTTTAAGTACAAATAAACGAACTTCTAACATCCAACGTTTTTTCGTTCTCCTGCTATTTTGTTTCCGCTAAATACTTGACCAATTTAGCAAATAAAAATCGGGTTCACAGAAAAACGTGCGCCATTTGTATTTTACCCATTTCTTACAAGATCAGCTATTTTAGGCTTATTTCCATCTCAAACTACCATCCAATTACAGATCTCCTAATTCATTGTTTCTCGTACTTATGCTCAAACGGTCTGCTGTGGAACGCCTGATATTTTTTTGTATTCGGTGGCGATCGTATCGGAAGAAAATGGTGGAGTTTTCAAGGTTTTTGCGCTTAATACTTCAGCATCAACATAATAAACTAGGTATTGACCTGCAAATCTTTGAAATTACCGTGTTTAGAAGGATTTTTCCACACAATTTTTAGTTATTTTCTTAAAAAGTGCGGAAAAGTGCGAACAAAGTGTGAAAGTGCGATTTTTGGGCAAAAGTGCGGAATCGCACTGCCGCACTTCCCCAGATGCCCTGCTTATTGGGGAATTAATCTGGTTTTATGTATGAACTGTGAGCAAGCCTCAGCTCTACGATGGGCTAGGCTCGTTAGGCCCGTACGAGTAAGGGCATTTTGATAACACTCGTAGGTGTTACCGAGCATAATTCGCAGCGCCCTTTTCTGGATTATCTCGAGATTGTGAGCGAGGTAATCAGGATCTGAGATTTCTGATAATTTTTCTGTTCTATCACGTGGTCGCTTAATTTTAGACATTCCACATTCGAATGATTGCTTTCAACGGCTTTTCTGCACGCAAGATTTGTCGTACGACCACAGGCAGACCAGACTAAATATCAGTGGATGAATATATTTGTGCTTGTAAATATCGTAAATATAAAAGTCTCTTCATATATGTCTCTTGTTTACTTGTACTGTATTTGGTGGAGGTGATGAAATTACTTGAAATCCGATGAAACTCTAATAATTCTCGATATGACTTACTTGCGTTGCCATTTGGTTGGGTTTTAGGTCCATTCCAGCGGGTTTTCCCTTGTTTTCCTTTTCACCTCGATCCCCACTACCATAATGGGGATCGAGGTGAAAAAGAAAACAAGGGAAAACCCGCTGGATCAATGGACCTAAAACCCACCCAGATGGCAACGCAAGTAAGTCATATCGAGAATTATGAGAGTTTCATCGGATTTCAAGTAATTTCATCACCTCCACCAAATACAGTAAACAAGGGACATTATGAAGAGACTTTTATTTACGATATTTACAACCACAAAACTCAATCCACTGATATTTAGTCTGGTCTGCCTGTGGTACGACTTGAGAGACATGGAATAAGCAGATTTTTCGACCTGAAATTCCCAAACAACGTAATTTTTGTACCGTCGATTGGTTGAGATGAATAGTTCTATCACAGGTGACCCAGGACAATTGTTTGTGTACTACAACATCGAAGTATTGACAGTAATATAGTGTTTATATGGGGATTGTGGTAAGGGATGTTTGGACCTGGAAATTTTTAGGAAATTATCAATAAATGTTACTGAAACTTACCATGTTGTTAGTTGTGGTTGTCCTTGATGCTCATGTGAAGTTTCACGGATTTATCTGCAATTCGCCCCTCTGTATGTACAACTAACAACATGGTAAGTTTCAGTAACATTTATTGATAATTTCCTAAAAATTTCCAGGTCCAAACATCCCTTACCACAATCCCCATATAAACACTATACTTACTGTCAATACTTCGATGTTGTAGTACACAAACAATTGTCGTGGGTCACCTGTGGTTCTATCCTTTCGCTATCGCCGAGTGTCGATTTTGAGCGGATTCGAGCGTTTGTTTCGAATTTATGGCTGTTTTCGCTCGGGAGGGGTTGTCGAAGTCTCCAACCTTTGAAAGAGATTATATAGAGGAGAGAGGGGTGAAATAAAAATCGCTTAAAACGGACTCAAAACTCAAATTTATCGAAAGTACAGGATGACTGAATGGGACGTTCCATTTTTTTTTTCGCTCCCCCCCTGTGGAAGACAAAAATTCGACCTTTATTTTTTGACCTGTCGGATTCCTGAAAATAGACCTGTTGGATTCATTAAATTGTACCCTTCGGAAAAATATGGGCTACACGAAGACACAGACCTGTCGGATTCCTGACAATGGACCTGTCGGATTCATTAAATTGTCCACAGACCTGTCGGATTCCTGAAAATGGACCTGTCGGATTCTCTAAAATTGTAACCTTCGGAAATAATAAGGCTACACAGACCTGTCGGATTCCTGAAAATGGACCTGTCGGATCTAAATTGGCCAATTTTGGGCCTGTCGGAATTTTGTCTTCCACAGGGGGGGAGCGGATAAAAAATGGAATGTCCCAATGGACGTTTATTATTGTTCTATTATTTATCTTACAGAAGGGATATTTGATGACTCACTACAGTCACTAGCGAAGCAAAGATAACAAACATTAACGGTATTGAAACCACTTCAGCTTTATTTAAATTATTATTTTAAACTCCCACGGAGCTTGGGGAACCTGTGGTTATATGTGAACAGATGAAATCATCTAAATAAATAAATAAGGGAAAACAAAACGAACTTCTTAAAAGTTCTCAAAAATATAGGAGTCTTTGTACAGCAAAAACAAAACTTCAATACTTACTTGTCCTCGCCGTTGGCCCCACTCGGCGGAATGATATAGGGCACAAATTTCGACTGCGACTACACCAATCAATGTCAAAGCCCCTAAAATAAACACCTTAAAGCGGCGTATTTCACTTCTAGGTTTTGGTGATTTCATGATGCGTTAGAGTTTTTATGAAGAGTATATTTTGTCGGGTTTAAAACATGGCTGTAACCCCCGGTCGAGCAACTCGTAAAGCAGGAAAAACTCATGAAATCAGCTGATACATAAATTTACATACAATTTTCGCTACTTTTAAGGTTACAGAGAACCTTCGCGATACGTCTTTGAAAACAATCATACAGCTCAAATTGGTTTAAAACATGTCAACCTATGTGTCATTGGAAAGCTTATAGAATGGACTAGCAGGGTATGGCAAAAAGAAATAACTTAATAAATATATTTTTTAAGGATTGATTAAATATTTTGCTAGTGCGATTTCAACGAGCTAGCGCCGTCGAACTGCCGGACCTTGACTCTCAAGTAACACATTGTTTAAATCCTTATAAAAGTGTTTCTCAAAAATCGTGTCTGCGTTAATTTCTAAATTTTATAGCATTTTCATACTCTAAAAAATTAAAAGCTAGTTTTATACTAACCCTTCTCGTGGTCGAGATACTAGAACGTTTTACCGTAACTGGCAGGTTTGCTATGCTAATGAGTTTTGCAAAATGCAAATGAGCTGGTTTGTCTGCTAAGCACGACAGAGGTCAGTAATACACCTAAAACTATAGGAAAAATGCTTTAGACTTTCGTTTTATAATTTGTACAGCGATTTTTTTGTGATTTTGGACTTCATTCCTGTTACAGTCGAACATCAACTGAACACCCGCTCTGCGAAGCGTGAAAACACAAATCAAAATTGCTTAAGCTTGGTGCACACTTGCAACATAACGAACACATCACGCAAACAAAATTTAGTAGTTTCAAAAAGTTGAAGTCCACAAAAAATAACATAAGATTGCTTTGGTGAAGCTAATGATGATCCATGGAAAATATTTATTTTTTCAATTATTTTCCCGTGCTTTCGTCGTTGCAACATAACGTCCTTATGTCGCTAGTGTGCACCGGGCTTTACTCTCGTTCAAAGAAATTCTCATATATTTTTGACTAAAATGTTGCCTTTAATGTTGTCTAATTTATCGTCTTCTCATCGAGTAATTTTCTTTCTTGTACGGTTTTTAGAAGCACCATCATGAGAAAAAACAATTTGGACTCGTTCGCTGCGCTCACTTGTTCGATATCAATATGAACACTCTGAAGATATAGAGGATATTACACGGTGGCGCGAAGATATGGATTTTATTTTCGAGTGGCAAGAACAATATTTTACGAACGAGCGCAGCGAGGAAAACAACACTGCAAACGTGGACATTCGGTACATAACTTTTTCATATTTTCACTAGTGAAGATATGGAAAATACGAGTGTTTTAGTTTCCGGTAAAACACTGGCGCCTTATTATCTTATATTTGTTCCAAGAATTTGTTCCAATCGTTACTCGATTTTCAAATGGATTACTAATCCAAGACGTGACGTCTTAATCATTTCATATGTGCATGCATGTTCTCCTCTCCTTCATACAACTTGTGCTCTTGTCCCCAGTCTGCATGGCTTGCACAGGGCTTGGGTTCAAATCTGTAAGAAGCTGACATCACAGTCCAGTTAAACCCTCTATGCTGGCACAACTTGTCATACTTTTTAAAATCACGAACATATTTTTTCCTACCATCATTACTAACTGTACCAAAATAGGACATCTTGTCAGGGTAGGCGCCATGAATAGCTAAATAGCGATCACAAATATTTGTCATTTTATCAAACATCTTCGTGTGGCCCGCCCTAAGGTGATGATGAAGTCTGGAATCATGAAAATAGACAGCGTCAGGGATGTCATTTAGCCAGATGGCTATCTGTTGATCAGCATGCGGGTGACATAATATTGTCTTCTCGTCTTGAGATACAAATTTCTTCACGACATCGCCTGAGAAAACCATCCATGCTTCATCCACGTAAACCAAGTTTGCAATGCAGTGGAAATAACCCCATACCAGATGATTCTTGGGTCGCAAAGGAAGCTCACGGAGAAGGCGCTTTAGGCACACGAAGTAGTCATCATCCAGGCGTAACAGATACTCTGGCCGGAACTTCGCCATAGCCCAGCGAATCTGCACCAGGAATCTGTAGCCGAATTTCTTCCCGCCTTTGAGGGGTTGAAACATCATGTCTCTGTATGTGTTGCGTTCTTTTAAGAGTAGTTGTCTCTCTGTTCTGTTGTCTATTAGGCCATCTGTGAAGAATACGCAGGCGACCTGCAAAAAAGGTTCACATGCAACACAATAAAGTGTAAACGTTATGTATCAGCTGATTTCACTGGGTCTTAACGGCGCCACTGGCAGCCAAGCGGGCATAAGCACAGATACCGCCAGAGGGTTCACTGCCAGAGGGTTCACTGCCAGAGGGTTCATGACGTCCTCGGTGGTACTTTAGCGTCAACCCTCAAACTGTGTAGAGGAGTAAAGGCGAGGCGGGACCTCGGACCTTTTGTTTTTGTTTCTCCTAGACCCGTAAAACAGGTCGGTAGTGGCTTTCCCTTCCATTTTTATTGTGTTCTTATCCACACGACTACCTTTCGGTATAATGTCAGGTCCAGTAACATTTCCCCCACTAGGACCCGGCACTGAGCTGATAATCACCCAAATTGCTGTAATACAGTGGAACCCCGATTTTACGATATGCCACGGGGACAGGAAAACTGTATATAAAGGCGAATCCATTGAAAATATCGTTATATCGAGGTCCGGTTAATTACAAATTTTCCGAGCAAAAATGATTTATTGCAGCAGTCATTGTAATGCTGCGAGATTCACTTTTTTAAATATATTTTCTGTAATACGAGGATGACCACGCATATATAAAGACATTGGTTTGGAAATCGTATGATTGCTAAGGTTTCTGTGGTACTTGTTTCTACCATTGACGGCATAATATATCGTTGTAGCGGGAACAAATGTATGCTTGGGTCCCAAGATTACCATCGTAAAATCGGGAATATCGTTGAACCGAGTATCGTTAGATCGGGGTTCTGTTTCATACATTTTTCTGTATTTTTCGCCTGGACCCAGAAATGTTATCGTAAAATCGAGGATATCGTTATATCGAAGATCGTAAAATCGGGGTTCCACTGTACTCAGTTTACCTTTTCAATACGGTTGCTATGGTTACAATGTTTCCAGTAGCTTCCTCTTATGGCGTCTCTCCTGTCTTTACGTGCAGGCGCAGTCGACACAATAACCAGCAGCAACACTTTCTTCTTCAGGATTCCTGTGTCGTTCAGGTCCACAAGAGTCAGGCGCCTATCGTCTCCCCTCTTCGCAGTCAAATTGAGCAACATGTTCGTCCCTTTTCCAGTGGTATTTACAAAAGTTGGAAAGGAATTATCTGGAAACTTAAATAAAATAATAATACTAGTAAGAGACGGATCATTATAAATTTTAGGGGGGGGGGGGGGGGTAGCAGGTTTTGGGACATGCAGGAATTTTTTTTTTTTTTGCAAGCCATGGCTGTGCAGGAATGTTTTTCGGTATTGTTTCACATGATTTTTTTTTATCGAATTTCCCGATGTTAAAGGCCTTTCAGATACTAGTAGCGGTTTCTAGTCATTGAAGTATTAATATTATTCTGTAGATGGTGAAGTACATGTGCAGACCTGTTCCAGGGTTGTTCCTTTCACAAATGCAAACGTAATTTTTATATTAAATATAAAAATAATAATTATTTTTATTAACAATTCAGCTTTCAATAGATCAGAGATTTCAATAGATGATTTATCTTATCGACAAAAAATTTTACATATAGGAGGGGATTATACTTTTCTTTCGTTGCGCGCGAAGCGCACCCAATTTTTGATAAACGCATACCATCAAGTCTCAGAGAAAGGGTAGATGAACATTATTTTTTGTGTATAGCCAAGAAGATACACTGTGTTCTTGTAAACGGCGCGAGGGTAGTGTCTTCGTTGCGCGAGTTCTCAAAAACTATACTAGATGTCGTTATTTATGCGCACAAAGCGCGTCGAAACTTTTATTAAGCTTAACTTCAAAACGTTTTTCAACTTTTCAGTTGAAAAAAAAATGGCAGCCTGCATGTGCATGCTTTTTTTTTCTTTGCTCTGTCTTTGATTTGTTTTCTCTGAATTTGGGCCTGTTCGAATTTTTTTGGGGGATTTCTCAGGATTTCGCAGCGCAAGCCATTCATTCAGCCATTACATAGCTAAATCCGTTTGTTTCGCGCCGTTATTTTCAAAAGGTTGCTTTTGATCTCAATAATCCTATCAATCAATCAATAATAGTTTATTTGGACGCAATTGCAGCGAAAGGCTGAATACTAGCGTGGGTCAGTAACAATAATACAATATAAATTAATAATTCAGAATCTATTTGTGACAAAGTCAGCGAGGCGCTTCGTTTTGGCTGCTTGATAAGGGATAGTCTTGGAACTTCCCGTTCGGAGGCCATAGCCATGTTTAACAGTGGTAGTTTTTTTCAGGTTACTTATTGGGGGAATTAATCTGGTTTTATGTATGAACTGTGAGCAAGCCTCAGCTCTACGATGGGCTAGGCTCGTTAGGCCCGTACGAGTAAGGGCATTTTGATAACACTCGTAGGTGTTACCACAGGCAGCCCAAGTATAATGGTCGTTTAAAAAAAATATATTCTGGCTTGGCGATATTTATAGTGTTTATGTGGCTTTGTGTAAGAGTAATCGAAAAACTCGCTAAATTGTTATAAAATCGTCACTGAGTTCTGGTAAATTATGGCAAATAAAAGTAGAAGACTTACATTAAGTTGTCCTGTTGTCCTTTCCTCGTCTAGATGCGTTTAAGAGTGTTTCCGAGGGTTCCACCGGGCCCCTCTAACCAGAGGGGAAGGCTCCAAACAACAATATCGAACGCCTCGCATCGCGACCGAATTTCTTCCATAAATCGCCATTCGATTGGCGCCCTAATCACGCCAGGAGAACCGTCTTGCATATATCTTTCCTACAAAGCAGCGCTGTCTCGATTAAAACATCCGAACACGGTGAATTTCGGTATTTTTTCCGTTGAACTTCGACAAACCAATTTCACCGACTTGCGAAGTCAGGGGCCCTTTGGCCCCAGGAAAACCGTTGCTCCAGTTACAGCGTTATCCTAGCCAGGCCTTCTGGCTTGATAGCCAGGCCTTCTTGCAAAAAGTCACTGTCACATGGAGGGGCAGGCTAAATTTGCATGAACGACATTCACGAAATTCACCGTGTTCGGATGTTTTAATCGAGACAGCACTGCTTTGTAGGAAAGATATATGCAAGACGGTTCTCCTGGTGTGATTAGGGCGCCGATCGAGTGGCGATTTATCGAAGAAATTTGCATGAACGACATGCAAATTTAGCCTGCCCCTCCATGTGACAGTGACTTTTTGCAAGAAGGCCTGGCTATCAAGCCAGAAGGCCTGGCTAGGATAACGCTGTAACTGGAGCAACGGTTTTCCTGGGGCCAAAGGGCCCCTGACTTCGCAAGTCGGTGAAATTGGTTTGTCGAAGTTCAACGGAAAAAATACCGAAATTCACCGTGTTCGGATGTTTTAATCGAGACAGCGCTGCTTTGTAGGAAAGATATATGCAAGACGGTTCTCCTGGCGTGATTAGGGCGCCAATCGAATGGCGATTTATGGAAGAAATTCGGTCGCGATGCGAGGCGTTCGATATTGTTGTTTGGAGCCTTCCCCTCTGGTTAGAGGGGCCCGGTGGAACCCTCGGAAACACTCTTAAACGCCTCTAGACGAGGAAAGGACAACAGGACAACTTAATGTAAGTCTTCTACTTTTATTTGCCATAATTTACCAGAACTCAGTGACGATTTTATAGCAATTTAGCGAGTTTTTCGATTACTCTTACACAAAGCCACATAAACACTATAAATATCGCCAAGCCAGAATATATTTTTTTTAAAACGACCATTATACTTGGGCTGCCTGTGGTGTTACCGAGCATAATTCGAAGCGCCCATTTCTGGATTATCTCGAGATTGTGAGCGAGGTAATCAGGATCTGAGATTTCTGATAATTTTTCTGTTCTATCACGTGGTCGCTTAATTTTAGACATTCCACATTCGAATGATTGCTTTCAATGGCTTTTCTGTACTCAAGATTTGTCGTACGACCACAGGCAGACCAGACTAAATATACCTACCACTACCATAATGGGGATCGAGGTGAAAAAGAAAACAAGGGAAAACCCGCTGGATCAATGGACCTAAAACCCACCCAGATGGCAACGCAAGTAAGTCATATCGAGAATTATGAGAGTTTCATCGGATTTCAAGTAATTTCATCACCTCCACCAAATACAGTAAACAAGGGACATTATGAAGAGACTTTTATTTACGATATTTACAACCACAAAACTCAATCCACTGATATTTAGTCTGGTCTGCCTGTGGTACGACTTGAGAGACATGGAATAAGCAGATTTTTCGACCTGAAATTCCCAAACAACGTAATTTTTGTACCGTCGATTGGTTGAGATGAATAGTTCTATCACAGGTGACCCAGGACAATTGTTTGTGTACTACAACATCGAAGTATTGACAGTAATATAGTGTTTATATGGGGATTGTGGTAAGGGATGTTTGGACCTGGAAATTTTTAGGAAATTATCAATAAATGTTACTGAAACTTACCATGTTGTTAATGGTATGACTAGTTTTACGGGAAAACTAGGTGGTCTGCGTCGGCGGAGACGTGAACATGAACAACAACAACCAAGGGTTGAGATTTATAATAAACGCCGTGGAAAAATGGTGTTTTGCTGACGTTTCGAGCGTTAACCCTTCGTCGGAGCAAAGAGGGAAAACTGAGGGAGTGGGGCTGTATATAAAGTAAATGTAGAGCCGTTGCTAGGCAACAGATAAACATTAGGAATGACTAAAGGCGATAATTGGTTAAGAATAACAAAGGATGCCATGGGCCATTGAAATCGCAAACTAGTGATAAAAGTAAAGAAAGAGGAAATATGATGAGATGTAGAAAACTAGGTATAAGAGAAAAATTCATTGATGCCGTGGGGTGATCGGCAACCGAGTGAAAGAATAAGTCTATTCTCTTTATGGAAGCGAGAATGATTAGACCCGTTGTGAAGAGAAACACCGCAAACAGTCATATGATCTCTAGTGTGACCGGGAAGATTGAAATTGAAGTGTCGGGCCACTGGTTTGTTACGGTCTTTTTTTACGGTCATCTGCAATTCGCCCCCCATACAGAGAGAAAGACAAGGTGGGAGGCTGAAGCCAAAAATCGGCTCGATCGACCGATCGGCAGAACCCACTTCGAGACGGATTTTTTCACAAAATTCGAATTCCACAACCAAACAAACACACCACGATCGTAGATATACATGTTACTGACGCAGCAAAATCAATAAATATCCTGCAGTTAGATACGCGAAGGTAGCAGACCCCGTTAAACTCGCACGACCCCCTTTTCAACGGTCGTTAAAAATCCGCCGGACCCACAGCTTGGACAACCAGATGGCGGCCGTTAAAAACAAAATGGCGGCCGTTACCAAAAACTCCCCAAGGGGGAGGGGGACCTAGCGCAAACTCATGCAAATCAAATTGTGCGACTCTAAAATAAATCCATTACCTCCCGAACAAAGGGATTTATTTTTTTACTGGAGAAGAATGGATTTGTAGCAATTTTGGCCTAAGGAGCAGCCGCTCGGCTAGTTTGCGCTAGGTCCCCCTCCCCCTTGGGGAGTTTTTGGTAACGGCCGCCATTTTGTTTTTAACGGCCGCCATTTTGGTTGTCCAAGCTGTGGGTCCGGCGGATTTTTAACGACCGTTGAAAAGGGGGTCGTGCGAGTGTAACGGGGTCTGCTACCTTCGCGTACGTAACTGCAGGATATTTATTGATTTTGCTGCGTCGGTAACATGTATATCTACGATCGTGGTGTGTTTGTTTGGTTGTGGAATTCGAATTTTGTGAAAAAATCCGTCTCGAAGTGGGTTCTGCCGATCGGTCGATCGAGCCGATTTTTGGCTTCAGCCTCCCACCTTGTCTTTCTCTCTGTATGGGGGACGAATTGCAGATAAATCCGTGAAACTTCACATGAGCATCAAGGACAACCACAACTAACAACATGGTAAGTTTCAGTAACATTTATTGATAATTTCCTAAAAATTTCCAGGTCAAAACATCCCTTACCACAATCCCCATATAAACACTATATTACTGTCAATACTTCGATGTTGTAGTACACAAACAATTGTCCTGGGTCACCTGTGGTTCTATCCTTTCGCTATCGCCGAGTGTCGATTTTGAGCGGATTCGAGCGTTTGTTTCGAATTTATGGCTGTTTTCGCTCGGGATGTGTTGTCGAAGTCTCCAACCTTTGAAAGAGATTATATAGAGGAGAGAGGGGTGAAATAAAAATCGCTAAAAACGGACTCAAAACTCAAATTTATCGAAAGTACAGGATGACTGAATGGACGTTTAGGGACCGATCGTTTATTACGTCCACGGGGGGGGGGGGGGGGGGGGGGGGGGGGGGGGGCGGTGGTTTTCTAAATTTATTGAATGTTGAAATTCGCACCCCCCTCATTAAAAAGGCGATACAAAAATAACCCCCCATAAAATCGATGTTCTAAAAATCTTACCCCCCACCCTGTAACCAGATCCCCGTTTGAACTAATGGAAGACAATTTACAGAAATTTCTCTTTTTGTTGCGCGCGAAGCGTGCCCTAATTTTTATGCATGATATGAACGCATTTCACCAAACCTCAAAGAAAATGTAGATGAACATTCCATTTGCTGTGTGTAGTAAACAAAGATCGCAAATGACGTGCGTAAAGCAGGGTCAAAATGACGAATCTCTATCCTCGTAAAGTGGAACTCACGCTTGCCTAATAATTAGGCCTTCTTTTTCGAACTGAGACAGCTCCGATGCTTATTACTGCAGAGCGTCTTTTTGGGGAGAGTTAGTTTTTTTCTCCTGGCTAAGATATATTTTCTTGTAATGACATTCGTAGCCATTCCATTGCGCACGCACTCAAAAAATATTTTGTACATTCCGTTGCGCGCGAAGCGCGCCGAGATTGGCGTACTTGCTATATGGCGTAGCGCTATGCCACGACGCGGCTTGTACATATTATTATTTAGTTTGAACCACAGTGTCTCTGAAAAAATTACCCCCTCTTTTGAGAGAGGGTGTCAAAAAATTACCCCCCTAAAATCTATGTCTTCTAAATTTTTACCCCCACCCAAATTCCACCGCCCCCCCCCCCCCCCCCCCCCCGTAGACGTTATAAACGATCGGTCTCTATTATTGTTCTATTATTTATCTTACAGAAGGGATATTTGATGACTCACTACAGTCACTAGCGAAGCAAAGGTTCATGTAAGTGAAGTCAATAACAAACATTAACGGTATTGAAACCACTTCAGCTTTATTATTATTATTTTAAACTCCCACGGAGCTTGGGGAACCTGTGGTTATATGTGAACAGATGAAATCATCTAACTAAATAAATAACGGAAAACAAAACGAACTTCTTAAAAGTTCTCAAAAATATAGGACTCTTTGTACAGCAAAAACAAAACTTCAATACTTACTTGTCCTCGCCGTTGGCCCCACTCGGCGGAATGATATAGGGCACAAATTTCGACTGCGACTACACCAATCAATCTCAAAGCCCCTAAAATAAACACCTTAACGCGGCGTATTTCACTTCTAGGTTTTGGTGATTTCATGATGCGTTAGAGTTTTTATGAAGAGTATATTTTGTCGGGTTTAAAACATGGCTGTAACCCCCGGTCGAGCAACTCGTAAAGCAGGAAAAACTCATGAAATCAGCTGATACATAAATTTACATACAATTTTCGCTACTTTTAAGGTTACAGAGAACCTTCGCGATACGTCTTTGAAAACAATCATACAGCTCAAATTGGTTTAAAACATGTCAACCTATGTATCATTGGAAAGCTTATAGAATGGACTAGCAGGGTATGGCAAAAAGAAATAACTTAATAAATATATTTTTTTAAGGATTGATTAAATATTTTGCTAATGCGATTTCAACGAGCTAGCGCCGTCGAACTGCCGGACCTTGACTCTCAAGTAAGGGGTGGACCATTAGAAATTGGGGGAGGGGGGGTGGCAATTTTTTTGCGCATGATTTTTTTTTTCGGGGATGAGGTAGTGCAAGAATTTTTTTTCTGAATTTGTATCATGTTTTTTACTAGCTTGGATCCCTGCAAGATTTTTATTTTGGAAGGATTGGCCTTGCTCGAATTTTTTTTTGGGAATTGCCACCCCCCCCCCCCCCCTCCCCAATTTCTAATGGTCCACCCCTAACACATTGTTTAAATCCTTATAAAAGTGTTTCTCAAAAATCGTGTCTGCGTTAATTTCTAAATTTTATAGCATTTTTATACTCTAAAAAATTAAAAGCTAGTTTTATACTAACCCTTCTCGTGGTCGAGATACTAGAACGTTTTACCGTAACTGGCAGGTTTGCTATGCTAATGAGTTTTGCAAAATGCAAATGAGCTGGTTTGTCTGCTAAGCACGACAGAGGTCAGTAATACACCTAAAACTATAGGAAAAATGCTTTAGACTTTCGTTTTGTAATTTGTACAGCGATTTTTTTTGTGATTTTGGACTTCATTCCTGTTACAGTCGAACATCAACTGAACACGCGACAATTCCCGCTCTGCGAAGCGTGAAAACACAAATCCAAATTGCTTATGCTTGGTGCACACTTGCAACATAACGACATAAGGAAAATATCACGCAAACAAAATTTAGTGGTTTCAAAAAGTTGAAGTCCACAAAAAAATAACATAAGATTGCTTTGGTGAAGCTAATGATGATCCATGGAAAATATTTTTCTTTCAATTATTTTCCCGTGCTTTCGTCGTTGCAACATAACGTCCTTATGTCGCTAGTGTGCACCGGGCTTTACTCTCGTTCAAAGAAATTCTCATATATTTTTGACTAAAATGCTGCCTTTAATGTTGTCTAATTTATCGTCTTCTCATCGGGTAATCTCTCTTTCTTGTATGTTTTTTAGAAGCACCATCATGAGAAAAAACAATTTGGACTCGTTCGCTGCGCTCACTTGTTCGATATCAATATGAACACTCGAAGATATAGAGGATATTACACGGTGGCGCGAAGATATGGATTTTATTTTCGAGTGGCAAGAACAATATTTTACGAACGAGCGCAGCGAGGAAAACAACACTGCAAACGTGGACATTCGGTACATAACTTTTTTCATATTTTCACTAGTGAAGATATGGAAAATACGAGTGTTTTATTTCCGGTAAAACACTGGCGCCTTATTATCTTAGTGTTATATTTGTTCCAAGAATTTGTTCCAATCGTTACTCGATTTTCAAATGGATTACTAATCCAAGACGTGACGTCTTAATCATTTCATCTTTGCATGCATGTTCTCCTCTCCTTCATACAACTTGTGCTCTTGTCCCCAGTCTGCATGGCTTGCACAGGGCTTGGGTTCAAATCTGTAATAAGCCGGCATCACAGTCCAGTTAAACCCCCTATGCTGGCACAACTTGTCATACTTTTTAAAATCACGAACATATTTCTTCCTACCATCATTACTAACTGCCCCAAAATAGGACATCTTGTCAGGGTAGGCGCCATGAATAGCTAAATAGCGATCACAAATATTTGTCATTTTATCAAACATCTTCGTGTGCCCCGCCCTAGGGTAGTGATGAAGTCTGAAATCATGAAAATAGACAGCATCAGGGATTTCATTTAGCCAGATGGCTATCTGTTGATCAGCATGTGGGTGACATAATATTGTCTTCTCGTCTTGAGATACAAATTTCCTCACCACATCACCTGAGAAAACCATCCATGCTTCATCCATCCAAACCAAGTTGGCAAAGCAGTAGAAGTAACCCCACACCAGACGATTCTTGGGTCGCAAAGGAAGCTCATGGAGAAGGCGCTTTAGGCACACGAAGTAATCATCATCCAGGCGTAACAGATACTCTGGCCGGAACTTGGCCATAGCCCAGCGAATCTGCACCAGGAATCTGTAGCCGAATTCCTTCCCGCCTTTGAGGGGTTGAAACATCATGTCTCTGTACGTGTTGCGTTCTTTTAAGAGTAGTTGTCTCTCTGTTCTGTTGTCTATTAGGCCATCTGTGAAGAATACGCAGGCGACCTGCAAAAAAGGTTCACATGCAACACAATAAAATGTAAACATTAGAGACCGACTCCCCAGACTTGCAGCTCGTCACAGCGCCCGACACTGCGACCATGCGGTCGCCAATAGCGACTAAATTTGGGGGCTTGGCGACCAAACGTTTAGAGCTTGTCGCCAAGTGGTATCCCATCTTTCTGAGTTCAGCAGAGATCCACATTTAGGTGGCGACTAAATCTTTGCATTTTGGCGAATAAGTTTTAAATGAGTTTCTCCAATGGCGCTGTGCGTTAATATCGGGCCCTGTCGTAAGCTGATTTCACTGGGTCTTAACGGCGCCACTGGCAGCCAAGCGGGCATAAGCACAGATGCCGCCAGAGGGTGCACTGACAGAGGGTTCATGACGTCCTCAGTGGTTCTTTAGCGTCAACTCTGAAACTGGGAAGAGGAGTAAAGGCGAGGCGGGACCTCGGACCTCCTCCCCTAGACCCGTAAAACAGGTCGGTAGTGCCTCATTCTCGTACCCAGAGACATCCATTTGAGGGCCGTCGCTGATTGGCTGATTTTGGGCGTTGGAGCATGCGCTGAAAGGTTTTCTCTCAGCGGCTCTGTATTAAATCCTGCGCATGCGTCAGTGGCTGTCACCAGAGCCTCCCCGCGAGGTTACGAGCCGGGGAGCTCTGGGTTCGAGAACGGTAGTGGCTTTCCATTTTCATTGTGTTCTTATCCACACGACTACCTTTCGGTGTAATGTCAGGTCCAGTAACATTTTCCCCACTAGGACCCGGCACTTAGCAGATAACCACCCAAATTGCTGTAATACTCAGTTTACCTTTTCAAGACGGTTGTCATGGTTACAATGTTTCCAGTAGCTTCCTCTAATGGCGTCTCTCCTGTCTTTACGCGCAGGCGCAGTCGACACAATAACCAGCAGCAACACTTTCTTCTTCAGGATTCCTGTGTCGTTTAGGTCCACAAGAGTCAGGCGCCTATCGTCTCCCCTCTTCGCAGTCAAATTGAGCAACATGTTCGTCCCTTTTCCAGTGGTCTTTACAAAAATTAGAAAGGAATTATCTCATATTTTTTACTATTAAATGACCGTTGCAAGTGGAAACTTAAATAAAATAATAATGGTATTAATGAAAATTCTCACCGTCGATCATAGGGGCCTTTCTGGGGTAGAATTTGTGGTGTGGGGTTGGTCAAAGGAACTTATTTGTTGATTTTGTAGTCCGAGTGTGTGGATCCAAAGGGGGCAAAGGGACGACGATACTAAGTCAGTTAGTGAAATTACAATTCTTCTAACAAGGCTGATTATTTACGCACGGCTACTTCGTGGGAAGATTTTGCCTGAATTCAAATAACGGCACGATTTTCATGAAAAAAGTATTTGCGCTGTGAGTGTTAGGCCGACACCGAATGGAGATCCGATAAATCGCAGCGCAAGCCAGCCATTACATAGCTAAATCCATCATACATTCTATTTAGCTAAATCCATAACTTTCTATTTTAGAGAGGGCCACAAGTTTATCAGTCTCGACTGTAATGTATTACCCTCATGAAATAAAGTTATATTATTATTTTAATCCGTTTGTTTCGCGCCGTTGTAAAAACGCATTTTCAAGTTTGCTTTGGATCTGAGATTTCTGATGATTTTTCTGTTCTGCCAATCAAACCATCTTAGCCAATCAAGTACTTGCTCTTTTTCACCTAGTGCAGTAGCTTGGCTTTCTATCACGACACGAAACCCTTGGAAAACCCATTCGACTGTACTAAAGCTGGCGGAACGGAAAATTAAAAAACAACAACAAACCCAAACCAAAACCAGCGCGACACGACGGTTTTAAGCTATAAACGAGCCCGATAACTGATATACATATAATTAACACTTATTGGATGAGGTTGAGCATGATAGTGAGATTTTGCAACGCCGAGGTTTGTATTATCTGCCGAAGCGAAGCTGAGGCGGATAACACTAACTCGAGGCGTTGACAAATCTCACTATCATGCGAAAACCGAATTCAATAATTGTTTTATTATTCAGCAACCAAGAATTCTTACCTAGCTAAACGAAGTCAACGATGAGGCCGTGCACGGCGACACGGTTTTTTAACTTAATCTTACGTCCATTGGTATTTTCCTTTTCTATTCAATTCAAATAGCCATAGTTGATGTTTAGATATCCTGAGCAATGATCTCTTGGCAAAAATCATAACAGATTCAATGAGAATGTTCGCAAAACCGGCTTTCAATTCGGAAAGGGAAACCAAGATGGCGGCCAAACCTATTGGCTTGCGTTATGACGTCATTACAGTGCATCAATCCTAATGTCTGTAATATGACGTCAGGCACTGCGCGCCAACAAGGTTTCGCTGCGTACTCTTAGCCAATCAGAACCGAGATAGTGGCATGGCTGAATAATAATGGCTGTTGATTTGTAATTACGTTAAGTATGAGTGTACCTTTGCGGCCATTCAGCATTTAGTTTCGTTATTCTGAAATTATTTTCTTTTTCAGAAATTATTTTCTTTATTCAGAAATTATTTTCGCAATTCAGAAATTATTTTCTTTTTTTCAGAAATTATTTTTGTAATTCTCAAATTGTTCTCGTATTTCTGAAGTTATTTCCGTATTTCTGAAATTATTTTCGAAATTCTGAAATTATTTTCACCATTCTCAAATTGTTTTCGTACTTCTGAAATTATTTCAGTATTTCTGAAATTATTTTCGCAATTCTCAAATTATTTTCGTAATTTTCAAATTATTTTTGCTCTGTAAATGTTCATCATATGATTGTGGAACGCACCTTCCACCTTTGTCCCTTAGTACGGCTGAGCTTTGGAAAGGGTAGCAGGGTAGGGAGCATAGGGTAAGGTGCCATGGGCAAAGTACAGCAGGGTACAGGGTACGATGAATAATAAGTACAGTAGTGCAGTAGCTTGGCTTTCAATCACGACACGAAACCCTTGGAAAACCCATTCGACTGTACTAAAGCTGGCGGAACGGAAAATTAAAAAACAACAACAAACCCAAACCAAAACCAGCGCGACACGACGGTTTTAAGCTATAAACGAGCCCGATAACTGATATACATATAATGGCTGTTGATTTGTAATTACGTTAAGTTAGTTGAAATCTGTTTGCCCATTATTGCAGATCGACAAAGAACATGAACTGTTGCGTGCGAGTCGCGCTGTGTGTCTATTTTTCCTAATCATTATTAACTGTTGTACTTGCCAGTATCTTGGCTTGGGACTTCCTGACTTCGAGTCCATAAGCTCATGTTAAATTTGGGATTAATTGCACGAGTGAGTTTTCAATTTGAGCTTTTTTGTGCCCTTCATCTGTTCCTTAGTCATTTTAATATTCCTATTTATACATATTATTTATGTGAGTTATATGTGAACAGATGAAATCATCTAAATAAATAAATAAGGGAAAACAAAACGAACTTCTTAAAAGTTCTCAAAATATAGGACGAGTCTTTGTACAGCAAAAACACAACTTCGATACTTACTTGTCCTTGGCGTTGGCCCCACTCGGCGGATTGATATAGGGCACACATTTCGACTGCGACTACACCAATCAATGTCAAAGCCCCTAAAACAAACACTTTAAAGCGGCGTATTTCACTTCTAGGTTTTGGTGATTTCATGATGCGTTAGAGTTTTTATGAAGAGTATATTTTGTCGGGTTTAAAACTGGCTGTAACCCCCGGCCGAGCCACTCGTAAAGCAGGAAGAACTCATGAAATCAGCTGATACATAAATTTACATACAATTTTCGCTACTTTTAAGGTTACTGAGAACCTTCGCGGCACGTCTTGGAAAACAATCATACAGCTCAAATTGGTTTAAACATGTCAACCTATGTATCATTGGAAAGCTTATAGAATGGACTAGCAGGCTATGGCAAAAAGAAATAACTTAATAAATATATTTTTTTAAGGTTTCATTAAATATTTTGCTAGTGGCATTTCAACGAGCTAGCGCCGTCGAACTGCTGGACCTTGACTCTCTATTAACATATTACTTAAATCCTTATAAAGGTGTGTCTCAAAAATCGTGTCTGCGTTAATTGCTAATTTTTTTTTGTTCAAAAGTCATTAAACTTTTAAATTTCGAAGGTCAAATTTTATAGCATTTTCATACTCTAAAAATTTAAAAGCTAGTTTTATACTAACCCTTCTCGTGGTCGAGACATGTCGAGATACTAGAACGTTTTACCGTAACTGGCAGGTTTGCTATGCTAATGAGTTTTGCAAAATGCAAATGAGCTGGTTTGTCTGCTAAGCACGTAAGAAGTCAGTAATACACCTAAAACTATAGGAAAAATGGTTTAGACTTTCGTTTTATAATTTGTACAGAGATTTTTTTGTGATTTTGGACTTCATTCCTGTTACAGTCGAACATCAACTGAACACGCGACAATTCTCGCTCTGCGAAGCGTGAAAGCACAAATCAAAATTGCCGATGTTACACGGGATAACTCGCAACAAAAACTTTCCGCGCAACATTGTTGCGCGAAAAGTTCCTGACGTCGAGTCATTCGGCAACGGGCATGTTACATGAGACAACTTTTAGCGCAACAACATCTGATACATGACCGTTAAAACAACTTTTAGCTCGAGCTGATGACGAATTTCATTCTTGCCTCGCTTCCAGACAAAAATGTTGCGCGGAAAGTTGTTGGACACATGTTACACGAGACAACATTTCAGATATTCGTCATTTTGTGTTGCAAGTCTTTGAAGCCAAGTCAAAAACTCGCAACATGTTGCCGAGAGGAATGTTGCGCGAAAAGTTGTCTTGTACCACATGTTACACGGTAAAAACTTTTCGCGCAACAATGTTGCGAGGAAAGTTTTTGTTGCAATTTGTAACACCACCTTAAGGAACATTTCACGCAATTGCGCCTCGTCAGTCCACAACATTTTGACCACTTTATTACGTCATTCCGTGGTATATAAGAGGACATACCACGGAAAATCAGAGGACATTTGTTTTATACCACAACAAAAAGGCAAAAATAAAAAGGCAAAAGCAGCGCGCGCGCAGTCAAACGGTGTTTTCGTTGGTTCTTTTTAGCGCGCGCGCTTATGATGGCGCGTTCCGTGGTATGTCCTCTTAAAGAGGAGGTCTGTCAGTCTTCCCATAATGCATCGCTTTTAAGCCATATTATAAATGGCCGGATGACGCGCGCGCGATTCGGCAGTTGAACAAGGAGGATTTTGTGAAGGTCACAAATTTAAGCGCTCCGGCCTTTATCGCAGAAAAAATGATCTTGCACCTCTGCTACGATGAAGTCAGCGGAAGCATAAACATCATGTTGACAAGTTTCACATGTTTGCAAAGTCTTGTGACATTTTGTTTTCCCGTCGTCGCTTGAAGAAAGCAGATTTTGTTTGTTTACAAGCAGTGCAAGCTTATTTTCGTCGATCAAATCTCAATTCTCCTTAGATTAGCGCGCGCTCTCGCGCAATCACCACGGCTTTTCGCACGAGCTCTAGCACTTTTCTGTTCACATTTTTCCACATTTTTCGGCGAATAAATATCTTTCTGACATTAGATATTGCTTAAAATATAGCTAAGAAACCATTCCGGACTTTGTATTGCAGAAATGTATCGCGTTTGTATATTTTTTAGATATTAAGTTCAGGATCGACCCCGTTCGCGAGTGGTGAGACTTAGGTTTTCAACGTGTTTTGCAGTGCTCACGAAGGCCGACCGTTGTTTCGGTTGTCTACTTTCCAGTCCCAAATTCAACAAGAAATCGAGAGGGCAATTCTGATAATGAATAAGATTTAAAATCAAAGAGATTTGCTTAAGTATAATACTCAATAAAATCAGAGGGCAATTGGCTAGAAATAGTAGATTTTGGTTAATGAAAAATGTAAACAAAGCCATCGCCTGGACAAAATGTCCGTGCAGAGATTTTACGGCAAAGTTGCGCCCTTGTTATTTTCCGCCTGCTTGACATTATGAAGTGAACATTTAGCTAAACCACGAGTTCATTTCATAAACATTTATGTATACTTATCAGATTGCATATAATGGTGGTCTTAAGAGAATTTTATTGAGGGATTTCAGATCTGTTTTCACGCTTTTTCCCGGGAACATTGTCCGTTTTGGCGGGTAGTTTCAAAAAATCTCGCGCAGGTGCTCACGGGAAGACTGACAGACCTCCTCTTGTCCTCTTATGTACCCACGGCTGAGAGCCAATCAGAATTCGAGAAACGCGCGCGTTGTGGTATAAAATTTAGTGGTTTCAAAAAATTGAAGTCCACAAAAAAATAACATAAGATTGCTTTGGTGAAGCTAATGATGATCCATGGAAAATATTTTTTCTTTCAATTATTTTCCCGTGCTTTCGTTGTTGCAACATAACGTCCTTATGTCGCTAGTGTGCACCGGGCTTTACTCTCGTTCAAAGAAATTCTCATATATTTTTGACTAAAATGCTGCCTTTAATGTTGTCTAATTTATCGTCTTCTCATCGAGTAATCTCTCTTTCTTGTACGGTTTTTAGAAGCACCATCATGAGAAAAAAACAATTTGGACTTTGGATTCGCTGCGCTCACTCGTTCGATACTTCAATGTGAACACTCGAAGATAAATTCGATATCTCCCCGCTCACTCGTTCGATACATCAATGTGAACACTCGAAGATAAATTCGACATCTCCCCGCGCCTATTTATTATTCTATATTTGTTACAAGAATTTGTTCCAATCGTTACTCGATTTTCAAATGGATTACTAATCCAAGACGTGACGTCTTAATCATTTCATATGTGCATGCATGTTCTCCTCTCCTTCATATAACTTGTGCTCTTGTCCCCAGTCTGCATGGCTTGCACAGGGCTTGGGTTCAAATCTGTAATAAGCCGGCATCACAGTCCAGTTAAACCCCCTATGCTGGCACAACTTGTCATACTTTGTAAAATCACGAACATATTTCTTCCTACCATCATTACTAACTGTCCCAAAATAGGACATCTTGTCAGGGTAGGTGCCATGAATAGCTAAATAGCGATCACATATATTTGTCATTTTGTCAAACATCTTCGTGTGCCCCGCCCTAGAGTAGTGATGAAGTCTGAAATCATGAAAATAGACAGCATCAGGGATTTCATTTAGCCAGATGGCTATCTGTTGATCGGCATGTGGGTGACATAATATTGTCTTCTCGTCTTGAGATACAAATTTCTTCACGACATCGCCTGAGAAAACCATCCATGCTTCATCCATGTATACCAAGTTTGCAATGCAGTAGAAGTAACCCCATACCAGACGATTCTTGGGTCGCAAAGGAAGCTCATGGAGAAGGCGCTTTAGGCACACGAAGTAATCATCATCCAGGCGTAACAGATATTCTGGTCGGAACTTGGCCATAGCCCAGCGGATCTGCACCAGGAATCTGTAGCCGAATTCCTTCCCGCCTTTGAGGGGTTGAAACATCATGTCTCTGTATGTGTTGCGTTCTTTTAAGAGTAGTTGTCTCTCTGTTGTGTTGTCTATTAGGCCATCTGTGAAGAATACGCAGGCGACCTGCAAAAAAGGTTCACATGCAACACAATAAAATGTAAACATTAGAGACCGACTCCCCAGACTTGCAGCTCATTACAGCGCCCGACGCTGCGACCATGCGGTCGCCAATAGCGACTAAATTTGGGGACTTGGCGACCAAAAGTTTAGAGCTTGTCGCCAAGTGGTATCCCATCTTTCTGAGTTCAGCAGAGATCCACATTTAGGTGGCGACTAAATCTTTGCACTTTGGCGAATAAATTTTTCAATGAGTCACCAATGGCGCTGCGCGTTAATATCGGGCCCTGTCATAAGCTGATTTCACTGGGTCTTAACGGCGCCACTGGCAGCCAAGAGGGCATAAGCACAGATACCGCCAGAGGGTGCACTGCCAGAGGGTTTAAGACGTCTTCGGTGGTTCTTTAGCGTCAACCCAGAAACAGTGTAGTGGAGTAAAGGCGAGGCGGGACCTCGGACCTTTTGTTTTTGTTACCCTAGACCCATAAAACAGGTCGGTAGTGGCTTTCCCTTCCATTTTCATTGTGTATTTATCCACACGACTAACTTTCGGTATAATGTCAGGTCCAGCAACATTTCCTTCCCCCACTTAGGTACCCGGCACTGAGCGATAACCACCCAAATTCGCCTTTGTCACGCGTCGCCATTTTGTTTCCAGAATAACTCGGCAATGCAGAAAAAAGCAATGAGCCAAATCAACGTTTTGGTTCTTAGACAAGAGTACTTTTTGGTAGCTTGGTCAGCTTTTGTGCCACAAATCCCAGCATCAGGCTTTGCTTTTCAACATGAGCAAAACCCGCACGCTGCTTGGCCTCGTTTCCATGCTGAATAAACCGGCTGACAAATTCAAGATGGCGCTTGTGTGACATAGGCGAATTGCTGTAATGCCTAGTTTACCTTTTCAAGACGGTTGCCATGGTTACAATGTTTCCAGTAGCTTCCTCTTATGGCGTCTCTCCTGTCTTTACGAGCAGGCGCAGTAGACACAATAACCAGCAGCAACACTTTTATCTTCAGGTTTCCTGTGTTGTTTAGGTCAACAAGAGTCAGGCGCCTATCGTCTCCCCTCTTCGCAGTCAAATTGAGCAACATGTTCGTCCCTATCCCGGTGGTCTTTACAAAAATTGGAAATTAGTCCGAGTTATCTCATATTTGTTACTATTAAATGACCGTTTGCATCAATGCAACAAGTGGACACTACAAAAAATAATAATAATACTAGTAATGAAAATTCTCACGGTTTATCGTGAGGGCTTATGGAATTTCTAGGGTGGAATGGTCAAAGGATTGCAATTTAGTAGTCCGAGTTTGGGGACAGGGACGGCGGAACAGTTTTCGAAGTGGGGGAGGGGGGCTCAGTTGAGTGAAAATGTATGAAAACTTGTCGAAGTGGGGGGCTAAACCCCCGCCGCTTCGCCGTCCCCTGGGGGACCCTGCCATCCACAGGGCCGAAGATACTAAGTCAGTTGAAATTTTTAAATTATTCTAACAAGGCTGTTGTTTACGCACGGCTATTTCGTGGGAAGAGTTTTTTAATTGCGGCTTATTTTGATTTTGCCCGATTGAAAACATTTATTGCGCTGAGAGTGTTAGGTTGACACCGAATGGAGATCCGTTTAGCTATAGGGCGGTTTTCATATGACAGTAGTAAAACCAATCGCAAAGTAATTACACCAATTCTGAATAAAACCTTTAGGAGTAATTACAAAGTAATTGCGAATTACTCACGACAGTCATCTGAAATCCACTCTATCCGTTTGTTTCGCGTTGTTGTTATACAAGAACATGTGTTAGATGAAACGCTGTTTGCGTCGTTTTTGAAAATAGACGTTTCGGCAATGCTGCCTTTTCTTTTTTCAAAGTTTACAACAATAGTTGTATTTGCTAGTATCGTGTGTTTTTAAACAGGGCCTGCTACTGCTTGGGACTTCTTGAAGTCGTTAGTTTGCTCCATATCTGTTCTTTAGTCATTTAAATATTCCTATTTATGCATATTATTTATGTGAGTTGTGTGAGCAGATGAAATCACCTAAATAGATAATTAGGAAAAATGGTGTCTCTTCTATCAAAACGAAGTTCTAAAAAGTTCTCAAAATATAGGATGAGTCTTTACAGCAAATACTTTGATACTTACTTGTCCTCGCCGTTGACCCCACTCGGCGGAATGATATAGTGCAGTAATTTGGACCGTGACTACACCAATCAATGTTAAAGCCGCTAAAATAAACACCTTAAAGCGACGTATTTCACTTCTAGGTTTTGGTAGAGTGGCTGGTGAGTTTTCTATACTCAGCATCTCTCGAGTCTGGTCTTCCCGTGCTAGTCCATTACAGTTGTTTTAACATGAAGAGTATACTTTGCCGGGTATAAAGGGCTGTAACCCCCGTCGAGTCACTCTTAAAACTGGAAAAGTCAGAACCTGCTAATACAAAAATTTACATACAATTTTTGCTTCTTTCAAGTCTGCGAATAAAAATGATGGAGGAGTGGTAAGGGATAATGAGGGAGAAACGTGAGAGACTTCTGCTGGCAGGGAAGTTGCTATCAGACTTGGAATCCTAGTTTTGGGCGGGATTTGTCGGCATCAAGACCTGAGCGCCCGATCAAATCACCTTTACTAACCCTTCTTGGTCGAGCAATCTCATGATACTAATTTAATTGTAATCGGCGCTGTATTATTATGATAATAGAATCCTACAAGACTATATTTCTACTGATAATAAACCCTTAGGCGCTACCTTAAATCTGTTAAATGAATTATTTGCCTGTCACTTGGCAACAACTTATCTACGTTCGGCAGCAGTTGCATTTTGCACGTCAAGCTTGTTACAACTAGTACTGATGATGTTACCGTGTCTAAATATACGCGTGTATGTATGTAAATTCGCGAACTAGCATTGTCGAGCAACATACAAACATCAGTTATTGATGGCAGGTGCTCACTGGTGCTCGAAGTAATAATTTATTAAGTCAGAGTTTAGCATGATAAATTAAGAAATAACACATTTCTTCGAGCGCGCGCGGAGCGACAATATTTCCCATCCCTGACACCATCTCTGGCACCGTTTTCATCGAAAAAATCACATTTTAGAGTTGAAAAAAAAAGATAACTTATTTACCGGCTTTAGGTCGGTCCATATAGAGGAAAACTGCGGCCTGGAAACCCTCGGTCACAGTTTTTTCCTATAAAGCCGGTAAATAACATATAAATACTTCGGCTTCGAAGGTCAACCGTGTAACCGAAAATGTAGACTTTGGTTACATGCCAATTATTGATATTTCAGTAAATTCCCCCTCCCCCCTCTTAAAAGTTGAATGGTCGTCCCCTTAGTTCATTATTTGTACGCGTTCAAAACGTTTGTAATCTTAGCTACTTAATTTCAATGTCCGGCCCTCCCTTTCTGAAGTTCCTGGATCTGCCCCTGTTTTGATATCGCAATGTCTATAAAAAATGTTGTTCTACATGAAACTTGATGCAGTATTCTATGACGCCAATTGAAGGTCAAAGCTTTGTCTTCTAGGATTCATCCGTTTCCAGCATGCTGGCAAACAACATGAGAGCGCTTTGAGGATGACTAACAGTCCCCTGCGATATTCCTTGATGAATATAAAATAGATAACCGGATTAGCGAATGCATTACTGAAACATGTAATTGCTTGGAATGTGTTCCAGATATATAACCAACAACAATGTAGACCCGTTGAATTCTTCTTGATCACCGAGACGCACACTTGCAGGACGGAACTTATCCCCCATGTTAGGAAACACACGATGACAAGCACAGCGAACATGACAATAATCCGCTTGGTCTTCACTAGCTCCTGTGCCGCCCCTTGAGGTGGCCCTTCTTCGAAAATATGGCGATGTTTCAACTTGTATGCAATCGCTGCGTAGCAACCACAAATAACAGCAAAAATAAGCATGAACGATACACAATTTGTGATCGCTATTGAGTAATTCGAGCCCAAACCATTGCTGCAGTCATTCGGGTCTTTTGCTATGCCGAATAAGTTGACGACAGATGCTCCGATAGAAGCTGCCCATATAGTGGCTATGACCAACCATCGATGCCTTTTCAAGCATAATCGGGTACGTAAGGGAAAAAATACAGCGCAGAACCTCTCGAAACTCAGCACAGCTAGAGTGAGAAGGGAAACGACCGTGGTTGTATTGTTAATTGACCATTTTATGGGACAGCTCACTTGCCGAGACAGCGCCTCAATTTGCCAAAACGGCATGAACAAAGAATTGACAAAGTCAGAAAAAGTCATGGAGGCAAGAAGCAGATTTGGCGCAGTTCTCAGCTTCGGGTTGTGGTAAATTACCAAAAACATAAGCGCCGAGGCCAGAATGCTTAGAAGAAGCACCAATACAATGCCGGTAAAAAGTCCCCATGCCAGCAACTTAAGATTGACGGTATCTGAACATTGGTAGGCCGTAGTGTTATCGACAACTATACCGTATTTCGTGATGTCCAAGAGAATGTGCATTATTACGTAATTGTCGATTTTCCACTGCTTTTTGTCTATTTTTCTGCGACTTCAATCTTCTCGCGGTTCAGTTTTAGTAATACTATACTTATTTCAACAACTTATTCTTATATAACTTGTTATTCTTCCACGATAAGCTTTTGGCGAGTTACTGTTTTCAGTACGTGATACTCTTGTTGTGCAGCCAGTTCGAGTCTATCTTTATTTCAAACCTTTTATCGCCTGTTCATTTCCTGACCTTCCACTCGCTTCCTGTCTCTTCTCTGATAATTGCCTTTTCTTTCTTTGCGTTTCTTTTCTTTCAAGTACTTGCTCTCCGACTCTCCCCTTTGCAGCTTTTTCCTTCTCAGGTTTTCTAGTCTATTCCAGTTCTGTTTGTGTCTCTTTTTCTTTCCTTTTTCTTGAGGGTAATAACTCTTCTACTCTCGTTTTTTTTTTCTTACCGGAATCAAACCAATTCTGCTGTTGATGTTCCGCCCGAAAAATCTCCTGGCTGATCATCGTCCTTGACCAGCTCGACTTTCATTAAAGAGCCTGTGTCAGCCACTCCCTTGTTATTGTTTTCGTTCGATATTAGAAGGCGAATTACGTGTAGAAATCTCTAAATCAACATCTAAAAACAAAGTGTCAGATTGTTTTTAACAAAGTCTATCGAGAACAGTGCTCCATGTTCTCTACATCAGCCGATGGAAATGGATGCGTTCTCAGACTTGGTATATTATGCTGTCAAAATGGCGGCTGACACAGGCTCTTGAACACCTGCTCTCAAAGCTTTATGATCTACATCATTCTGCAATCATTTCCGATCTTTACCGAGATAGTAATCAATTCACAATTTATTCTTAATCTTCACTAGTTTACATCTTCGTTTATCATGGAAATCCTAGAAGAAGAAAGCGTAAAAACAACATAAAACTAAATTTCTGCTGTATCTCCTCTTTGTGTTTGATTGTCACTAGTCAGAACTGGGTGCTTATGTGCGATGCATTATTACAATGCTCGAAGCCTGAGGATCTACTAAAGGGGAATTGATTAACTCGCACTATCAACCGCCTGGGTTGGTTCACAGGACTAAAGTACATAGGATCATACTAGCTTGAACAAGTAATGATGTTATCAACGTACTTTATTAGCCTGGTGCACACTTGCGACATAACGACATCATGAAAATATCACTCGATCAAAAAATTAGTGGTTTCAAAACGTTGAAGTCCACAAAAAATAACATAAGATTGCTTTGGTGAAGTAATCTAATGATGTTCCATGGAATATAGATTATTTCAATTACTTTCCCATGCTTTTTTCGTTGCAACATAACCATAACGTCCTTATGTCGCGAGTGTGCACGGAGTTGTTCGCACTGAGTTGTTTTTGCTAGCTTGCGAGTTCTTTTACACGAAGTAAGAAGATTTTTACACAATGTTAATCATAATGAAAACTTCTATAGCTGAAACGAAAATGTCCGAGGACCTAAGGAAAATTCTAAAGGGGGGTGTATTGGAGTCTGGAAATTCCACGGAAGGGGGGTTTATTGGAGGCTGGAAATTCCAAGGGGGAGGGGTAACAAATTTTAAGGTGACTTTCCAGGGACATTTTATCCAAAAATAGATTTTTCCAGGGCTATTTTGCCAGAAAAAAATGGAAATTCCAGGGGAGGGAGTCCTTTTCCAGGGGAAGGGGTCTGTTTCACGAGTGGAAATTCCAGGAGAGGTGGTCTTTTTAAGAGTCCTCAACCCCAAAACACTCCCCCTCCCCTGCGGTTTAAAAATGCAATCAGCCAATGAGCTTAGGGAACCTGTGTTGCAAGACATGAATTAAAAAGTATTAGTTGAAAGGAAACGAAAAAGAGAACCAAAATGCACAACAGGACAACAGAATAGAAGGGAAAAATTTCCAGGTTAGCAAACACAATACAAATGGAGAGAAAACTAATAATAAAGTAATATTTTCTTTAGCCTGCGTAGCAAGAGTTTCCGTGGAGTTTTAGGGTCAGAGAAAAGAAGTACGAGAGATTTTCCATGAAAAATTGCTCGCACGTTTCTCTGACCTCTGGAACCCATGGGAAACGCTTGCTACGCAGGCTATGTTTTCTTGGACAAATACTGTAGAAAACGACCCAAGAAAACCAGTGCAAGAATGGGGTAATCAACGATTACAATTGATATATATACCCTTTCCGGGATACGTTGTCACCGAAAAAGCATATAAGCTTGGTGCGTCAGGGAGTATTAGTAAAGATTTATTTGAAATTTCTGTAAAATATTAGAAACAAACATGCTTAGAAATGTGCTGAAATTTAATCATTTTACCTGTGGTTGAACTTTAGATGCCCCCATCATCCTTTGCGCTTCAAGCTTATAGGCTTCTTGGGTGACAACGTTTCCCGGAAACGGTGTTTCAGGAAGGAAATACAACTCAAATTCTGGAAAACATTTTAGGGTTTCAGTTTAATATTATATTTCACCTAATATGTACTCAGTGGTAAAACTCACAATTTACAAAGTCTATTTTAAAATATTACAACTTCTAGTATATACAAAACTTCAGATAATATGAGGGCATATGTGATCCCAAACATACTAGTCCAATACTCTGACAAATTTATGCATGGTATTGTTCTTCACCATTGTATTGCCTCGTTTTATAATACACTCCATTGCACTCCATTGTTTTAGACAATGCCTTGCATAAATTTGTCAGTGTATTGGACAACCCTCATCCCAAATGGTAACAAGCGATCTTGTCCAAGGAAATTATTACAACAACTTTGGTCATCTGACGAGTATACTACAGCTCTTCCCTTTCAATAAGTTGAGCTCGCCATTATCCACAAGGATATCTACTTTTGTCAACAATGTGCTTTTATCAGGTATAAAATCTCAAGTGCAAAGGGTAGAAGCTGAATATTTATCTTTTGATATCCAATATTCCTACTCCCAGAAAGTTTCAATATTTCAAAAAAACATTTTTGGTATTTGTTATTAGTATGAAACTATTCATATCTCAACTAGAAGTCAAATATTTAAACTAGTTTCCCAAATATTGACTATATTTTTCAAAATATTCAAACTATTTAGAAACCCAATATTCAATATTCAAACTAATTCCAAAGTTCAATATTCAATATTCTTCATCTCTAGGTCCACTTATCAGCTGATTTTCTAAGGATCTCTATGATACTTATGAAAATGAGCCAAAATGTAAACGATTATATCACAGAATATTCATCTATAGCACACAATGTCTAAGGAGCCACATCTGACAATGGCTTGAATTTTTCGATACTTGACTTGGGCAGTCGTACTGTCGCACCACTTAGTTTGAGTAGCCAGAAACCAGAACTTTTGTTCTTGAGATTGGTAACGGTGCGGCTGGACCAGTTTTCAGTCTTTGGATCATATGTGAGAGTATGCAGCATCTGTGTATTTGGTGTTTCTGATGAGTTTGTTGCAGATGAACCTGGTGCAACTGTGGCACCACCAATTACAAAGAGATGCTTTTCACAACAGACCATAAGACCACCCGCTAGGGTACAAGATGACTTAGGAATCTGAGACCAGGTATTGGAGCTGATGTCATAAACTTCATTGAAGCTACATTCAGATTCTGTTATGCCAAGAATTCGAAAAATCTTCCTATTAGACAGAAAGCAAGTGTCATACCTAGAAAAAACCTTTGGAGAAGCTAAAACTGTCCACAAATTAGACTCTGTGTCATATCTCTCAAAGGAACTATCGCAAATAATTGTACAAGAGTTGCCTTCAGCTGGGACATATGTTACACCACCCAATGCATAAATGTGCTCATCATCACACACAATTGATGGCTCTGATCTTGGAAATCTCATTGAAGCAGCAGTTTCTAGAGTTTCAGAAGACAGATTGAATCTCTTAACATCAGATACAGCAACATAATTAGACAGATACTTTTCACCACCAACAAAGTAAAACATATCTTGAAAGTAAATAACACTAAATTCTGTGATACCACCACCATACTGAATATTATACATTGGTGACAACTTGCTAGTTGTAAGGTCAAATCTGTAAATATAAACACGAGAACCAGAATCTTGTCTTACTAAGATAACAGCTCCTTTTCCATCATACACTGCTGTCCCATATCCAGAGTCTGACGAACTATCAGGAACTGGTATTTGGTACCATTTGCAAGTTGATGGAATAAAGCACCAGGGTCCTCTTGCAACTCTGCAAGGATGCCCACTTTCCATTCTTGGGAAAACCAAAATAGCATTGGTATAAGAATCAAGGCAAGGTCGTGGGTGCTGCACATTCGCGGTAGTCAAGAACATTCTGTTTTTCATACTTTCCATTACAAGTCTCAGGCAATCTGGATCAGAAGTAACCAGATCCTGATTTAGGACAGAGGAATAAATGAAATCTTCGGACAGTGAACAAAGTCTTACACTGGAAAACAGTTGGTAGAATTCTTCCTTTCTCTCATCTTTATGTGTCACCCAATCAAGTACTGCTCTAAAGACAACTTCTTCATTTCGTACCACAAGATCTTCATTATAAATTATTTTCTGAAAAGTCTCCAAGTTACTATCAACTGCTGCTTGAGAAGTCATCCAAGCAGCCTCAAAATTTTGCACGATAAAATCAAATGCAGCTTTTTCAAGTCTAGTACACTTGTACTGCATAGCAAAGTGATAAGTTGTAAAGTGATCAACAGAAATATTCTCAACTTCCTTGGCCATGTATTTGTCAACAGCCTCCTTTAAGTTCTCAAGCAAAATGTAGTCCACCACCATCATAATTTCCTGAACATTCTGTAAGCTAACTTCGATGTTTCCGGTATAAACGTAGTCAAGCACAGCCTCTACTGCATCGGAGTCAAGGTTTCTCAGTTCCACCTTGCTGTCGGTTTGTTCTCTCATGTTATTCAAAATGAGCTAAAATTACTTCTTCATGCAGCTAGTTTCGCTTTCGACAACTGTAACCTCGACCACGGGCAATAGGATTAGTGCAGAAGGCTTGGTGAGCGCATGATCGCGGAAATAAATATCGGCATCTTGCTATTATATCAAAACGCGATCACATGACTGAAACACATAATAACATCGCAACCCGCATCAAAACCTAACACTTTCGTGTGCAAGTTCAGAGGGAACGTTTGAGCGGTGTCACGATTTTAGCACACTTTGGTGATGTAAATAAACATGGAAATAACTGATGGAAAGACAAAATAGGTCTAGGTTTGTTTAATAGCCCTTTACTAGAAAGCGATCATGATTGTAGGCTTCATGGACCTATTACAGAGCGGATGGAAACGGATTGCAACAGTGAGTTTTAAAATCTTGTCAGGATGAACAGTTTTCAAAGTTTGAAGTGACATCAAAATGTGCTTGAAAATCGGCAACCTTGCTGATAAAACCTACATTGCTTATTAGGCTAATATCAAGTGATATAAGTGATTTGGAGATGATTACTTGCAAATTTAGAGCTGTAATTACGAATTTGTCCAAATAACCGTGACATAGCCCCTTTAAATAATATCCACGTGCAAGCAGTGTCCTGTAATCAAATATATTGAAGAATATATTGAAGAGAACGGTGGGATGTCTGTGGGGAACAGTTGATTCAAAGAATTCAGCTCTTTTTTCGTCGATTCATTTCTTTAGTTTCACAGGTTCTTCGATTATCCGCGTGGTTTCTTTACTCTGAAACTCGAGACGGAAATGTTTGAGAAACATAGCGAGAGTTTTTAAATCTGTATTTACTTTACACTATTCTGTATGTGTTGCCACGAACTTGTATGTGGTGTATGTACTCTGTATGTGGTGCCACGAACTTGAGCAGAGGACTTGCCATTTTGTTTACACGTACTGACACGTGATCAGGGCGTGATAATGCGCAAGCACGTGATCAAGGCGTGCTGCTAGACACGCGGTAACTTTGGTACATTGATTGTGAAATTGAGAACAGCGTAACGAAGATCGTCGGAGCTTCTAGCACCCTACTCACGCGACCAGGGCGTGATAGTACGCGTGAAGCACGTGATCGAGGCGTGCTATTAAACACATGGTAACTTGGCACAGTGATTGTGTACACGTAGCACGTGACACTGAGAACAGCGTAACGAAGATTGTCGGAGCTTCTAGCACCCTACTCACGTGACCAGGGCGTGATAGTGCGCGTGAAGCACGTGATCGAGGCGTGCTATTAAACACATGGTAACTTGGCACGGTGATTGTGTACACGTAGCACGTGACACTGAGAACAGCGTAACGAAGATTGTCGGAGCTTCTAGCACCCTACTCACGTGACCAGGGCATGATAGTGCGCGTGAAGCACGTGATCGAGGCGTGCTATTAAACACATGGTAACTTGGCACGGTGATTGTGTACACGTAGCACTGAGAACAGCGTAACGAAGATTGTCGGAGCTTCTAGCACCCTACTCACGTGACCAGGGCGTGATAGTGCGCGTGAAGCACGTGATCGAGGCGTGCTGCTAAACACATTGTGACCCCCATTCACGGTAGGAGCTTCTTGCGTTGTTGCTGTAGCAGCATTTCAAGGTGATCGGCTCGCTTCATTGCCGCCTGGAATGAACACGACGTAATACAGTAGTTAATTGCGTTTTGTCCAACCCCGTTTAGCCTGCTTGTCGAGAGGAAAAGAAAAGGAAGGCAAGCGGACCAATGTTGGCAAGCGGACCAATGTTGGTCATCATAAAAAAAACCGACAGCACTTTTTTGACAACTTACATATATAGTACTTATTACTCAAAAACCGCGCGCTAAATTGATTAACAAAGCGCCGACTGTTACGAATATTTAGCCCAAACCTGGCTCGAGTGAGTTCGCATTGGTCAGCTACTGGTGAATAAAATCAGGGTTTTAGAGAGTGGAGGCAAATACCCATCACAGCGACGAACAAAGGGAGCTTGGACTAGACCTAAGGCTTTAAGATTTAAGACTCATTCACTTTACCTGTTGCTGCTCACGTAAAACTTTCATTGTTTCTTCTTTCTTTGCGATTGCTTGCTTGACCCTGAAAAGGAAAACACAAATATATTTCTCGTACTCTCGACTCTGCTTTTGCGCATCTATTTAACAGGATTCCTTTTGGGTGCATATTTCTCGTCTCTGCTGTCACGCGCATATTTCTCGTCTCTGCTGTCACGCGCCTATTTCTCGTCTCTGCTGTCACGCGCCTATTTCTCGTCTCTGCTGTCACGCGCCTATTTCTCGTTTCGGCTTTCGCGCGCCTATTTCTCGTCTCTGCTTTCACGCGCGTATTTCTCGGGTCTGCTTTCGCGCGCGTATTTCTCGGCTCTGCAGTCACGGGCTTATTTCTCGTTTCGGCTTTCGCGCGCCTACTTCTCGTCACGGCTTTCGCGCGCCTGTTTCTCGTCTCGGCTTTCGCGCACCTTTTTCTCTGTTCGGCTTTCGCGCGCCTTTTTCTCTGTTCGGCCTTCGCGCGCCTATTTCTCGTCTCGGCTTTCGCGCGCCTACTCTTGCACACCTATTTCTCTGCTCGGCTTTTGCGCGCCTATTTCTCTGCTCGGCTTTTGCGCGCCTATTTCTCTGCTCGGCTTTTGCGCGCCTATTTCTCTGCTCGGCTTTTGCGCGCCTAATTCTCTGCTCGGCTTTTGCGCGCCTAATTCTCAGCTCGGCTTTCGCGCGCCTAATTCTCAGCTCGGCTTTCGCGCGCCTTTTTCTCTGTTCGGCCTTCGCGCGCCTATTTCTCGTCTCGGCTTTCGCGCGCCTACTCTTGCACACCTATTTCTCTGCTCGGCTTTTGCGCGCCTATTTCTCTGCTCGGCTTTTGCGCGCCTATTTCTCTGCTCGGCTTTTGCGCGCCTATTTCTCTGCTCGGCTTTTGCGCGCCTAATTCTCTGCTCGGCTTTTGCGCGCCTAATTCTCAGCTCGGCTTTCGCGCGCCTAATTCTCAGCTCGGCTTTCGCGCGCCTGTTTTTAGTCTCTCGCGCGTCCCTAGCGTACAGCGCCAGCCCGTGGTAATTAGCGACAAGATGACTTGTTGTACCTGCTGTGTACTTGTGTCATCTCCTCCTCCTTCTCGCGAGTGATTCGCTCGAGTTCCAATCGATGTCGCGCTCTCATCTCGCTTACATCATTCTTGAGTCGTTTGTTATCCTCGTCTGTAGTTACCAACCTGGCGGAAGAGGAAGGAACGCAACATATTTTAACACACACAAAAACGGGCAGGGTGGCCTAAATTATATTCCCATTCCCAGAGGCTACTGGTCATGCTAACTGTCGGAGGCTCTGGTATCGGACAAACCGGAAGTAGTAGATTCAAGGACATCCCTATATATATATAGTGTGGTCGTACTTTCAATCTTTAGTAAAAAAAAATCAAAATGGCGGACGAAAATATTAGCCAAATAGCCAGAATCGGCCTCTGTTCATCTGCTCCCAGACCCTCCGGCAACTTTTCAAACCCGGCGGACAATTAGTTCCACCCCACCTGTCAGCGAATTCTTGCCGAATAATATCCGCGACTTTCCCACGTTCCTCTTGGAGTTTTTGTAGCGTCTTGACGGCGTCATCTTGCTGGTGATCTTTTTGTTTTATCAGGCTTCGCTGACGAGATAAGTCACCTTCCACTTCTGTTAGCCGTTCCTGTAAAGGTGAAATGGATATTTAATTCACGATCTCTTGATACGCATTCGATAACTTGTACAGTGCGTTTTAGAAACGGCGAAGACATCCTAACAAGGTTACGACACGACAATTAGTCGCGCGCAACAAATCGAATAACTTAATTACAACAGACATTGGATCGTACCTTCATGGAATTGTACTTTTCTTGCATATTCCTCTCGGATCTCTCGAGCTCTCGGATCTCAGACTCGTATTTATCCCGAACTCGCCTATGTAGAGTAGAAAAAAGGGATAATATATTGTTACGAAGCTAGTTTTAGAAATATAATTTTGTAGTCCCCTCAGAAATCAGTTAAGGGAATTCCCCTTCACGTCACTCGATGATTGTAGCAATTTCTTATTTTAGTTTTCCTATGTTTGTGAAAGACTCAGCTCAGAGGAAGTTCTCGCGGCACTTTAGATTATCCCATTTGGCACATTCCTAAAGACTTTATCCTTAGATCTAAAACATGCGAAAATCAGATAGCGCTGCAATTTCTTACTAATGCATTACAAGGCCTTGTTGACGCGCAAACCCTTCCGTCAATCGGGCGTAAACATTTGGGCAACCGTGAGAACCACCCTGAACCAGGGACGCCTGAACTGAGCCTTATAAAAAGAACACTGTGATCTTAGACCCTGTCCACACTACACCGTTTTCAAACGAAAACGGACACTTTTTGCTCCGTTTTCAAAAAGATTTGCGTCCACACTTATCGTTTTCATATTGTTTTCGCCGTTTTCGGTGATCGTTTTCGGCGTTGTAGTGTGGACGATAGCCGTATCCGGAGCAAAAAGTATCCGTTTTCGTTTGAAAACGGTGTAGTGTGGACGGGGTCTTAGTGAGTCAGTAGTCGGAGCTGTAGAAGCTGAAGCGTCGAACAATAGCAAGCTGTTTGAATGTATTACTATTGATTCAATAAATCCATGTTTGATTGTTTTTGGAATTGGTCATTTGAAGCCACAGTGTCTCAGACCCCGTTCACACGAGACCGGTACAAAACCGGACCGGTACAATTCTGGTACGGTACCGCCTGTTCATACGGTACCGGTACAATTCTGGTACGGTACCGCCTGTTCATACGGTACCGGTACAATTCTGGTACGGTACCGCCTGTTCATACGGTACCGGTACAATTCTGGAACGTTTTGCAACAGTGTTCACACGGCCTAGCCGTGCCAAAATCGGTCCGGTACCGCAGTTCCCGTGTGAACGCGCAACGGTACCGTACCAGAATTGTACCGGCCCGGTTTTGTACCGGTTTCGTGTGAACGGGGTCTCACTGATGAAAACGAAAATTGGAATTGATCACTGTGTCGAATCATGTTTAATGGCGTTGAGCCGTTTAGCATTCGTGAAACGGTTCCCTCGTGCAAAATGATTCAAACCTTCACAAGATCTATCTTTCAGCCATGGCATTCAACTGATTTCCAGATCGTCAAGTATCTACTGAAAATTACTGAAAATCTCGCGCCGAGAAGAACAAAAGAAGGGTTGAATGGACATGCGGAACTGTTTTGATCCCGGCCTAAAATAGAAACAGCTCTACTAACTTGATTCTGTTCTCGGCTGCTCGTTCACATTCTTCACGACTCGCGGCCGCTTCCTCCTCCAGTCTGGTTATTACCATCTCAATTTCCTGAAATAAAAACTTAACTGCTCAGGTATGTGTCCCATGCTTTCAACACTGTTTTTCTTAGTTTTCCTAAACGCGAACGCCAGCCGCACCAAACACCACATTTCGCCTGCATACAGCTATTTTAACAAAGTTGTCGGTCTTGTGGTGCGCATTTGCACAAGACTACGTTGTCTACAGGGTCCGGTTGCTCGAAAGTGGTTTAGCACTAATCCAGGATTAATTACCATGGTGACTCGATGGTTTTGTTCACAGCTAAACCTGGTTTAAATTTAATCCACCTTTGAACAACCCGCGCCAGATCTCCCCGGTTCGTTATCTCTTCTACTTAGACCTTAATACACAGGGAATGTCTAGTGCAGAAACCCATCCATGGGAAAAGCTGATTATCCCATGGTAGAAGAATGTGAAGTGTTCAAACACTTCCCATGCACAATGTGAATTAACGAACACTTCCCATGCATGTGCCTTGGGAAAACCAGCTTTTCCCATGGATGGGGGGTGTGGGTGTGTGTGTGCGTGTGTGTGGGGGGGATGGGGGGTGTGGGTGTGGGTGTGTGTGTGTGTGTGTGGGGGGGGGTCCAGAAATTCCCTGTGTTACGAGTGAACTTGACATATTAGTTGTACATTTCTGCAATCAATTGAATATCTAGTTGTACTCCTAACGCAATCGACTGACTATATATCGTCATTTTATATATTGAGTGGTATAACTTACCCTGTCTCGTGCCTCTCGGACTCCTTCCTTTAACTCTCGTTCTTTTGCTAGAAGAATGGTGTCCTGAAAAAAAAAAGCTTAGATTACAGCCCCATGTCGTAGCTTTTGCTTGATTCACAAGAACTGTATGCAGCTTTTTGAAAAGTTTCGACTGTTTGCTCTGAACGTTGAAAATTTCGCTCCAAAAAAGAACGGTTCGGCCCCAATCTTATGTCCGTTGCTAGGTTACGTGGGCTCTGTGTCCGTTGCTAGGTTGCGTGAGCTCTATATGTCCGCTGCTATGATGCGTGGGTTCTCTATCTGCAGCACTATGCATGAGAGCTCCCCCGCGCCGAATGTACCTCCCAAGCACAATATTCAGTTTTGTCATAAAGGAGAGCCGACTTGAGAATAAATTACCCAAACAATCCCTCTTGCGATAGAAATGATTTGAAACGGTAAAATGAAGATAGGGAATTCCATTTCTTTATTTTACCGTTTCAAATCATTTCTATCTTTATTTTACCGTTTCAAATAAAGATAGGGAATTCCATTTCTTCACTCGTTGCTACTTTTTAAAGAAATATTTGCTGGCTATATAAAGTTTGTCTGCAAAACACAAATGACTGTACAATTTTTAAGCACTTTTGAAAGTAATGTGTATTGTTCAACAAAAACAGCACGAGTTTTTACTTCAATATGAAGATGTTACCAGATTATAATCATATATTTCAATTTATTAGTCAGTATAATCCTGATATTTTTTTGCGAGATATATAACGTCGAAACGGATCACCACAAAAACGGCACAGGTGTTATTTTGTAATTGTTCTGATAAAATAAGTTGGGTAATCCGCTGCAGACAAAACTCTATTCTAATGCAAATTGTGTTCGTTTAAACCCTCTTTCAACTCACGCCTGTCAAAAAACTGGAAAACAAAAACGCGAGAAATGAGCGCCCCAGCACAATTTGCCTACGGAATTTCACCAAACTTACAGAACAAGGATATCCAGAGTGTTCTGCCTTCCTTGTAATAACTGCTTCAAATATTTATCAAAACAAGTCGTTCCGGTTTATTGATAACAACAACATAATATTCAGTAATATTTCTTTTCTCATGCAAATTTCGAGCAAGTATTATGGAAATAGCATCGTAAATCGTGCTTCCAGCCTCTTTTGCTATGAACCTTGAGGGCAACGTTGGAAGCTTAGAATATCTTTCCAAGAACCTCGGTTTGTAATGGACGGCAAATTGTGACAAGGTTTAAACTACTTCTACAAGTTTTTAACGGTTTATTTTGCATTATGAATGAAACTACGGAGTCGTTTAAGACGGACGTCCAGTTCAATACGACACAGCCAGACTCGTCGGTTAAAATTACCTGCGAATTAGAAACGTGCGGGAAATGCAAGGGTCGGCTCGTACTGTTCAAGTTGTTCAACTGCGATATTTTAGTCTGCGAAAACTGCGGAAAAATGGATGGGGAAGAGAGCCGCACAAATAATAAAACCTCTTCTAATACTTGGGCTACAGAACAAACACCCATTAAACGGGAACACTCATACAGCTGCTGTAGTGAAGAAAATCTGACTCAAGTAAAACGAAACAAAGTTGAGATACACTCTACTGATGAGAGAAACGTTCGGGGAGATAAGGGTTTTGACAATGATAAAGGGCTCCCATTAGTTTTCAAAATCAAAATGAGGAACGTAGTGGGGTGTCTTCGAAGATGAGTGAATGCTTTGTTACTACTACGGAAAATGCAAACCACAAAGCGTACCGTGAATTAAATGGGAACAGAACTCGCCGTGTGAATGCTGGAGAAATGTGGGAAGCTACCGTAGCGAGAGAGAAACAAGAAATCACAGAAATTTTACTGAAGTTACGAGAGAAAAGGAAACTGCTGGATTCGCATGCCGAGAGAACTGAAAGTGCCGTCGCAGCTTTTGTGACTTTTATTCAAAAAGCCAAGGAAAAGGTCCACGTGACGGCTCGTAGCTTGATTCAATCGGTGCATGAACAAGAACGGGACATGCTGGATTTGATTAATCAGCATGGCCAAGAATATTTTGAGGAGGTTGGCCACGCGAGAAATGAACTTGTTGATGATTATTGGAGGTAACTAAAACCATCAGGGCTGGAAGCGAGCTTTTAGACATGGAATTTATAGACGACATGACAAAGAATTGCGTGACCAGGAACAGAGAAAACGATTGCGTGACATCTGAGGAAAGCATTACGCGTGACCAAATCGACACTGATGGCGCCCGCATAGGGCTGACACAAACCTCACAACTGAAGAAACTGCTGATTGAGAAATTTGCCAAAATAAGCGGGAAAAACCTGTTAACGCCGAAATGCGAAGCAGTAGAATACAACGCGGATAATATTCACGCGGTTATCAGCGCGATTAGAGGCGTTGGAAGGGTAACCACACGCCTGCTAGCAGCACCGCAAACTACGCCAGCTCAAGATTCAACACCACGCACGACAGATGCTCAAGAGAAAACACTAATAACTACACAGGCTTATAAAACAAAAACCCCTTCTCCTCCCTACAAGGGTCAAATACAGCTCCCTACCTCTCCCCCTAAGAATTACTACAAAGCTGTAACGCCTGTAATTGGAACCTCTCGCTTTCTTTTCAAAACAAAAAGAAAGTTTGGACGGAAGGGGGGTGACCCAGGGAGTTTTGCGACCCCGTTGGAGTTGCAGTGAGCAGTGAAGAAGAAATAGCTGTGTCCGATTTCGCGAATAATCGAATACAGATTTTCAACATGTCCGGGCAACTTCTGCGTGAGATCACTAAATACGTAGATATCACGGGACAATCAAGGGTCCTGGATGGGCCTACGGGTCTGAGTTTTGACCACAACGATAACCTTGTGTTTGGAGAGGGACGAAAAAGGACCATTACAGTGCTCAGTAAGACAGGCCAGTTTATCACGTCGTTTGGCGGGAAAGGAGAGGGG
Organism: Scolanthus callimorphus; assembly: GCA_033964015.1. Lineage (NCBI taxonomy): Eukaryota > Metazoa > Cnidaria > Anthozoa > Actiniaria > Edwardsiidae > Scolanthus > Scolanthus callimorphus. The sequence continues at coordinate 1,270,656 of CM066921.1, forward strand.
CAGGGGCAATTTGAGGGGCTGTGGGGTGTTAGCGTGGATACAAAAGGGCGCTACATCGTTTGTGACATATTCAATGCACGTGTTCAGGTACGTAGTATGCTATCACGAATCCTGCAATCTGATTGGCTCTGACTATTCAGTTTCTATCACGTAATAGATAGTGAGTAGCGAAAACGCTATCGTAGTCGTAGAACGTTCCAAAACCATAAAAATCAGAGTTCCTTTTTTGTTGTTGTTGTATTTACTCATCAAGAAATATTTACTTTTACAATGTACTTCAACCCCCAAAATCCACGAAAAGTCTCGGCGGGAGAGCAGTTTCTTCAGAAAACGTGCTATTTTTTTTTTTTCGGGCTTCAAGAAATAGGCCCCCAGTTCTGGATTATACATACTCGAAAAGGGCAAATTTATGCGGATCCGAATATATGTTTATTCGTCTTATTATAAATACCTCATTAAATGTTTCTTCGTATAATACTGGCGTAAACTCTATTCGTTGCTCGTACAATACGTCCGCAACTCATAAAATATCCGCCCGCGTTACATGAAAAGACATCTAATAAGACATACATATCAGTGAAGCCATAACATGCAACCTATTTTTAAAGTGCAATACATAATTTTTTCGACAGATTTTTAGATCGGACGGCAGCTATTTGTTCCAACTTGACAAGGAAACGAGAAGCCCGCACTATGCCGTCTTCCATCGTGACAAGTTCTACGTGTCGGAGACATTCGAGCATTGTATTAAAATCTTCGACGAGGATGGGAAATACTTGAACAAATTCGGTACCAAGGGGACCATGTCGGGAGAGATGACCTATCCAAAGGCATTGCGGTCTTTGACGATGAATACCTCCTCGTGGCTGACAGCAAAGCGTCACGTGTGTTGATTTTTACCCTAGGGGGGTGGTATGTGGCAAAATTTGGCGCTAGAGGTCGAGATAATGGAGAGTTCAACACTCCTGAAGCAGTTTGCGTGGCTAAGAGTGGAAATGTAGTCCTGACAGAGAGGAATAACAATAGAGTGCATGTGTTTGAGCTGGAGCATCAACGAGTTCCTGTTACTATGCCCTCAAGAGCGGATTGCAGATGAGTATCAATAACTTAGCCTACTGCTGCACTCCCACGACACTGAATTTTGCTCACCCCTTCCCCGCGATTGTTCACATTGATATCGCCACAGGAAACCCGCATAGCAATAGTTGCTCCAGAAATAAAAGAAACGCTCTGAGAGAGAACAACAGAGACGCCTAAGGAGGAGGCTATCGAAAACAAAGCGCAAATACACTTAGCCAATCAGGAGCAAGATAAATTAAAAAACTGACCAATCAGGGGACGTTTAGTCGTGACCCAAGGAAACAACAGAAAACTGACCAATCAGGGGGCGTTTAGTCGTGACCCAAGGAAACAACTGAAAACTGACCAATCAGGGGGCGTTTAGTCGTGACCCAAGGAAACAACAGAAAACTGACCAATCAGGGGACGTTTAGTCGTGACCCAAGGAAACACGAGCACCGTGTGTTTTGCGTGTTTCTTTGCATTCTGATTGGCTGACTAAAAAAGACTCAAGATCTCGACCAATAGGAACGTGTAACGCAAGTCTGATTTGCCTTCGACAGTCATCTGAAATCTGCTCTCTAGAATAAAGCTACGGCTAAACTAGGACACATGTAGCGCGCAACATTTTGTGTCCTGCATGTTTCCCCGAGTGGCTAAACTAGGAAACATTGACGCGTGTGTCTCGGACACATCAAATGTTTCTTGTCTTGCGAAGAAACATTTCTTTGTGTCCGGCTACAAAATTTGTCGCGCGCAACAATGTTTCTCGCGTGGCTAAACAGGGAAACATGAAGGAAACTTGTGTCCGGCTACAATGTTGCGCGCTACATGTGTCCTAGTTTAGCCAGGGCTTTACATCAAGGATTGTGCGGTTTAGAGGACTCATTCTCTAGCAGTTTCCTAGAGCTTTTGTGTTTGGAATCACAGTTCCACTTACATGTTCATCTAGCAAAATCTGCGCGTAATTTTGTTCACCTATAAGACCAGCTTTTATTGTACTCCCATGAAAAGTTTATGTTGCAGCTAGAAGCAGAGATTGTGATTTTTGAAGAATCGCGCGCTGTTTTTACAAATCGAACTTATACTAACTTTGTCGGGCATTGCGGCATATTTTGCTGGCTAAAATGGAGATTTTTGCCCGCTGCTCTGAGCAAATCAAGAATATCGATCAAGTGTCTTTGATTTAGCACCTGAATGCCCTCTTAAAATAGAAGCTGAGAAAGTCCATAATCTCGTACCTGCTTCTTCATGTAGTTTTCAATCCAGGCTTGTTTTTCGACGTCCAATCTCTCCTTCAGCTCGTTGATTTCAAGCTTTTAAAATAAACATCTAGATTTAGAACAAGGCTCTGGTGATTTTAGTAAAAGTATTTGTCATTTTATTTGTATTTTCATTAATGTACCTGGTGTTTTCTTTCCGTGTCTTCGAGAGTTTTTTGGCGACTTGACTGCATTTCAACGATGGACTTTTTATGGGACTCCTAAGAATTTGAAGAATACAAGAATACACACATTTTTAAGAAGTGAAAAAGTATATATTCATCTTAACGAAACCCTACATGATAGTCTTGACAATCCCTTCAATGCGCGCACACATAGTTTCCAAGAAGAATTGAACATTTTTCTTAGAATATGCCGCGTCCAAAGAAGTTGCAAAACTGGCAGTAATTCTGCGCAGGCTCGTCACCTCGCGGGGACTAGGCTCTGGAGATAGCCATTTTGGAATATTTGTAGATTGTATCGGAGAACGCGGAAAGTTCTTACTCTCAAACTCTATGAAATGCTCTGTATTAAACTCCGCGTATGCGTCAATGCTGTCATCAAAGCCCCCATTCTCGTCACTTCGCAGGGGAGGTTCTGGTGGCGGCCATTCGAGGGCCTTCGCTGATTGGCTGATTTTGAACGTTGGAGCATCCGCTGAAAGGTCTTTTTCTCTGAGGCTCTGTATTAATTCTCGCGCATGCGTCAGTGGCTGTCACCAGAGCATCCCCCGCGAGGAAACGAGCCGGGGAGCTCTAGGTTCGAGAATGTAAATCCTCCTTTCGTAAAAACTCTCTTTGCCATACGATTTAGAGCCTGAAATGAATAACGCGCGCTGTAACGTGAATTCCACGAAATGCAAATTATTCCAAGAAATCTAGGTATTCTGAGACTGACCTCTAATGCTGCGCGCGCATCGTCCAGTTCTTGCCGTTGCTTGTGTCCCTGTACTGCGAGTCGCTCTTTTTCTTCTTGAATCTCTGCGTAGAGGCGTCTTCTTTGCTGCTGATAAGCTTGCTCCTCTTGCTCCATTTGTTTTTCCATCCTAACGAAAATATTTTTAAAGAGAGTGTTCACCAAGCAATCTGATTAATAGTCTTGTTTACAATAGTAACTTAGAGACATAACAACGCTAGTACCCTATTCACACCGGTGCTTAAACTAGTTTAAAGGTGGTTTAATTAAACTGGTTTAAATCCTTATCTCCTAAGAGGAGACTATTCCAAGGACAAAACTGAATAGACTGTACTGTACATGTTACTTAGTGATCATTTAGCTAGTAAGAGTGTATCGCAGTAACAAACTTAGTATGATGTAAGGCGTTGAAGAAAACCTTGTTTAACTTAACATGGTTTTGGTGTGAATGGGGTATTAGAGACACAACAACACTAAGTTTGAGTCGCTAGTGTGAACAGGCTTACCTTTGCTGAGCCAGCTCACGTTCTCTTGTACATGCCATCTCTTTTTCTCGCTCAAGTTGGTCTCTTAGTTCTTCTATCTGTTGGATGTAACGTCTACCCGCACGTTCGTCTGATTCCAGTAACTCCGCCTAACAAAACAAACACATCATTAGGCAGTACAGCACCCACAGGTTTATAGTGACAGTAACTCCGCCTAACAAAACAAACAAACACGTCAGGAGGCAGTACAGCACCCACAGTTTATAGTGACAGTAACTCCGCCTAACAAAACAAACACTCAGGAGGCAGTACAGCACCCACAGGTTAATAGTGACAGTAACTCCGCCTAACAAACAAACACGTCAGGAGGCAGTACAGCACCCACAGGTTTATAGTGACAGTAACTCCGCCTAACAAAACAAACACGTCAGGAGGCAGTACAGCACCCACAGGTTTATAGTGACAGTAACTCCGCCTAACAAAACAAACACGTCAGGAGGCAGTACAGCACCTACAGGTTTATAGTGACAGTAACTCCGCCTAACAAAACAAACACGTCAGGAGGCAGAACAGCACCCACAGGTTTATAGTGACAGTAACTCCGCCTAACAAACAAACACGTCAGGAGGCAGTACAGCACCCACAGGTTTATAGTGACAGTAACTCCGCCTAACAAAACAAACACGTCAGGAGGCAGTACAGCACCCACAGGTTAATAGTGACAGTAACTCCGCCTAACAAAACAAACACGTCAGGAGGCAGTACAGCACCCACAGGTTTATAGTGACAGTAACTCCGCCTAACAAAACAAACACGTCAGGAGGCAGTACAGCACCCACAGGTTTATAGTGACAGTAACTCCGCCTAACAAAACAAACACGTCAGGAGGCAGTACAGCACCCACAGGTTTATAGTGACAGTAACTCCGCCTAACAAAACAAACAAACACGTCAGGAGGCAGTACAGCACCTACAGGTTTATAGTGACAGTAACTCCGCCTAACAAAACAAACAAACACGTCAGGAGGCAGTACAGCACCCACAGGTTTATAGTGACAGTAACTCCGCCTAACAAAACAAACAAACACGTCAGGAGGCAGTACAGCACCCACAGGTTTATAGTGACAGTAACTCCGCCTAACAAAACAAACAAACACGTCAGGAGGCAGTACAGCACCCACAGGTTTATAGTGACAGTAACTCCGCCTAACAAAACAAACAAACACGTCAGGAGGCAGTACAGCACCCACAGGTTTATAGTGACAGTAACTCCGCCTAACAAAACAAACACGTCAGGAGGCAGTACAGCACCCACAGGTTTATAGTGACAGCTTGTTGGCCCGTGTCAATGACCAATAGACGAGTAGGCGCCCCCAGTTGCATTGTGGGTCATCAGGGCGCGGTGACGTACCGGGGGAGCTCTGGGCACGAGAATGCGAAATGTGCGCAAAACAAGCCCTAGACTGAACACTGAAATGCATTTGTCTCTCGTTACCTGATGTACGGATTTCGTTTTCTTGATTTCTGCTTTGTGTTTAGCGATGAGCTTCTGGATGTCAGGCTCAAGACCTTTCACTGTCACTTCCTATAAAAGGAATTTGATTTCCACTTTAGTGAATTTTTATATGCAAAGCGCTATCGCTCATTTACCCCCTCGATTGTACCTCCCCTTGTAAAGGAACAAACTACGAGTGTTCCATGATAAAAACTGGTAAACGGCTGGCTCGTACTTGAGAACGTAGAGCAGATTTCGTATGACTGTGAAACGTGCCACGGCACAGCACACGCAGTCACGATCGCGTCACGAAACCTGGCACGCTGTGTAGATACGGCGCGGCACGGCACAGCACACGCGGTCACGATCGCGTCACGGAACCTGGCCCGCTGTGTAGATACGGCGCGACACAGCACACGCAGTCACGATCGCGTCACGGAACCTGGCCCGCTGTGTAGATACGGCACGACACGGCACAACACACGCAGTCACGATCGCGTCACGGAACCTGGCCTGCTGTGTAGATACGGCACGACACGGCACAGCACACGCAGTCACGATCGCGTCACGGAACCTGGCCTGCTGTGTAGATACGGCGCGGCACGGGCACGGTATCGGCGCTACACAACTTGGTCACCGCACTTTTCATACTGAGTCATATGAAAACCGCTCTAGTTAATGAAGTGTAACGGTTGGGAAGCCCGGCAAACTTCAGAGGGGCTATCACGTGATATTGACCCTGCTCAATATATAGCGGATAACAGTGCATTTGAATATTAATAATAGATAGATTTTCAAATACAAGCAAGGATCTTTTTGTCTTTGAGCGAATACAGTCTGATCTGAAGCGAACAAACAGAACAATATTCTGATCTGTAGGCGAACAAACAGAACAATAAGGTGCAAGTTTTCCAAACCATCTTGCTCAATTAACTATGAGAGCAAACCTTGATTTGCTGTGTTTTCTCTGTAATCCATTTCTCGCGGCGCAGTTTCTCCGCGGCTAAGATCACCTCTTTTTGTTTTTTGATTTCTACTTGATGACTGGGGAGAAAAAAAGACAATTCTAAGCACAGGAATTTAGGAGCTCTCGTCAATAGGAGCGTCAATTGTTTGGTCCCCCTCTACTAACTATGGTTCTAAGAAGCATAGGTGGCGCAGCTTGGTTAGTACTTGCCTCTCACCTTTGTGCTCCGACAAATCCTTCACTGCCCGACTGGGAATCAAACCCACTGCACAGAGATGAGAGACAAGCGCTTTAGTTTACACGCTGCGTCGCCCATGCTCCAGAATCAAACATAACCAAGCTAAACGTTCATACTTGTCCTCGAGGACTTTGATCTTGTCCGTGTACTTCTTGTCGATATCCTTGAGCTTCTTCACAAGCTCCTCACACCTCTCCCCAAGGGTCTTCTTGTCATCTATTAGTTGATCTATAAATGATAAGTGCCGCTGGATAGCGGCCTCATATTCTTGTTTCTGGATAGTGAGTCTCTGCCTGGCGTCCTTTTCCATTTCTTTAGCTTGTCGCACAGTGAACTCACGCTGTTGATTCTGACAAGAGAAAATAAACCTCACACTTTAGTCGCCAATGGCGACCTTTTTCATGAAATGGTCACTAGCTGAAATATATTGATCCCCAGTTGAAACAGTTGGTCCACAGCTGACCAAAGTTGACTCCTAGCTGAATAAGTTGATCTCCAACTAAAAAAAGTTGGTCTCCAGCCGGAAAAAATGTTCCCCAGCCGGAAAAAAGCTGGTCCCAACTGAAAAACGTTGGTCCCCAGCTGAAAAAAGTTGCTAGACCCAAGCCGAAAAAATTGGTCCCCAGCCGGAAAACGTTGTTCCCCAGCCGGAAAAAAGTTGGTCCCAACGTTGGTCACTAGCTGAAAAATATTGATCCCCAGTTGAAACAGTTGGTCAACAGCTGACCAAAGATGACCCCTAGCTGAATAAGTTGATCTCCAACTAAAAAAAGTTGGTCTCCAGCCGGAAAAAAATGTTCCCCAGCCGGAAAAAAGCTGGTCCCAACTGAAAAACGTTGGTCCCCAGTTGAAAAAAGTTGCTAGACCCAAGCCGAAAAAAATTGGTCCCCAGCCGGAAAACGTTGTTCCCCAGCCGGAAAAAAGTTGGTCCCAACTGAAAAACGTTGGTCCCCAGCTGAAAAAAGTTGCTAGACCCAAGCCGAAAAAATTGGTCCCCAGCCGGAAAACGTTGTTCCCCAGCCGGAAAAAAGTTGGTCCCAACTGAAAAACGTTGGTCCCCAGCTGAAAAAAGTTGCTAGACCCAAGCCGAAAAAATTGGTCCCCAGCCGGAAAACGTTGTTCCCCAGCCGGAAAAAAGTTGGTCCCAACTGAAAACGTTGGTCCCCAGCTGAAAAAAGTTGCTAGACCCAAGCCGAAAAAAATTGGTCCCCAGCCGGAAAACGTTGTTCCCCAGCCGGAAAAAAGTTGGTCCCAACTGAAAAACGTTGGTCTCCAGCCGAAAAAAGTTGGCCTCCAGCTGAAACAAGTTGGTCCCAAGCTGAGGAAAGTTGGCCTGCAGCTGAAAAAAGTTGGTCCCTAGCTAAAAAAACACGTAGGATAAATGATTTTTACTCAAGTCACATCAGCTCACCAGAGCTCTCTGAAGTAAGTCGTTGGTACGTTTCTTCTCCTCGAGTTCGATTTTGACAGCCATCATGGCGTTAGTCACATCAGAAGCAGCAGCCGAGGCCTCCTCTAATGCCGCTAACTCTTTTCTGAAGAAATAAACACGTCATAGTTTATGCTCGCAATAAAAATAATGACCTGGCGCCCCGGGACTAGGCTTGTCACTCACCTGAAAAGCCATTTAGCGACAATGACTATCGTGAGCTGGGTAGATACACGTGTGTATATTCAATATTTCGCCAAAAATTTGAAAGCCAGTGCTTCCTTGGCTCACATGCAGATACGCTCCGGTTGAAATGAGCTGGCTGTATTTCTCATGTATCATCGTTACATTTTTCATTTTTTAACTTGTGGATGTCCGAAGGACAGGAACGAGTTATACTTATGGGGCGAAAATGGCGTTGCCAAAGGGTCTGGGAACTAGATTACGGCTGTGCATGCACCCGCGATCTCCTACCACAGGAAACCCATCACGATTCGGAATGATTACAAGCCATAGACTAGGCTAGCCAGAGAGCCACCAAGTCTTCTTAGTATTTAATTCAAGATAACTTGTACATCACAGATTATCAGTTTTAACTTTGACTGCAAAAAGAGTACAATATAGTATTATAGTGGCTTACCATACACGAATTCGCCATTGCGGCGCTTTGATTAAATATACATACGTCTATTACGTTAAAATTAATTTATTTGGAAGAAGTTGATATCAAGACCAAAGCACAGATATGTTTCACCATGTTTGAAAACCCATCGCTTTATTGCTTGGCGATGCTTTGGAGCCAGGAACAAAATAACCACGGGATCCTAGCACTTGTTTTTTTTTCTTACCCCTTGTCAAATGCAACAGATGTTGATGCGCTTGGCGAAGGTAGTCCTCGAGAAATTGCCTTTTCTCTTGCCTGAGAAACAACCGTATACAGTTCATGTGGCGTAGATACGGACCGATACAAAAAAACAAACGGGTACCGCAGCGCCGTTAGTCGCTAAGTGACTTTCTCCCAACATTACCATTAAGTGTCCCGCAAAACAAAGACTCTTTATGATCAAACCCAAATTTAACATCTATTTAATATCCGTTATCCATACTATCGAGGAACCTGGAATTTCCACAGCCCTGGGTCGTTGTTTTTACCCCAGAATTTCCACAGGGTATCCATTTTGCAGCTTTGGAATTTCCACAGGGGTCCCAATAGAATTGGAATTACAGCAGTGGTTGCTTCAAATTATCAGAGCGGTACAAAAGCCTGTAAAGTCAACAGGGTAGAGCAACATGGAGTTCCTCGATAGGACGACTACTGCTTTTTTGTGGACAGCTTGTTGCCAAAGCAAACTTTTTTTAGAATTAGAATATAAACGTAATAGTGAGATTTCATAAGAAAGAAGGACCCATACCTGATTATATCACTGATCGCATCATCTTCTGCTTTCTCAACCTCGTCTAAGAAATGCATTATATTCCTATGAAAGTAAGATAAACACGTTTTAGCATATTTTTTCCCTCTCTATCTTCCCTTTCTTTGAAAGCCAGTGCTTCCTTGGCTCACATGCAGATACGCTCCGGTTGAAATGAGCTGGCTGTATTTCTCATGTATCATCGTTACATTTTTCATTTTTTAACTTGTGGATGTCCGAAGGACAACGAGTTATACTTATGGGGCGAAAATGGCGTTGCCAAAGGGTCTGGGAACTAGATTACGGCTGTGCATGCACCCGCGATCTCCTACCACAGGAAACCCATCACGATTCGGAATGATTACAAGCCATAGACTAGGCTAGCCAGAGAGCCACCAAGTCTTCTTAGTATTTAATTCAAGATAACTTGTACATCACAGATTATCAGTTTTAACTTTGACTGCAAAAAGAGTACAATATAGTATTATAGTGGCTTACCATACACGAATTCGCCATTGCGGCGCTTTGATTAAATATACATACGTCTATTACGTTAAAATTAATTTATTTGGAAGAAGTTGATATCAAGACCAAAGCACAGATATGTTTCACCATGTTTGAAAACCCATCGCTTTATTGCTTGGCGATGCTTTGGAGCCAGGAACAAAATAACCACGGGATCCTAGCACTTGTTTTTTTTCTTACCCCTTGTCAAATGCAACAGATGTTGATGCGCTTGGCGAAGGTAGTCCTCGAGAAATTGCCTTTTCTCTTGCCTGAGAAACAAACCGTATACAGTTCATGTGGCGTAGATACGGACCGATACAAAAAAACAAACGGGTACCGCAGCGCCGTTAGTCGCTAAGTGACTTTCTCCCAACATTACCATTAAGTGTCCCGCAAAACAAAGACTCTTTATGATCAAACCCAAATTTAACATCTATTTAATATCCGTTATCCATACTATCGAGGAACCTGGAATTTCCACAGCCCTGGGTCGTTGTTTTTACCCCAGAATTTCCACAGGGTATCCATTTTGCAGCTTTGGAATTTCCACAGGGGTCCCAATAGAATTGGAATTACAGCAGTGGTTGCTTCAAATTATCAGAGCGGTACAAAAGCCTGTAAAGTCAACAGGTAGAGCAACATGGAGTTCCTCGATAGGACGACTACTGCTTTTTTGTGGACAGCTTGTTGCCAAAGCAAACTTTTTTTAGAATTAGGAATATAAACGTAATAGTGAGATTTCATAAGAAAGAAGGACCCATACCTGATTAATATCACTGATCGCATCATCTTCTGCTTTCTCAACCTCGTCTAAGAAATGCATTATATTCCTATGAAAGTAAGATAAACACGTTTTAGCATATTTTTTCCCTCTCTATCTTCCCTTTCTTCCCCTTCACCCCCCCCCCCCCCCCCCCCCCCCCCCCCTGCCTGTTTTCACTCCTCAGACTACATCGATCCCTTAGGCAACATCAAGAAATAACTACCAGCCATTGGAATTTGTCCGATCAAGATGGACAAATGTTCGACCAAAATTCTTGTTTGGTTGGTTATAAAGTCTGGCCAATCTGTACTGTATGGGCTTGATTTTCTCTTTTCCTTATTTTTTGCATTTTCGGTGACAAATGAGAACAGAAATGTCCGAACAGTTTCTAGTAAAAAAAATATGTCCGGCTAAAACAGAGTTTGATCACCACATGCATCATTGTTCTAATATCATACAAAATGTAATTTCCATACACTGCACATGTACATAAGCAAATTTACCGAGGTAAGTTTAGTAAAGAGCTAGTCAAAATAACATGTTTCATTTTTTTCCAAGAGGGCACGGTAACAAATTCTGCATTCTGATTGGTTCTTAGACCGATATTTTCCTATCTCTGACCTAGGTCACAGTAACCAGCCGGTAAATAACTTATATATCTTAGCCCTCGATAGTTACCTTAATTTTTCGGCAGAAAGAGCAACAGCACCATCACTAAAAGAAGAAAGTGAAGTCATTACAAGATACATATTATGTGAAGATAATAGTTTGTTGTTGTCTACATGCTAGAAATTGCTCTAGGCATGGTGAAACCAGTGCATCATACTATCTCCACAAGCTATCATTACCAAGAATATCAAGCTATCACTGTCACCACCATCATCAAGATCAAAGATGGTCATCACCCTCTATCAAGTAGACAAGGGTGATGGAGGCGCATGTCATGGAGTTGAAGGATCAGAGAAAACAACGAAATGGAGAGGGGAGGGCAAAAATGTGCTCGCACATTCAGGGCTGGAAATTGCACCTGTATGAGTTGCTTTTGCGACTAAACTTTCTAATTTGTGACTAAAATTTCAGCAATTTTGTCACCCACAGTCTGTAAAATGCGACTAAAAATTGAAATTTTTGTCCAAAATGCAACCTCGTTTTTTTTCTTAATTTCCAGCCCTGACATTCCTCTGACCTTAGAAACCCACAGGAAATGCTTGCTTCGTAGGTAAGACATGACAAAACAAGACAACTTATTTTAAGAACCTACATTGGATTTATCTTGAAAGTCTAGGCATGCAATTCCTGTTTGTCATGGAAAATGTAGGGCATTGGTCCCTCTGCCCCGTCCCCACCCATGTGCAAGTTATCACTAATTTCATCATCATCATCATGACCATCATGTTTATGATTGCACGTCTGAGGGAGTCACTAACCTAGAAGGCTTCTGGTGGTTAAGGTGATTCAAACTTGCTGCTGACAGGTATTGCTGTAACAAAGAACACATTGGATGAGACAATAAACTGAGGTCCCATCTGTCATGACACCACACTACAAAGCTGATCATGAGGGACGTAAAAGAACCGCTGGGCTATTCTCAGTGATAGAACTCACAACAATAATATGATATATGACCCCACTCATGCTATTTTGTAAACTGCACTTTGTAAATAAACTGCAGTCAGTATCTTAGAATCAGACATTTGTAAAGTTCTTAAAGGGCACTCGTACACTTAATTTTCGTACCACCTGTCAAAAAATAAGTCTAATTCTAAACACTAAAGATACATTTAAGTTTACTGGGAATAACAGTAATAACAGTCCAGGTTTGTTGAATGACCTTTAAACTGTTAAATCAATACAAATCTATAGGGGTTTATCTATTATCAAGATGATGGAATTGGATTGCGATTTGAATTATTTACTTGTCAGCAAGCATGCAAGTGCCCCTTTAAAGCCCAATACACAAATTTATTTCTTTATTATTTTGTCAATGTTCAAAAATAATCCATTGAACAAACCTTGTCATTGTCTTTCTCTTTGTTAAAACTCTCCACTAAAATAAAATAAGAAAAAGAACAACATTATTATCTTAAAAACAGATGAAATGAACCCTTGAACCTTTCCCCATATCTAATTATTATTTTTTGGGATATTCTAGGAGTGGATACCCCCAAACGCATGGAAGCCATTAATTTATGGTAGCCATGAATGGAATCATCCTTGCTAAAACCATTCCTGAACTCAGAGGGAGGTGTTGACATTCTAACTGCTGAGGGAAGCATGAAGAAGAGGAATAGGATAGTTGCCAGACATTCACACCAGAGGACTGGATACTGTACTCAAAAAAATCCTATCCAGACACAAAATATTGTCCTACAGGCAAAAAAATTTGGTTGAACACCTTAACGTGCTCAAACATCATATAGCATGACTTTAGAGTTTCCACGCATATTACTGTGGGAAAAAAAAAACACTTTTCCAGGTAAATGTGTGGGGAATAAAATCTCAAACACTTACGCCAGGAGTTAAGTTTGATGTTATGTTCCTTTGTGCCTATCAACTCTTCTGGCTCCTGTTCAAGTTGTTTCAAGGAGTTTAAAAGGTCATCGAAGGTAGTCTTGCTTGTCACTGTTACCTCACTAGATGCTCTGTAAAAGGATTTAATAATGCTTAGTACAGTGTATGACATAGGATATGCATAAACATTGAGGAGTCCCACAAGGTGCTATCATAGGTCCAGTTAGCTGGACCCAAATTTAAAATGTTCACTGTGAGGCAGTAATATATTATACAACCTAGGGTAACAAATCAATAAAAATTTATCACTCAAAACTAATTGATAAATCGATATTTATCAATCAGATTGACTGGTCATTATCGATTAATATTGATAATTGATAAAAATCATTAGTCACACCTTGCACGACAGATTGATAAAAATCAATATCACATATCTTGTTCCAAGATAAAAGATATATAAAACTCATTTCAGAAAATTATCAGTAACCCTTTATGGGGCTCCATCACCACGTGGAAGGGGAGAGATCCCAAAGCCATTAAAATGATAAGCCAAATCTTTCTCATATCCTGGTATGGCCCAGGTATAATAAATTCTATGGTACATACACTTTAGCAGTATTGTCTGTCCTGTCAGTAACGAGAGGCTCTTCATCTGGAAAGCTAACACTCTTGATGGCTTGTGTGGGTCGGTTACTTTGCTAGAAGTAATTGTGAGTATTGTTAAAACAGTACACCAGAATTTAGGTGGGAAAATTAGCCAATCAGAAACGTTAGAAATAAAAAGTTTATATACACTGTACCTCAAAAAGCTCATCAACTTTTCTTGCTGTACTTCGACCTGTTCCAGGTTGAGAAGTGAGCTGGGAGGCCTCTTTGCCAGAGCCTGTGGTGACATTATTTAGTTTTGAGGTGTTTGTTGCCTTTGCAGGTTTGGAAGGCTTTAGTCTTGTGCTGTTTTTTTTTTCGATACCTTGCCACTGGCTTGTAAAAATGTCTAAAAAAGAGGTTAAAACAAGGGGTACTATTTTGACAAAAATCTTGTACCAAGATTTTTTTTCATTTGCATTGTATTTTAAACTTCTGTTTGGCTATTATCCTTGTCTATAGAAATCATCTCAATCTAATAACACCAAATATTGCCTAACATAGGTATTCTTTGACATCTGTCCAACATTGTGTTTGCAATACTTATTTCAACTTTGAAATTTATTTTATGGCCCCTTGCATGAACTTGTTTTTGGTGTTGCTACAGAAAATTACCTGAACAAAATTTCAAAAACATCTCCCTTCCTGATATTTTCAAGGGTGAGGAGAGTGGCTAACTCCTTCAAAACCTGAACTAATTCAAAGATGACTTTAACCACAGGATGTTATAACCCATGCCAGGAACAAGCCTGTGCCAATTTTCTATGCATGGCTCGTGAACACGAACCGCTTTACTCTGTATTAGACACTGCTGCTATACAAAACCTCTATTCACTCAGGTCAGGAAGTACAAATACTGTCACAAGTCAAGCTACTTTAACCACAGGATGTTTATAAGCCATGCCGGGAACAAGCCTGTGCCAATTTTCTATGCATGGCTCGTGAACACGAACCGCTTTACTCTGTATTAGATACTGCTGCTATACAAAACCTCTATTCACTCAGGTCAGGAAGTACAAATACTGTCACTCGTCAAGCTAATGCTAAGAGGCTCAGTCATTTCCTAACTTATAGATTTAGGTAACATGTTTGTAGTCAGCTGTTAATTATGAGCTCTGTGTAATTCAGTTATTTAGCTGCAAGTCATATGAATAAACACATATATCTATTTAACAAATAGATCTCATTTTGCATGCGTGTGTACTGTAATAGATACACAGATGGCGTCACAGAATGTCATGAACAAAAAAGTACGCAACGAGATGCAGTCGAGTTGCGTGACTGTTGTTCGTGACATTCTGTGATGTCTTCTGTGTATCTATTACAGTACATACGCACAAAAATAAACAAACAGGGATTTTTGTCAACCGTCTATCTGTACTCTTATAGCAACATGGCTCTCGACCAATCAGAGCATGTGTTTACTAGTGTTGTTGTATAAAACACCTTTAACCTACAGAAAATTACCAGTTCTTCCTCAGCTTTCCTTTGATTTTCTTGTCTTTTCTCCTCTCTTTTCCTCTGCAACTCTTCAATTGCAGCTTGTCTCGCAAGTCTTGCTTTTTCTTCTCTTCTTCTGGTTTTCTCTGCTTGTTTTGCTTCCTCAAGTTCCTCCTTAAGACCAAAACATATTGTCAGGAAAATCATTGTACAACAAAGGGGAAATAAAGACAACACTGTTCAGGTTACCTGTGCCAAGCTAGTCGATGGCTATTAAGCAGGTCCATTTTTTTCTTGCCGAGCAAGTGTCTCACTGCTGACCGGCCCATTGTGCGCCTCACCCTCCAACCTCTAAAACACCTCTGTATAGTGACTGCAGCATGGTGCTTAGAGTCGTCAATGGCATTCCTTTGTGCGTCATCATCAGAACCATTGCCAAGGGACAGTTTGGGTACAGGACTGTTCTTATGACTATCGCTGGACTTTGCAGAGCTCTTCCTACTTCCATCACCTGGAAGAAATATAGAAATTTTTTCGTGGTTGATTGCTGTCTGCCTGGCTGTCTGTCTGGTCATCCATCCTTCAGCCCATTAATACTTATATCCATACACCACCAATGTTTCTTTTCCTATGTTTTTCTTTATATCAGGAACCCATTACAGTATGAATAGAGGATTGTCTCAGGCACCGTCCACACTACGCCGGCTAAATTTCAAAACGGCTAATATTTATACGGTTGTGCCTTCCATCCACACTACGCCGGCTAAATTTCCACCGAAACCGATCTTTTCGAAAACGCTGCCGAAAGTGGATAAATGCGAAAACGCCGGCTACGCGTTTTAATGTGGACGCCGAAAATGGAGCTTTTCGAAAACGATGGCATTATGTCACACGGCTGCCAGGAATTTATGACCGCGGGCTCTCATTTTTCTTTTGGCGCATGCGCTAAGCTGACTGTTTTTGTGCGTTTTCAAATTTAGCTGGCGTAGTGTGGAAGGAAACTTTTGCTCCTCTTTTGAGGCAAATTAGCCGTTTTCAAATTTAGCCAGCATAGTGTGGACGGTGCCTCACAGTGCAATCCCCTGGCTCTCGGAGGCACTACACATATTATACTGTAGAATGAGCCCTCATGATTGTAAGCTGTGCAGCAGTCTCTCAAAATGTGTCTGTTCTACAGTATCACTGTCTGTCCTCCTATACATCCATCAGTTTGTTCAGTCTGCTGTCTGCTTCCTCTACAATGCTGTCCACCCGTATGTTCATCTGTTTGTTTGTTTGTTGTTTGTTTGTCTGTCTGCCTGTCTGTGTGTGTCTGTCTATCTGAGTGTCTGTTTGCTCTAACTGTCCATCCACCTGTCCGTCCATCTCTATGACATCACACCTGGTGATTGAAGCATCTCGTTAATAGCATCCACCAAAGGGTCATTATCCTCACTAGCCCACAGCTTGAAGTCGCGACTAGCTTCTGGAAGATCATTATCAGCAGTCTTGGTGCTACTTGCCCCAGGCCACCAGGATGACCTCTCTTCTTCTTCTGACAGGACTTGAGTTCTAACAAAGGGACCTGGGAACTAAAGGTGGAGCCTGGCCACCAGTCCTCCTCAGCTGCATTGTTGAGGGAGGTCTGGGAATAGGGCTTGCTTGGTAGAGTTCCATGGGGTGAATTATTCTGTAATATCAATGAGTTAATCTCATTTAGATTGATATCTTATCCATAATCCATGGGGTGGGCTGGAAAATGTAAAAAAATGTCAAGTCAAAATTTGCAACTAAAATCCAAACTTTGTTAGGTGCTCTGGAATTCTTTTAGCTAATTTTACATCATCTGACAGCAATAAGTTATCAGGTAAGAAAAAAATGGCAAATGCAAAGAAACTGGTCTAATGCTTTGACAAACTGAAATTAAGGGAGGATTCAATCACAAAAGCGACTGATACAGGCCCAATTCCCAGCCCTGTGAGTAATTTGGAAAAGTGGAGTACATACAGCCTATTAGTGACATAAAAGGATAGCAAGATATATTTATTATTTAGAAGTTTTTCATTGTAGCTGGTTAATTACCTCTGCAGGTAGAGGCTTCTTGGAAGGTTTCTGTTTCTTCACTCTTTGCTGTCTTTAGTTTATAGAAAAACAATAACACCAATAATATATTATCTTGTGCATAGGAAAATAATTTAATAATGTTAATCTTCTGCCTCTTTTGCAAATGAAAACACTGCACAACTGCTGTTTTGTAAAGCAAATTGACAGATCAGTCAGCAATGACATAACACTGCTGGAGTCTGCAGCATTTATGATTAGTAGATGAGTATCATTTTACACTATCCCTTCAATTTCTGTATTATAGATACCTTAGATTGCCACCTTGTGTGAGATTTGGGACCTTTTTACGAGCACCTGAGCTTCCACTAGTTCTGTCACTCTCACTTTCTGATGCCTCCCCTTGAGCATGTCTCTCCTTCTCATGTCCTCTCCCATGACCACCTAAAAATGAAACAGTGCACATAGTTTATATCAGGTGCCAATTACATGGAAAATTTGGCCCAAGCTGAGAGGCAGGGGAGCTGAATCGCCAGCCTGGCCTTCTTGACAATTACATAATGAAATATAATCACAACACAAATTTAGTGCTGTCACCATGCTTGCATCTCATCCCGGGCTGAAATTCTCCATGTAATCGACCCCTCACTACCTAGGCTAGAAAATACCAGAATCTTGACAAAGCCAAGAAAGTTAAGCAAAGCCAAAACTTCTTGTAAGTAGAATCATGGACAATTTATATTGGAAGATTGCTGACTTTCCCCTGCCTCTCCAAGCCTTTCCCTCGCCCCAAAGTACTGGTTAAAGAAGCCACACATCCCTGTGGCAACTTTGAAGTGATGGGGAGAGGCTGATAGGAGGAAATTGTAGTCAATTAATTTGACCATGATTGTAGACATGACATACATGTACCTGTGTGTGGACGAGAAGTTCTTGCTTGTTTCCCAGTAGGAGTGCCAGTAATGGAGAGAAAGCCACTCAAATCAGACTCCTAAATCCACAGATAACAAGGTGTTAAAAGAAAAACCTTTCCCAGGGACCAATAGGCCCTTTGCAGTTTATCTGTCACATGGTTTACTGGGACACAAAGAATTGGAAATGTGATTGATCTTGAGTTTTTCACCTGCTCATAAAGAACTTGGTTAAATCACTTTAGTCAAATTTCTTTGCAATTTTGTAACAAGTGAATTAAATCTATTTACTTTAGGATTGGTTTCACTACAGTAATGTGAAATCGGCTCTAAAACAAAGCAAAACGATCTATTTATATGCAAATGAGTGCTACCAAGGAGGTTTTACAATAAAACCTCTTTGGTGCTACCGACTGACAGTAACTTAAGCTTAATTTTGCAAGTGACAGTTAAGTTAAATATAGTCCGTCAAATAGATTTCCATTCATACGTCAAATCTACAACAAATCCACATTTATCCGGCCTGCCTTAATTTGTGTTACTTACCACACTCATATCAGATCGAGCTGAATGTTTTCCCGTGCTAGAACTCGCTCTAGTTCCCTTTGCAGAGGAAGGTCTTCCTTTTGAGCTCATGTTTTTACTCGAGCTAAAACTTGCCGCCATCCGCGAGTTCGAGCTCATTTTTCATGTAATATCACTAAAATATTCCGGCTTTTCAAGTGGGTTACTTCTTGGATCCATTTCTAGTAAACTTCGGACAAATAAGTTATTTTTGTTCATGTTATTTACAAAATTACTGGAAAACGAAGTTTGTAATCCTCGTTCATGGACGCCATTACTAAGAAACCAAGCGCGGCTACCAAGCTTGTTGTTTGAGAAGGATCATGGGAAAACCACAGGGAACCCAAGTAATGGATATCCTTGGGGGGGGGGTCAATTTACCTGATCTTTTCCCAATCTCGTTCCCAGAGCCTACTCTGCTGTTGTTGTTTGTCGTAGGCTCTGGCGGCAGACAATCGTAGCCGATTCCGATTGGCCGATATTCCCACCCGCCATGTCTGCGTCCAGAGCCTCCGAGTCAGCATGACCGAGAGGCTCTGGGAACGAGATTGATCTTTTCCATACAAACACTGTAGTTTTCTTCGGAAATTCCAGGGGGGAGGGGGGGTCATTTCTCAACACCCTTCCGTGGGGGGGGGGGTATGGATATTATTTGAAAACACACATTGTGAGGAGCGTGTATGTTCCTATGGTCTAGATGGGATGCCCAGCACATCTTTGAATAACACCATTCCTTAGATATCCGTCCAGGAATTCCCATATTAGGCGTGTATGATACTCTGCGGCCGTGCTATTACTTTCCGGCTCCAAGAGTCATTCGTGGCACGTTAAAATTGCCGGCGTGCCGAGTTTTAAGCAAAGATTTTAATATTTTTCATATAAAATTTGATAAAAACTAGCCATGCAAGGGCACGTTACATGGAACATTCTGATTGGTTAAAAATAGTGGCAAAGTGATAAAGGGGAAAAGTGTATAAAATAGAACAGTTCTGATTTTGCTGGGTATGGAAATTTCGCGTCTTCTTTGCCACCAGAAGCTCATACTTATATCGAGGCAAATTTGTAGTCGAATAACGTAATACCGCGAATCCCTACACCCCGTCCAGGAGGAATTCCCCTCGAAAGAAGAGTTTACAAGTCAGAAATTCACAGTAATTGAGAAATTAGTCTTTGGTCACTGAACGCCTTTGTTGCGTGGTCACTGAATCAAATAATTCCTTTGTTTCGCGCTATAATTGAAAGACCAAAGACCAACATGACCAAAGACCACACCAAAGCAACCTTTTTTGAATAAGGTACAGATAAAAAAGAAACAACAAGTATTGTTATCATAGTTTATTCTTCGCATAACAAGACACCCAATCACAGAGAAACACAATGACAATTCTGAGAAGTATTACAATCATTTCATGTTCAAATTCGTGATCTTTTTAGATTCCGTAGGCTTCAGGAGAGCACCCGTTGGCGTTACTTGCACATGACCAGGAATCAACCCAGAGAACATGGCCACTGGAGTCACACTCAATTCTTGCGTGACAAGTCCCTCCACTGTTACCACACTGAGTCAGCGTGACAGACCCGTCACAGAAACCTGCGAAGCTGCGTTTCACTTTGTGGGGCGCGGCATGGACGCTAAGGATGGCGAGCGTAAGAACAAGGAAGCCAAGTCGCATCATCTTCCTGTGAAAAATAAATATAAATCGTTTGTAAGTGGTCGTTACATCATATGTGCGGGATCGCGGGCTAGCTAGCTGTGGGGTTATCAGGCGTGGTCACCAAGAAAAAAAATCAATGGTGGACAGATCGACTCGAGTCTCTCAATGTTTTTTTAATCGTGAATTTCCAGCCAGGGCTCAAAATTATAGATATTAGCAATTACAATTTTGCGCCTGGTAAATGAATTTGGTCACAGAAAGAGGAGGTCCTAGTTAGCATAGTTGGAGGCAAACCTTCACAGGCGCGGATCCATGGGGGGTTCATCGGGTGCAAATGAAACCGCCCCCCTCTCCCAACGAACCGATTTTTGGGGGATCGGTTCGCTAAAGACCTTTTGTCATTTTAGAGTGGTTCTTTTCTTTTATGTGGCCCAATGTATACCAGTATATTAAATTCATGATGTAGCAACCATGATTTCGCCTCGTGAGAGGGCCACGGACAACAGAGAAGAATTGTATACCTCTATTCTTACTTCATGAGCAAAAATGAAACCCCCTCTTAGGGACTGTTCGTTAATTACGTCGCAGGGGGGGCTGGTGGTTTTATAGGGGGGGGGGGGGGGGGGGGTAAATTTTGCAGAACGTCTAAAAATTTGGGGGTAAATTTTAGAACACGCGAAACTTTTGGGGGGTGCATTTCAGTGTCATCTTGTCATGCAAATTTTCAACAGGCTAGGATTGAGATTGAGTGCGATTGCGTGAAACGCAGAACACTGTATTGAACCCGGATGATTTCTGCTGAACTTCTCTTCTCTTTTCTTGCCATTTTAGAGCTTGTTCTACCGGTACATCCTCGTCAACAATCGTACTTACTTTAGACGCCATTTGGAAAATAGGAGACTGACTGATACTAGCTTTGGATTAGCGCGCAGGGGGAGGGGGGTAAAATTTCAAATAGCCGTTTTTCGAAGGAGGTAGAAATTGAAACTACTTTTTTTGTACGGGGGTAAGTTTTCAGAAAACCTACAAGCAGAAAACACCACCAGCCCCCCCTGCGACGTAATTAACGAACAGTCCCTTAAAATCCTGGATCCGCCATTGCTTCAAACTATCCCAAACCAGGCGACATTTTGCGAACAACTGAAACTTTTAAGTCGTGAAAAATGTTGTGCGAAAAGTTGTGTGTTTGAGGAAAAACGAGCAACAAAGCCAGAATTTGTGTCTCAAAGTAGACCCGCACTCTACTTCGCGCAACAAGTTTTTACAACTTGAAACAAATGTTTTTGATGCGTGATTGTTGTGGCGCGAGATGAAAAACGCCCAACATCGATCATCAACTTGCAACGCAACAATGTTGCGCGACAAGTTGAGGGATTTTGTGCCTCGTATGAGAACGTTTTTTGTTGCATCGCCAAGCGTTCCAAACAGGTTCTAAAAAATATTGCAATTGAGCATAAAATCGGTTCCATCTCCTCAGAAAGTCTTGCCTTATGAAAGTCAATCCTTCTTGATGCAACATTTCACTCACATTGTTCAAACAATGTTTCGGAGTAACTGCAGAAAGGGGAACTGGTTCTCTATACAAATACAGTTACGTATGTACATCTTAAGGCGGAATCTGCCAGAAATTGGAGTAATATTGGATGACATTGAAACTGGTGTCTGAAAAATATGGAGCATAGGCCCTAAATTTTGGTACTTTTTGAAAAGCCTGTGATGTAAGTAATTATCTCCAGTATTCTGGGGGAAACCTGGGAAAATATTTTTGTCAAGTTCCAAGAAAAAGCGCATTTTTAGAATGCTAAAATAATGTCAATTTCAGTCGTATAGACATTTCTTAATGATTTTACGAACTTGGAGAAATGTTTCTGTCCTTGGTGTCAGCTAAAATAAAACGGTATCGAAAATTTTCTAAACACATACATAGAACTTTGAAATAAGACAGAAATGGTTTTGGCACTGGATTTTTATAGCGGATCCTCTCTTAAAATGTTCATCTCAATTCAACAAATACAAATACAGCTACATTTAACGATTTTGAACTGATTTCCCCTCAAGTTCGCATGCACTACATTAACTTGAACCAGAGGGACGTTAACAAACCACTAGGACGTGGGAGTGACAATCCTCAGTGTCTGCTTTTTTAAGTTTCAGCTTTGCAACCATACTTCCCCCAGAACCCAAAAGCTTTGGTTTCCCATAAGGTGCCAAAGAGGTCATCCAATAACACTCTCTGATCCCTAGCCGGCTAAAAGCATTATTATTCTATCCAAACGAGCTCAATATGTGGCTCTTTATCTCGTTTACAGGTTCAGAAGTTCCTATCTCTGGCGCCAAACAATGTACAAAGAGCCCACTCCCATCCCTTGGCAACTACTATGCAACTCACAACTCTCTCTCTCTCTCTCTCTCTCAACTCTAAAACCTTATGCCATTTACAACGTGATTCGCATGCTCTACTTCAACTGTAACTTCCTCACACACTTAGCTTCATAACAAAGTAGAGCTTGCTTATAAGAACCTCTAGATCTCACTTACACATAGATTAGCACATTTCTTACCTAGATATTATCAGCTTCTGGCCTGTGTTGTAAGATGATAAAAAAGAGCTGCTGCTGCAAGTCGGCATCTTAACTCCAACAGATCAACATCATGAGCCCATTCAACACTTCCCCAGCGGCCAATCTGTGAAACAGACAAAGTAATTTGCCAACATCAGGACCCCGTGCTGTAAGAACAAGCCGGTGACCACTAGATTTCTGCCCACTACTTAATCAGGGATTTCAATATGTTTTGAAGTAGCAGGCTAAGTTTTGGAAGTAGGCTGGGTTTGGGGGTCCCATATGAAGGCCTGAGCCATCTAGGGGGTACAGAGGCATGCCCCCATGAGAAATTTAGGAGTTTCAGTAGCAGGGAGTTTCAGACTCTTGTTTTGTACATGTCCCTACTGAAAACATGTTTCTTTAGTCACGACTAAATACAAGAAGAAAACAGCACTTTGAATCACAGTAAAACCTCTGTTAGTTTTGTCCCATTGTATCAAGTGCTGGGAAAAGATGCACGTCTGACAATATTTCCCTTAACAATATTACCAGTATTGTTAAGGGTTATTCTGAAGCTTGGCCACACCCATTTTGGTATATTTTAGGAGACAAATTCATTTTTCTATTGGAGTCCCCCTGGGGTCTTGGTACATTCTTACCTGGAATTCCAGTTCTAGTCTTGCCAGATAAGCAGCTCTTTCTACACTGAGGTGATTTTCCAGTAAACCCATAGTAGTAATAAATGATTTTGAAGTGCCTACTGCATATTCCAGTCCTGTCATGGACCAGTTATTGACAGATGCAAGATGGTTGCGCAGCTTGTTGGTGTCATCTGATGAAATGATAGGGCCTAGTAGGCTATCATTGGTGGATATGGAGACATTGAATCTAAACAGACGATAACAAAATAATTTATCATAATGCATTTCAAAAAACATTGCTCTAAGCTGTATGTTAATTCACCTCATGATTGAAGGGTTCTATATTGTAATTAAGTAATGTTCCGTACAAGAACTAGGAAACCAATGGCACAGCATGCTGGAATGTAGGGGTAGCAATGGGTAAATCTGAGACTAATACTGAGACTCCTAGACCAGCATTTCAAAATCTGAGGCTCCAAGACGATGGTAGAAAAATTCGAGACTCTGAGCCAGCCAAAATACTGAGAAAAGCAAGACTCTGAGACAAAAAAAGGGATTTTACAATATTTATTTATGGGTACTTCTGAAAGGTACCCATCGCTACCCCTAATGTAATAAATTTCTATTGAAAATATGTTCAATTTCATTGGCCCCTTGCCCCTCTGGAATTTCCGATCAAATTAATACAGTGACTAAGGGATATAGGAGATTTATTGGACCCTCGCCCCTCTTGAATTTCCAATCAAAATTGGTATGCAAAATAAGAGGTGTACTGGCCCATCGCCACTATGGATGTTTCATTTTCCACCATGGGGGGCAGGGGAATGGATCTTTTGTGTACCTTTCACAGAACCAGTTTATCAAAGGGTTCCATTCCTGTTGTTGAAGATTTACAAGATCATCTGGCTCACTAGCAGGAAAACTGCAAAAAGTAAAATGTAATACACCATTATGTTGTGACTGTTGCAAATAAAGTTTTGTACCTTGTTTTGGGCTTGAGATTAAGAAATATAGTTACAATAACAAAGATCCATGAAAAAGAGTAATGTCATGTGATCAATGTGAAATGCATAAAGTCGACCGTTGTTATCGCGGTTAGTGTTTGTTCCGCCTTGATTTTAATTTGTAAGATATCCAAAGCGCAAACATGTTTGAATCTATCTTGCTCAGCTGGAAATATTAGTTAGTTGGCCAATTAGCCACGTTTTATTGCTTTTCGATATCAGTTTCCAGCGCGACGCTATTAGCATAGAACGCCTTGTTATTCTCATTTCTATGGAGTTGTTTTGACGTTGGACAGACAATTTCAGAAGAAATGTATCACTCTTGTGAGAAAAAATAGGAAAGAAAGTTTGAAATTCACCAAGGTATGATGCCTTTTTGATGTTTTTCACAACTTTTTGGGAAATTATGCGTGATTATGCGGGATTTGACGGATTATGCGCATTATGCGGAGAACGCCAAATTATGCGTTTCCGCACCAGCGCATCAAACCACGGGCCCTGCAGCATTATAGGTACAATGTGTGGTTCCAGAAATTACCCCCTACGGAAGGGCATTGGAAATTCCGGAGTGGGGGGCCAATTTACCTGATCATTTCCATACAAATACTGTTTTTTCCTCGGAAATTCCAGAGGAGTGGGGTGGGGTCACTTTTCAACACCCTTCCGTGGGGGGGGGGGTGGATATTTTCTGGAACCACACAATTCATCAAAAATCTAGGCATAAATCCACCAGGAGAACACTGTAGAAACTCAAAACAGAGTTGTTATTTTACACAAAAGTCTAAAAAGGTAGGTGTAAAATGAACATTTTTAGGCGTATTTGAGCCTGTATTGGGCGAAATTTCAAGCCCTTTTTACTACCTAATAAGTAACTTGACACAAAAACAATACCTGCTAACATATTCATTAATAAAAACAACATTGTAAAAATGCTCCTTGACAAGATTGGTTGTATAAGCGACTACAGCCAATCTACATATTGTATAACAATATGACCCTGCCTAAGTGTAGCTGTAGGGCAATACATTCACACCTTGTAAAACATCATACCTACCAACTCTCCCGGTGTTTACCCCCAGTCTTCAAGGAAAAAAATTAAAACATTCCATATATTTACTGTATAGCTCCCAGGTAAATTTCTTGTAATATTATCATGCAGTTTGTTGTATATGAAACATGATCTCTCGTTTTTTGAGTTTTCGCGGTTGGCAGGTACGAAAGACGTGAACCCTGCTTTTGTTTGGTATGCAACTCAGAAAAGAAATCTTGACTAATATCGAAAAGTGAGTGGGAGCATGATCTAAACTCCCTATAATATGCACATTACATCATTACAACTAAAAGAGCTAAACATTTATAATAGTCAACTGGAAAAAAAAAACTTACCATACTGTATCTGTGTAGAGGAATTCAAAAACTGTTCTATTCTTTGCTCCTGAGTCTGCACATTCGGCTGATCAATAACTGTATTGGAAAGACTTGTCTAATAAAATAATAAAACAATGAAAATATATAAATTAGGTCAAACTAAAATGATTTCCATGCTCTATAACAAATGTTTTAAAATCATTGGAAACTGAGCCCTTAAAATCGTAGCTGTATTGCATATTCCATATTCATCATCACAAATTTACTGTAGGGAAAAGTGTAGTGCCTTCAGATGGGGTTGCACAACTTGGAACTTGTGCTGATTAAAGTGTATTCCTTCTACTGTGAAGCATGTCACAATTTTTATACAACTTTCCACTGCTACTTGTACCACCACCACCACCCCTATCATGTGTATCAATCTGACCTTAAGAATTCCTTTAAATGACCTACCAATGCATGCTGTCTGGCTTGATTGTATCTCTCTGCATATTCCATTCTGTTGCCATGGCAACAGCAAGCTGCTTGCTTGGCACAACCAATGGCTTCCTCCCAGGAGTCTTGACTTTTCTGCCATCAACAGTTATCTGATAGCCACCTGTTGTTGTACAGTATTATCAATAACAGTGCCGTTCGAAACCAAGCAAGCAAAAAATAGATGTTTCCATTTTCTATTTCCTATTTTCCAAGATTTTCATATTTTCATGTGAACAAAGCCACATCTGTGGGTTGTGGTAAATGGTCCAAAAGAAATAAAAATTGAAAAACTGGAATATAGTCATGATTCAACTAGCCTTGGGTTTTTTATGGCAAAGACCAGAGATCTCCTTGCCCCAAGACTGTGCAGATGGCAAGATCCAAGATGGCTACCACATATCATTTCACAGGATCAATTTGTCTTTAATTTTTGCGCTGTTTTATCTGAGTCAGATTATATAATAATCAAATTATGAGCTTGATATCATTTTTATTCCCTCATTTTCATATAATTATACCAATCACTCACTGGAAGAGGAGTTTGTTTGCACTTTGACATGAAAACTAATGAATAAAGATGAGATCAAGCTCTTGACATGTAATTATCTCTATATAGGTTACATGTACCTTGAACTTCTTCTAATCCAGCAGATGCATAGAACCGTCTTCTTTCTGATACAGTGAAAAGAGGATGAATCTATTACTATTATTAGTGATCATCATTGTTAAGTCATCAATCCAACAGTCACACAGAGAACTTCACAGAAATCATGCCCATATATTACAAGAAAAACTTGCAATTTTACTGATTTTGAGAGGCTCTTTTTAGTTCTGTTGATGGATTTTACTTCTGAGGCACACTTTGAAAATACAAAAAACCTCAACAAGTCGACATGCCAACCGAAAACAGAACCTCATGTGTGTATTGTTGTTCTCAAATAAGTTCGTAGAAGTAGTGGAGCAACTGCACAATACCTCCTCACGTATAGCTATTCCCTGCTAGCAGAGGCCTCTTTTCTCTGCATTTCACTGGTTGAGGGTTCGCGAGGAAAAGAGACCTCTGCGCTGGGTCGAAACTCGCTTTGTTTTGCCGCTGTCCACAACCTTGGATGGTTTGCTGACTGCTTTTTGAGCCCACTTTATGCGCTCGCATATCTAAAGACGTTTTCCGCTGAGGGGCTCAAATAATATCAGCAGAAAATGTCTGTAGATATGCGTGCGCATATAGTGGGCTCAAGAAATGGTCAGCAAACTGTCCGATGCTGTGGACCGCGGCAAAACAAAGTGAGTTTCGACCCAGCGCAGAGGTCTCTTTTCCTTGCAAACCTCAGGCAGCAAAATGCAGAGAAAAGAGGTCTCTGCTAGCAGGGAAGTATAGCTATACCTTCCCACTCCAATTTGTCAACTGGTGAACATGTCAACTAGTAAACTGGTCAACACGTCAACTGGTTCAATACCTAAACTTGTCATTATGAGTCCATGCAACCGGGGGGGGGGGGGGGGGACTCCCATATTTTTTGGGCAGGGGTGCTTGTCGTACCTTTTAGGGTTTAAAATCAGGCCTCTGGTACCTTTTAGGGGGTAAAATTCGAAAACGTGTATTTTTTTCCAGATAGGTACCTGTTAGAGGTCCGTTCTAGCAAATCAAGCAAATCGCACTTGTTGGTAGCCTGAATTTCAGACGTATTTTCCCTCGTAAAAAATACGAGACAAAATTACGAGGGAAAATCAACTAAGCAATGCCATGTTTGGTACCTTTTAGGGGTCAAAATCAACTAAGCAACGCCATGTTTGGTACCTTTTAGGGTGAAAACGGAAGTTCCCGACAAGCACCCCCGCCCCAAAAATATGGGAGTCCCCCCCCCCCCCCCCGGGCCATGCAACTGCTTACTGAGTCCTCTCAAATGCACTGTATGAGAACAAGGCTATATGTGAATAATGAATTAGTTATCCTCAGCGCATTGATGCGTCTCTTTTAGGGTATAGCTTTACAGGAGGGGGTTTTCTGCAGTCTAGCCGAAGTAGTACATACTTCTATTTGTGTGATAATTTTCATGTTTTGCGCGGTAGTTCTGGGGTTAAAAGGCGTCACATTTTCTCGGCACGTCATGATCGGATGATTCTGAAAGTTGGTCAGTGCGTGGAAACACATTTATTCCGGCCGCTTCCATCATGGTTTTGAATGTAATGATGCTGCATGATGTTTTCACAGAATAAAGTATGAGTTGTCAACCACATCATCCTGCTCATGTAAGTTAAATGAGTTCAGATTACCTCTCAAACCGGACATAAACCTTCGCGTAGATACGAGTTTTACTCCAGAATCATACAGCATGCGACTTGAAATGCATCTTTCACTGGCGATACACCCTTCAATAAATTTACCAACGGCAAGCAATCTTCTCAAATAGCGCATGATTAAGGAAATAACGAGAACAAATTACAAGACATCCATAAAGCCCTCATGCAGACTTGACCGCCATGTTGAAATAAGTAACCGGGCCTTTCAAAAATCATTACCACAGGAATCCCAACTCAGGCCCCGCGGGCGCCGCCATCAGATTTCGATAATTTTCAGGTTGCGTGCCAACATTGTACGATATTAACGGGCAGTGAAGCCAGCTGTTGTTTCATTTCATTCTTATAGCTTGATCACCTTATAGATAAATCTTTACATTTGTTTCTGTCGAGTAGTAAAGCAAAAAAAAATTGCGCTGCGCATGCATCTCATACTCGCCTTGAAGTATTTGCAGGACCGCTCTTACAAGTAAAACTGAAGCTGGATCCAATAAAGGACCTATCAACCAGTAGATATGTAAGAAAGAATAAAAACTTGAATGGTTGATTAACAGCTTATAATTTCATTTACACGATACTTCGGTCAGCCAGTACCGACCTTCTTCAGGTAATGGTGAATATTTACATTGGTAACTACTATAAATGAAATAAACGTCAAAATTCAAACGTGAAATAGATACATACAAGTGGAGTGTCACGTGATAAAACGTAACAGAAAGACACAAAAAGATACATAGATACATAAAGATCTAACAGCTGAAATTGTTAAAATTCTCGTCTCTAGTATTGAGACCTTTGGGGGATAAAGTTTGACCTCTGTTGATAAAAAAAGCCTCCCTAGCTTTCCTAACAGAATCTCTTTTGTTAGTCAGTCGTTCTAAAGGTATAAGTAGCATGTCTGTGGATGTATGGTTAGCGGTGTTATGAAAATGGAGAGCGGCGGTAGTGGGTGTAGATTGGCGTCAGAGTCAAGTGTGCGTCTGTGCTCGTTGAAACGTTCCCGTAATCATACTCGCCCACCATTCTCGTACCCAGAGCTCCCCAGCTCGTCTGCTCGCAGGGGTGCTAATTGGTTGATTATGAGCCTTGGAGCATGCGCTGAAAGGTCTTTCTCTCAGCTCTGTGTTAAATCTCACGCATGCGTCAGTGGCTGTCACCAGAGCCTCCCCCGCGAGGTTACGAGTTGGGGAACTCTGGGTAAGAGAATGACTCGCCCACTAGCGTGTAGGCTTCCCTCCACTTGGCTTCCCTGTCAGCTAAACCAAGTCCAGGCACTGAAATCTAGGATTGAGGTGCTGCACTCTAGGGTTGAGGTGAGTGACTAATAGCAAATTCAAATAATTGTAAAAGTGGGAGGAGCTTTCCTAGTGGAACCTCGTGCAACCCTTATATTCTTATTGACAGGAACTGGTTTGGCTATGCATAGCGTGACCTTTTTAAATAGCGTGACCGATTTTTACGTCGTGACTGCCCAGACTAGACATAACATGCATAATCCATGTCTGGTTTGGGCATCAAGTGTTGCAGGCAGTCGAGCCCGGAAGAACAGCGCAGATCCGAAGTTTCCAAGTATGAGCATTTCTTTTAAAGGCAAGCGGGCGCTTGTGACTGGCGCTGGGAAAGGTAATCATGTTGATATCAAATAGACTAGGTGTGGGATTATAATATAGGAACATGGGCTCCGATAATATACAATTTCTGAAGACGCGTATGCATACCTGCCAACGGCCCCCGAGACTCCAAAACCGGGAGATTATGTTTCAAATACAACACAACTGTATGAGAAAATCGCAAGAAATTTACCCGGAAGATCTACAGTAATTAAAAAGTTCAATATTTTTCCCGGGAGCCTGGAGGTTATAACAAACGGGAGTAAACCCGAGTGAACCGGGAGAGAGTGGCAGTATGCGTATGTAGATACTCAGTTATGGTTTCTCAACGATAGCACTTCTGAAGATTTGAGGTCATTTTACCTACGACGAGACCTTGATTTTTACGGGATCTTTTTCACGAATGTTGAACGGTTCAACACGGTGTTCACCCCACAGGCCCGTAGCCAGGGGAGGTTCCGGGGGTGCGGGATTGAAAACACTGTTTTAGTGACTAAATGGGCCCAACGGAAGACTGCAGTCACTTTGGCATACAGCCAGTTTCGGATATTTGCTTTTTCTAGTGAATTTTGACTAGCGGTGAATAAATTCATACCACGTTGGTCCGCTTTTTCTAGATTAGCACCCCCCCCCCCCCCCCCCCCCCAAAAAAAAAAAAAAATCCCTGGCTACGGGCCTGCCCCGCGAGAAGTTGATTCCGGGACTAAAGGAAATGTTTCTGTGCATTTTGCTAACAGGAATTGGACGAGGTGCAGTGAAAGCCCTTGTACAGTGTGGCGCCGAGGTGATAGCGTTATCACGAACTCAAAAAGATCTGGACACTCTCAAAGCTGAGGTAAATGACAAACAGACAGAATGGACGGACGGACTTACGAACAAACAGACACGGACGGACAGAGAGACACGGACGGACGGACGAACAGACACGGACGGACGGACAGACGCGGATGGAAGGACGGACACGTAGTTATAGGGGTCTGATACGGTATGACGCTTATGCCCCCACTAGAACATAACAGACATAAGCCGTTATGCATTTGCCTTTTGTGATTCTGATGTCGCTAGTAGCAGCGGCGTAGCCAGGAATTTCTGAGGGGGGGGGGGGGGGGGGGGCGGATAGTGAAAACATAGGACGAAAATGCTCAAATTTTCTCCAGCAAATACAGTAAATGTATCATATGGGGAAAAATAAGAAAAGAAAGCCTTACTATCGCACTCATGTCAGCCGATTTTGTTTTCAAGCTACCGTCCATCAAGACCATATGCATGGATGTGTCTGACACCGAACACGTGACTCAGGCTATACAGCAAATGGACGACATTCATTTGTTGGTCAATAATGCTGGAATCCTTATTGCTGAGACTTTCTTGGAAACCACGATTGAAACGTTTGATAAGTATGCACCATTCTCGTTCCCAGAGCTCCCCGGCTCGTCGCCTCTTGAGACGTTCTGCTAGCTATTGAAGCATACGCGAAACAGTGCAGAGCCGCTGAGGGAAAGGAGTTTCTGCGCATGCCCCAACGGTCAAAATCAGCCCATGTATTCTCCAATCTCGTAACCAGAGCCCGTCATCTTTTGGCCAGCGGCAAGATTCAGGGCTCTGGGGAATCCGATTTGTGAGCATGCGTGGTAGGTCAAAAACGTAACGAACTTTCATACACAATCAAACCGGAAACCCAGAATCTGGGTTTTAAAAAAATCGATTCCCCCACAGAGCCCTGAATCTTGCCGCTGGCCAAAAGATGACGGGCTCTTGGGTACGAGATTGATGTATTCTTGTAACCAGAGCCCTCTGGTGATCAAGCCATTTGAGGGTATTCTACGGAAGCCGAGAACGGGATTCCTGGTTCCGTTACTGATTGCGCGTTCCGTTTTTCGCAAATGGGAAACTAAGGCCACTACGGAAGAATTCCAGAGTGAGGGTTGAAATTTCTGCTTTACGGTCCGAGCCTCTGACAAACGAGGTTAGTAAGTTGCTTATAGTGTGGCGTTTTCAAACAAATAAAAAAAAAAACGCAAAAGAAATCAATTGAATAAAATTTAAAATGAATATTTCCGGGGGGGGGGGGAGGCGGGGGGCGGGAGATACGTCAAGGTTGAAATGGCAGGGATGGTCCGGAAACCCGAAATTTGCACCCTGAAAATACCTGACTCAGATAAAATTCCGCCCTAAAAAAATACTCCTCGGTCCTAAAACACTCTTCAGCGCACCGTTTTAGTTCGAAGAACCTCTAAAAATACCGAATTTTTTTCGGCGTACCGTTTTCGTGCGAAATTATACATCGATCGCGTTATTTTCTTACCGCGTAATATTTTATTAAATGCTTCAGTTCAGGATTTTTACGCTTACGATCATTTGTTTTCCATCGAATTAGAGTTCTCGGACAAGTTTAGATGAAGGCAATTCATCCAGAGAACCTTTGAGGATGTCAACTGTTATATACACCCTGTACTTGGTACATTAAACACGATGTCTCAAACGAATGAAAACGAAGAGCATCTCGGCCGCCTAAGGGGTTGTCAGCGGAAGTAGGAACGGAACAGGGTAATAACACCGTGTACATGTTCCCCATTTGCGAAAATCGGAACGCGAAAATCAGGCGGAACCAGAAATCCCGTTCTCGGCTTCCGTAGTCTTCCCAACCACGAATAATACTAAAAAATAATCATTGCGTGAGCTGAGCACAGCCGCGATAGACCAGCCATTTGGCGCCCCCACTTTGCCGTCAACTGTGCGTTGTTATTTCGGGGCGTGAGCTGAGCACAGTCTCAACTTTTCATAGACCATTTGACGCCTCCGCTTTGCCGTCAACTGTGAACTTCTTCGACTTTCAAGGCTGCGTTGCTATTTCGTTTGCTTTGTTGTAGCAGTTTTCGTTTAGTATTTAATCTGCCTGTTTTATTTATCTCTTTACCTTTTCAGCATCGTCAACATCAATTTTAAAGCTGCATTTTTCGTTGCACAGGTAGATAGTTGATCAAAATTCGATGAATACTAGAAACTCTGATTTTTATATTTCGACAGTTATCCGCTCTAAATTTGATGGTATATTTTGACTTCATACTTTGTGTGTCTAGGCAGTTGCAAGGAAAATGGTCGCGGGCGGGTACGAGGGGAGTATCGTCAACATATCAAGTGACTCGGCAAAACGCTCGTACGCAAGAGAACCCGTTTATGGTGAGAGAACATAAAACACGCCACGCCCGCCCAAAAATCTCGTTAGTACCGAAAACAATCCATTCCGTTTCCTAATATTTTAGCCTCGATGAAAGCTGCTCTGGATCGACTGACCAAAAACATGGCGCTAGAGCTTGGGCCGCACAAGGTAATTTAACGAACATGTGTCGTAAGCTCACCCAATTAGTGACGTGAGGAGGATACACCTCCTGTTCGCGTCACAAGAGGGGACAGGGTTCCCGGTCCACTCTCCTTGAAAAGCCAGGGAAATTGAAAGTTTTTTAAAGGTCAGGGAATTTTGGCAACATCTCAGAAGTCCAGTGACCCATAACTTGTACTCTGAAAATGTCCTGTCGGTTTTTTAGATTCGAGTGAACGCTGTTAACCCTTGCATCACGCGGACAAGAATAGGGTTAGGCGTGATACAAGACGAAGCGGAAATGAAAGAGATCTTGAGTATCACACCGTTGGGAAGGCTCGCAGGTAAGTCAAAGGAATACTAGTCAGTTCACCTTCACCTTCATGCAGCGAGTTTGCGTGGCCGCCATCTTAGATTTGGTGACAATATGAGAAATCAAGGGAGAGGGGCAGCGGCGGGGTTGGAAAGAAGAGAACTCAAAGATGTGCACTAAGACAAGGTGTCCACTTCACTTTACTTGTTCAGAAATGTGTGTATTCTAGAAAACACACTTCTCTTTTTTGTTCTTTTGTGGCTTTTTGACTCGTACTGATTGGCATAAGAGAAGCGGTTAAAACATTTATTCTTGAACAGAACCCGATTTTATCACGGGAGATGAGGTTCCGCGGGTTGTACCACCCCACCCCGCGTTTTTTAATGCCCGTTTTTCCGGGCTCAAGTAAGAGGATGTTGGATGTTATTGCATGGATGTGTTGCTCTTGCTATAAAGAAGACAGTGCTGAGCCAATCGTTTGGGTCCCATTCGAGTACAGATGCTTTGACCACTTCCCTAAGGGACCGAGATCTCGGTAACCGGGCCTTTGGTCTGATAACTCAACACAAATGTTATAAGGAAAGGTTCGTGACACGAACCCTCCGGGCCATCCGGGCAAACGGACCAGAAACTGTCTAGCGCGCTTACCGGGCTGGGTCAGTCCATAACAAGCTCTTAAATGGACTCTCGATTGTATCCAAAAACTAGTCGATTTTTCTCTTTTTCATCAGAGGTACACGAGGTCGTCGATGCCATCTTATTTCTGCTGAGTGACCAGGCTTCCATGATCCATGGCACGGCTTTAGGTGTAGACGGGGGGATATTAGTCGCATAATAAATGTGCTCGTGAATTTTTAAATTGTATCATCACGTATTTTTTTTTCTCGGAAACCTTGCTGATGAGATCTTGCCACGTTATACGGTCCTACGCAGTGACTGCGCAATAATTACAGGGAAGGGAGGCTCATAAATGAGGACGATTTAAAATAAGGCTTTGCGCAAAACCCCTAGCTTTTCCAATGAATGGGTCTCTACAGAAATTCCCTGTGGTACGAGAGTGCCGATGTTAGTGTTTTCATCGAATTCTACTTGCAAACGAACTGAGCTTGGAGGCCGTCTTATCCAAGGTTAAGCCCGTGCCATCATAAAATATGGAAATAAATACGAGAGTCTGTTAACATAAACACAATTAATTAAAACTACAGCTAAAAAAACAGCTTGCTAAATTAAAATCCTTTTTTCACTTCCGAACTAATGCATTTCATGAACTAGTTATCTCTATTTGTTTTTCTTGCCACTGTAAAATAACTGCATTTAGTCCTCTCTCTAGCGTAACCTTTCATTTTCTTGATTTCAAGTGCCGCACTCTTCCATCATTTAAGAGTCAATAAATTTGGGATGTGCAATCAAATAGCTGGAAATTGTTTGTTGATTTAATGGATTTTGCATGACAAATGGAAGGACTTTAAAACGTTAATAGACCCCTGTTGTTTTTTTACCGACATGTGATTAATAGAGGAAAACTCCACGCGAGAACGGGTCGCTTTTCGCTTTTCACATTTTGTCGCCGTTTAAACTAGTGTCTTTACGGTCGGCGTTTGTTGTGACGTCTTTTGAGGTCGAGAAGCAGGCAGTACCTGGTGCAATCTGTTAAAACCTACTACTGGATTACTTTAAAAAGTCGTAATTTTTTAAGTCGTAATTTTTGACATTGTCGAAAGGTCGCGCCTCCCAACATGACGAACGTTACCAATCTTTATGTACCCTGCTCCTACACGTCATCTAAAGCTTCCTTTAAGACCGCAATGACAACGGCCCTGTGCTTTGTCATCTTCACTGGCATTTTCTGGAACGTTCTTATTATGATTGTCGTCTACAAAAATAAAGCAAGGAAGAACATTCATTACTTTATTATGAACATGTCCGTTGGAGATACCATGGTGCTTGTGTTTAGTGGTGTGTCACAAGTTACTACAGTAATCTTGGGACATTCATGGGCGATAGGCGGCAAGTTTGGAAACCTCGTCTGTAAGCTTCTTCCGTTTCTAGAATTGGCATCTCGTACGGTGTCTTTATTAACTTTGCTTATCATCAGTGTCGAGAGGTTCAAAGCAGTAAGTCTTGTCTACAACAGTCGGAGACACATCGTGGCCGAGGAATTCCTATTGCGGCATCTTGGATAATTGCGTCGGCAATTGGAGCGTTTTTCATGTACGCTAATGAAACCGTTAAATGGAATCGCCAATCGTTTTGCCTTGCTACCGCATCAAATGCCGTCGTAATTGCATACTACGTGCTTCT
Source organism: Scolanthus callimorphus (assembly GCA_033964015.1). Classification (NCBI taxonomy): domain Eukaryota; kingdom Metazoa; phylum Cnidaria; class Anthozoa; order Actiniaria; family Edwardsiidae; genus Scolanthus; species Scolanthus callimorphus. The sequence continues at coordinate 1,306,830 of CM066921.1, forward strand.
TTCCACATTTATTTTTCTCTCATTTGTGACACTATTTTGTCTAAGTATTGGAACCATAAGAAAATTACACAACGTTCAAACAGCAGGCGATCTCCCAGAGAGACAGCGTGCAAATCGCAAGAAAAATACCAGAAATGCGGTACGAATGGTGATCTGTTCGCTTCTACTCTATGGATTCTGCTGCTTACCGTACTATATCTATGTCTTTTTAATGACACTGAATTTTCTAGGAGTGATCTCATCATTTAACAATTACAAAGACTGCATTGACCTCGCTCTTGCCAACTTCCTTTTAATGTTTATGGTCATTTTGAACTCTGCGCTGAGTCCTTGTGTGTATGTTATTTTCCTGAAAGACTTTCGGCAGCATTTCAAAGCCTTCTTCTGCACTGGAAGGAATTTAATCGCAGCCAGTGAACAAGAAAATACAGAAATGGAGACACATGCAAACACTTAAAACAAAAAACCTCATTCACTTTCATCCTAGCGGAACTTCGGCAAATTTGAACAATAGAAAAACTAGAATGTTCACAACGAAGTCTAATTGTTCTGATAATTTCTTAGCAAAACTGACATATGCAAACACTTTTTGTATAGCAAATACAGTGGACATCTAAATGAGGATGGGAAATTTTTTGCAGCGAGATTGTTTACGTTGCAGTATGAAAAAACCAGTAACAAAAATATACTTGGGAATTTTAGAAATTAAACATTTAATGTATATAACGCCTCATAACTTGCTTAAGATCATGTCTGTAATAGTTATTTGGGTGTGAATGGCAGAATGAACAATGTCCAGGAGGAAGAGAGCAATAGAATTAAAAATCACCCGCCACAGAGTCTAGACGTATTTCATAATATACCGTTTGGATGAACTTATGCGCCATTTACATTTATGTGCGCGTAGCCTTAAAACTTTTTTTTTCATTTTTGATTGCATAGGCTTCCTATATCATATTATTACGTCAAGAGTCTGCACCACATGAGAACTATGATCGTTTTCTTCTCGAGAACAAACTCAAGTTGTATGTTTGGAGTATTTGTCATAACAGGTGTGAAGCGTTTAGGGAGCGTTCATTTACACTAGGGCAAATTGTCCCGGATACATGACCAATCCGGTATCATTTGTCAACGGAGACGTTTTGCCGTTTACACACAAATTTGTCAATCCGGGATCAAACTATCACGGATTGGTGTCAAATCTCCGGAGACGCGTCTACGGTTTTGAAAGTGGGATCATGTATTCGGGTACATTTGTATCCGTGGCATTTCGTAGTGTACACGGTTCGCCTATCCGTATACTCGAAAACGCGTCTCCGTAGAAATTTCGTCTCCGGAGATATTTGCTCTAGTGTAAACTAAGTCTAGGACTACCAGGCTGGCTAAAATATTAGTATCACTTAGCTAGTTGACTACTGTCAGTGCTGCATTCGGACTGACTACGCTACTAGGGGACTATCATCAATATACCTCTAGTAGCGAAAGCGCCGATTTTGAACATAGAAATTGCGGTCGCGCGCTTATCGTCTTGCCGAGGTTTCTGAACATCTTTTCCTTTTTTTGGCCAACTAGTCGGGTGAAATAGTACCGGGGCATACAGACATTTTTCGGGCAAATTTACCGGGATATAGAATTTTAAACAAATGGAACTTGCTTCCTATTAACACAAAGCTCAGAGATGACGTTACAGTCAGTTAGAGGTAATTTGAATGTGATTGTTGATATAAAGTGCTATATTTTTTTACATGTATTTAACATTCAAGAATCAAGACGAAAATGTATACCGGGGCAGAAAAAATTAAACCAAAGGGCTAAAACGGCCTGTGATATATTTTAGAGAAACCTGGTTCAGGGGTGCGAAAAAAAGGAAACAAGTAATACTCCCTATAAATAATGAACGGTCCATTAAGTGCCTCGAATACATTTCAATTCGATTAATGCATGACAACTGTCCGAGCACCTGTTTTAAAATCGAAGCAAATTACAACGCGCTCCCTTTAATTAAAAAAAAAATCAGCTAAATTAAAGCCACTTCTTTGTCTTTACTAAACTTTTATTATTAGTGCTCTAGTTAATCGCGCCGCGCTTTTTGCTGTCTAGTTAAAACTCCATTCAAAAGCGAGACATTTCAATGTCCAGCTTTGTTCTCCCCTTAATGAGAAGTTGGAGGCTGTCCAGAGTTTTGGCGTTTTAACTATTACACCCGGACTTATTCGTCAGGGTAGTGTCAATAAACGCGAAAAATCCCATTAAAAAAGTGACTTCGTGAATATTTCAATCCAAGAAAGCACTAAGGGGTGGACCATTAGAAATTGGGGGAGGGGGGTGGCAATTTTTTTGTGCATGATTTTTTTTTTCGGGGATCAGGTTGTACAAGAAATTTTTTTACGGAATTTATATCATGTTTTTTACTAGCTTGGATCTCTGCAAGAATTTTTTTGGAAGGATTGCCTTGCTCGAATTTTTTTTTTGGAATTGCCACCCCCCTCCCCCAATTTCTAATGGTCCCACCCTAAATGAGTTAATAAATACGCCAATCAGGTATTGCCCTTGTTATGCGATGTGGTCTGAAAGAGGTCCACTGTTTTAATTATCATCCGTCATGTTGAACCAGCTTACATTTTTGTTCTCTGGTAACTATTAATTGGCGAGTTGGGTCATCTTAGGAGAGGAAAGTACAGATGCTGCCATCCACTGTTCCACTGCGATGACTACAGTGACTACAGCTAATCTAACGTTTTCAAAATCATCGCCAGTCATTATCTCGGTAGCTACTTAAGCGGGGTCCGTCGCAGAAGAAGAGCAAATTACAGATAGAGACAACTACAGTAGTGTACTGCTGATCTCACGTTAAACTATCGGCGGACAGCAAAGTACACAGAGACAGCAACAACTCAACAGTGTACGGTCTCGGTAACTACTTTTGGTGCGGGTCGTTATTTATTACCGTTATCGAGTTCGCGCCAACATGGCCAACAGATCTAATTTATCAGAACCGTGCTTCTATCCTTCATCTACACCCTCCTTCGAGACCGCAATGGCTACAGTGCTGTTCCTAGTCATTTTGTTTGGCATTTCCTGGAACATACTCATCATGGTACTCGTGTATAAAAACAAATCGAGGAAGAACATTCATTACTTCATAATCAACATGTCCATCGGAGATGCGTTGGTGCTTCTATCTAGCGGTGCGTCACAAATTAATCGCGTAATTGGACGACGCAGTTGGGCTCTAAGCGGCAGCCTCGGCAGTTTGACTTGTAAACTTGTCCCATTTCTAGAGTTTACATCTCGCATGGTATCTTTATTAACTTTGCTGATCATCAGTATCGAGAGATTTAGAGCCGTCAAAGTCTGTCTACAGCAGCCGGAGACAACCCGCGCGAGAGGGATCGCAATTGGTTCATCTTGGGTCATTGCCATAATCATAGCAAGCTACTTCCTCTACGCCACTGAAACCAAAGAATGGAATGGACGCTCTTTCTGCATTATTACCGCCCCCTTTAACTCCATAATTGCCTTCTACACTATTCTTTCAGTGTTTATTCTTCTTTCCTTTTTCGTTCTTTCTATCTTGAGTATCGCCACAATAAAGAAACTTCATATCGTCCAGGATATTAGAAATCTCCCCGAACGACAGCGAGCAAAGCGCAAGAGAAACACAAGAAATGCCGTGCGCATGGTCGTGTATTCGCTTGTACTGTACGGGTTTTGCTGCTTGCCCTACTATGTATTTATGTTCTTAGTAACTTTGAGCATTTCAGCAGGAGTCTGGCTCCCTAGCACCGAAAAGTGCTTCGACTACGTTCTCCTGAACTATTTACTCATGTTTTTAATTCTCTTGAACTCGGCAATGAGTCCTTGCATATACGTCATATTTCTGTCAGATTTTCGAAGACAACTCAAAGCCTGTTTCTGCTGCATTGATAATAGAATTGCACCCAGGCAGCAAGAAATGAGAGAAATGGAGGCATCGACAACCAAAGCCATCGAGTAACCATACAGTTTAAGCCTAATAACTTGGTCAGCACAGTTCCGACAAATGACGTTTGTCAGCACAGCTGCGGCAATTACTCTTGGACCCGGCGGCGCGACTAAATGAACTTTTAATTTTGCATCAAATTTACTTAAACTCTTCCAATTTTTCTTTAAATTTACTTAAAATCTTCGCTGTACTCACAAAGTTGTAAATATTCACCCCACGTTATGTCAGGATAATCCCTCCCGTGATTACAGTGTCACTGAAAGAAGTGACAGGAAATTCACGCTTTTGATTACGTTGCCTAATGAGTTTTTACAGCAGAGAAATTAGGGGCCATATTGTGAAACCTTCTGTTTGGTGAGAGGAATGCGTCAATATATAGTACTTTCGAGTGGTATACCGTCAAATATCCCGCGAGTGAATATTCTGTTCACTTCGCCTTATACTCATCAGACTCAACGCATCAAGTCATGAGCCCTGAATTTTGAATTTTATTTCTGAATTTTATTGCTTTAAGAGATAAAAAAAGGAAAAAGCAAATAGCTTCCTCATACGCTTTGCGTACCTATGCTTTTAATTCGCTAAGACACCACAGTTGACACGCGGTATGTTAAAGTGCGTTCACACTCGTCAAGTAAACATGTCTCGTTAAATACTCGCAACACAATAATTTTAAACCTCAGGTGGATCTTATGCTACAAATGTCGCCACAGTAGATATTACTAGAGGAAAAGAACACATTGGCAGGTGTGATGTTTCACAGGAGGTACAAAAGGTCTCAGCCCTTGTGTGAACGCAGTATTAGATTGAACTTTCCTGGTTCATCAAAGCTGTTTTGGCATCTTCGCCGTTCATTTTTCTTTCAACAATTTCATCCCTAGCATCCTTGGGAACACAGCAAGGCATCCCATAATAGTCTTGTGCCGACTCCGCCTCCTCTATGGTCTGATGCATGAAGGAGAAGATGGTCTCAGGGATCCAGTAGGTTGCTATGGCAGCAAGCAGGGAGAACACTCCAAATATGGTAATAGGTAGGCTCATGCCGACACCAGGAAGATGACCCTGGACGGCGAGGAAAGACAGTTTATCAATCGACAGATGCAACATGGGTAATAAGGACAAGATGTCCACAAATGCCCTAAAATGCCGACAAAATGTAGCGGTCATTACCCTTATTTTATATATAAGATGTTAAGGTAACTAAACTACTTTGTAAAGCCTGGTGCACACTTGCGACATAAGGAAATATCACGCGAACATAATTTAGTGGTTTGAAAACGTTGAAGTCGACAAAAAACGGCATAGGATTGTTTTGGTGAAGTAATCTAATGATGATCCATGGAAAATATTGATTGTTTCAATTATTTTCCCGTACTTTTTTCGTTGCGACATAACGTCCTTATGTCGTTATGTCGCTAGTGTGCACCGGGAATACCTACCATCATAGGGAATACCTACCATCATTGCCATATAAGGACATTGCCATATAAGGGAATACTTAACATCATTGTCATATTAGGATATTGCCATATAAGGGAATACCTACCATCATTGCCATATAAGGACATTGCCATATAAGGGAATACCTACCATCATTGCCATAAAAGGAGCGATGATGGCTCCAATTCGGGCGCAGGTAGATCCTGTTCCAAGGGCAGTGTTCCTAAAATAAAACATATTTTTAGTGGTATAATCTACAGTAATCCTATATGTGTGCCCAATTTAGGACAAAATGTGTCTGATGAACATGATGCCTTTGTAAAGGTCAGTTTGTCTGGACACCCCTCGGAATATCAAGATCTTTCCCAAGGTCACAGCAATAATACCACAATCACTCTGCGCTTTATTATATAAACACCAGGCGCGGGTTGTTCAAAGGTAGATTAAATTTAAACCAGGTTTAGTTCTGAACAAAACCATCGAGTCACCATGGTAATTAATCCTGGATTAGTGCTAAACCACTTTCGAGCAACCGGACCCAGGGACGTATCCAGGCCTTAAAAGTAAAAATAAAGCTCCTTATAGACCAAATCGGCTAACGGTGTTTACATCTTGTTACCACCCTATTCAGATAATGTGATGATGGTTATGCAGGGGCGTAGCCAGGGGGCCGCCCCCCCCCCCTTTCTCGGGAGATTTTCCCATACATTTACTGTATTTGCTGGAGGAAATTTGAACATTTTCGTCCCATGTTTTCACTATCCGCCCCCCCCCCCCCCCCCCCCCCCCCCTTCAGAACTTCCTGGCTACGCCGCTGTTATGTAACCATGGGTGGTTACAATTGTACAATTTCTTACACACGACCGTAAGTATGTCGCCTTGAAAAGAATTGAAAAGAATTCATCGAAGTTATAAGCAAGCTACACACGACAGACAAAAGTCGATACAAGGAGGGGGATTCCGGGACAGATGACATTTTGCGGAACAGATGATATTTGTGGAACAGATGATATTTTGTGGAACAGATGATATTTTGCGGAACAGATGATATTTTGTGGAACAGATGATATTTTGCGGAACAGATGATATTTTGTGGAACAGATGATATTTTGTGGAACAGATATTTTCCGGAACAGATCCGTTTTTGTCCCTGAAGGTATGTTTGCAAAGTGTTAGAGGAATCACCTTAGTACAGTTGGGAAAAGTTCGGCCGTGCACAAGTACACAGTTGTCCAAGTGGCGTAGTTGAACGCGTAGCCAATGATAGCGAGGACGGACTTAAACATAGGCTGATCTGAAAACAAAAACAACAACAACAATACATTTATTGAAGTACTTACAGACGCAAAGAGGTCTCCAGGGACAGCGGACGCGGGAAGACCAGGAGACACTGGCTTCCCCAATGGTTATTATTAGGGGGCCTGGCCACCAATATTGATGGTTGCCAAAATAAATCAGGAAATAACCTTTCCGAAATAATATTTCCCCAAATATGTGTGCTGGAACTTTTTGCCGTGTCACATCACGTGTTTCATCTGTAGCTGCTTTTCTGCAACAATACGTCGAATCTGCTCTTCCTCAAAAATTACTCCTCGCGCTATATGGTATTGCTAAGCTCGAGCAGATTTCGTGAAAAGGCACGGCAAAGCCACGGCACGGCACGGCATGGAACGGACCCGACACGGCACGGCATGGTACGGACCCGACACGGCACGGCATGGTACGGACCCGACACGGCACGGCATGGTACGGACCCGACACGGCACGGCATGGTACGGACCCGACACGGCACGGCATGGTACGGACCCGACACGGCACGGCATGGTACGGACCCGGCACGGCACGGCAGGGTACGGACCCGGCACGGCACGGCATGGTACGGACCCGGCACGGCACGGCATGGTACGGACCCGACACGGCACGGCATGGTACGGACCCGACACGGCACGGCAGGGTACGGACCCGGCACGGCACGGCATGGTACGGACCCGGCACGGCATGGTTCGGACCCGACACGGCACGGCATGGTACGGACCCGGCACGGCACGGCCACGGTACGGCACGGCATGGTACGGACCCGGCACGGCATGGTACGGACCCGGCACGACACGGCATGGTACGGACCCGGCACGGCACGGCCACGGTACGCCACGGCCACGGTACGGCACGGCATGGTACGGACCCGGCACGACACGGCATGGTACGGACCCGGCACGGCACGGCATGGTACGGACCCGGCACGGCACGGCATGGTACGGACCCGGCACGGCACGGCATGGTACGGACCCGGCACGACACGGCATGGTACGGACCCGGCACGGCACGGCATGGTACGGACCCGACACGGCACGGCATGGTACGGACCCGACACGGCACGGCATGGTACGGACCCGGCACGGCACGGCATGGTACGGACCCGGCACGACACGGCACGGCATGGTACGGACCCGGCACGACACGGCACGGCATGGTACGGACCCGGCACGGCACGGCCACGGTACGCCACGGCATGGTACGGACCCGACACGGCACGGCACCTCGCCTTCTTGTGAACATTCAGCCAATCGCATCACAAGAAATGACTGATAAAATGACTGAACCAATCAAAATGCTTTGACACGGCACGGCGCAATAGAGCAGATTTCGCGAGACTGCGAAAAGTGCCACGAAACGGCGCGGCACGGTCGCGATCACGGCGCGTAACCTGGCCTGCTGTGTAAATACGGAATAAATGGCGTAGTCGCGGCGCGGCGCGGCACGGTCGCGGAACGGTCGCGGAACGGTCGCGGAACGGTCGCGGAACGGTCGCGGCGCTGCATAACTAACGCTCTAACAGTTCAGTTCAGTTTATTAGCACATATTTAAGTACATTACAACAAACAAGGTTTATACACTACAAAAAGAAAACAACTATAATAAAGATTTATAATGTATGAAACAAAAGCAAAGTGCGTAGTGACCATAGTAGCGCATGGCTTTCGAGATGCTCACTACCACTGAAAATAGAGAGACTAATTACAATTACATAAGCTTACCTACATAGAAATAATAATAAAAAAGTTTACAGTGTAGTTTTATTCTTGTAGTTTACAGTGTAGTTTACAGTGTAGTTTTATTCTTGTAGTTTTCTTGTTGTCCGGGACGTTACGTCCCGGGCAAGAAACGGAACGCACAGTACATTTTTTACATTAGGTAATACAAAGTCTGCTCTATAAGGTATCCCAAAACAACTTACCGTCAGGAACAGCTAGTGTCAGCAAGCACGTGACTCCCGCTAGCAGCCGTAAGATACCATTAGTAAGGCGCCGACCGATGCTGTTGATTAGATGGAAGGAGATCAACATTTGATTATAAAGCGAGATCTCTAGGACCAAAGGAAGGGTATGGGCAGAATTCTTCACTTAGACGGCTTACAGTCGGGGCCGAGTATAATTTGGGATTAATTTCACGAGTGTTTTCAATTTGTTTCCAAAATTGCCCGAGCCTACAACAAGTGAAATAAATCCCAAATTGTACGAGGGACCCATGCGATTACAAAAGGGCAAAATTCAGCGTCCGTGTTGTGTTGACAGCTTTGAACAAACGCAAACGGTCTCACACATGAACTTCCAGATTTGGAAAAGAAAAAAGAAACGTTCCAGCGTCCAATCCCAGCGTAGTAATTTTGCCCTCAATTACGAGGTTGGACTATGAACTCGAGGTCTAGGTTGACGCAACTCACTCTCGTACCCAGAGCTCCCCGGCTCGTCTCCTCGCAGGGAGGCTCTGGGGACATCCATTTTTTTGAGGACCTTTACTGATTGGCTGATTTTGAACGTTGGGGCATGCGCAGAAGTATCTTTCTCTCAACGGCTCTGTATCAAATCTCGCGCATGCGTCAGTGGCTGTCACCAGAGCCTCCCCGAGGCAAGCCGGGGAGCTCTGGGTAAGAGAATGGACGCAACTTCGCTTTTGATACATGCTACTGTACCGGTGCAGTGAAGTGCAGAACTCCGCTAATAACGGGAAGGCTTCGAGTTGAAGAAGAAAAAGAAGAAGAAAAGAAAAAGAAAAAGAAGAAAAAAGTAACTCACATTTTAAGCATCATCCAGCAAACCGCTAGCATCACCATGGCGACGGCTCGCATCAACGCCGCGTTCACATATATATTCCCAAACAAGCTTGTAACGGACAAGAACATGGCGAAATCTGTCATTGCTGTCACGAACCTAAATAAAAATGAATATTAGTCACGCTCAATAGATTTATACTGGCGCTCATACTGGCGGACATTTTACTCGTTGCTCGCATTTTAGCCAAATTATAGCATATAAATTTAAGTTAATGTGACAACCAGGAAGTGGTTTGCCCTGAAAAAATATCTAATAAGATATATGTACCTACCAATTAAACCCCATCACCACACTCCATTTTCTCATTTTCGGCGTCTTAAACAAATCTAAAGGCGTGTGTCTACTACGAGTCTGTTCTCTAGCTATCTGATCTTCTCGTATTTCTTCAAGTTTTGTTTTGAGAGCCACAGTGTCAATTTCTTTGTTCTTTTTACCGCCGTACTTCATAAGGACTTTCATGGCTTCATCTAGGCGCCCCTTAGACACAAGGAATCGAGCAGACTCAGGAAATACGCTGTTAAAAGAAAATAAATGATCAATGATTACAACCACAATTTTAATTAAATGTTTTACGCACAATCCAAGCCTGCCAGACTGCCTGTAGGGAATTTGTTTGAGTATTATTTCTTCAAATCGAAGTCGCGTAATTGTAAAGATTGGTCGTCATATTAAACAGCTGCAAAACATTTACCCCATGTTCGTGTCCAGAGCTTCCCTGGGCATCACCTCGCGGGGGAGGCTCTGGTGACATCCATTTGAGGGTCTTTGCTGATTGGTTGATTTTGAACGTTGGGGCATGCGCAGTAAGTTCTTTCTTACGACGACTCTGTGTCAAAACTCGTCAATGGTTGTCAGAGCGAGGCGAAGAGCCGGGGAGCTCTGAGTACGAGAATGAATGCTGATTGCCTGATGTTTGACATTAGGGCATGCACAGAAAGTTCTTAGTTCCCTGAGTCACAAAAGCCATGACATAAGCAAACATTTTTCGATGTCATTTGCAGAGGCCTCGTTTGTTGTAATTGTTATTAACCATAGGGAGGCAGCGTGGCCGATTAGTCAGCGCGTCGGACTTGCAATCCGGTGATGTGAGTTCGAATCCCACTCGCTGACCACTAACAGGATTTCTTTCTCGGTGCTTTAAATTTGCAATGCCGGGATCAACTTCTCGGACACGCTTGTAGATAGCCAACTGCTTGTAGGCAGCCAGTTGGGATTCTTAATATGTTATGTTTATCTTAGATATTTGGTTTCAAGTGGAGTGTCTGTGAAATAGATGTGTGTAGCAAAGTGCACTACCACTATAAACATGAATTTATATTTTTTTTACAACCTAACCTAACCTACCATGTAAAAAGGAAAAGAAGAAAGATAGGAGAAGCGCAGACACGCATGGCCGTACGCCATTCACGGATATGATAAAATACCAGCACGCCCCATAATCCTGCTATCTCCCAGTAGAAGCCGTTCACGTTCCCTGCTAAAGTGCGCCAGGCAGGTCCAACAAGCTCCACTCCGAACACGAACAGTGCCAGGGTTGCACCCATTTGACCGAATCCTATACAGAGCTGAAGAAAGGCGAACAGGGGAACAGAATGGACGAACGAGGCTCCAATACTGGATACGCCCTGTGGATGACAATCAGAAGTTATGGCGGGAAAATACGAGACACAGAATCTCTAAACTTGTCGCGCAACAAAAGGCAATGTTCGAATTCAAACGGCAGACTGGGACGAACACTCAAGTGAGGCTAATGCGGGTAATTATTTTGTTTCACTATTTCCAGCTCAGTGCACTTGGAAAAGGCGAAACAAAAGAATCCCCTGCATGAGCCTTACTTGAGTGTTCGTCCCAGTGTAGTCGTTTGAATACGAATATTGTCTATTACCACTGCGTTGTTCATTTTAGATCGATGTCATTTTAGATGCGCGTTTTTACCCAGAGCCACAAGCGTATCACGCAGCAAAAAACATTTGTTGAAAGTTGCAAATGTTGCGCGAAGTAGAGTGCGGTTCTAATAGGGCACATAATGGCGCACCCGGTTTTCCTCGACAAGACCAAGCATTTTGATTTTAAAGCAAATTGGAGCAGGGAGCATTAGGGTTCGATCACCTTCTGCTAGCACTTCCAGTCAAGGCTGACGAGCGATCGAGCTCCCACACAAAGTGATATTTGCGCGAGCTTCGAGCACAGCCGGTCGAAATTTAATAGAACATTTTGGAGAGCCCTTCTTCTTTGAGAAACAAAAACGTTTTTTTCTCAAGATGAAAAGCCCAAGCAACGCGCACATTACATTGACGTCAACCGTGCGTGAATTCTTATCATGCACGGCCCTTCGACCAATCAGAACGCGCGTGTTACCTGCATTGTAGAATAATTGACGATATTCACCCACCATTATTCCATAGCAGATAAAGATGCATTTCTTCCTGCCAAAGGTGTCCGACAGAGGACCGGTAAGGAGACAAGCTACCAACATGCCACCGAAAAAACAGGATTGGATGGTGGCTCCTAGTGATGCGCGGGAGCATATCAGGTTCCACTGGAATGAATTAAGGAACATAGTACAGTACAGTACAGTAATGTAGAGTATCAACTCTCCCCGTGTGGCTGTGAAAAGTATCGCAACAAAGTTGCGCCGCGACCGTGCCGCGACTGCGCGATTTCATTTCGTATCTACAGCAGGCCAGGTTCCGTGCTGCGTGTCGCGGCACTTTTCACAGTTATACGAAATCTGCTCTAAATAATAATACAAGCTATTACAATAATTAGCAAGAAAAGACCCTGATACTGCAAGTTTTTGCGAATCTTTCTGCAGTTTCGATAAGAAATGAGGAGAAATAAGATAAGCGGAGGAAGTTTTGCAGCGTGGCCGGCAAGTCGACAGATATTGACAAAATTTTCTTACCCCCGGGTATGGTAGTTAATGATAATAGCTCCCGTCTAATGATGGCACGCGATGTCCACCTCACGGCTATTGTTGTATTTCACCTATTTCAGAAAAGGTTGTATCGTCACAACTGTCTGTTGTATCACGCGGTGCGTCGTATTTAAGCAATAAACTACTTTCCGCGTGCTCTCTGCTTTCTTACAAACACGAGGGGGATGTTGGGAGAACTGATCAAAACTTGAAAGATACGAGCCGAAGGCGAGTGTCTTTCAAGTTTTATCAGTTCTACCAACATTCTCCGAGTGTTTGTAAGAAACCAGAGAGCACGCAGAAAGTATTTTTATTGCTTTTAGAAAATAACATACACACGCGCGACAGCGTTGCGTGACAATCGTGTTTCTCAGGTCTCTTACAAACACGCTTTTTAACCAATCAGAATACGCACATTCACAATACAACATAGGTGTTATTTTCTAATGGTTTTTAGGACATCGCTCGCAAGAAAGTTTGCACTGGATTAACACGAGAAGTTTGTTCTTCTTAGTTTTTCTTATGACGCACCGCGCGCTACAACAGACACAGTGCAACCTTTTCTGAAATAAGTGTATAGCTATGTCCTATGTCTACCGTTATTGCTGTAATCCGCGCCGTGATCACTGACGATCCGACCCCGTACTTCCCTGTTCCAAAAAATGCATTTCTACAAGCACCGTAGGCTCATGTACCCATTGGGTACCTATTTCGTACCTCTGAGACTGTGCTAGTGAATGGTCCATCAAAACTGTATGACGTACAATTATCACAACACGTGTTCGGTGGACACTTGGTATTAGTGACGTCACAATGAAACTGCGGTGTGCCTATAGCGAAGATCAGGAGCTGGAACTGAAGCATGAAGGGATATATGATGAACATGCTACATAGGTAGACCGTGCGCTGATAACACCCGAATGACTTTATATAGTGAAACACGTCATCAAACTCTCGGAACCTTGTCATCTTGTCGTCCATTTTGGACTCTGGAATAAAGACAAGAAAATCGTCAAACATCAGGAATGAACAAAACGGAAGAACCTTCTGAACTGTAAAGTAAGTGACATTGTGAGCGAGTCCTATCACAGGGAATTTCTGCAGAAACCCATCCATGGGAAAATCTGAATTTCCCAAGGCACACGCATGGGAAGCCATGGGAATAAATCCGAACACTTCCCATTCTTCTACCATGGGAAATTTAGCTTTTCCCATGGATAGGTTTCTGCAGAAATTTCCTGTATACCCTGAGAACCAGAGGCTGAAACTCGATCCGTTCACGGCAGGGCGGATCTCTGTTTTTGCCAGGAGAAAATTTGCCATCAGTAAAGAAGAGATAACTTTCCCAACCAGCACGCGTCAAAATGCCACACAAAAAAGCAAAAACGAAGTAGAATAAGTCCAAAAATTAAACTGACATGTTACAATTTTCAAACATAAGTAACATCATCCTTGCGCGCCAGGGTCCTTCCCCTCACCTACCCCAGGGGACAGAGAAAAAGGCTGGGGGAGGTGAGGGGAGGACCCTGACGCACGAAGATGAAGGATTGAAAGTAAAGAGTCAGAAACGTCGGCACAAATCTGTTCTGTTTTGTCCTTTCTCTCTATTTTACCGGACATAAAACATAACATAAGCCAGGGCACTTGACTGTTTTTTGGCCAGCAAGGTGAATACAAAACGTTTCCAGGCAAAAGGTCTGACTGACAGTTTACCCCTAGCAGAGAAAGCGGGCGAGGAAAAGGATTTCTGAGGAACAGCTCCATTGTGTGCCCGTGGCATTCGTGTTCGCGGTTCACCATCTTGGATTTCTGGAAACGCGCGGTCTTGGAGAGAGTGCAAAATTCGAAGACCGCGCGTGGTTCGCAAGCATCCGGCTGGCGACTACGATCACTGACTCTGCTAGGGTTGAATGATTAGGAAGTCTCTAATCATTCAACTCCATTTGTCGAGTTGGAGTTGGAGTTCAGCGCTGAGTTCGAGTTGGACTTCGAGTTCGAGTTAATATCGTACAGTACGGTTTACTGCTGACAATAACTATCAGAAACTTGCTAACTCTCTAGCCATACGTCTCACAATGAATGCAGTTTTGACTGTGAGACCCATTGCCATGGGAGGCTTTGTCATTTTAATTGCTCATCATATGTAGACGAGACAAAATTGACAATTCTTACTTGACAAGTATCCTTGTTGAAAAGCTAGCATGTCTAGCTTTTATTTGACAAATAAAACTTGTTACATACAAAAACATTGTTCGTGTACACGGCCGTCAAAGATCAAATGACAATTTATTGACGTCATCATTAGTTTCCAAGCCCCATATTATGTACTCAGTGAACATTACCCAGAAGACCCTGGGAACGAGGCTGGCGGCTTCGTCTACAATTTTTCATTTTTGTGTGGTAGATACTTCATATATGGTACACGAGTGTCCTCCGTATAAATATCTCCCATGTCTTATAGAACGTCTATGTCTAAGATTTAACTTATCCCCATGTCTCCACCCTCGAAACATGTAATTTTTATATTTTTATCAGTGATCGTTTTTTATTATATAAACACCAATGAAATACCGGGTGATCTCCCGCGCGAAAAATTGATATCTTCACACGTGAAAATAACATGTTATTTTCACATGTGAAAATATCACACTTGCCTTTGCTGAATGCTCAATTTTTAAGCTTAACTCAAATAAAATTAGAATTTGGTATTTCATCGATGTTTATATAATAAACAGAACATTACATGACCGCTTGGAGATACGAATTTTATCTTCTCGTGTTAAAAATTTATCTCACTCGTTCGCTGCGCTCACTCGTGAGATAAATTTTCAACACTCGAAGATAAAATTCGTATCTCCGCGCGGCCATGTAATATCCTCTATTTATGTATTCATTAATTTGTTTTACCTTTTATTGGTATTTTATAATATAGTTACGATACAACGCGCGCTGTGATTGGTTCAAATGTATGCTCTATTACACCGATAAAGCAATGGTTATCCCCCGCTATATCATAAATGCATTAGAAAATAACACCTATGTTGTATTGTGAATGTGCGCATTCTGATTGGTTAAAAAGCGTGTTTGTAAGAGACCTGAGAAACACGATTGTCACGCAATGCTGTCGCGCGTGTGCATGTTATTTTCTAAAAGCAATAAAATACTTTCTGCGTGCTCTCTGGTTTCTTACAAACACTCGGGGAATGTTGCTCGAACTGATAAAACTCGCCTTCGGCTCGTGTCTTTCAAGTTTTGATCAGTTCTCCCAACATCCCCCTCGTGTTTGTAAGAAAGCAGAGAGCACGCGGAAAGTACTTTTATTGCTTAATTAGAGCACAACTTTCTATGACTTTATCGGCGAATAGAGCACTTGTGATGTTTGGAGAGACACTCGAAACGTTTTAAAATCACTCACCTACGGCTCGTGATTTTACAACGTTCTCGTGTCTCTCCCAACGTCACGCGTGCTCTATTGCGCCGATAAAGTCATAGAAAGTTGTGCTCTAATGCTTAATTAACTATTGTAATGCGCAACTGAAAATTTATTATTACTATTATTATTACCTAATCATCGTTGGCGCTTAAAAACAGATTACCTCCCAGCAAATATGTGTTGCTCGTCTCCTTATCAAGCCCAAATTGTCAAGGAAAAATTGCTTGTGTAGACTGTGTTTTAGGCAATGTATGTATCGGATGAATACCGGTGAAGTATTTGCAGAACCGCGTACAAGTAAAACTGAAGCTGGATCCAATAAAGGACCTATCAACCAGTAGATATATAAGAAATAATAAAAACTTGAATGGTTGAATGATTAACAGTTGTTAATCAACCATTCAATTTTATTATTCTTTCTTATGTATCGGATGACTTATCATGGTAACCCACTGTGACTATGTACAGAAAAATCCAACCGCAGATTATGCCATAAACCAAATCGGCTAACGGTGTTTACATCTTGTTGCCAACCAATTCAGATCATGTGATGATTCCATTGGGTGGATACTTTTGTTAGTTCTGCACATACACTCGTGCACTCGGTCGACCGACAATTGTAACGACCCAAATCATCACCTGATCTGAAATGGGCGTCAACACAAGATGTAAACACCGTTAGCCGATTTGGTATATCCTAAAAAGTCAAAAAGTAGTTTTTAAGTGCGTTACTGGAAAAGTAGGACAAAAAGGTGTCTCTGGATGGAGAAAACTACCTCGAGTTTTGATGTTGAAGTTTGTTTCGAGCGGAAGCCTTCAATCCTCAAGCTTACGCTTATGTCGTAGTGAAAACCGCACTAAAGAAAATAGTTAGTTTGATCCTTAAGCCGGCTAACCTATCACAGTAAACCCGGAGTTTTCACACTCTATCTCATTTTTCTAACCTATCACAGTCCTATCAGAATACCTATCAGTAAAAATAACTTACTTTTGCTAGTAGGTGTTGCTAGATGTAGAGTTGAAGTTTAGAAGAGTAACTCTGTTTCTGCAGCCACAAGCACCTTAGTCTATGCGTGTGTTTGAGAGCTTGTCTGATAGTGCTTTTCATCGGACTGTGAAATAATTAGGCAGTATAATTACTCAAGCGATGCCGCGCGCTGATTGGTTGAGATGTTCGGAATATTATACACTTAGGCCCCGATTACATGGAGCGGGCTGGCTCGGATGGGCGGGCTGAAAACACAATCTCAGTCCGGTATTATATGAGCCGAGCTGGCCCGCTATGGTGAATCGTGGTTCGTTGGTGATAGTTATACAAAATGGCGGAAGCGCGAAACATTCGCAAGGCACTTATTGCTCTTCTACTACGGCAACTTGCGATGTAGCGTATTCTCTTCCAACTTCATGGCATATAGGTGCTCTGGATAATGTATAAGAAGTGTAATTCTTATCAAGAAGTGTAATTCTGACTCTTCAAAGCGAGACCGGGCCAGCCCGGTTGAGCGATTACATGAGAATTTTTCAGCTCGCTTTGCCGGGATCCCGGAGGGTGACTACCGAGATCTCGGCAAACCGGGCTGAAAATTTCCCATGTAATCGCGAGTCAATTTTTTACAGAGTTTCTGCAGACAGCCAAGATCTCGGGCCAGCCCGCTCCATGTAATCGGGGCCTTAATGACTGCTCCCAAAGGAAACATCAGTTTTGTTTCCCGAGAATGTCGATGACAGTACTTCACCACGTGACCTTGATTAAGCCAATAAGAGCGCGCGCTCGGTTGGAGTTAGCACTCGCTATATAACAATTTGCTATATTCACCTATAGCAGAAACTTATTATAGAGAAACTCGACTTCGTCTCGGTGACTATTCGCCGATATTCGTACCGCATCTTCTCTGGGCAGTTCAAACGAAAAATTGAGGAATACCTATAACATACTTTTCGACTCCCACACGGCAATCTTGTAAATCAGTATGATTAATATGTATTTTTTTTATCCACTACATGTTTGTATATTACTGAAGATTTCTACCGTGTATAAATGAAACGTGTATGTATGTATGTATATTTACGTCGTCTTCGGCGACTAATTGTTTTATTATTATATAGCTCGTGTTTATTCGATCAAAGCGCGCCCTCTGATTGGTTCTATAATGGTCACGTGGTAAAGTACAAACTCAATGTAATATACACTTAATGACTGTTCCCGAGGAGGGTGCAGTCATTAAGTGTTTATTATATAGCAAAAAGAAAATTCGGTGTAAAAATAGTCCGCCGAAATTTCTCGCTCTCGCGATGTCGCCCGCGCGGGCAACAATTTTTTAATTGTAGCCCGGGCTACATTGAGTTTGTAGCCCGCCACGTGACCATGATAGAACCAATAGGAGCGCGCGCTTTGATCGAATAATAATGAAAATTGTTGCCAGCTTGACTTTACCACGTGACCATGATAGAACCAATCAGAGCGCGCGCTTTGATCGAATAAACACGAGCTATATAATAATTTAATGACTGCTTCCGAGGAAAACAGCGAGTTTTGTTTTTTCGAGAATCTCGAGCTATTATAATAATGGAAATTGTGAACCGCGCGGGAGACGTCGCTAGAGCGAGAAATTTCGGCGGACAATTTTTAAACCTTATTTTCTTTTTGCTATATAATAAAATACTTAATGACTGCATCGTCTCGGGAAACATCGAGATTCTCGGAGAAACAAAACTCGCTGTTCCCCTCGGGAGCAGTTATTAAGTGTATAATATATCCGGTTAATAGATGATAGAATAAACCATGAATGCTGAAAAATGACAATAAATCTTGGTGCCAAATTTTCGACTGGCCCTTGATGTCTCGTTCTCGTGAAATTATTCTTTTGTTTTGTATTCACTCAAGCTCAAAGACAAAAGATAATTTCATGAGAGTGAGGCAACAAGGGCCAATGGAACAAAAGTCGCCATTTTGGAAAAAGATGTATAGAGTGGTTCCCGTGAAACAAAGTGTAATAGAGCAGATTTCGTATGACTGTGAAAAGTACCGTGACACGGCGCGGTACTGTCGCGGTGGCGGTACGGAACCTGGCCTGCTGTAGATACCGAACGAAATCGCGTAGTCGCGGTACGGTCACGGTCGCGGCGCGGTATAACTCATTCGCGGTACTTTTCACAGTCATACGAAATCTGCTCTAGCTCATTCAATACCAAAGAGAACAATGGAGTTTTACGTTTGCCGTAGGCCTTTTTTAAGATTCGTAGAGTCGCGCCGCTCCATTACAAAACAATATAAATTTCTTGATTATAAAGTATCCTTTGAAAAAGGAAAGGTTCGACAGAAGAGTGGCTGAGGTTCGGCGTTTGCCGTAGGCGAAATTTCTATTGTTTTGTATTGGAATCGGGGGTAGAAGCGGAATTTTGAATATTGACTTTGAAGCTAGTTTGAATATTTACAAATTTAGTTTGAATATTGCGAACTTAGTTTGAATATGAATAATCAGAATATTGCTAGTTTGAATTTGAATAATCAAGGATTGGAAAATTTCAATCAATTAAAAGATTTTTGAACCTTATACCTAACTGATTTAACATTAACTTCATTCAATACTTAAAAAAAAATTTCGGCGCGCTTCGCGCGCATAAAGAATGACTACTAATATAGTCTTTGTTTATAGTTTATTAGATTTGCCCGAGGGCCGGGAATCCTCACAGAGCGAGGCTCCAATTACGAGGTTCCCTTGGTCAGTGTGATGGGTTAGTAAGTTGTAAGCCCTGCACTGAGGATGGGCAACTTCTGACGTCCCCGTGGTTCTTTAACGTCCCTCTGGTTCAGATTAGTGTAGTGCATGTGAGAGACGGGACCTACGGTTTAACGTCCTTATCCGAGAAGACGAACCTGCACAACGAACACACTACCCTCGCGCCGTTTACAACAAACTCTCCCACAAATACTTGCAGTAATAGGACTGACGGGCAGTCATACTATGTCCGAAAGATGATCCCTTAGGTAAGCGTGAGTTCGACGTTACAAGCATAGAAAATCGTCATTTGGGCCGCGCTTCACGCAAATAAAGAAATATAATTTTAATAAAACCGACAGGTTTTCTCTACTACTGCACAAAAAACGGAATGTTCATCTCTCCCTTAGATGAAATGCGTTTATCAAATTTGTAAAAATGTCTTCTATGTCACATAGGGGGGGGAGGGGGGGTGATCACTTCTTATCGGGCATCAAGGAGGGAGGATCACTGCATTTTGACCGCGTATTACCCAAATCCTCTTACCCTTCGAATATTTATATTTTCATGAAACAAACAACGGTCATGTCAAAGCAACGATACTTTAGAAGTATCCAGTTTAGGGAAGTGGGTACCCGAAATCCACAACCTCTTTCAATTGTCCTAAAAATCGGATTTTCGACTGCCGATACTTCGTGAAATAATTCATGCATCATGCGAAAACCTACCGTTGTGCTTTACACGAAGAGAACATCACATTTCTGCATTAAAACCGGGTATCCCTTATTTGTGCTTCGAAAAATAACTACTGGATATACCTATGGGGGTGGTAATATAACAATATAGTTGATGTTCGCGGGTTAAATATGTTTTGGGCCCGACTCAGGCTCATTTTAGCCCGAACGCAGCGAGGGATAAAATGAGCGCTGAGAAGGGCCCAAAACATAATTACGCCCAAGAACATCAACTACATTACTATTATTATAACTTTGGAGAGCATTGAGTACAAAACGAGAATTTATGGCGAGAATCATAACGCCGATTGACTCGCGCGGGCTCTAATATATTAGAACCCGCCAAAATGTTCATTAGAGCCCGGATAATACACCACAATGCTCGCCAAAGTTATAATAAGTTAGAGTTAATTACCACCTTATTCACCATCCCTGATACCTATCGGTACGGCGTTGTTTTGACCTCACCTCACTGCATAGTATAGTTGAAACGGTAAGCAGAAGTTTGAATATTAGTCGAGGTGGAAGTTTGAATATTGAATTTAGATGTTTGATATTTGAGGGTGGAATAATGAATTTTGTTTTGAAAATATTCCGCTTCTACCCTCGATATTGGAACGGCGCGACTCTTGCACGGCGTTTGCCGTAGGCCTTACTCATTCAGCAGTACAGCAATATCTGTTTTATTCCCCTTATAAGCCTCCGGGACCCAAGTTAGAATTTGAATATTATTGAAAGTGGTCTACTGCATTCCCAGCGTCAACCAGCTTGAGGCACATTTTGATTATTAAGGCGAGACTTTCTAGAAATGCTAGGCGTTTTAATTATCTTCTGAAATTCATATTACAAGATGTAATTTATAACTTGAATTAGTCAATACGAAATAAATTTTACGAGTAGGAAGGACAGGCGTTATACATAGTGTACACCTTCACGAAGTCAACTAATGAACTTGTCATCTAATTCGACAAAGTTTAACACGTTCTTTTTATCTAAAGAACACGAAACTGAAGAATGCATTTAATAAACTTTCTCAAACAAAAGAAAAATGTAGCCACGAAAGAATGTCGACAATCACAGAGTATGGCTAGTGTGACGTCAAGGATGCGCAGATACAGAACCAAACATGCGCAGATACAGAATAAGCATCCCACATGGATAAGAGTTGCGGTTTGGGTGACAGCGTAGGCTCGTGCCGACTGAGCGTACAGAACAACAAAAAGAAAACAAATCCAAAAAATAGATCAAATGACCAAGCATTTACCAGCAATAATTTAGAGACATTACACCTGTAAATATCTATTTAAATCAGCATATGATGATTTAGAATTAATATATAGTCGCGCAAGCACCCCCCCCCCCCCCCCACGCGACAAAAATGTCCACATTTAAGGGTTTGAAAACACTGTTTTCATGACTAAATGGACAAAACAGAAGACTGCAGTCACTTTGGCATACAGCCAGTTTCGTATATTTGCTTTTTCTAGTGAATTTTGACTAGCGGTTAATAAATTCATACCATGTTGGTCCGCTGTTTTCCAGATTAGCCCCCCCCCCCCCCCACACACACACACACACAAATCCCTTGCTACGGGCCTGTATAGTGATTTTAATTTTCTAATAATGTTAAGCGGAGGCATCCTAGCCGCCACTGACCAAACACTAGAAGTGCATACCTAGCACTAGTTACGACCTGGGTTGGCAAGGGTCCACCCTTGTACACTTATATGCGCTTTGAAGTGTCGAAATAGGCACTTCATCCGGGGTACCGTGTCTACAACTACGACACTCATTAATTATCTGAATATAGTAAGTTAGTTATTTAGGTAGAATATTTGCTGTATTTGTATGATTGACTCCAATGTATCTGTTAGATATACGGATTAAAGATTATTATTATTATTAAAAGATTATTGCCAACGAGCAGCCGAGCCAAGAGGCGAGGCTGCGAGGCGGCAACATTATAGAGCCCAATCTCGTTCCCAGGGTCTTCTCGGTCGTTTTCAAAATGGCGGTTAGCTCGGGAGAAGACCCTGGGGGACCCTGAGTCACATGACACCATCTCGAAACAAAGGACAAACCTCGTTCCCATGTTTTCAAACAGTGGTCATGTGACTCAGCCTCTCCCAGGGTCTTCTCCCGAGTCAACCGCCATTTTGAAAAAACGACCGAGAAGACCCTGGGGACGAGGTTGTAGAGAGCCGTGCGAGGAGAAAAATTCTCGAGTTCACAGTGGTGTAACCACTACCCAATCAAAGTGCCAGGATTTTGAAAGTGGTAACCAAATACTTGAGCACTATCAGTATCAGAAGAGAAATCTACTATTTGACCCCTTGTCCATTTCTGAAGCGGTGTAAACTGCAGGGTGCAGGGCATGCAGGGTGTGCAGGGCATGCAGGGTGTGCAGGGCATGCAGGGTACGCAGGGTACGCAGAGCGTGCAGGGTACGCAGGGATGTGCGTGACTTGGAAACCGTAAACCTTCGCGGGTACCATTCCTGCAAAAATTCTCTACGCGGCGCAAACTCCAATAAACTATATATTTAAAATAAACGCTGAAAGGAAAACGATAAATACGGCACGCATTGGCTTTAATTCTGACACTACTAAAAGTTGAAGGTTCATTTATTTGACGAGTTTCGGCCTTCGAACAGTAATAAAAGTGCGAGAAATCAGAATATCTACACTCGCCTACACACTTTTGAAGATCAATGTTTTGACTAACTGGTCACCAAATTTGAAGGCAATCGTATAAATACTTGTGGGTAGATAAGCCTTCTCTGCGTGCGGGAAAGTATTACTGCGCTCAGATTTCATGTTGTGCTTGAGCTTGGTACTCGTGTAATCGCCATCTCCAACAACCAAATGTTGATATATAATGGGCAAAGCCCTCTTCAACGAAGAAAGCCCGGGGGGGGGGGGGGGGGGTCTCCACATGTTGACCTGATAGGGGTGCTCGTCGTATTTTTTAGGGGTCAAAATCGTCTCTCAGGTATTTTTTAGGGGGTATCGGAGAAACATTGTGTAAATGGTATTTTTTAGGGGTATGAAAATGAATGAAAGGGTCACAAACAAAGCAAAACGTTTTCTTTCTTTATTTATTCATTTATAGTTCTAAAATAAGCTTGTTTTGAGATGAGAAACAATAAACAATAACAAAAAAAGGTTTATTGCTGTGAGCGAGCGCAGCGAGCGAACAGCGAAACTAATTCCGACGTTCAATGCACTTTTCGATAGCTGGGAGCCATTAATTTTCGGTGTGTAGTGCATTTTTCGATAGCTGGACGCCATTTTGGATTACGCGCGCAGAGCGTTCTGGGACAGTCGCAAGATGATATGCCGTGAAGCATCCGAGATTTTTCGTCTGGCTGGGTGTCTGTCTGGTCAATCGATATCCAATCGATATCAGCAGGACAATCGATATCCAATCGATATCAACAAGGGATCGCCTCGTTATGGTGCAAGTAGCGAACATGAATCGGGACTCCTTTGGAATTTGTGTCGTCACATTTTCAAGATGGTGGTTAAAACTCTGGTTCTTCGTCCTAAAAACCGTACTCTCCAACGCCTGAGAGCAGACTTTCGTTTCTAGGTAAGTTCCTTGTTTCTTTCACTTGCAGTTTTAAACCCCCGTTATTATTTCTATACCGAAATGACCTTTTGTCCCAGAGTTTTTGCTGTGTTTCGAACGATTGTAGATTCCACGGCAACCAAAGCACATTTGGCTTTCTTTCCATAGGACTGACCCTTTTCATAATGAATGCCAAGCAAGACAAGCATATTATGCAGGAAGGTTGTGATTACAAGGTTTTTTTTTTACAAGCAGAGATGTTAGCTGTCCTAGATACAGATTCCTGATACAGTCATTGTAGCAGAATTAATACTGGATTGTCTCAATTTATAATAACATGACCAACCTCTGAACATGCTCAGACTTAAAAATAATTTAGAGATCTGTGGAAACTCTGGAAACTCCATACAATGGTTGTGACAATTGTACTAACAGTCTACTGAATTGCACTCCACATGACTGTATGAGATAAAACACGGAAGATTTCATAATACAATGGAAATAACAACCATGACAATGTTACTACTATGAATTCGACTGTGAATAAATCCAGCAGGATAAGGCAGCGATGATTAAAATAGTGGAAACTAATGCAAAATGCCAGGGGCAAATTGCTTGGTTGTTTGGCAGTTTCAAGAAAGTTTACACAAGACTTCAGGTATGTTTTCTGTTAAAGTTTACCTACAATAGTTCTGTTCACCTTTTTAAAACTGTATGTAATTTTACCTTCGATCTTGAAATAAAGTTGATGGTTGTCAAAACAGAATTAGTAATTGCACATCCTGCTTAAATTGTATTATAATGAAATTCTTGTCGAGTTGGTTGGTTCTTTGTTTGGCCTGTGTTCGGTCTTCTCTGACAATTTTTTCATCAATAATTATTATTTATAAGGAGTAATGGTACAACTATTCTCATTCAATTTGGGATTTAAATTACACTCTTGAATTTTTCAAAAAGCTCAAATTGCACTCGCCTAGCGGCTTGTTGCAAATTATTATAGGCAGTCTCCTCCACTAACTATGATGCAATTTTGAAAACTCACCCCTGCAATACTGCAGTACGCCTTTTGAACTTAGAGATTACATGACCCAGTCACCCTTTAAATGAAAAGCTTTGCCAAATGATGCCCAGAAATAAAAAAAAACATGATGATTAATCCCAATTGAACTGAAAGTTGTACCATTACCTATACAAATGTTGTAGTACAAGCCTTACATTTTTTCTTTAATTTGACTTACCGGTATTGTACTTTATTATATAGACACGAGTGTTTTACTGGGAAATACGCCACTTGTAGATCTCATACGAAGCTACATCCGGGACCTGAGTGTCAATATCCTCACTACTGAGGATATCGGTCCAAACAAAAGTGCTTGGAAATCAATTTGGAATATTTTTTTCTGCTTTGTCTATATAATAAAAAGAAAATTACATGGTGGCTTGAAGATATGAGTTTTATTTTCTTGTGTCAAAAACATTTTTACTCATTCGCTGTGCTCATCCGTAAAATATTCTTCTTGCCACTCGAAAATAAAACTCATATCTTTACACCACCATGTAATATCCTTTCTGTATGCACAGTCTTACTAACAGAAGCTTATCCAACTACACACACAAAAGCGGCTTACAACTGGTTTTAGGCTATGAAGTGTAATGCTGCTTTTAAAGTGAAGGTGCATACATATGGTAAACTGACCTTGCAGTCCAATAATAAAATATATTTAAAAATGAGATTCCAGTTTAAGAGCAGGGGATACGGAGCATGTCCAAAAGTTGGGGGGTTGTCCCAACTCCCCCCCCCCCCCCCCCCCACTTTTAAATCTGGGGGGTTTCTGCCCCCCGGCCCACTTGTCTGCCACCTATACCTGCCACCTATGAAGAGAATAAGTTATGAATTATAAATTCATAACTTAACAGAATAAAGTCAAGCATTTTCAGTCTCTGACCATAATATAGGCACCCATCAAAGTTTAAATAACATTCAGAATAAATGGCAAGGTAACAGATTGGAAAGCAAAAAGTACTTGCATCTTGAATACAAATTGTTAACTGAGTGACAAATGAAGTAAAAAAATGTGAGGGGTTCGCTTCTTTTATTTGAAGAAATAGGGTTATAGAGGTTATGCATGATTTCTACAAATTTAAAACGAAATATTTCTTGATTTTTATTTCTGGAAAATGTAAATGATTTCAGTTACAGCTGAAAACACTGTTTAAAGGTCTTACCAGCTCACAGCACTTCACTTTCTATTAGAAACTTCTAGTTTAATTGGTATTTTTAGGGGTCATTTAGTTTTATAAGGTATTTTTTAGGGGGTGAATTTTTTATGTCCTGGTATTTTTTAGGGTACATTTTCCGATGTCCCGACGAGCACCCCTATCACTCTTACTTGGGAGACCCCCCCCCCCCCCCCCAGGGCCGGGGATCACTAAACTCAGCCCCCCCCCCCCCCACCCCCACCACCACCTTGCCATTCAGTCTTACTATATGAGCACCCCCACTTTGAAAACTGGTATTTTTTTAGGGTACATTTTCCGATGTCCCGACGAGCACCCCTATCACTCTCCAGGGGAAGAAAGCCAGAAAACCAGGCAAGAATCGCCGAGTTCCTGACCCAAAGGCTAAGTAAACAAGATTAAAAGATTTAACGCCTGAATCATGTAATCCCGCAATACAGTTGAAAACGGGGTCGAAAACAAGATTTCCTCGTTTTTCTTCGCGAATATAAGTTATTGCGATTTTCTTTTATGGAATATTGAAGTTCCTGCCCTCACTTATCGACCTATTTAAAGGTCTTTTCTTGTTTTCATCTGCCCTGCACGCCCTGCGTACCCTGCATGCCCGTACCCTGAATGCCCGTACCCTGAATGCCCTGCACCCTGCAGTTTACACCGTCCGATTTCTGAAGTGCGCCCGTGTAGCCATCGCCGCGATGCTGTGTTTGTATATATTTCTCGCACTGTTGTTATTGGAAATGCAACCTTACATGTATGAAATTTAGAGATAGATATTTGTCTCTATAGTCGGCCAAATGAAATTAGGGCAGCAGTGAGTTAGAGGAACTCATATTTTCAAAAGTGCAAATATGATTCACTGTAATTGCTCGTTGGCACTCTTTTAGCGAGAGCTACAACTAGTTATTATAATTAAAGATGAGTGCCTTTATCGTAGAATTAAATTATAAACACGGCACTTGACCAATATAGGGTTCACCCATTGGTCACAAACCTTATGTATAACTCATGAATTTTAGAAGCGATTTATAAAACTCGCATGTCGTGTTTTATCGGTTGAAAATCAACCGATAAAACGCCAGCTCGTTGGCACACGCAGACAGCTAGCAGCTTGGGACGGACTGCTCAATATGCATTAGTGGTAAATTCGACGGTTTTATTTTACAAAAGATAATCACTATATGCACAAGTGGGAGCTTATGCTCAATGTATGCGAAAACGATAACTCAAAATGTATCCAAGGTACCAATACCTGAAATAAAGCGAACGTGTTAGGATACGAAAGGCTTCTGGCGGTTCTGTCGGCTCACATTAAAGCATTTATTTGGAGGTGTATTAAAACATGTATGTCTACATGTCTCTCACGCCTTCCTTGCCAAATTATGCTTGTTTTACGCAGTGATTGCAATATGCCACAACTTTCTTGTCCGTTAACTCTTTATACGTACTAACTACTTGCGTGCACTCAGTGATTTTTGAAACTATCTAATCTGCTCCTCTGATAGATGAATGAGCACTGTTGTTATTTATTATTATTATTGGAAATACCTTTCTGGTACAACGTATTCGGGGTCATGACACACGTTTTTGCCCTCTATCCTCTCAGCAACCAGTTTCTCAACGCTCTTCTGCCACGAATCCCTTATTTACAACCGCTAATAAACGCTTCGATCTCTTGATAACTCTTATACTGATGTCAAGCACACCCGAAACAAAGTAAACCCGATATGACTACCGCAGATAAAGTTACATAAACCGGTCCTCCCGGGTAAAACAGTTGTAGCTTTTCTGCATTGTCTGGTTTGGCCTACTATTCGCATACTATTGAGGAAAATTCCAATCGTTTCGCGTGTTTAGCCGTGCAAAAGAGCGTGAAATGCATATTTTCAATAAAGGTTGCTATTGGATAGCGTGACGTTGCCTCGTGAAAAAACTTTATCGCCAATTGTTGGCCCTGTCGCGCTCAACTGATAAGCGTAATAATCACCACCCCCCCCCCCCCCCCCCCCCCATCTCTCGGGGTTCATGTTACAAGCTTTGATTACATACTTGGAATCACGCGTTACTTCCGATATTCACGAAATCACTAAATAATCATTTCCTTCGCAACCCTAAAGCCTGGTTTCCATATAGTCTTATCTGCCGTATCAGTCGACCGTGAAACAATGGAAAATGGAATTATTCTATTGTTTCACAGATTGTATTTTACATGCATACAAAACTAACTTTTGTCTAGCATTAACAAAACATAAATTTTAATATATATGGTTCATAAATGACATATGTAATTTTTCCTTTATCGAAAACCTAGTCCTTCTGTTACTATAATTATGTATTAGATAAAATAAATATAATATATTTGCAATCACTCATTCAAAATATTTTTAGAAGTCTCCCCTGGATGTTTATATAACGTATAGCAGTGCGCCCCTGGATATCTATATAACGTATAGCAGTGCCCCCTGGATGTTTATATAACGTATAGCAGTGCCCCCCTGGATATCTTTATAACGTATAGCAGTGCCCCCTGGATGTTTATATAACGTATAGCAGTGCCCCCTGGATGTTTATACAACGTATAGCAGTGCACACACACACCCCCTGGATGTTAATATTACGTATAGCAATGCCCCCCTGGATGTTTATACAACGTATAGCAGTGCACACCCCCTGGATGTTTATATTACGTATAGCAATGCCCCTGACTGCAAAGTCTCTGCAGTTCAATTTTATGGGAAAATAAAATTGACACTTCTCAGACGCTATTGGAGAGGGGCTTATTTGGAAAAGATCTAGACTTGCCACAAGTCGACCTCTCTGAGGATACTAACAAAAGCGAGCGACCAACCAAGTACGACTTTTTTAAAGGACTTTAAGAAAGTCTAAAAAGATTCTTACTCTTAGTAATGACCTCTTGTTCCTAATTAACAAAGCCATAATCCCAAATGAGATGAATTGTGAAGTTGTGATGAGATGCTAATGGTGGCTTTACAGCCTATGTAAGTATTTTTCCCGGCAATACTTCACGTTGAACCTACCACATAATCCCAAATGAGAGTCAAAAAGCACATTTTTTTTTCTTGTAATGATATTTAATGAGCGATTATACAGATTGTATTTTACATGCATACAAAACAAACTTTTGTCTTACTCTAGCATTAACAAAACATAAATTTTAATATATATGGTTCATAAATGACATATGTAATTTTTCCTTTATCGAAAACCTAGTCCTTCTGTTACTATAATTATGTATTAGATAAAATAAATATAATATATTTGCAATCACTCATTCAAAATATGTATTTACAAATTCTTTCGAAATTATTTCTGTTCATTTTGGATTTCCTCGAAAAAATTGCTTATTGATTGGAGAAAACGTTGTAAAATTAACGGACTGAAAAAACAGCTTCTTACTTGTTTCTCCATTCACTTGCACAAAAAAATAAAGCAGAACTCAAATTAAGAGATGAAATTCCCGAGGACTCATAGATAAGAGCTTTTACTATAGAAAACGTTTCAAGATCACTTGTTCACGACGTAGCGTCTAGAGCAGCTTTGTGTTCTTTAGCTTTTAATCTCAGGGACAACAAGCTCGCGTCATTTCTTACTTCTATTTTATTTCTTTCAGCTTTCTCTGTTAGACTTGTTTCCAGGGAACTCGTCTCGGTCGTGGGCGAAGAGCTTGTTGACGAAGTTGGCGACACGGCCGGGAACTGGTACTGGACTCAGGACTTCGCGGTGGACTAGGCACTAGGCCAAGTCCTGGCGCTGGGATACCTGTGTAGTGTAGCGCCGCTATTTGTTGTTGTGCGCATGTCCAGAAGTCGGTATTATAGTATTCATAAGGGAACATGCCGTAGGGTTCGTATCCAGGATACAGGCGCGCAAGGTGTGTCGGGTAGCCAAGTCCAAATATGGCAGGGATCTCGTGCCGTCGTTTTCTCTGTTGCTTGCGCCACTTGGCTCGTCGGTTTTGGAACCAAATCTAGAGAAAACCAAGAAGTTGAGGTTAGGGAAATCGAAAGCAATAACTTCATCCATGTCAACAGACCTGTCAACATCGTTTTCGCAACGATGCGGCGAGACAAGTTGCCACGTGTATCATGTTTCTATGGCAATTTACCACGCAATGGGCTCCCTGAATTAGACAATCAGCGATAGCACTGCTGTAATTTTATTATTCATTTCAAGTTGCAAACAATATGGCGAGCGTGTAATAACATCCCCCGCGACAACTTGCAATGTTTTTCAACTCGCCATCTTTGCGTTGCGAGTTACAAGTAAAAGTAAAATTGCCTCGTGTAACATGATTGATCAATGTCGCACTCAATTTTGTACTTGTAACCATTGCTCCCAATATGCGTAGAAAGTTAAACCATTGCCAGCTACTAAACTCATCAAATTTACCGAGCAAGGATCTAAAACGTTTGTACCTGAACTTGTGATTCGGTGAGTCCAGTTCCTCGCGACAGTTCCGTCCGCGCGGAGACGTCTGGGTAATGATTCATCAAGAACACTCTTTCCATCTGGAAGATCTGCGCTTTGTCAAATGTTGCTCGGTATCGCTTGCCTTCAGAACCTTCGGGATCCGCATGATCAGGGGGGACCCGCTTGCTTGGTTTTGATTTCTCGGCTTTGAAGGGGCGGCTAGACTTGGGAGTGCTAGAGCTAGAGCCTAGAAAAAAAAACAGAAAACAAACATTCAATTTAGTCAAATGTATGGAAATGTTGGTAGCATTCTATCCTCCCCCTAATACTCTATTTAGCACAAGCTCCTTAATATTATGCGTATTTCTACAAATAGAGTCGAGCTCCCAGAATCTCAGAAAACAAATGTTCATTTTTCCTCGACGATAATTTGATCTTGCTGGCCCAAACATGCTTCAGGACAGGCGAGACAGGTGGCCGGGAAAATAGCGTCTAGATGTGAGAGGACATCCTCAAAGTGGACAAAAACGAAATGCAATTTTCAAAATATATTGCCCTTGAAGAACAAGGTTGGCTTCGGTTTTCCTTAGTCGAAGAAGCTCTCATTTTCAAGCGACGAGAACTAAGACTTTTGATAACAATGAACTATAGCCTTTTTCAATGCCAATCAACGAAAATTTGGATTGGAGAATTTGTTCAGCACCATACCTTCCTTTTTGACTTCTTCTAAATCTTGTTTTGCAGCCTGGAACTTTTCAAATTCTTTGCTTCCCAATCCAAGGAGATTGGAGATAGAAAAGCCAGATTTAGGAGAGCTTTCCGCAGATGTGTCGTCACTTCTTTCCATACTGACACTAGATCAAGGACTACGCACGTCTTTGAGGTTGCTCTACAGAAGTCAAGTTGTTGAATGCTGTCTGAAGTTTTCAGTCGGACTTTATAGCAAATGAGTTCTTTGAGACTTCAATATCGTCAAATAACACTAACTGCCCCAAACGCCAATAAAAGTATAGAAGCCTTTCAAAAGATTTGATTACATTCGGAAGAGGAGCATTGTTTTCAGGCTTCTTCATTCACAGTTTGCAAGGTGTAAAGAGTCATACAAACGTTGTGTTAGTTGGGTGGTCTGTTTTCCCTTCATTCTAATACAGTCCCACTAATTAACGGGTCATCTCCAGTGTAAGAACCATTCCCTGAGGACACCTTTGTGTTTAGTTACTATTTAATCATGATTGGTTCAACCTTCGTTCTACCAAACAAAGAAAGCTTTGTGACGCAGCTTGTGAGTTCTTG
This sequence comes from Scolanthus callimorphus, assembly GCA_033964015.1. Taxonomy (NCBI): domain Eukaryota; kingdom Metazoa; phylum Cnidaria; class Anthozoa; order Actiniaria; family Edwardsiidae; genus Scolanthus; species Scolanthus callimorphus. The sequence continues at coordinate 1,338,696 of CM066921.1, forward strand.
CACTGGAGATGAGCCTAATTAACCAATTAACCTGAATCCCTTATTGTGGAAGCCAGCTATTAACAATTGTTTAAGGTACTTTAGTTTGGACATTAACACATGGGCTTAATAAAGTGTAGATTGTGGCCAATTAATCCTTTGTTGGACGTATTGTGAGAATGAGCTGAAGGCAAAAGTGTTCAAATTTAGACAGGAAGGACACGTCAAAATGCTTCCGAGTCAAGGGCAGTGTATCGCTGGCCAATATTGCATTATTGCACAAGCATGCACACCACATACAACAACTAATTGACCTGTTAATTACTTAAGCCAGGAATATTATATAGTTATTCGTATAAAAAAAGTAACCGGCGCGCGGGTACCACACGCTTGTAAATGAACAAGACAGGTATCTACAATGCTCTGCCTTTAGAATAAATCACTAGGGGTCAAAGTCAGAGCAAACATGCGTTTAACATGAAATTGTTTGTTGTAATTCCAAGTGTAAAAAGGCTCTTTGTTTGCTAAGCCATCGAGTTTCTATGCACTATTAAATGGCAGAATAACGGAGGGCAGGGCAACTAAGATTAACCAATTGTCTCTCTCCAAATGTTTAGGCACGTAAAGTACTTTTATACGGACTGATTCGCTCGTACAAGCGAGTATCTTATAAAAGGACTTCAAATTTTATAAAATTTAAAATACATCAAACCAATAACCTTTGTCGTAGAAACGCGAATTCACTACGTTAGGATCGATTTCTTTCCCTTTCTCGAAAGCATTATTCAATGACGCATTATTTAATATGGTTTCGCGTAATTTACACTAGTAATTTATGCTTTACAAATTAGCATACCTAATAACTCTGCTGGATACCTAATAACCAAACTCTAATAGCATACCTAATAACTCTACTGGATACATTAAACCACACAGAACACTGTCTATCGACTCTTAATAGCTTAAAGATATATATACCGTTTCCGGGAAACGTTGTCACCCAAAAGCCTATAAGCTTGAAGCGCAAAGGATAATGGGGGCATCTAAACTGCTACTGTTTGATCTGAATTCAGATCCCAACCACAGGTAAAATCATTAAATTTCAGCACATTTCTAAGCATGTTTGTTTCTAATATTTTACAGAAATTCAAATACCCATACTCCCTAGCGCACCAAGCTTCGTATCCCGGAAACGGTATATAAGCAGTGTATCCCTTTGTTTTATAATGTTATTTTCGTGTCTCATAAAGACATCTTTCGAGACTAATAAAATTCCTACGGGCCAAGGCCAAGCTACTAAGAACAATCAGCAACAGAGTGGAAAATGAGATTTACTAATGCTCTGTTTAGTATCTTGTGGCTTAGTTACAAAATAAAAAATCCTCGCTTTTGCTGGGCGATTTTATAGCATTTGTTTGATCATTCCTCGGGAGTAAATGGTACATAGCAAGATCACCAAGAAATACAGTGGAAAATGAAAATTACAACACTCTATCTCGTATCTCTTTGTTTAGTTAGAAAAACTAAAAATGCCTCGCTTATGCTGAGGATTTTATTGTATTTGTATGGTCTTAAAGAGCATCCCTCAGGAAGAAATGGTACTTAGCAAGATAATCAAGCAATACAGAGCAAAATCCATGTGCATAGATGGCGTGTAATTATTGCATCGTTCCTTTATGTGTAAGGTGTCCCAGATGCTCCACCCCATAATATGTAGACTATAGTAGGCATTTGCCATATGAATTGGAAATAACATGACGTCACATTGCACCGGAAACTATCATTCAAAGTAATTTGTAAGCTCTAGAGGAAAAGTGAGAACTGAACTGTAACCAGCATAACACGAAAGAAACACACATCAAGTTTTAGCGTACAAAAAATAGAATTAAGAGAAATTATTTAAGCAAAGAGTGGCTTTCTTGTAAGAACTGGCAGTACAAACGCGTCCGCCGACTAGTAGTTACCGCAGAATACTGACATGCATACGCGGGCTCAAGACCTAAAGTGGTCCCCGGAACGACGAGCCCACGGGTTAGCCTGTGGTTGCCGAACGTGCTTCGGGTTCAACATCGCCTAAACTACGTTTAGCCTCATTTGTACGGAAAGTTCCGTACTGCTGCCCAAGTTGAAATTATCAGTGCATTGCGCAAGTCAGGTTGCATGTCTTTCTAGCAATTCACCGATCCCGCATTCATTGTTATACCCCTAGTTACTGTTGCTACGTCGGACAAGCCAAATTTTATCTTAGGCATAGAGCGCGGAAAAGACACCGATTGCAGGGAGGTGTTAGAAGTTGTTGCATGCAATTTGGATTTTACATTTTTATCTTGAAAAGCTACATAATTATTGAAAAATCTTCGATATTCAAGTTTGTTGCTCGGACATTTTGAATTCCGTAGGGAAAACTTCCTATTGTTTCTTGCTATGAGTGGGCGGCGGAGTTATTGTCAAAATAGGGATCGGTCTATTGACGCACAAAAGAGCAGCTCATTACAAATCACAAAGAATCAAACAGTCATCAACAAGTTCTAGATATTGATACAGCATTTGATGACAGTGAAACGTTTGCATATTTGTGAGCAGCTCAGAATATACCTGTATATAATCTTTTATTATATAAACTATAGTGTCTTATCAGGATTTCGGCCACTCACTGAAAAATATCGTAATTCGCACGTGTGAAAAAGTACGATAATGCCCACTGTCGCGAATATCACATTTTTTTTTACAAAAATGTTTATATAATAAACACAATATCAAGATAAATTCCATATCCCCGTGCACCCATGTATTACTTTCTATATCTTTGTGCGTTGCATAAAATAGCCAATACACAAATTAAACGGATTTTTTCAAGAGGGAGGGGTCGTTGGGTACCCGAACTGCTGCGATTACTTTCTAGATTACTTTCTAGATTACTTTCTTTTTGTTGTAACTTTCCCTTCCCTCTTTTAATTGTAAAAGTATCTTTCTTAAGTTGTAAACATCAAGGAAAAAAAGGTGAAAAATAAAGTATGTATGTATATGTATGCGCGGATTTCGCGCTCATGACGCTAATTTGAAAGCCACACTCATAAAATAATAGAAATGTTAGGAAACGTCTTACTGCTTTTGTCGTAATTCTGCAAACTTTCCACTAACTGTAAATAAAAATTTAAAAAGGCTACATTTCGGTATCAACAGATGCCATTATCTGTTTCTACCAGTCATACCCGAACAAATGCTATACTCACACTTCTACGAAAGCATTAAACCTGTAAATTCATTTTTTCACTGATAAAACATCGATACAGAAAATATTGAAGCCCCTCGTTAAAGAAAGAAGTATTTTGTTTTCAAAATATCAAACGAGGATACAGAAAAGTGATAATGAAAGCATCGCCAGTTGTTAGTTTACTGATTTGGTACTAATTTGGAGCTAAGTAGCAAAATGAAAGCGATTTTATAGCCGTCGCAAGATATTGTAGTTATCAGTGTTCGTTAAACGCTAGCATTTATCAGTTATATAAAATTGGACCTTCAGGTGGATCTATCAGCTTCGAAGTCAATGATCCTTCAAAAGTCTAACCTGCAAGTGTTTCCGTAGAGTTTGCTATATCTTTTAGGTGGAAATTGAGGACGAGATATCATACGATAGTTCAAGTATATTCTAAGTCTTCAGTCGGTATATTCCGCCGAAAATGGCACTCAAAAAGGTGATATCGCACGAGTCGCGTTTTTTCGTGCTATTTTCTTAGCAGAATCTAGGCTCCTTTGAATAATCCTATCGAATCCCATAGCTCAATTGTTACATGCGCGTTGATTGAAAACAACAGGTTACCCTGGAATCACTAAGCTAAACAATATCCAGTTTCATAGCTAGCATAGGGGCAGAGGGGGCAGTTGCCCCCCAGCGAAGTAAAATTGTTAGTGTCAACATGTGGGGAAAAATCTGCTTGCCCCCCAAGCAAAAACAAAGGATGACCAGGGCTTGCCTTTGCTATGGGATTCAAGAAAATTCATCACTTGACTCGTGAATTCCACGTTACATTTCTCTTGAAAAACGATATTCGCGTGAAATTTACCGTGGAATTCACTCAGTCATGTGATGAATTTATCTATAAATGATAAAAGCCTGAAAGTAGGAGAGATTTTTGATGACTTTGGTTGCGCATCAAATATGACGGCAGCAAAAATTCGCTCGCACGTTTCTGTGACCTCCGAAACGCAGGGAAATGCCTGCGTTAAAAGTCTTGGACACGAGCAAGAAAACCTTTCTCGCCAAACTTTCGGTGCCACGATTGGCGAAGCTCTCAAGTTAGATATGGGTCTCAACTAATACATACGCTTAGCAACCATTTTGTAGCCCCAGATTGGACAGAATAAAATTTGAAAACGTGAAACCATTGAGGATGAAGTACCAAGAACAAGATGTAATTTTCTAAACAAAGGAGACGAAATTATGCATTTTTCTTTTTCAAATGTTTCATGGTTGTATTTTTTTTAAATGTGTGGTTCCAGAAAATATCCATCCCTACAGGAGGAAGGGTGTTGAAAAGTAACCCCACACCCCTCTGGAATTGCCATAGAAATATACAGTATTTGTAAAGGAATCAGGTAAATTGGCCACCACCCTTCTGGAATTTCCAATCCCTTCTGTGGGGGAAGGGGGGGGATATTTTCTGGAACCATATGTCATACCACTCATGTTAATCATGAACCCACCAAGGAAAGTAGATAAAATTAATAGAGGATATTACACGGTGGGGCGAAGATATGGATTTTATTTTCGAGTGGCAAGAACAATATTTTACGAACGAGCGCAGCGAGTGAGTAAAATATTGTTTTTGACACGAGAAATAAAATCCATATCTTCAAGCCACCGTGTAATGTTCTTTTTATTATATTGATAAGAATTGACATAGCGGCAAATATAACAAATTGAACAACTCACTTGGTAAAGTCGAAAGTGTTTAGTTGTGAAATGCTCCTTCAATCTTTCTGGTTCCCAGTGTCGTTAAGAACTAATTTCCCTTTTTGTGTTGCTGTAGCATTCTCTGCCATAGTTGAAATAAGGTTTTTCTCGTTAGAACTAGAACAAACTTAGTTTTGTGGCTTAAAACTCGAGTGACCGAGCGAGATTTCACTGCAGACAAAAGTGAGGAAAACAACACTGCAAACGTGCACATCCGGGACATGCGGTACATAACTTTTTCATATTTTCACTAGTGAAGATATGGAAAATACGAGTGTTTTAGTTTCCGGTAAAACACTGGCATCCATATAATAATGCCAAATATTTCCAAGTGAACACAGAATCAGCCACTTTCTGAGGATACTGCCTAAAGAAATGAATAACTTGAAATCATCTCCAAGGTGTGTCTGCTGGCTTCATGTGTGACTCTATCTATTAACTTTAATTCATTATCATTATTATTATTCATTTGACAACCGATATGCAAGCAGTCTACAGCAACAAAACACAAAAACTCACCAGAAGAAATTGCAGGGCGGCCAATCAGTTGTCATTAAAATATTCCTTGAGGTTCTCTAGCAAAAGGCTATGAGCACCCAATATTCTTGCATATGCTAAACGCACCACCAACTTGGACCCAGATATTTCCACAGTATCAACCACAGTTATCCCAGATTGCTCTGTCTCTAGATTCCATACCAAGGACATTTTCATCATTCCATCATACACATTAACATCATACCTAATAACGGCATCAGGATCTAGTGTTGTCATGGTAACTGGAAAACTCATGTGATATGTGTACATTCCTAATATGGAAAAGTCCTCTTGGGCAATGTACTTGATTACGTTTTGACCATTCTTGTTATTGTGAGAGTGAAAATTGGATGCTCCAACCCTGTGAAAAACAACACAGTTTTCTTTTTGCAGTAACTTCCAGTTTTGAATTATCTACTCTACCGCTGAATAGGCATTACTGGCGCATAAATACAGCAGGAACCTAAAAAAAAAGTCGAAAAAGTTGTGAATACCGATGAGAAACTGATGAAGTTTGAATTGAGACAATAGACGTCAAACTTGAGGAAACTTTTCTGACTAGCTGGTACCCACAACTTTTTCAGCTTTAAATTGAGGCTTCCACTGTATTTATGCACCATTGATGCCTTTTCAGTGGTAGAGTAGATAATTCGAAACTAATGTAGAAAACTTCACCCACAAGTCAAGCCTTCTAAGGATACTATACTAAAATGAACGGCTTGTAAAGCATGAAAATTTCAATTTTATGAAGCTTGCAAACTCAGATTTTAAATTTCAGTAACTCAGAAAGCTCACCTCAAATTTGACCTTCAACTTTATTTTTGGGTGGTTAAAAAAACTTTTTTCCTGGTTTGGTCTGGAAAAGGGTACACATTTGAAGAACATTATCAAAAACCATGAGATTTTCAAGGCAAACCATGAGACCATGAGATCATGCCTCAAACCTTGAGTCTCACGGTGAAACCGTGAGAGTTGGCAGGATGCAGTATGCCATATTTTATGCTGTTTTGAAAGAAGTGCTAAAAGTGCATCTCAAGCAATCAGTCTTCCGGTATGTGCATAAAAAGTGAATTCCATAGGTTTTTTATCACTTTTGGAGGCCAAAGCGGGTATGAACTGGATACAAATTGGATTTCAGTCTGGGATAGGGTATGAAAATCGCTTTTTCAGTTTCGGCTAGGGTCAGGGTTTAGAGACCAGTCCAGGATACACTCGTACCATAAAATCAGGGCAATACTCCCCCCTGGTGGAACAGTTTTCAAAATAAGTCAACCTGAATTTTAGAGACACCCAAATTCTATCTGAAGCATCTATACAAACTAACTATTAACTAAATAGTCTATAAATTAAGGCTTACATCAGCGGATGGATATTTGCGAGTGCTACTGGGTCTGCCACAAGCCTGGATACCTCTTTCGGTGACTTGTCAGGGATAAAAACTCTCAGAGAAAACCCATCTTTAGCTGGTTGTAATTCAAAATACAGCAGAAAGGCTAGAACCACAACAATAATCGAGAAAACGATACTTTTAGTTGACCCCCGGCGTAACAAATCGATAGAAATCGATCATCGAAAACTGATCGATAAATCGATATTTGTCGATCAGATTGACCGATCATTATCGATTAATATCGGCAATCGATAAAAATCGATAGTCACAGCCATCCCCAACAAATCGATAAAAATCGATATCACTTGATATCAAAAGTATAGCATAACACTGTTCAAAGATAAACGTTATTTAAATGTATTGTGTCTCGACCAAGAACACAGCAGACGAGATCCGAGAAGATTCTGGACTACTTACCCCGATACTGTGGGGACCAGAAGCTGAAACTCTGCCCGCTCACGTTTTTGTTGTTTCTCAGGAGACTCGATCTTTAATTCTTTGGAACTCGAGCCTCTGGTTTCCAGGGTAGACTACTCAAGACTAGAAGTGGAATTTCTTCTATATTAGAGGCATCTTTTCAAAGAATATCAATACATTAATCAATCCTGTGCCTGTCGATAAAATCGATGAAATCGATATAATTATTGAAAAATCGATAATCACAACAGAGTTAGCGATCAATTTTTATCGATTACCGATAAAATCAATCGATTAAAATCGATTAGTATCGACAAATATCGATTTTATTGGGTTATCGATTTATCGATTTGTTACGCCGGGGTTGACCACATCTCGCTTCTCTCCCCTGAGGAGTGACCGGAGCGTTATCGACTCGATTTGAATCCGGCCGGAACAGTTCCCGAGAAATATCGACTGATATCTATTTTTAGTCAAATCACACTATTGACTCTGAGCCCATTGGCTGATTGCATTTTAAACCGCACCGGGGGGGTTGAGGACCTATGGAAAATTTCCAGGGGGGTTGTATTGGACTCTGGAAATTCCACGGGAGGGGGTTGTCGGGAGACTGGAAATTCCAAGGGGAGGGTGAAAAGGTGACTTTCCAGGGGCAATTTATCCAAAATAGATTTTCCAGGGGTATTTTGCCGGAAAAAATGGAAATTCCAGGGAGGGGGTCCTTTATGAGGTTGGAAATTCCAGGGGAGGGGGTCTGTTTCAAGAGTGGAAATTCCAGGGGAGGGGGTCTTTTTAAGGGAGGTCCTCAACCCCCTGGTGCGGTTTAAAAATGCAATCAGCCATTCGGGCTCGAGGAATAATTGTTAAAGAGCGCGCGGTGGGGGTACTCCATCACCTCTCTTTATATATAATACGGGTAAAGTAAATAGATCCCATAAAGGACCTATCGACCAGTGGATGGTAAATAAGAAAAAAAAAGATGTTCATTTTTAATTCGTAATATTTACTGTATTTTTCTTCTAAAACGTTTAAGGATTGATTTTAAACTTCTTCTTTGTACTTTCAAACATCTTTATAAACCTTGCTCCTGCTCCGCTCTTCAAATAAGGACTTCTTGTTGTATATCCGCGAACGAGGTATTTTGCCACTGAAGCTCGATCCTGAGGCGGACCTGTCTATGAGTTGAACTGAGAAAAAATATATATAATGAAAATGAAAGGTCGATTAAAAGATTATCATTTTACTTTTTATGCTACAAATTTAACTCCATGTAAGTTTTTTAAATTCTAGTATATTATATACTTTAAATAAATTGTAAGTATTATTGTAAAGCGCTCCGGATCTTTAGGAAGCGAGCGCCCCCGAATGGGAGGTGAATAGCGGTGGATATATACCTCGACGCTTCGGCGTCTCGGTATATACCGTTTCCGGATACGTTGTCACTAAAAACTAACAGAGCTTGGTGCGCTAGGGAGTATGGGTAAAGATTTATTTGAATTTCTGTAATATTAGAATAAACATGCTTAGAAATGTGCTGAAATTTAATGATTTTACCTGTGGTTGCGATAACTGTCCTGAAATCAGATCAAACCTTAGTAGATTAAGATGCCTCCATTATCCTTTGCGCTTCAAGCTTATAGGCTTTTGGGGTGACAACGTTTCCCGGAAATAGTATATATAGGCACCGACTAGGCACCGACCCTGAGGGGGATAGTTGTTTTAGTATATACCAAATCAGTAGAATAAAATACGGTGATTAAAATGTTCAAACGCAATATCGCGCGCCAAACGACCCGCCATTTTGAGAGCTTTCTCAAACAGTAAATAGTTAACCATTATCCTGCGAGATTGCGCACAATATCGTCTGATACTTAGCCGACGAGGGACGAAGTCCCGAGTGGCTAAAATCAGACGATATTCTGCAAAATCGAGCAGGATAATGGTTTTATTATTCAGCACATCGATAGCACAAAAACCCCGAAAAAAGTGACTTTTGTGTATTATTTACGAGCTCAAAACATCACATTTTCCTCAGAGACGGATATCGCAGGATAGCTGTCATGTACAGAAGACAGCTATTGGCGTTCCAATGACCATATTTGGGCAGTGCATCGATGTGCTGAATAATAATGATGGATATCTACTAGTTGAGGAACCAATCAGAGCGCGCGAAAATGACTATTCACTGATTTGGTATATGCTAAAAGGTTTTATTATTATTATCATTATCATCATTATCTGATTATCATCATTATTAGCCGTCCATCCAGTATATCCATCAAATCGCGCGCTCTTTTGCTCGCGAGTGATCCGACAGATGAATCGCGCGCGCGCTCATTTCCCTGTGAAGTTTTACACTGTTTCATGTAAAAAAGTAATATAATTATTTATCAGCTTGGGGTTCATCGTCTCTGAAAAAAGCGCGCGCTCGCAGAAAAAATAAAATAAATACAGACGATACTTTGATGGAATCTTGTTTTCATCGTAGTGTCCGATGAGACAATAAACCGAGTGATTTATCTAACCACCACTCATGATTGTAACTGCATTGTATAAATCGTGTGAGCAGGTGAGTCCACATCTAAGTAATCAAACCTGTCCAGACATCTGAACATTCATATGGATATTTGCGATATAAGTGCATATATTTACTTTCTTCTTCTTGCTGTCCTTCCATTTCTGCGTGCAACTTGTGAAAAGTGCAAGTGACAAATTAAATAGTGCATCCGTGCAGGCGAAATAAAGGCCCGTCTGCACTTGCAATTTTTGCTACAATGCGGCGATTTTTCTCGCACCCCGTACGCGTCAACTCAAATTACTATGTAAACCACAGGCGATCCAAGCTCTAGTCATGTGGGGTACTGTGAAAGAAACATGCAATGTTGTCGCTGTAAATATTATACGTAAATGTAAATATTGAAATAAAATCATGTGACATCTCCTCGGAATGTTGCAGTTGTCAAATAAAGTGCTTCTAGAGCGATTTTATTGCATTTTGGGTGTTTTTGTGCCTTTTTCTTAATACCCCTACCGTATGTTATAATAGATTGACAAGGTACGAAACGAGCATGCCAAACACTTTTTTCTAGCTCGATTTTTTTTCGCTAAAAATCGAGCGTAGTCATCAAACAAAACAACCCAGACAACGAGAATGAACCACAGCACTATGTTTTAGCAGTCATTTGAATATGCAACTTACCTGAGAGAAGTGCGAGATCGTAAAAGTCCAAGCGATTTCGATTTGAAGGCGACGTTAGAAAAAGTGGTTGGGTCACGGTCGCACGGTCTGGGTCGAGAATCCAATCTACTGCCACTATTGTGAATTTAGCCATCAGAGTCGCAAAGCAGATCGACCGTTTTCCGCGCCATTGCTCCAGGTTTGCTTTGATTGGCTAAATTCACAATAGTGGCAGTAGATTGGATATCTCGACCCAGACCGTGCGACCGTGACCCAACCACTTTTTCTAACGTCGCCTTCAAATCGAAATCGCTTGGACTTTTACGACCTCGCACTTCTCTCAGGTAAGTTGCATATTCAAATGACTGCTAAAACATAGTGCTGTGGTTCATTCCTCGTTGTCTGGTTGTTTTGTTTAATGACTACGCTCGATTTTTAGCGAAAAAATCGAGCTAGAAAAAAGTGTTTGGCATGCTCGTTTCGTACCTTGTCAATCTATTATAACATACGGTAGGGGTATTAAGAAAAGGCACAAAAAACACCCAAAATGCAATAAAATCGCTCCAGGAGCACTTTATTTGACAACTACAACATTCCGAGGAGATGTCACATGATTTTATTTCAATATTTACATTTACGTATAATATTTACAGCGACAACATTGCATGTTTCTTTCACAGTACCCCACATGACTAGAGCTTGGATCGCCTGTGTGTAAACTTCGCAGCAATCGGCGCGCGCTGCTGTGAATTTTGTCGCGTAATGTCGCGGATATTTCAAACATGTTCGAAATTATTTGCAACTTGTGATGCGATTCGAAGAAAAAAGAACACGGAAATCCAGGGGCGTAGCTAGGGGGGTCCTGGGGGATCCTGGGGTGCCTGTGTCCTATACACACTACATATATCTTTATTTAGGCACGCTGGCCACAACAACTGGCCAATTGAGAGGCAGCGTGGCCGATTGGTCAGCGTGTCGGACTTGTAATTCGGTGATCCGAGTTCAAGTTCCACTCGCTGACCACTAACAGATTTCTTTCTCGGTGCTGTAAACATTACAATGCCGGGAACGACTTCTCGGCCACGCTTGTAGATAGCCAACTGGTTTGTCTCTCTGCCAGTTGGAATTCTAATAATTAGATATTTGGTTTCAATTTGAATGGAGTGTCTGTGAAATAGCCGGCTAGCTAAGTGCACTGCCACTATAAACATCAATTTACATTTACATTTTTTTACAACTGTCTATTTACAACTTAGAAAGGTTAAAAACAGACGCTGATTTCCATGTGGGGCGTGTGACTGAACATGGGTATATGGTATGCAAATTTTTAAACTAACATAGCCCAGCAGCAACATCCCTATTTATCAGTGATCTAGCCTTTTTGGCCTCTCCTTTTTTTGAAGAAAAATAAAAAAATCGGTAAGCTGTACAGATGTGATCCCCCCTTTCTCAAATCCTGGGCTGCGCGTCTCTAAAATCGCACCGGATTTGCATCTCGTCTACACAAGAGAGTTAGAATTGCAACTGCGCGAGAAAAATCGCCGCGAAATATGCATGCTAGGTGCTTCCCCCCTTCCAGAGCCGGTTAAAGGACTCTAGGCTTGGGGCGATCACCACCACCGAGAATCTGGATGTTTATATCTTTCCCGAATGGTCCGGGAAGGAATGACATCGGTAGTATTTGATGTTAAAAGTAGAAACCCACTCTCATTTATCACGGTGAATCCGCTACTCATGCACTATCTATCACGTAACTTGTCTTTATTTATTGATCATCAAAATATTTTTTGATGTTTCCAAGCAAAACATTATGAACATGTAATGCTGTTGCAGATGCGAAACGCACCGCCCACTTTGGACCGGACATTTGTACTGTTTCCAATATAGTTGTCCCAGTTTGCTCTTTCTTCAAATTCCAGTCAGAGCTTGTTTTCAACATTCCATCATGTACAATTGCCTCATATCTAACGACTGAATCAGGATCTAGTGTCGTCATGGTAACAGGAAAGACCACGTGGTATGTGTAGATTCCTAATATGGAAATCTCATCTTCGACAATGAATGTGATCGCGTTGTGACCATTCTTGGTCTTGATATTTGTAGATTGGAAACTCCAGTTCTGTGAATGTATAAAAATACAATCTTTAATGGCAAAACGCGAGGCAATGTTGCGACAATTTCGTGCGCACGCATGGACCCCAAGCCTAGCCCCCGATGTTGGCCGCTTTTAAGGTCACGGACTACCTTCGGGTACTTTTTCGGTAAAATGGCATAATTTCACGAAACATAGTCGTATCTTTACTACTCTTTTTTGAAGCTTATATCCTGGGCTAAAACTAGTATGGTATCCCTCTCGGGGTCAGAGATTTTTTCTCTTTCTCCGCTTACTAGGGCTAACGCTCAGAAGCACACATGGGACCATTTCATTAGCACGTTAGCTTTCACACAAGGTTAATTCCTTATCTCCACTCTAGTATGTATATAATTTCATTAATTGACTAAGAAGTGTTCTAAACAGTGTCGGGGATTTTGGAAATTCGATCTCCTTTTCAAGTTATGATTTTTAAATAATTATTTTATTTTATTTTTTTATAAAAAAACGTAGAGGACACACAAAATTGACTCTAAAATCGGCTCTTTTAAAAATTTCAAAAATCCCCAACACGGTTTTTTAGAACACATCTAAGCCCATGGTAAAATGTTATTATTGAATATAGTCTTCTATTGCGCGACAGTTCAGACGCCTCCTCGGTTGCCCTCCGGCCCTCCCCATTATTGTGCAAATTCGTCTCAGTTAAACCAACAAAGCTGCGAAAAGCAAACAAGTTTAAGCAGAAAATGCAAGTCTGCATGATGTCTACTTCTACGATCACCTAAGGGGTGGACCATTAGAAATTGGGGAGGGGGGTGGCAATTTTTTGCGCATGAATTTTTTTTCGGGGATCAGGTTGTGCAAGAATTTTTTTTTGGAATTTATATCATGTTTTTTACTAGCTTGGATCTCCTGCAAGATTTTTTTTTTTTGGAAGGATTGGCCTTGCTCGAATTTTTTTTTGGGAATTGCCACCCCCCCCCCCCCTCCCCCAATTTCTAATGGTCCCCCCCCCCCCCCCCCCCCCCCCCCCCCCCCCCCCCCCCCCCCCCCCCCCCCCCCCCCCCCCCCCCCCCCCCCCCCTCCCCCAATTTCTAATGGTCCACCCCTAAAATCCGGCTTTAACAGCAGAGAAAGTTCTGCTCGCACGATGTTTTGGCTTCATCGGTCAACTCCTTTATAATACAAGTTGTGTTTCACCCGGGTTTTTTTGGCACTTCATAGGCCATTTGCAGCTAAACAGTCATGTGGTGCTTGTTGTTTTGCTACGAGCCTATGAATAGACCTAGAATCCCAAGGGTAAATCAACTGAGCATGACTGGAGGGCAAACAAACTTTTTAGTTGCCTTGTTAACGAAATCGCAAAGAAGTTTAACCGATAACGTGGCATATTCGAAGTTAATTGACTGACCAAGATCTTTATGATTACAGATCAGATACGCTTCAATTTTGCATGCTCTCTAATACAACCACGTGACAGACGAGCTGCAAAAGGCCATTGTCCTGTTGTTTTCTGTTCAAGCATAACTATGCAAATCTTGGTTTGATACGAAAGTTACTCTTGGCTTGTTTTACAAGAATAGCGTCGGTGTTTTTGCTTTCAAAACAGTGCGCACTTCCACAAGTGATGATTTCTCGCCGGATTCAATGACCTACACACAACATCATTTGCTTTTAAATCGATTTTCAGCGAATTCTCACTTGCCGAGTAATTAGAACTCTTCAGATTGATTAAACGAAAAGTACTTTTGCGCACAGAATGTTTTACTATGTTCAGTATGTTGCAGAGCAGATACCAGTATAATGACTTTTTGCTCGCGCACAAGCTTGATCGAGAGTGGTTTCTTGAACTCAGCCATTTTCTCTCAAATTGCGCGAAAGAGAAATTACGTGTATGTGTGCAGCGGCAGCTTTTGCGAAGTAATAATTGAAAAAACATAAAAATGCAGGGAGACAAAAGTAGTCTCAGGGAACACGCAAGCTAGCTTGCAGCGGATAATTAAATAGACGCGTGTCCTCATGGCAAACTTTGAACAACGCGCAGAAATTTGAAAAATAAAATATTAAAACCCTGAAAGTTTGACTTCATCCATACTTACGTCAGCGGATTAAATTTTGCGAATGCCACTGGATCTGCCATAAGCCTGTATACCTCTTTCGGTGACTTACCAGGGATAAAACTCTCAGAGAAAACCCATCTTTAGCTTGCTGCATTTCATAGTAGAGAAGTACGGCAAGAACAGCAAAAACTATGGACAAAATAATTATTTTAGAAGACAACATCTCTCGGGATACTGGTTACGCTGTTTACGGATACGGAATGCTCTTTCCGTATAGTCTCCGAAGGAACATCGATTTCGTTTGAGCTCGTCACTGCTTCGCAGGGAGACTCTGGTGGTGGCCATTAGAGAGCCTTCGGCTGATTGGCTGATTTTGAACGTCGGAGCATGCGTTCCCTGCTAGCAGAGGCCACCACAAATGTCACAACCTTGTCCAGGATGACCAACAGACAACACTTGCTCAAATTTCTACAGAAAATAAAACGATCTCAAGCGAATTCTCAAAGGCAAACTTTAGAATGAGTATCAGAGCTGCGTTTAAGCAGGGTCCTGAAGGGGTAAAACGGGAGCCGGGATTAGGCCGGGAAAACGGGATTTGGGTTACCGGGAACGGGATTTATCGGGGATTTATCTACCGGGAATGGGAATCAAGATGCTTCAACGGGAACGGGATTTTTCAAATCTCCCCTTGTATATCCTAATAAAAAGTCGTTAATTTATCTCATTTTCGCATTTTGAGACTGTTCAATGGACTTCAACTTAAAATAGAATTTTACTTCTGATCCCTCGCAATCTGCGAGGCTTTGGAAAACGGTTTAATAAATTTGCATAGGTATTTTGAAAATGGCGGATCCACTTTTTAAATAGAATCGTATGATATCTCTTGTGTCAAAATTGAGGACGAGATCATCATACGGGCAGAGGATTTGGGGGAAATCATTTCATTTTTGGGCGAGCGAAAGGGAAGATCTCTCGAAAGAAGCCCTGATGCGAAAGGGGGAATCACTAGAAATTTTCTACGTAGTTATTCCAGTATCTTCTATACCATTTGTATTTTTCTAGTTCCCTTCTTTGTACGCTAAAAATGTCTGCGCGCTTGCGCGCACAAGGCAAGGAAAATTATATTGTAAACGGTGAGATCGACGTTAAGCATAGTGCCCATAAATCTCAATTTCAACATCGCAGTTTTCGCGCGCCGGGATTTTAACTATTGATCCTACCGGGACCGGGATTTTACCTTCTGGGAACGGGATTTTGCCCCCAAAACGGCCTGGAAACGAGATTGAGATCCCCCCTTCAGGACCCTGTTCAAGAGCCTTTAAATTGAGTAAACGAGTAATAAAAGGCCACAAAAAGTGATTGTGTGTAAGTTGTACAGCAGATAAATTGCCTGTTTTCTTGCTCGCGCACAAACTTGATCGACCAGTTTCTCCAAATTCACACCATCACACATGCGCGACATAGAAATAACATTTATGTGCAGAGGCTACTTTTGCGTAGTTGAAAAACAAATCAAAACATTAAAAGTAAATGAAAATGCAGGGAGATAAAAGTAGGGAAAAGAATGCGCAGAAAATTATTTCTCTCAACGACTCTGTATCAAATCTCGCGCATGTGTCAATGGTTGTCACCACTGAGCCTCCGCGGCAATATAAACGAGCTGGGGAGCTCTGGGTTCGAGAATAGAATGGAATTACTGGTTCGGAGTATTCCGAACAAACGCCGATGCACCAAAACAGAGGTGCAATTTTGAGGCGCTTTAGTCTTGTTTAGTGTTGTGGGCATGTTATTGTTTATTCAATTTCAAAGGTTTCTCCTTCTATTTTTGACAGAGGGATGTGTGAAGTATTTAATCAAGATAATGTGTTACATCACTGATTATCAGTTTTAACTTTGTGCATTGACTGCAAAAAGAGTAGAATATGATATTGCAGTTGATGGCTCACCATCCACGAGCTCGCACAAAAATAGATTCAGATTCAGATTTTATTCGGCTTCGTATACCCCTTGAGAACATGTCGGAACTTCAGCAGGCCCGTAGCCAGGGGGGGGGGGAATTACACAGGGTAATGCCGAATTCCTACCCCTAGATGGATGCTCCTAGAGGTAACATAATGAAGTTAAAATAAAGTGCAATGACCGTGGACGATATACTTCTGAACGTAGGATCTGAAAGATCTAAATCAGCGTTGAAAACGATGAAAAATAACTCACAGGTACAACGAAAGGCTGATTCTACGCAAAAAATCTTAACAGGACAGTGGCATGATAGAGTCCAAACTGAAAGTACATAAGCAACCGTGGACAGCTGTTTCGACCTTTTTGGGTCTCTTCAGCACGGTGTAGCTAGAGCAGTGCGGTTAGTTCGCCGCCTACTAGAGCAAATGGTTATGACACAACAGAAGGACTCAAATTTAAGATACTCACCGACCGCATAAGGTCACATGCAAAGCGCGTGACTCTCAAAACAGTAGGTGAAGAATCTCAAGTATCATGCCACTGCCACTGCCCTGATAAGCAAAACTAAGAAAAGCCATTACTTTCCTTTAGTGTGATACATGGACAAACCATGTTGTAAAAGATACAGTATATCGGATCTAGCAAAAGATCTCGGTCATAAGAAACAGCGAAGTTGAAATAAAATGACCGTGGACGATATACTTCATATACTGCTGAACGTAGGATCTGAAAGATCTAATCAGCGTTGAAAACGATGAAGAATAACATGAGGTAGAAAGGCTGATACTACGCAAAAAAATCTTAACAAAAAGGTCGAAACAGCTGTCCACGGTTGCTTATGTACTCTCAGTTTGGACTCTATTATGCCACTGTCCTGTTAAGATTTTTTGCGTAGTATCAGCCTTTCTAGTCATGTAACATCATGTAACATAATGGGCTCTCCACCACGAAATAGGTGAAGTCTGGAGTAGGATATCGCGAAAAAAACCTATCTTACAAAAAAAAAAACATATATACCTAAAAACGTATATACTATCAGGATACTGTACATACTGTATTTTTTATCTTAATTTTTATCTTAAAACAAAATCTGAAACAAACATCCCCGTAGGAATTACCCAAACTTATCAAAATAGTTTTTGATGTTTCCAAGCAAAGCATTTTGAACATCTAATGCTGTTGCAGTTGCGAAACGCACCACCCACTTTGGACCTGATATTTCTACTGTTTCCAATATAGTTGTCCCAGTTTGTTCTTTCTTCAAATTCCAGTGAAAAGTAATTTTCAACAGTCCATCATACACATTTACATTATATCTAATGAGTGAATCAGGATCTAGTGTTGTCATGGTAACAGGAAAGACCACGTGGTATGTGTAGATTCCTAATATGGAAATATCCTCTCTGGCAATGTACGTGATTGCGTTGTGACCATTATTAGTCTTGAAATTGTGAAGATTGGAAACTCCAGTTCTGTGAACGTATAAAAATACAGTATTTAAGCCATGGCAAAACGAGGCAATGTTGCGACAATTTCGTGAGCACACAAGCCTAGCCCCCGATGTTGGCCGCGTTTAAGGTGACCAATATTTTCTGCGTTGACAGTGTGAAGATTTGAAACTCAACTGTAAGCATAAACAAACACCCTGAAAAAACGAGGCAATAATGCGCGAATACAACATTTTGCGCGCTAGGCTTTATATCCACAAGTAGACTTGACTCTCTCATGAGCTGGAAATATGAGCGCGCAAACAAACTACAATGTAGGACTAGAACTTCACTTTCTTTCAATTTACGGACGTTTCACCAAAGAAGGGACTGCAAGAAGTCTAGGAGAGCACTTGATCGCGCGCCATCACCGCGTGAGTATTACTAGTAAAGTGTGTGAAGACTCCCATTGGAAAACAGTTTAAAGTTTAAACTGGTCTGTTTCATAGAGTTCAGAGTGTTGATGACGTCATGGTGAACACCAATAAACAAATTTAAACTTACGAGAGCGGATGAACTTTTGCAAATGCTACTGGATCTGCCACAAGCCTGTATACCTCTTTCGGTGACTTGTCAGGGATAAAAACTCTCAGAGAAAACCCATCTTTAGCTTGCTGCATTTCATAGTAGAGAAGTACGGCAAGAACAGCAAAAACTATCGACAAAATAATTATTTTAGAAGACAACATCTCGCTGCTGGATACGGAAACGGAAATATAACATCCGATGGAATATCGACTCCATTTGAGCTCATGAATATTAATCTCGATAAAGTATCGACTAATTATTAATTGATCGGAGTATTCCGATCAAACGCCGATTACTCTTGCATCGAAACAGAGGTACAAGAATGTTTACTTTGAAGTTGGAGAGAGTTTACCAACTTTGCAGCCGTTTGAATTCTTTTTAACCTTTAATAATAGACCCTGAATGGCTACAAAATCCGTTAGTATGCTGGAAAGGTCTGATCTCGAATACATGCGCTCTGAAAATGCTGCATTTCGTGGACTGAACAGCACTCGAAACGAACACAATCAGGATCGAAACTCACCACAGCAACTTCTTCAGCATAACTTCAAAAGTTATCATTCCGAGGACTCTAGGGAGCTCAATGAAGCCCATAAACTCGTGGATTACTTAGAGCAAGAAAATGCCAAGCTTAGAAGGGAAATAAAGGATACGAGAGAACGTGGAGTCAATCAAAATGGTTCTAAATTTGGCGCTCAAATTTTGAACGAGCTCGAATCACTCAACAGGCGTTTTGAAGAGCTGCAGGCAGATCTGAAGTCGAATTTGCTGATGAGGAATGTCCAAGGAAAGCAAGGAATTAGTCAACGTAAGTTGAAAGATCATTCACACGTAAGCTTTGAGTGAATTTTAATGATTATAAGTTAAACAAGCGAAGTATCATTTTGACATTTGACAGACTTCAGTTGGATGATGGAAATTTCCTACATTTTGTTTATTTTCTTCATGTTAAACCAATTTCTTCTGAATACCCATAGGATTTTGTGGATTAGGACCAAGATCTGGAGGATTCTAACTAGGGTATCCCGTAAACCACAAGCTATTGTTTGCACACTTGCTAGAGTGATTATCATTGCTCCTAAAAGTGTTTTAAGATTAATTTGTTTAATTCAACTAAAGTGACAACCGTGTGCTTATTAATCAGTATTTTTAATATTCCATAGATGAGGTAAATTCCTTAGCAGAGAATTTTAGAAGAATGAATATGGAGATTGATAATTTCCGTAACCTGCTGTCAGTTTCCAAGGCACCTAATGGGATGTTGGTATCATCTATCAGACAAGGTACGTTTTACAAGGATTTAAAGGCCCCTGCCAAACACCATCCTTGGCGCACCGGGATACATTTTCTCAATAACAGAAAATGTTCCTTATAGCGATACTCACAACAAACTGTTTTAAACTATCCATTTTGTGCAGTTTTTATCAGGTATTTAAGTTTTTCAGTGAGTGTATCTTTTCCATTCAAGTTCTTGCAATATTTCTTTTAAAAGTGCAAGCTGTAGCCATTCAAAACAAAAACACAAGCTCACAAAGGATGGTGGTGGGCCTTTAAATGCACCCATGCAAGACATAATTTTATGTAGCATCATCTTTAGAGTACTAAATTAGGTGCGGCAGAGATAAATTTATAGTCCTTTGTTTTTCACAATGTTGTTTGTCTCTGTAGGGTCCAAAACTGTAGGCATACCAAGCAATGTACATGACAGTAACATTACATCTGCCGTTGATGATCTGGTGCATATAAAGGAACCACCGACTGAGAATACTATTTGCCAAGAATTGCACCTCAGAATGGATGCTGGCAAGTGCCTGGTAAGATTCTATAGGTAAATCCATTGCCTGACGAGGGAATTCCACGCTAAATTTCACGCGAAAAACCGATATCGCTCGAGTCGCGCAGCGACGAGAGCGATATCGGTTTTTCAAGTGAAATTTAGCGTGGAATTCCCGAGTCAGGTAATGGATTTTCTTTGAATCCCATGCCGGACATTTTTAGAGAATAAGTCTAAATTTAAGGGAATTGACAGTGGATTTCGAGTGCTTGAAAGCCGCGCTTTGCGAAAGCGATGGAATTTTCTGAATCTCAAAACGAAAGTCCCTTGAAATTAGGCTTTGCTGCAATAGCGAATCTTTAAAACATGAAATTACAATATATAAATGTTTAGATGAGAGAAAAGTCATTCAGTTCAGTGTTCAGTGTTCCTTCAGTTCAGTGTCAACACACTGAAGTGACTGAAGCCAATTTGACTATGAAAGCGATTGAGTCTACAAAGAGTTTCAAATGATTTGTATTAGTAGAATTATCTTACTGATCGAAAATGTTTTAACTTTTATAGCTTACTTGTTTGATTTCTTGTTCCCTTACGGCTTTCTATCTCCTTTATTCATGGTAAAAAGTGCAGCTCCTGTAGTGTTTTTCGTTTTGCATGTGCTTTCCACCTCTAACATTTGACAGAACTTTTCAATCGATGACAGAACTTTTAAGTCGAACTAGCCAACAGCTTCTCGTTCAAATTATCTTGTAAAGTAAATATCTGGACATTGCCTTGCATACCCAGGGTAGAAATACCCGAAACGTTGGAGGAACCAGAGAGATTTTGTTTCCAAAACTTGTTGTGTTGATAAGACGAGAGTTTTGTGTCTTGTGGAGGCGCGTGTGTGCCCACGTTTCACAAAGCGCGCGAAAAACTGTGATACGAAAAATGGAGATAAATACATTTCCCCTGCTTTTATCGTAGCTAACTTCTATAGGTAAATCCATTACCCGACGAGGGAATTCCACACTAAATCTCACGCGAAAAATCGATTTCCCCCGAGTCGCGCAGCGACGAAATTTAATTTCGTAGAAATTTAATTCGTGGGCGTCCTGTGTTTTCATTAGATTCTACTTTTGCAGCCATGTAATTCCACAAAAAATCTCCCTCGATTTCAGCCAATCAGCGCGCGAGATAGAGTCATAGCATGGGATTCTGTGAAATATTACACAGGGTAACCTCCTTTGTATAGTAATACAGAGTACAAAAGGCTGTTGCGAAAAAAACATACCCCACCTATCGAGGAACTCCAAATTTTCAAAAATTGCCCTACCCCTGTGGAAATTCCAGCCTCCTGTACAACCTGTGGAAATTTGAAGCAAGCCCTGTGGAAATTCCTCATTCTCTTGTGGGCCTGTGGAAATTCCACAGTTGCAAATGAATACCCTAATTTCCAGCTCTGTAGTCAGAATGTTCTGGGGATTTTGGTACATGCTTGATCACAGAGACAATCCAACATGCCAGTCGTCTTTAGATTCTCATCTGACCCTGTAAACTAGTGGGTGGAGGGATTGGGGGGAACATATCTCAAACCCCTTCCACAGGAGGGATAATATGCATAATTTCTTAAATAGCACAATTTAATATTAATATATAATAGAATGATGCATACACAAGTACCGTAACTTATCTGCATATGGGAATATGCATTTCAATAAAGGTACAGGATTTAAAAATCAGCCCAGTTTTTGTCTCTGATTGTGGCTAGGGTGTTTTTCTATTTCAGACCAGGATGGGTTCAGTCTTGGTGTCTGTCAATGGCTATGATCCCTACGCACAGGCTGGTGCCCTATCTAACTCCTCTGATACACAACTAGTACAGACAGTTGTCAGTCAAGTAATACAGCGATTGACAGATACTGGACCTCCCCAGGTCTTTGTTCTCAGGTAAGGTTCTAGTATTGAGCAAGATTGAGAAGAGGTGTGGGGGTACTGGACTTTTTGTGTTGGATACAGATAAGTGAAATAAATGTATGTATGGTGTGAAGGATTTGGGGGGATATAAAGCATTTGAATGTGGGATTTTCTTGGGTCCGCGGTTATGGTAACAGAGACCCATTTGCACAGGGAGGACATCACATTATTACCCATGCATAGCCAAGTAACTTCCACTTCTGGGTTTTGTTGGGACTAGGGTAGGATTATTGATAGCTCAAGTTATCAGACAGTTGAGAAGGTATAATTGTGTAAGGTCTCATATACAATATCTGCTCTATCCTGGAATTATTTCTGGGAAGTAGATGCTATAGGGCTAATAGTAATTGGTGATGTGAATGCATTGCACAAGAGGCTCTCCCTGATGGCTCTCCTGTAATTTCAGTGGAAGCAGTGGTAGTGGAAAGAGTTCCTTTCTCAAGTCT
Organism: Scolanthus callimorphus; assembly: GCA_033964015.1. Classification (NCBI taxonomy): domain Eukaryota; kingdom Metazoa; phylum Cnidaria; class Anthozoa; order Actiniaria; family Edwardsiidae; genus Scolanthus; species Scolanthus callimorphus. The sequence continues at coordinate 1,361,453 of CM066921.1, forward strand.
TCTTGCGTCAAATTTTAGAACAAGGTGATGGAGCATTGGAAACTGAAATCAGCAAGGTTGGTGGCTTTACTGTAACCTCATGACAAATTTGATGTTTATCTGCACTGTAAGGGGACTATTAGAAAACCTATGGGCAAAGATTGGATTAGCTAGTGCGTGCCACACATAGGGACTCTGGTGGAATTCAAATCATACAAATATCTGCATGTATTGAATGAGTCTGGTAACTGTAAACACACTGGGGCTTTCAATGCAATGCAGTCATTTAACTTTACCAGGGATCAGTTTCTGTGACTTTGTATCTTCTGTCCTATGAGGAAGAAAACCCAACAGTGAAAAAGTCTTTGCACCACGCTTTCTTTTGTTGTCAAATTGATCCATTGTTCTGGCTGCTCTGATTGGTTAATGGACCGCAAAGGCTCTTGGTTGATATCATAATGGTCCTTAAGAAAGATCTTATAAGATTTTACAAGATTCTGCTTAGGATTTTTACCAAAGTAATTTCTACCCCCTGATATATTCCATTTCTTTCAGTTCATAATGTTGTGAGCAACAACATATTCTTGTATCAGAGAATGTTCCTTTTTTTCAGCATTTCCTTGCCTCATATTGTGTGATGCAGTCACTGAGTTGTGGAAAGACAGTCAACAACTCCAACTCCTCCAGAGTTGTAAGTTGATATTATAATTATTTATGTTAATTTCCAACTGCATATGTATTTTGCTGTGTATTTGTGTGACTTGTATCTCTTTCTTCAGGGCCAACTACTGGAGTTCTATTTCTCAGAAGGAGCCATCAGCAAGACCAAGATGCAGTGTTTCCCCCTTGGTGCAGTAAGTTCACAGATCAGAGTTGTCTCAAAGCTTAAGCTGCTACTCACGTTCAGTTTTGGCATGATGTAATTGTAGCTTTGAAGACAACATGATATTGTTTTTTTTATGCTTTGTCTAGGATGTTTAATTTGTTAACTGACAGGGAAAACCATTTTTCTGTTTCTAGACTAGAATAGTGAATCCTTTTCCTGGTGAAAGAAATTTCCACATCTTTTATCAGTTGCTGTCAGGAATCACCCAAGAGGAAAGAGGTATAGAATGCGAGCTCATTACTTAGTCATCTAGTTGAATGTTTGGTCTGGAAACAAAGACCAAAATGCTGGTCCCATTGGCAACTGATTGGACTCAATTGCCTGATTCCCCCTTTGTTGTAATTCATTGTTGGTGTGCCCCCTTTTTGGCCATTTTTTTCACAGTCCTATATTTTTAAAAATACGTCCATGCAGCCACCTTCCCAAGTAGCGTGAGTGAGATTTAAAATTCCTGTGGGGTGGCTGAGGTCCCACTTGAATTTTTGTCAATGGTTATTACCATTATTGTGTATGTTCTCTTAGATTTGCACATTTTTTTTCAGCCAAGCTTCACTTGCAAGGCTACTCTGTGCACAACCTACACTACCTCAACCAGTCCCCTTTACCCAATGAGGATGAGGAAGTCATTTTCCGAGCAAAGTTTGAGAGATGGAGAGTATGTATTATTTAACAACATTAGTTGTTGAAAATATTAGAAAAAATACTTGCTTACTCAAAAAGACACCTCAAAAGTAAATAGCTGTCAACTCTCCTGCATTAGGCAGGAGTTTCAAGATTTTTAGCCTTGTCTCAGAGTTAAAATTTGCATGATTCGCCTACATTTTTTTGTGTCTCCCACACAACTTTCTTGGATGTTTCTTGTATACTTGTTGTATTTCTTACAAAAGCTCCAGATTTCTAAACCCTGATGGTATGAAAGTATTTTTACAAAATTTCTTTTCGAAATCCAGGATACATTTGTTGTGACAAGGTTAGTTCACTGTTCTTCCATATTGTTGTTTCTGTTCAACCCTAGACATTCCCTTTACTGCCCTTTACTTTTCCCTGGCCATATTAGCCAGGACAATCTATGTTAGGCATTCTCTTCACTGACCATGTTTGTTTTACCTGGTCATATTAGACAGGTTTAGCAACCCTAGGCATCCCTTTTACTGATGTCCTACGAATCCTGGTGGCCATCTTACTTCTTGGTAATGTCCAGTTTGTTGAGGGAGAAGGCATGGAGCTGGACGTCAAAGGCAACAATGGTGAGATCAGTGGCCATCTGCACTGCCATCGGGGGGGGGGGGGAGGGGACAGCGGACCCAGTGTGTGTGGGGGGGGGGGGGGGGGGGGGAGGCCCCCCACATTTCGTCAAGTTTTCAAACATTTTCACTAAACTCAGCCCCCAACCTTGTCATACAATCTTGCTAATGAGCCCCTCTACATTGAAAACTGTTCCACCATCCCTGCACCGACCAGATGTTTTCCTTTCCTTTGAATGCTGACCATTCCAGACATTCCCATATTTTACTAGAGCAGTGCTTTATTCTATACTATTGATTTTCAATGTGTTAGTGCGAAGTTTTACTATCAAAACTTTTTTCATCACCTGTGGGGACGGTGTGTGAAATATTTTTTCGCGGACGTCTACCTAAATCCCATCTTGATGGTTTCTCTCCATAGAAATCAAGGCCGTAGCAGCGCTACTGGGGGTATCCGGAGTTTCGTTATACCGTGGGCTCACAACCAAGACTAAGAACCTTCGCGGTCAGGTGTTCAGATCATTATGCGACCCCGCCACGGTAAGAATCTTTAAAGAAAAAATGCGCTCTCGTCTCTGCTGAATGATCACAGCACAATTTGCGTTGTAACTTTAGAGCGCATTTCAGATGACTGTCGTGAGTAATTTGTTAACACTCCTATGGCGCTATTCACTCTGACGTCATCCAGATATTGATTTAGCTCACAGAACTTAGGGTGTGCTACTCTGAACTCTGCTACTCAATCTACGGTTGGAACATTAGCATTAGAATGGCAATGTTGACAGAGCGAAAACTTAATGCTAAAACACAAAACCACTAGCCAATCAGGAGTGAAAGCCATTCAACAAGAAACCAATAAGGAGGCGGAGTAAGTCAGACTTCCGTTTAGTCATGACGTGAGCATTGGCGCGTTTTGATTTACTTCGCAATGTGATTGGCCGAAAGACGAAGCCAGTCTGGCATACTTTTGGCAGTCTTCTGAAAACCCCTCTCTAAACAGTGACTAGCACTATAGGTCATATGAAATAGTCATCCAAGAGTTATGCGTAGACCATAGTGGCGCGCAATGGATTGAGGGGCGAGGTGCGCAAAGGTTTGTGGACCGGGTGAAAGAAGACAAAGCAGGGTAATCAGGTTTTCACCGCCCTATACCAGTAACAGTTCAGTAACGCAATACCAGTAACAGTTCAGTAACGCAATACCAGTAACAGTTCAGTAACGCAATACCAGTAACAGTTCAGTAATGCAATACCAGTAACAGTTCAGTAACGCAATACCAGTAACAGTTCAGTAACGCAATACCAGTAACAGTTCAGTAACGCAAAACGCAGTAATAAAAAGAAACACAAGTAACAATTGAGTACGAGCCTGTGCGTAGACGCTGTATAATTGTTCTCATTCTTGACATTACAGGCAAATCAGAACCGAGACTCACTCGCGATGGCACTTTATCTCCGAACCCTTGCGGCGATTGTACGACGGATCAACAGCTTCAAGCGTTCCGCCGCTAGCTCATCATCGCTACTAAATGGTTCCCCTCAGGGGTCCTCTGAGTCAGTACGCTCTGGAACCCCCTCGCCAAGCACTCCAGACGCCGCGACTAAAGCTGCCTACACAAACGGCATTTTAACCACGCCTCCACAAGGTATACAATACAATGTCAATGTGTGTTTGTTTTGTAAAGCGAATCAACTATTAGGCCCTGGGCGGGCTACAACCGGGCTTTATGCGGCCATACACGCGTTTGTGCGTACAGCTATTTCACTTGCACTACTAGTCAAGCGAAACACAAGTTCATAACGCGAACGTTGTCTTTGGTTGTGACTTGAGCGATCGATTTGGCAGATTACTAAAGTTATCGTAGATTTCCAATGGTGACAAGAGTCTTTGAGGTTTTGAATAGCTTTTGGAATAGAGCGTATGACTGTGAAAAGTACCACGACAAAGTTGTGCCGCGCCGCGACCGTGACACGCCGCGACTACGCGATTTCATTCCGTATCTACACAGCAGCCCATGTTTTTACGTGCCGCGCCGCGACCGTGACACACCCGACGCGATTTCATTCCGTACATACAGCAGCCCATGTTTTTAGATTTGAGCCAATCAGAACGCACGTTATATCGTAGCTATACCATAAACTGCTTTCAAATCTCACATTCAGGTCAACCTGCCTGGGCAACACCTAATGGCGCTCACGGTCAGTCAGATGGAGCCAGCGGTCTTGTCGCTATAATGGACATGTTTGGCTTTGAGATGAGTGAGGTATGAGTTTGCACGCGTTCAGTGTATGAATATTACATGCTCTTGCTGATGACCATTTAAGTGGCGATTTAAGCAACGCTATTACTGACGAATTGTTTTATATTTGAATTTGCTCCACGAAAGGGGCCGGCATACTAAATCCTCGTAAAATGATCAACCAGGCGGTGGGTTTGTATAGAAATGTGCTCAAGGAGTTTCGCCCCTTATGCGAAACTTTCACTTTGGATAGTGAAAATATAGAGACCAAAAATTGCAAATTTCCTACAGCAAATACAGTAAATGTATGGGAAATCTTCCGAAAAGGGGATGCCTCGCTCCCCCCCCCCCATTCCTAAATCGGCCCCTCACGTTTGCGTGGTTATATTTGTAAAGGTGAACCGGCTGGAGCAGATATGCGTGAACCTGTGCTCAGAGACCATCCAGCACTTCTACAACACGCACATCTTCAAAAGCACCGAAGAACACTGCAGGTACAGTAGAATGTGGGGAATAGTGGTACAAGTGAAGGCGATAGCTGCTCCATGAGTCATGTGATGACTGATGATGATGATGATGATGATGATTGTAAACGAACAGATAGGATGTACCTCGCTGGTGATAACAAAGGTCATGGATTATCTTCCTTACGACGCATCTCAAAAATAATCCTTGTTATGGTTTCAGAGAGGAGGGAGTGCTAGACGAAGATGAAATTGACTATGTCGATATCGCTGCCTGTATAGAACTTCTTACCTGTCAGGTTGGAATTTTAGCCATTGCTATCAACTGAAAATTGCTGAGTGTCTACTGATCAGTGCTGAAAATTCGGTGCTTAGGAGAACAATAGAAAAGTTGAATGGGCAAGTTAGACTGGTTAGGCCTCAGCCTTACACTTACCAATATGTCAGAGCGCGATATAATTGAATGGAAGCGGAAAAAACACGCACTCTAAACTTAGCCTCCCCGCAGGCTGCTCTTTGTTTCTTGTGTAGAGCACACCGGGAATGTTGGCTCTCAGAGCACGCCGGGAATATTAGCTTGCCTTGTGGCTCATCGCGCACATTTGTGTGGGATTCCTGCACACTCTCGTTTTTTGTGGGGTTCCTGTGGTGTACACGAAAGCTCTCAAAAAAGAAGCTCCAAAGTCCAACCAAAAACAGCCTCAAAACAACGTGCGCGCTTTTGCCACAGGAAGCCCGCCGCGTGTGCAGAGGCGTTAGTCCGCCGGCACATACCTAATAAAGAAAGCATTTAGAAAACGAAACCCTCACCAGAAACAAAGAGAACCTGTGAGCAGGCTACTCTAAGCTTAGCTTTATGATTCCTGTTCCACGTTTTCATGTCTTGTTTTTCCTTTTTTCCAGCGAGCTGGTATCCTTACACTGCTTGACAAAGAGAGTCTATTCGCCAGGTATAAGCACATAGATTGTAAACTTTGTGTATTTTGTTGTATCGCTCATGACAGTTATCTATGTTCTGTAGGGGAACTCCTCAAGGATTTCTCCAGAAAGTTCGTTCCCACCACGCTGATAGTGAATGGTAAGATATAAGGACAACACCGAGATTGTAAGGGGAAGATTCAATGGAACAATGAGTTTCTGTTTCATGTTTCAGCTTCTACGATCCAGATCCAAACGGTTCGCTCTTTGCCGTTTGCCATTACGCCGGCAATGTGAGTATTCTTCTGTCCTTGGCTGCATAAATCACTCATGTTTGTAAATTGCTTTCCCTTTCCCTTTCCCTTTCCCTTTCCCTTTCCCTTTCCCTTTCCCTTTCCCTTTCCCTTTCCCTTTCCCTTTCCCTTTCCCTTTCCCTTTCCCTTTCCCTTTCCCTTTCCCTTTCCCTTTCCCTTTCCCTTTCCCTTTCCCTTTCCCTTTTCCCTTTCCCTTTCCCTTCCCTTTCCCTTTCCCTTTCCCTTTCCCTTTCCCTTTCCCTTTCCCTTTCCCTTTCCCTTTCCCTTTCCCTTTCCCTTTCCCTTCCCTTTCCCTTTCCCTTCCCCCCTTTCCCTTTCCCTTTCCCTTTCCCTTTCCCTTTCCCTTTCCCTTTCCCTTTCCTTTCCCTTTCCCTTTCCCTTTCCCTTTCCCTTTCCCTTTCCCTTTCCCTTTCCCTTTCCCTTTCCCTTTCCCTTTCCCTTCCCTTTCCCTTTCCCTTTCCCTTTCCCTTTCCCTTTCCCTTTCCCTTTCCCTTTCCTTTCCCTTTCCCTTTCCCTTTCCCTTTCCCTTTCCCTTTCCCTTCCCTTTCCCTTTCCCTTTCCCTTTCCCTTTTCCCTTTCCCTTTCCCTTTCCCTTTCCCTTTCCCTTTCCCTTTCCCTTTCCCTTTCCCTTTCCCTTTCCCTTTCCCTTTCCCTTTCCCTTTCCTTTCCCTTTCCCTTCCCTTTCCCTTTCCTTTCCCTTCCCCTTCCCCTTTCCCCTTCCCCTTTCCTGTGTGGGTATCAGAGCTTTTGGTCAGTCATATCGCTCATGTCGTAAAATAGCGACCAAGAAACTCCAGAATGGATCTGTTTGACTAGTGCAATTTGTTCTTCTAGCCAAACATGTAATATTAATTATTTCATTTTTGGCCACAGGTCATGTATGATTCCCGCACTCTTCTGGACACCAATCGCGATTCAATCCAGATGATATCGTGTGTGTCTTTTCCAGACAGGTTAGATCTTACTTCAGTGTTCAGTGGTGAGACCACTACTAGTAACCCACTACACTGGAGCCACGGTCCCGTTGCGTTGATCTCGATAATCTCGCTGTCCGCGGAGCTCGTAATGCCCTAAATTAGGTTGTGAAAGTTGAATGAATTCAGATACTTATAGAAAGGGAGAGAATGACAGAGAAGCGACTTGAATGCGTTTTGTAGGACATACTGCTCTTTCAAAAAAATATATATATATTTTTGTTTTTCAGTAAGAGAGAGCCTGCTAAATTTGACCAGTGAGGGTATATCATGTGGCACAAACATGTTTCTCTTAAAAAAATACTTTGTTCATTTGAGTGTTTACCTGTGAGAGAGAGCCTGCTTTGTTTTACCGGTCGGGGTATACCATGCTGCTCAAACATGTTTTTCTCTCAACAGAACTGTAACTTCGGCTTCGCCACCCATCTATTCACAAGTGACCTGAAAACCCAACAAGGACAAACAGCCTCACCTAAGGGAGCACTATACAGGATCTCCCCCACCCAGGGACCCGAACCAAGCAGGCAAGGAACAAGCGAACTTGATAGTGGACGAGAGTGCAAATGTAGTATGCAACCTGTCACTCCCTTTCTCCATGAGCCTACTCTGTTTTGAAAACTGGACGGAGTCTCTGAGAGTAAACGAACCGGGAGTCCTAGATTCTAGGACAGTTTTTCATTGTTTTCCTGGGAAACCACTGACCATGTAGCCAATTGGATTTGTCTCTCGATGGTAGAAGATCAGAGCCGCGTGACCTTCAGTATCTCCGAGGAGCTACTGAGGAGCTCTGGGAACTCTACCTTTGTTACTCCTCATTCCTCACTTATCCTAGAACAATTCTCTCTCTCGTCCAAGGCACAGGGCATTTCAAACCCATCCATGGGAAAAGCTGAATTTCCCAAAGCACACGCATGGGAAGTGTTCGGAATTCACATGGATAGCCATGGGAAATCCGAACACTTCCCATTCTTCTACCATAGGAAACTCAGCTTTTCCTATGGAGGGGATTCTGCAGAAATCCCCTGTGAGAGCTGTCGTGAATACGATCTCCGTTTTCCCGCTTGCCATCAACCTTAACCCGTCTGACGAGTTAGTTATAGCGAACTTGCAATCTGGCGAAATTTATCTGGTTCAGTCACTCAATACATGTCAATAAATGTGTGTGATAAATAAATCCATGCTATAACTGGCTATTAATATTGTGTTTTTCGATTTTCTATCAGTTCTCCGAGTATCGCTGACTTACCTCCTTCGACATTCTCGCAAGATTTTCAGGTAAATAAATGCAGCCATAGTCACCGGCGTACTGGACGGGCCCCTGTGACGGGTAGGGAGAAGATAGGAAGTGCGACGTCACAGGACTAGGCCCAACCCTCGTGCTTCCTCACGGTTAATCTCCGAGCACAGGACGCCCGCTCAAAACACCAGAGACTAGGCTACTGGATTTGAATTTCGCAGACAATTTTCCATTGAAAAGATTATTTTAAAGGTTTCTATATATTCTCGTGTCTGTTACATTTTGTTTTGCAGGGCAAATTAGACGGGCTACTGAAAACACTTGTCCCTGCTCAACCAGTCTTTATCAGGTGCATCAAGGTATAGGCGGATTTATTGTGACGTCAGTGTTTACATATTTGAAGCATCCGTGAAAATCAGCAAGCGTGACGGAGCTACAAAAAGAATTGTTCTGAATTTCAATAGCGCCTGATGAATGAAGCGTAATTAGAAAGTTTTACGTTCGTCATTCAAATTATGAGCGCATGGCGATAAGTTCAATTTACAGAAAACATGAGGGTAATGAGCTTCTTGCCACCAAAGAAATTCAGGGCTATTGAAAATGCCTCTTTGCTCTTGAAAAATGTAATAAATATGTTCGCGATGAAATAATTACTATTCCTAAGAACTTATTGACGTTTACGTTTGTTTTGGAGGCTGTACGCAGGTTTTTTGAAAATGAGTGGATTGCTGTGTGGCAAACGACTCATTATCCCACATATTTTCACCAAAATGAACATTTAACTACGTCATTACAACTGAATGTTGAACCTTCAAATTTTCAGAGTAGGTTTAATTTGCTGTCCGCTATTCATATTCAGTGCTGATTATTTCGAGTTCCTTCAAACATTCTGAATCTAGACCCTGCTTATGCAAATGAGCCCAAACTGTAAACACGAAATCCCCTATATGACTTAAAACAAGATTGACGATTAAACGCTCTGATTATACTTTCTGACCCAAGCAACATTCTACGTTCTAAAAGCTAAAACAAAACGTTAACGGCGGAAACTCGGATGTTTTTTTGCGGCAAGTGTGCTATAATACGTAGTCTCTCGTTGGATATTTGGCACTAAATAACTGTTCTAGAATGCTTGATCAGCACCTCATATGATGTAACCGCACTTGATGTATTAGAATAAAGTGCGCACGCAAGCATCTCCTTGAAAGGATAGTATCTTACGTGTTAACTCTAAATATGTGTTAACTTTCCTTAGGCCAATAACAAAGAAGAACCTGGAACTTTTGATCGAGAGGTTGTCAACCATCAGCTCCGAGTGCTACAAGTATTCGAGACTCTACAGCTCTCCAGTCAGGTAAACTTACCGCATGTAACTCCACACTAGGTATTACATGGATCCCTGTGGTATCGTGATGTGACGTCATACCGCGAGCTCACCCAAGAGTTACAACCTAGAATCTGGGGTTCTGACCGGGCTCCCTGTGGTTAGGTTGGAGGAACCCAGCTCGCCCAACCCTCGCGCTTCCGACACCGACACCGAATACGCTGAGTAACATATCAAGAAGATTTCGGCTAATACTGTCGAATTGACGACGTTGCAAAACGTCCTTATTAGGAAATCCCCCTTACTTATTTGGAAGGTCTGTATAAGTATTTTCCCCATATCTTAGGGCATGTAGCTGAAAAACTCACCAAAACTTGCAGACGTTCGAGAAACATCGTTCTCTTGGTCGCCATTTTGTTTCGAGATTTAAAAATACCACAGGCAGCCCGCACGGATTCGTAAAAAACGAGAGGACTTTCTTGACATGCAGTCTTCAAGCTTCACTTGTTTACTGACAAGCTAAGCCGTGTGTCAGTAAATAATGCGTATTGTAAATCAGTGAAAACACCGAATGAAGTTTACAACAAATCCCGAAAAATCGCAGCGCGCGAATCAGCCATATAGACCACAGAAGATGAAAATTGTTGAGTGAAAATATTTTGTTTCTCTCTTTCCAGGCTTTGCTCATCACTCACGATTCCAGATATTTATTCAGAAGTACGGGTGTCTTTGCCCGAGTGGAAATCTGGACTTGGAGGAAGCTGGACTGGAACATTGCAGAGTCATGTTAGAGTCACAACTTGAGTCAGCGGATAGGACAACAGCAGAGAGTCTGTTAGGATCCTGGACTCTGGGCAAGAAATATGTCTTTTATAGGTAAATAGTCTGTCCGTCCGTCCGTCCGTCTGTCTGTCTCTCTGTCTGCCATGTCTTTCGATATGTCAGTCCGTCGTCTGTCTTTCTTTCTGTCTGTAATGACTTAATTCAGCTTGAAGTCGCCTTCTGTTCTTGTCTGTTTATCCGTCTGTCTGCATGTCTGTCCGTCATCTGACTGTCTCTCTTTTGTTGGTCTTTCTTTGCGTCTGCATGTTTTCATCAATAAAATACGTTTGATCTCCCCCTTTGTTGCTTTTACAATGTAGCGAGACCATGAAACAGCATCTGGACTCTGCGCGTGACAAAAGGATGCAAGCCGCTGTGACGACACTCCAGGCTCATGTTCGTCGGTGGATCAGCGAGAAACAGTGGCCAGGCCTGCGGCGCTCGCTTGAGATGCAGAGAAAGGCGCGGTCAGGGCATCTGAGAACCAACATCAAGTAAGAGCCATGTTGGTATTTTGGCGCGTTTACAATCAAATCTGAAAACCTGAAAAGTCTCCCGGTGAAAATCTTGGTTCATGGCAGGTATGGCGGCTATATGGTGTAGGAGGTCGTGCGTGCGACTCCATAAGGAAACACAGAGATATAGGGCTCGAAATCAGAAATTATTATGTCGTAATTTTAAGCCCCATACCAACATTATAGGCGTATTCATCAACAATCTAGTCGTAAATCCATGGAAAACACTGCATGTCGCTATTTTACACCTATAGAGCGGATTTCACATGACCGTCGTGACTTTTTATGTAATTGCGATTGCTTGGCGTTCTCATTGGCTACTCGTTTTTCTCAGCCAATCAAATTCTGCTGTAAATGCAGTTGTGTAATTGGGGAAACCCCGATAAAACGGGTCAAAGATGCCAAGGTGTTAGGAGTGCATATCGATGAGTCCCTTACCTGGAATAAACATATAGAAGAGATATCCAAGAAAATTTCGGGAGGAATCAGTGCCTTGAAACGTCTAAGAGAATTTGCAAATCGTGATATCCTCATTTCTGTTTATAATGCACTGGTCCTTCCTCATTTGATTATTGCTGTGAGGTGTGGGACTCATTGGGTAGTGTGTTGGCTCAAAGGCTGCAAGGACTCCAAAATAGATGTGCCAGGGTGATTATGCATTATAAAAATGAAACTGGCCAATCTCAATTGGCAATGGATCATTTAGGGTGGAGACCATTGAACGAACGCAGGACTCACATCTTGGCTAGACAAATGTTTAAGGTTTTGAATCACATGGCACCAACACGGCTCACAAGTATTTTTAGGGGTTCTTACTCTGAGGGCAATTATAACCTAAGAAATTCAGACAACAAACTTGCCCTCCCCCTTCCAAAGACCGAATTCTTGAAAAAGAGCTTTTCATATAATGGTGCAAAAGTATGGAATTCCTTATCGAATGATCTTCGAAGCTGTGAGTCTATCAATGCCTTCAATGGTCTCCTAGGTCAATGAGTCAACCCATGGCCAATATCTATATCTATATCTATATCTTTTTTTTTCTTTCTTCAATTATTTATTACATAGTTTTTCATATTATAGTATATTTTTGTAAATAGATGTATATAGGACTACATAGACAAAGCTATTTATTGTAATTTTGTATTATATTTCCTAGAATATTATTGTAATTTCACATTTTTGTATTATACCCACGCCCCTATTGGAAATCAGCCTTTGTGTTGAATAGGCCAGCGTGGTAAATAAAGTTTACCTACCTACCTACCTACCTGTTATTGGCTGAGAAGAAAGCCATTCAGGTGCAAGTTGTGATTTCTCTTGATTCTGATTGGCTAGCGATTGCCTAATTGCAATTGTTTTCACGACGGTCATGTGAAATCCGCTCTATGACTTGTTAGCCGTATTTACACCAGTATTGGGCGCGTAATTCTCAGCCCGAGATGTCCTTATCTTCAGGAAAGTCTCAGTACCCGGCAGACCAGGTTCGGTTTTTTGTTTGTTCAGTAGAAACTTCAGTAGAAACTTCCCTCCTTTATTAATTGATGCCGTTGTTCTTCAGATCCAGCCGACCGCCCTTAGTACCAACTGACAGGGAGCTGAGGGTTGATACCAAGACCGCGGAACAGACTTGTTGTTTATACGGCCTTGAAATGGTAGGACTTGCATTACTAGCATTCACAATTCAGGTTATCCCCGCAAACCGAGACGCTCACTGCCTTTCACTTGCCACAAAAGGTGAATGCCCCAATCACAACGATTTTTTGTTGCATCGCCAAGCGCAGCGTTCGTGGCATTCCCGCTTTTCCCTTTAAATATCTATTTCAGTATCATACTCGTATTATCATCGGCATTATAATCAACATCATCATTAGCATCGTTATCATCATAAGTAACACAGTAACAGCAACTATTTATTTGTCTACACGGCAACTGTACCATCATCATCATCAATCATCACCACCAGCAGCAGCATCAGCATCGTTATCATCAATAGTAATAAATACAGTAGCAGCATCCATTTATTTGTCTACACGGCAACTGTACCACCTACATCATCTTCACCCTCATCATCATCATTTTTAATCATTAGTAGCAATGATTTATTTATTGGCAAATTATTTTGATTGGGCGATAATTTACTGATTTCTTGTACATGTGCATGCAGGACACCCCTCCCCCTGTCCCAAAGAGTCGACTTTATACCGTCAAAGGGAACGTAAAGATGGGATTTCCCCAGACGCGAATCATGAAGCAAGACTTACCAGGTATGGCATCTGTGTCAGCCGCCATTTTGACAACATAGCAACATACCAAGTCGGAGCAAACATCCATTTCCATCGGCTGATTTAGGGAATGCAGAGCAATTTTCTCGATTGAATTTGCTAAATCAAATCTGAAACTTTGTTTTTAGATGTTTATTTCTACACGTAATTCTTCTTCTAATATCGAACAAAAACAATAACAAAGGAGTGGCTGACACGGGCTCTTTAATGATTCTACAATACATGGGTGTCCCCGCCAGTGTTCGTGACCCCATGTATGGGGATCCTCTACGTCAAATATCTTTCTTGGCGAAGCTGAATAAATAAAAGATGCAATGTGTTTTGTCACTTATTCACCATTTCGGCACTAGCTTCCGTGCAGTGTACATTATGTGTATAAAACATCGCTCGCAACCCAGTACTCGCAAGTGCTGGGTTGACACGATAATTTCGTTCTTAGTTACCCCCATTAATGCGCTACAACAGACATTGTAACTGTGCAACCTTGTCTGAAATATGTGTATACTTTCCTCTGTGCTTTAGGAAATGACGGTGAGCTGCTGCTACGAAAGGGTGAGGCAGTCAAGGTAGTGAGCGCGTCACGGAAAAGAGGTTTCCTTATTGTAGAACACGAGAATGGCTCCACTATACAAGTGCCCTACCAGCTCATGGAACTCAAGGTATCAAGTCCATTGCGTGACAAGTGTTATTTATGATTGCGTAACATTTTTGATGTGCGTTGCGTGACATTTACGGTGTGCATTGCGTGGCATTTACGATGTGCATTGCGCAACATTTACGATTTGCGTTGTGACATTTACGTTGCGTGACATTTATGATTTGCGTTGTGTGACATATGTACGATGTACGTTGCTTGACATTTACGATTTGCATTGCGCGATATTTACGATGTACGTTGCGTGACATTTACGATGTGTGTTGCGTGCCATTTACGATTTGCGTTGTGTGACATTTACAGTGTGCCTTGCGTGACATTTACAATGTGCGTTGCGTGACATTTACAATGTGCATTGCGCGACATTTACGATGTTCATTGTGTGACATTTGCGATGTGTGTTGCGTGACATTTACGATGTGTGTTGTGTGATATTTACGATGTGCGTTGCGTGAGAGTACTATGACCTTTAGGGAAGTAGTCAAAACATTTGCCCGGTGGGGTAATGTATGCCGCAGCCAACCTTGTTTTAGGAAAAATGGCCGTTTTTCACTGCGAATATCTCGTAAAATAATAAATGAATACAAACGATTGGCTCAGCACCATCGTCTTTATAGCGAGAGCAATACATCCATGCAATAACATCCAACATCCCTTACTTGTACACGGAGAAAATGGGCATTGAAAAAACGGGTGGGTAGGTACAACCTACAACCTACAACCTCCCGTCATAAAATCGGGTTCCATTCGAGTACAAATGTTTTGACCGCTTCCCTTATTAGGGTTTTCTATAGGCAGAGCGTAGGTTTATTTATATTACGTTGAGCCTATTTTTCGTCAAAACCTTTTCCATTCTGTCCACCCAGCAACTGCAGCGAGAAAGAAATGGACGGTAATGTCCCAAAGCTCAGACTCAACTTCGACGTTTAAAAAATTCCAAGTGCAACATCATGCAACACAACATATTTTGGACTAAAAATGAAAACCAGAATGCTCAGTCTTTCTAAACGAAGAGACTCTCCATTGCCCTACCTCCTGTTTGCGAAATCCGAAAGAAAAATGTTTATAAGACGTTTTGAAGGGGGATCTGAATTCCTGGGTGGTCCGAGTGAACAATTCCTGACGCCAAAAAACAACGAGCAAAACTGACGATATTTTTGCGATGAAATATCCCCGAAATATCCTACTGACTTCGTGTGTTTCTGATTTTAGCCTTCGCCAAATCCTTCTCCGAGATGACCAAAGTGAAAATATTGATGCAATCAGGTAAGTGGGAGAAAGAGGAATGGGAAAGATCCTAAGCTTGTTTCAGAATATAAATTCTATGGGTTTTTAGTTCTCGATTTGTAGTACAACTAAGGCAAAGCGACAGCGAATGAAGACCCGCTTTCTTGTTAACCACCATATAAGTAAAGGTTAAGTATTTCGCCCATAGTCCAAGACCAAACGTTGCTAGATTGCTTGAACAATACTTTGAAGATCACAAAATATACCCAGTGGCGCTTAAAACCCAGTGGCGCTTAAAACTAAAATAATATATTTCTGATTTTTAGAACGCGTCAACCTTGGTTATTGAATCACCATTACTGAACACGACTAGTTTAAATTTGAATCAGAAAATAAGTTATATAATCACAAGAATAGAAAGCCAAGTATTTAGCAAAAATGTTTGTACACTTTTATAAAAAAAAAACTACGTATAAGATATAGAATAGCCAGCGCTAAATCTTTTTATGAGCGAAAACTTGCATGTATGTGGCATGAACCTCTGTGCACATTGATACCCCACATCTTGTACATTTAGAATAGACAGTCAATTAGCAAAGGCCATTTTGTACAGGTTTATAAAAGACTATGTACAAAATAAAGAATATCCAGTCCTTAATATTTCTTGTACGAGAAAAAATACACAACTCAGCAAAAGTTCTAACTCGCATGCTCTATATGGCATGGTTTTAATTATTTTCGTCTCTAGTTAATTTAATTGTATACAAAATATTGCCTTGCGTGCCACGAAAAAGTATCTTAGCACTCTCATATCGTGCAGATTTTGAGAAACTTTTTTGTCAGCCATGTTTTCGAAAGAGTGAATGTGGTTGCAAATCCCTAACAGGTTGCCGTTATGAATAATTTAAACGCTGCCATTTGTCGGACTGATTTCTTGTAAGCTCCATTCGGTGTCGGCCCGATACTGAAAATTTGTGACAACGCAGAACATTTTTAATGTCTGAGCCCGATTTTCCTTCGGACAAACCAAACAAGTCATGCTCAAAAAATCAGTCGACCCTACGACAAATCAGCCTTGAAACTGCAACAGATTCTTCGTATAGGGTCCGATTTTTCTTGGAACAACTCACTCAAATATGTCGCGCCGCGGCTCAAACTACAATCGGAACGAGGAATGAGAGCTGGTAAATCATCTATAAGACTGCTAATGTAATAAGAGGCCTTTTGCGCGTGACCCGATCATCCATAAATTGAGCAACTTTCGCCCAAATGATGCTCAGATATGAAAAGAGCATATTGATTTTAGTAAAGATCCCAAATTTCAGCAAGCTACAATGCAAACTCAAAGAATGGGATCAAAAATTAAACTTGCTCCTGTTTTTTTCGCGTATGCATCGTAGAGAGCTGAAACTCTGGCTTTTTTCTAAAATCACCATGCTCTTTTCATTTCTGGGCATCATTTGGGTGAAGTGCAAAAGGCTTTTTGTGCACTTTGTACATAGACCTATAGTTAAACTAAGAAAATATGCATGCCCAATGTCGTCATTTTATTGCTATTAGTAAGTTATTAAGACTAATATATCATAATATATTTACTGACAGTACATGTATATTAACTAACTGTATACACATTTTGTACGGTCGCATGTCATAGAATCGCAGTGGTTATGGCAAACGATCCTGACTAAATATTGTATCATTTCTTTGTATTGCCCCTAATAAATGAATTAAATCCATTCTTATTTAAATCCCCCTGAAATAATACTTTAAGTTGTCCATTAAAACGCATTTAAAAGCCTAAAGTTGCCTTAAAACGCCCTAGAATGCCTAAAAAGGTAGCGGTCCATCCCCTCATTTTTCCGGCCTTAAAACGCCTTAAAATACTGAATGTCGCAGTAAACAATCGGCGACTTTAGGACCCGGGGTAGGCATTTGCTTATATTGGGTATGTTAGAGATGTTTGTAGCAGAGTTCTACCATATTTGTTCAACTTCGTTTTGCATGTAAATCACTTTTTTATTATTCTACTACGATGTTTTGTTGTTCTTCAACCCGAAACAGTTCAATTTCATTTTTATCCAACAAAGATGTTTTTTTCTTTTTCTTTACCACTCAGACCACTGTATGCATTGCTACGCGACCTCAAAATTCAATGTTGCGATGGGCGACTGGTGATTTTTAGCTGTCAATCAAACCAAAACGCTGGATTCGGCCTCTTCAGTGGGTCGAAATAGATTGACAAATCATCCAAAACTGTTCTAAGCTATCCTTTGTCTTCCTTGCCTCGAAAGTTTAACTTTCTGGTTCAAGAAAATTGACATTAAAGTTTTCCTGCGTAAAATCGCCAATCGCAACAGTGAATTTTGAGGTCGCGTAGCAATGTATATGGTGGTAACAAATACTTATCATAAAGATGACCAATTTTTATTCCATTACTCAAAATCCATATGGACTTATATAGTACCCTCAATTGTATTTTCATCCAACAAAGGATGTTCTTCTTTCTTTTCCCTTAGCAAATACTCATCATGTCAAATACTCATAACGCATAAGGATGACCACTTTTTATTCAATAACTCAAAATCCAGATGGATCTATCCCTAGAGAGAAGTTTTCCAATCGAAGAATGTTCCAGATTTCGTAACCTGTATCCTGCAGGTTCATTGAAAGCAGATGCCTTGTGTCCCTAGGAATATCCCCTAGGCAACTTTTCCTGTTTTCCCGACACACCTGCCTCTACAATACCACCCTACATGCAGTACGTTTTATTGATTAGATTTTGGAATTATTATCGAAGACAATCGATATATAGCTCCCCTGGAAATTATCTGCCCGTTCATTTTGAAGTACAGTGGATTATATAAGAACGTCAGGCTGAAATTTGTCATTTTAGATACCTGAGAACCTTACAGTAATATATATGGAAGTTTATTGAGGCTGACCCTGAAATGAGCTGTTCTTATATGTGGGTGATTACTGTATCTCTATTCTTTTTTACTTAATTTTACTATAAACAAAGGAACTCGGCAACTGGTTCTCTTGTCCTGAGTCAGTATTGATACATGTCTAAAAACAATTTGTAGCAGTCATTTTATTGCAATCTATTGAATACAAATCTTTGAATTAAACACAAGTTTAGACACAACAGTAGCCATTTATTCTGAGTCCATCTGCCCACGAAATAAATTCCAAGTAAATAAAACACAGAAAATATTTTTTCAGCGTTTCATTAAAGAACCACCTTTTGAATAATTTGGTTTGATACCAAGATACGATACAGGTGATTCGAAAACTCGCTATTCGATCGATAAAGCACCATAGGGTTTCCTAAAGTTTGGCGAATAAAGACAACTTTTTTGTTTTCACAGCTGAAACATTTGGAGATTTTAAGTAGCTACAATAGTTCACTTTGCTTTTTATAAAGCTGCACTTTCTGGCTGTCGAATAAATTAAATTATTTTTTCTGGCTAACAAATACATCACGCTAAAATCAGAATCGAGCTTTTTAACATTTCTTTTTTCTTCTGTGAAAATTTTCATCGGTCTGAAAAACGCACACTTGCAAGGATAGCGGACCAATTTCAATTGCCTTTCCCAGGTTTCATTCCTTGTTTTTTACGTGTCTGTGTAGCAGCTCTTTCTCCGGATATATAATAATAGCTTTCGTTTAACCTCTATTGTAGTGACAGAGCAGCTTTGAAAACTATTTTTCTCATCAATAAGTTAATATCCTGTTTTGGAAATAAATTGTACTCACTCGCGTCCGCTACATTTTTGTTCCTTCTTGTAACTCCCACCGTGTTCCTTTCTTTTCTGTCCTGTCTTTTCAGTTACGCGAATTAGGTTCCAATAACCTGTTTGAGTACAATAAAATTATTTTTTAATAATCCGTCCAGTCCCAGGTGGTTCGATTTGCGAGTATTGTGAGATAAATGGCTGACGAAAACAGAAGGAAGTTTTAGACATAACATTATATGGAAGAGAAATTGCATCATTATCTTTGAACAGTTTTCAAAAATTCGTACCCCTACTTCCTGAAGTAAACTACCTAGGGACATGGGAAGGAGTCAATTGGCCAATAAAATTGGTTGACGGTACTCTTTAGCATGTACATGTTAACAAATCTCTGCATATTTACAACTTCTGCAAGCGCTTCTGACTTACGGTACTTTGCTAAATTCCACTAGAAAACGATAAAATTGTTATGTTGTCAGGGCTGGAAATTGAGAAAACTCGACTCGTTCTAAAATTTTAGTCACAAAATCCAAATTTTTAGTCGCAATGTTTTAGAGCATGAAACTCTCGTGAAACTCCACGGCAGTTGTCAACTCCAAAGCTAGCTTAATTCTTACGCGCGCGTTGATTGGCTAAGTACGAGTGAGATTTAAATAAAAGTGGAATTCAATGGTTAAAAGCTGAATTCGACAAAAACACAGCACAGGCTACCCGCGCGCAAAGAAAGTTCTAAGCTTGAATTATTTCAATGAAATAATTTCAAATCTTTTTGCTATGGGATTCAAGAAAAATTCATTACTCGACTCGTGAATTCCACGGTAAATATCACGCGAAAAATGATGTTTTATCGTGGAATTCACCCGTCTTGCGATTAATTTATCTGTATATATATATATTTTTTTTTTGCTAAAAGGAGGATTCAGTCGCAAAAGTTATGTTGTCAGGGCTGGAATTGAGAAAACTCGACTCGTTCTAAAATTTTAGTCACAAAATCCAAATTTTTAGTCGCAATGTTTTAGAGCATGAAACTCTCGTGAAACTCCACGGCAGTTGTCAACTCCAAAGCTAGCTTAATTCTTACGCGCGCGTTGATTGGCTAAGTACGAGTGAGATTTAAATAAAAGTGGAATTCAATGGTAAAAGCTGAATTCGACAAAAACACAGCACAGGCTACCCGCGCGCAAAGAAAGTTCTAAGCTTGAATTATTTCAATGAAATAATTTCAAATCTTTTTGCTATGGGATTCAAGAAAAATTCATTACTCGACTCGTGAATTCCACGGTAAATATCACGCGAAAAATGATGTTTTATCGTGGAATTCACCGTCTTGCGATTAATTTATCTGTATATATATATATATATTTTTTTTTTGCTAAAAAGGAGGATTCAGTCGCAAAAGCCGCGACTCATAAAGGCCGCGATTTCCAGCCCTGTTGTAAGGAATGTTTTTCCGTCAAATTTTTATAAAAAAGCAAACGTTGAAACTGAATAATAAATCTTTTTGCGAATATAGTAAACATATAACATGCTCTGTTTAATCCACAAGGCATTTTTTTGCATAACGTGGATTGCAGTTTAAATTCTCAGGAACGCTTCATTCTTGTTTACATGCCGCAGCATGTAGTAGTCACGTGTTGAATCTAAAATACCCCGAAATGAAGTGTTTCGTATCCAGTACGTCATTATTGATGTTTGCAGTGGTTTTAAAAACATGGAATCAGGATCGTGAGCCCCTAATCCTTTCCCACAAATATTTGTCAGGGCAGAGGCAAAACTAACCCATCACTCAATAGCTTAGCAAACTTGTTTGCAGTAAATATTTTGAACTAATGTTTATTAACGTTACACAGAATAATGAGATGCTTGGGAACTCCGGGGAAGAAGTTAGATTTCAGGGTGAAAAATATCATGAAATACTTTCCCGTGTATGTTCATAAAACACTTCTAAGTAGCTACTAATTTAAGGAATAATTCAACCAAAGTTAATGTAATTAAGAGAGATTTTACCAGGATTCGAGCAATTTTGACAAAAAATGGCCGGAAATCTGTTTACTCAAAAGTGTATAACTTCCTTGGCTTGATTTCCGTTTGTTTTGGAATAAGTAAATGTTCGTCACGAAACAATAATAGAAAGCAGAGAAATTAAATTTCAAACTTCTCCACCTGGAATGCTGTACTATAGGAAAATTCCATATCACGTGCGCACAGATGACGTCACACTAATTAAAAACTCAGACAAACAAATATACTTGTCTCCAATTTTCTCAGTTTTCTCTCATTATAGCAAGCTTTTTATGTACTCCTACCCTGGCTCGTCCATATTTCGAGCCCGATCCTTCTGAATGGGATTTCAGAGGGATTGTTTGTCTGAGTTATTCTATACAAATATTAACTTCGAAATGTATTTTCATCAAGATTTCATTAAACGGGGGAGCTACTACTTGTATGCAAACCTTTCAAAAGATCCTAAATAAAGTCAATAGGTTCCCTACTTTCTAGTAACCAGATTATGGCCACCATATCAAGAAAATTTCGCCAAATGCTGTCGTTTTGCCGACGTTACAAAACTTCCTTATTAGGAAATCCCCCTTACCTTATTTGGAAGGTCTGCACGTACTTTTCCTCATATCTTAGCGAAAAAAGCAGGAAAATTGACCAAAACTTGCAGATACTCGAGAAACATCCTTCTCTTGGTCGCCATTTTGTTTTTACCCCCCGCCGAGGGGCCTGAGTCACGTTTTGAACACCACAGGCAACCCGCGCGGATTTGCCATAAAAACAACAGCACTTTCTTGTTGCTGGGATCACACTCTCTCTGCGTACCAGTCTCCAAGCTTCATCCCAGGGTAGTGGAATCACTAAGAAAGCCTGTGTAAGTTTTGTAATGTGTCATACCTTTCCAACACCAGAAAATTGCGAGTTTGGTTCTATCTGAGCACTCTGGAGACAAGTAATGTCTTGTGACTTGTATAACAGCCCCTTTACTGAGGTTTTTATGATTCTGCTAACTTCCATATCTGCGCGAGCCAATGTATTCCCTATTTATTGCCGCATATTATATAATTACTCTTAGTTGTTGTTTCTTACCATGGTTCGAATTTTCATGTAATTTTTACGAAAGCTAGCGCTTACTTCCAACTATTGGATGATCAAGTACGCGGTCACGCCCAATGGGGCGCAAGCACGCCGCGTAATTCCTATTTCGAACCGTTTGCCTGAAGAGTAACAAAAGATATGGTCTGGAAAATTGTCAAGACGTTATATTTCATCACCTCTCTAGTACAAAGTCCGGCAAAACAATCGTTTCCCTTGTGGTTAAAATTCTGTGATTAAACAATCTATCCGAAGGAAAAAGGAAAGATTACGCCCTGTGTTCTGACAGCAAAATGCCTAAAATAACTTCCCGGGATTGCAAATCAGGAAAACTAATCCATTTAATCCTCAACGAGTGGGCTTTAAGATGTCAAATCTTCCTCTGTTTGCTTGGACAACTGCAGTTTAATCTTAGGTTAAAACATATTTCCTGCTTGGAGAAGCCAGCGGGCGTCCCGCGGAAAAAGGCGGGCATCTTCTCGCACCACAGGGAGCCCGCAAGTCTCCCAGCGGCGATTCCCTGCAGATGTTCGTGTTTTGTAACATGCCGTGCGATTAGCCCGCAGTATGTCCCAAACAAACTCAGCGGTGAGCCGTAATTTAGTCCGGTAGAAAAATACCTCGACTCGAATTTAAGTTCTCAGACCTGCGGGATCCCATTTGAGTAAAAAAAGTCCACAGCACAATCTGGTTCTCATAATGTTTTCGCCCCTTCAGTATGTAGTCGTTTGTAGTCCCGAAAAACGCTCCTCAAGTCGAGGGCGTGGTCGTTAGTTTTATGACTTCACCTTGTATTGCAAAATTGCCGCTTTTTTGCCGGAGGGGGAGGGGGGAGCTGTTGCTTGTTATTTTAGAGCCGCTTTTTAGAGAGTTTCAGTACCAGTTATTAGGAAGAAAAAGTAGCTTTTTCCAGTGATATTTGAAGAAGGGTGGCATATTCCTTGAGTACACCCACCTACAATATATATATATATCATGTTCTTGCAAACATATACATATATTATTATCCAAAACACACGAGATATTCGATACATTAATTTAATTACGTGAGCTATACAAATGGCGAAAATTTAATGAGAAAATTTCAGTTGCGCTATTGGGCGCGCGCGACAAATAAAGACCAATAATATTCAGGCTAAACTAATGACAATCCTACTCGTTCTGTGGAGTTTAAGGGCGGGGAAAACCCGGAGAAAAAGTGAAGAAAACTTGACGAGCGACATTTAGGTATATATGGGGGGAAATGGAGCAAAAAATAGGACGTCTTTCGTCTTTCGCGCGATCCAAATCTCGCCCGAGTTTCAAAACTTGCTAAGCAGGCTACATAGTCCCTCTGCGTACACGACCCGCTGAATCAAACAGCGAAATACCTTGACGTTACCATGGCAACGTCATTGTCCAATGTCTACCTACTAACCCCTGCTGGCGATTAATCTGTATTATCGACGAAGCGAGTTATGAACAATCAACGTCGAGTTTGCAATCATAATATTGACTTTACAATGATTGCTAGATGCTAACTCGTTGCAATAAGAACCGACCCGACTGGAAGTTCACGATAAGAACGATGCGGATTGCTTTACAGCGCGCCGGCACCACTGCTCTTCGCTGATTGGCTAAATCCCTCGCCCTATGTGTGGTCTCACCACAATTTATTGGTGTTTGTAAACAAATATTTTGAAACAAAAGAACACTTGATCGTAAACAAACATTGTTGGTGGTCGATAAATAGGAAGAGAGCATTGCGAGTTGGTTCACATCACTACAACCCGCAGTCCACTCAAATTCTAGTGCTCTAGAGAGTTTTATAAGTCCAGAAGAGAAGTTCCACCGCTAGAGGAGTTTGCGGAGTTTAGGGGTAATGTATCCGAGCCAGCAGCACTGTTATCATGTTTCACCGTATCCGTACAGCCCGTCTCTAGCTGTTCAAGGCAATTTTGGAGCGTATAGTTATCATCCGTTGTACCAGACTTGGGGGAGAGCTTGCTTTCCATTCTATGGGGCATACTATTATAGAGATCAGGAGCCGTTACCCAAACCGCCCTACTCATACGTCGCACTTATTAGCATGGCAATCAAGCAAGCAAAAGGACAGAAAATTACGCTAAGTGGAATCTACCAGTTTATTATAGAAAATTTCCCTTATTATAGACTCAATAAGCGAGGATGGCAGAACAGTATACGGCACAACCTGTCGCTCAATAAGTGCTTTGTGAAAATTCCTAGAGAAAGATCTGATCCAGGGAAAGGCTGCTATTGGGCATTGGACCCGGCTTACGAGGAAATGTTTGAAGACGGAAACTTCAGGAGGCGAAGGCGAAGATGCAGAGCATTCACGGACAAGGATTCCGGGGAGTCGCAAAATGCTGACTGCAAGGGCGACGAGAATGTAGAAGATTGTGAGCTTGAAGCCACAGACGAAGAAACACAGAAGATTGAAATGGATTCGTGCCTAGAAGGGGAAAATCTGGAAAATGAACAGGGAAGGAACGCGGGAGAGGACAAGTTAAATGAGCGCGAAGAAAAGTTGCGATTGTCTGATCCGTTTGAGGAATCAAGACGCCCCGTACAAGCGGAGGAAGAGTTTCTAAATAGTAGACAAAACTTTAGCCATCAAGAGAACTCTAAGCCACAAAACAAGGAGCAACTTCCAAAAGCTACCTCACACCCATTTAGTATTGACAGTATCTTAAGAGCGAAGACCTCGCCTCAGAAAGACTGCTCCTCGTCATCTCATAGTGAAGATGATCTTGGAGAAAACACGGGGATTCGCTCAAGTCCTTCACAATTTAACCAAAACAACGCAACTCACGTGAATCCTTATCAACCAGTTATCTCTACAACTGGCGCCAAGAACTTCAGTTTCGCGCCGCATTTGAGGGCTACAAGTTCGTTCAGCTCTCGCTTTGACGTGTGTACGCCCCATCCAAGAAACTCAAACTTATGGCCGAGAAACCATTCTGAAGTAGTTCAAACGGCAGGAAGACATTGTTCTTGTAGCTTAGCTCACGTTTAGCGAGAAACGATTAACTTTTTGAAGTGCTACCAGCATGAATTTCGAGAAAGAACTGCAAGTTTAACTGACATTGTTTTGTCTAAAAGATAAAATTCTTCTTGTAATTTGTTTGACTCTGTTAAGGGTACTTTAGAAGATCAAAATCGGAGTTTCAAACTTTGTCATTTTTGACAAAGTAGATGTGTTCCGTGAGCGACGGGAATCTTGCAAAGAAATTCCACCCAGGAAATATCTGTAAAAATCAAAACAATTTGAGCCGAATGCGATATTAATGTTTTATATTCAATATGACAGATATGAGCATGATTGGTTAGTTGTCCTTTTTCATATGTTTTAATTTTCATAGCGAATTCTTCATTTCTATTGAATTAAAACATCTAGCGATGGTTATCTGTTCTGTAATTAGACTGTCGAACTGAAAATATTGTATATCAAAAGAAACATCTTTATCGTCACTAGAAATGTTTAATGTCTATCTCAATCCAGAGAAAACAATAATGAGGAACTTCATTATAGATAAAGGACTACACCTCAGAGTTTAATTCATTATTTATACGAAATAACATTGGCTAGGGTTAAAGAATGAAGTTAACTGTTATTAAAATCCGCCCGCCATGATATGCAGCCTGTCTCTTTCGTGTTTAGATAGCAGTTAGGCTATCGCGGGATCTTATCTAATTTCTAGCGCAATTGATACATGGAAACATATTGGGAGCAGGCAGACAAGAGAGCGGGGTCCCGAGTTTATGGCAATTAAAATTTATCACGAAGCACATTACATAACAGCAAAAGGCCACGCAAGCAAAAATAATAAACCGCGCTAAGTACAGTTGCTCGAAACTTTTTATGAATAGTAGTTGATAGTGGAGTCCTGTTTGCCTTGCGTGCTTTATTTCCCCATCTAGACATCTTAGCAGTTATCTTCGTCTACCTTCTACCGTACCCTTCGAGCAGAGGTTTCTTTCTGCAAGTTTTTATCTAGGAAAGTTGTTCGCTGTCTGGTATTTCGCGTACGCAAACAACTTTGCTTGCTACTGAACGACCGACATAAAGAAGCCTCTGCTCGCAGGGTATTCTACCTTGAAACTTTCAAAACGAAAAGATCAATAACCTCCTCTAAATACCTCAAACTTTATTCCAACATAATAGAACCATGTTTGATGATATATGATTTATGAGCAATAGGCAAACGGGCCTCCACTTCCAAACTATTCGGATAATAAAGGATAAACCGTGCTTTTCAGCCCAAAGTTTATCGTAACAACGCAAAGAATTCATTGACAGTACTGCATTTTTCCCACACTGAGTTAAAACGTAACAGCTCTATTGGAACTGGAAGAATTTAATATCAAGCTACTTTTGCATTTAAATCCGGTGAAATATAGTAGTCACATTTTGAAAAGCGAAATAGAGTATAAATAGGGACTTCAGTACGGAATTTTATTTTACCTATTGTTTAATTTGACATTGTTACATGTAACAGTGATCAGCTATATGGACAACTCAACGTCCTCGAGGAAACTTTTCTGGAACTTTTTGCTTAAGAAAATCCCCCCGTTTTTGGCACGGTTCTTGTCGAATGTGCACTGTCACTGCTCAGTATAATTCTCCCATTATGTAAACATTATTTCAAGATATTGATAAAGCATTACTCTAGGTGTAAATATTGATCAATCGAGTGAATAAACAAAGCGAGGAATCTACTCTAAAACCGAACAACTTGAGCGATCTCAAATGTGGGGGCTTGAATCAACAAGTTTGATGAAAAGTGTACAAATCCTATTTGTGGTCAAAGCAAAAAGAGCATACTGTTCATACTGGGGTTTCACATGTAATCAAAGCCTGGTTTCATTTCATTTCCCAAATTATCTGAATGATACGCGAAACAAAGTGCTGTAAAGGATGCATAAGGGTTTCCGGATCACGGAGCCAAAGCGTCTAAAATTCGACACAAACTATCTCGACAGTGAACTCGGTGAACTCTATTCTCTGCGCCACGCAGGGCGCACTGTTTCCATAAGCAAAATCAGGATAACAAAAACTCCTGCTGTTATTTCCGATTGCAGTTTGATAAAGCATAGCAGAAGTAATCTGTTTTGCTTGATGAGTTCAGTTTGTGTGTATTGTAAATAAGTCCTTAGCGCGTGGCCTGACTGGGCGCCGTCCCGCGAGACAGGCTTGTGAGATGAGTAATCTACTACCTATACTGTTAGCTCAACATGATGAAATACATTTTTCAGCGGTGCTTCACACTTTGAGGACGTTGAAAGAAAGAACTTAAATACTTGAAAATTGCTTACTTGTGCGTCATATGACTGGAAGAGAAACACCTTACATGTGACCGTGAAATAAAAATAGAAACTTTTGCTTACGATGCACATTTTCTTCTTGCCGAGTTTCAGATATAAAAGATAAATGCCTTCAAAATTTGAGGCATGCCTTACCGAAGTATAAACTTTCTTGAAAATTAACATTTTGAAAATTAACATTTTACTTACAATGCACATTTTCCTCTTGCCAGTAACTGATAGATCCGCCTGCCTCAAAGCAATACAATAAAAAAATTATTCTTTCTGGCTTTCAAAATTTGAGGCCTAATTTGAAGTCTAAACTTCCTTGAAACAAAAAAAAAAATGTTTCGAGTGTCCCTTTTATGATATAGCGGGAGAGAAACTTACATTATTTTATCGGTGAAATAGAGAATAGATTTGGACCAATCTGAGCGAGCGTAATATCGTAGCTATATTATAATTGTTTGGCGAATGTCCGTAATACAAGAGAAAAGTATTCCCTCTACGCGCGCACTGAAAACTCTACATCTAAACAAGGCGTGTAGGTGAATAACAAAGCGCGCGTCGTAGAGAAACTCCTTTTTCCCAAACAAGGTTGCTTTAGGAGTTGGTCTGTGAGGTCGAGGAGCGTCATTGTTAGTGGTGGCAAAGAATCACATGATATTCCGCGCTTCAACTATACGGATTTGTGAGAGAATAATAATAATATAATAACACCAAAGCGACGTTTATTGTAAACGAGAATGATTCTCTGGGCTGTATCCTGTGTCTCAACTTTTCTTCCCGCCATAAGGGCGCGTGAAAGAATGCTATGTTCAAAACTCTCGGTATTTGCAAGATGCCTTCGCAAGGTCCTTGCACGGGAGTGCGCGGCATTGAGCTCCATGTTCACGAGACGGGAAGCGATGGCAAGAAGTGAAGTAACCTTTACAGAATCGCTGGACACTTTTGTTGTTTTTAAATTACACCCAAAAATAAAGTACAACAGAGAGAGTACGTTACTGTCGAATCTACAGCGTATTCTTGTCGGCCCGATTGCGCTTATAAGACGTTTGTGTCACTTTTCAGTATTGTGCCAAATGACACAACGTGAGTTCGTGAGTTCGTGAACAGACGGATTGATAAATCCCTTTCCTCAAACCAACAGGAAAACAGTGGGACTTTGCCGTACGCTAGAACACGCAGGGCCTTAAGCTCTGCATAAACATGATTTGCCTTGCGGGATGTAATTCAACATTTACAGAAAAAGCAAAGTCCGCGGGGGCGGTAAAATGCCTACTGAGTCAAGGAAGGCTTGCAAAAGGTTCTTAAAAGTGACGTTCCTTTATAGATTAAGTTTCATTATTATTAAAAAAAATTTGTACTAAGCAATTTAGATAATAGGTAAGACTGCCGATTTTCATACAAATTTTGGTGTAACTTCAAACTCTGAAAAAATATTCTCAACAAGATTTCAAAAACTCATTGTTGTAATTCGTTTCCATCCGCTCGGTAAGCCTATGAATCCTACAATCATGATCGATTTGCTGGCTCATATATCCATTAGTTTATTTAGATGTTTTTACATCTCCAAAAGTGTACTAAACGCGAAACCGCCCTATAGGGTACCGAACTAGTTCAAGTGAACGTGTAGGAACCACATTTTCAAGATGTTTGACGAATGTTGAATAATGTCGACATAATGCGCACTCTGTGTCATTCCATCTTCGCGCGAACGGTATACTGTCGTTGTAGGCCGCGGTGCGTCATGGGAGAAATTGCTTGTAAAATCTGCCATAGTTTTTGCGCGCGTTCGTGAACCATCTTTCGCGCGCCAGGGTCCTCTCATCACCTCCCCCATGGGACTCCTTTTCCTCTTTTCCCTTGGGGGGAGGTGGCGCGCGAGGATGGCGCGCTGAAAAAAGAACGGGCGCATAATATTGGGTCAGCGGTAGTCCCCATTAGTCACGCCGTGAAAAATTTATTGTCATTCCATACAGCAAAGCACTCGATCAACTTGCTCCGGCTTTTCTCTCATCTGTATAATTTCTCTCTGAGAGAATATCATCTGAAGAAATCCAAAATTTGATTCGGTGCCCACGCTATAAGATTGAATTATCAGCTAAAACGAACATCAATTTCCTTGCGCTTGAAAGAAACAAGAACCAAGTGGATCGCCATTGTGTAAATAATTGCTCTATTTTGGTGAAAATCGCTTGAAAATGGGCTACTTCGAGTGCTTAGCTTGAAAAGTAATTACGAACGCTCGTTTTACTGAGCAATTTGGAGTTTTAATGAGAAACGCACAGCTGTTGCCGATGGAACGCGAGAGGATTTTAGAACTCATTTGCTAAATCACTATCGGATAGAAATCAAAGTCCAACGGCGCCTGCTGCTAAGAGGCAAGTATTTGGCGCTGAAGAATACTTCATCGCAAAATGTTCTAGAACGCTTGATCAAGGTAGAAAAATATCCCAAGAAAATTGGGAAAAAGTTTTACCAGGGGGAAATGTTCTGTAGCAAAGTTTTGGAAAATCCAGTGTGAGCCCTGGGAATTCTAAAGGCTGAAAGCAACAAGCTGTCACTCACTTTCATTTGCAAGCAAAGCCACAACACAGATATAGGTAAGCCTTAACGAGTGAGGTATATTTTCTGTAAGAAAAGCATACACAAAACTAGAAAAACGTTAATGTTAGTAAATACTATCTTGATAAACTGAATTGTTGGTGTGTTGTTTTCTAAAGAAATTTTTTCCCATCCTTTTTCCTTGTTCTATTTTTTTTTTTTATCTCAAAGTAATATTGTAAACCTGCTACAACATTACTTTTTACCAGTTTACTGAATCCACAATTTCTATTTTTCAATTTTTGTCAACACTGTGCTTTGGGAGTTGAGAATTCACTATGCAATACCATGGAAAACGTTATTTTAAATTGATGTGATATGTTATAAAGTTGATCAGTTAATAAAGTAGTTGTGGATGCGATGTAGAAAACTCAAAAGATACTGTATGTGTGCAGGAACAAATATTTAAAATACTAAATGATAAAATATAAAGCATATACTGTAGTATTTAACACATACCACCCCATCAAAAATGTTTTACCACATTTCATTTTATAAATGAGATTTTACACATTGTCAGTTTTTTATTTATCAGGCAATAATTTATGAAAGATTTTGCCTAATTTCACCCTACATCAATATTTTATTTGATATTGTTCTTATAGGTGAGTATTGAAATTATGGCTAGCACAACAGAGAATACATCAGCTGGTAGCCCAGCTGAGAAAGGACCATTAACCAAGACACCATCACCAGACGAAAGTCTTGACAATTATGCAGATGTAGAGGATAGTGATTCGGAGAACCAAGAAACTGCAGCAGAAAACACAAATATGATGCAAGAATCGGAAGACACATCCAATGATAAAAAGCTGCTCTCTTTTCAACGTCGTCTGTGTTTGCTCGCGTCTCTTATGCTTTGCATTTTTACTGTATTTGCATTTGCATTTTTACTTCCCTGCCATAAAGACAGCTGCAAAGAAACCAAATGTATTCCTAAAAGTTTCTGGGCAGTGAATTTTACAAATGCCAGCCCAGTTATGCTAAAACGAGTTGATGGGAATAATAACGCTATAGATGTTGTTGTTGGGCTTCATATTGAGTCCAGGAACACTAACAATTCTGCTACTTTTCCAAAAACTTGTGCAAGCTCTGAATGTGAATCTGGATTGATATCATTAAGTAGCTGTAATGGTCATAACATTTGGAAGTCTGGGTTTGATGGGTCCTTAGCACTTCTAGTTTGTCAGAACCAAGAAAAGCATAAAAAGTCTCTGCCAGGTTGTTTGGTGTTGCAAAATCAATCCAAGTTGTTTTTGCTGAATTCCTTAAATGGAAAGAGAAAATGGGCAGCAGACGAGATTGGCACAGTACATGCATACAGGACAATAAGAGATGTTGATGGTGATGGAATCAGGGATATTGTTATTATACGCGACTCTCCTATTACAGATTTGGCTAAAGGATCTAGTAAAAGATACATTATAAAAATGAGAGGGACTGTTGGTATATTATCTGGAAAAACAGGCAGACAAATAGGAATGAGTGTTACAATTCCTGGACATCAAAATGGAACTGTTGTCCTGCTTGTTCATGAGGTTTTCTCATACAAACAGTTTATTTTGATTGGTGCAAAGTTGCCAACGCAGGGTACTGGAACACTACTTGCTATAGCGATCAAGGATTTGGCCACAAAAGCGAGGAACTGGAAAAGAAAATCTGGCATTCCCTGGGGACCAAATAAGCCAGACACTCATACAGGGTTTATCACCCTATTCAAGGACATGCTTGTCCTGACAGAGCCAATGATTGCCGATTTAAATAATGATGGGGTGTATGATATTGTGTTACTGACAAAAGACCAAGAGGAGTTTACAGTGCAAGCTCTGAATGGCAAAAATGTGAAACTGCTTTGGAAGAGAACATTGCCGACAGATACAATTGACAGGTAAGTACATTTCATTCTTGTACCACAAGCTCCTCTTGCCACCAACGTTCAAAACCAGCCAATTAAAGAAGGCCCCAAATGGCTTTTACCAAACCTACCCTGCAAAGCGATGAGCCAGGGGAGCTCTGGATGCAAGAATATGGTAACATGTATAATTTGTAACTATTGAGAGGCTAATATTAGTAAACATTTTCATTACTGCCCTTTATGGAACACTTGCTTTCCATTAGCCTGATTTTTACCTGCAATACGAGATCATCCATAGATGATCTCATTGTCAGCTGAAAAACAGGCTAGCCAAGTCTTTAAAAGCCCCTTAGAAGGGCTCAAAATAATCTGATCATATTAACAGCCACAATTTTGCTACTTCTCAGAAATTTACAATCATGTAGTCACCAAAAAAACAAACACATATGATGCCCCACCCCACTCAGCTCAGGATTGTCAATAAACAAAACATAATACAGGGAGAAACTTTATTTTCCAAAGAAATATTATTTTCTTTACTGATAATAATACTTACATCTATTTCCTCAGAGCACTCTCAGCTAGTATCACTCTCAGCAAGAAGCTGTCCCATATTGGAATCATGTTAAAGTTCCCTAACCACACCTCTGCCATTCTGGTTCTTAATGGGCACACAGGTGCTATAATGTGGTCCTTCCACATGAGACACCTGCTTGCCGTGCCACCTGTTGGCATCCCACAAATGAAGGGTGTTCCAGGTGGCTTGTTGCTATGGTTACCAAAAATAGAAATACTTGACTTTGTGAATACTACCATTGTTAAGTTACTAGAAGATGAAGATGAAGGACCAGTAGAGACCAGTTTTGATAATCGGCATTCAAGAGAAGAACTATCGCAATTCAATGAAAGAGTGAAAAGAAGTTCTGAAAGCAAAAATAATTTAAGAAAAAGAATTGTTCAAAATCTTGCAAATAATATTTTGATTGGAAAATTAGGTGATGGGATTTTACAGAATACAGAATTACCAGCTAACCTCAAGAGAGAACTTTTAAGAGATGCCATGTTAGATATTTTAAGAGCAAGAAATAGGGGCACAGATAACTCTGATTCTGATGATAATAATAATAATGATGAAAGTGATTATGATAGCAGAGCTTATGGTGAAAGAAAACTTGATTTAGAGAAGAAGATAATGCTTATAGAAAGGCTCAAGAAAAGGCTGCAGGAAAGTTCAGCTGAGAAATTTGACTCGCTTCAAGGATCTGAGGTCTTGGATGACTTCAGAGGTCACACAGTGAGACGATCAACCAGGAAAAATATGTCACCCTTGGAGAAATTCCTCGGTGAATGGAGGTCCCACATAAAGCGTAGGAACATTGACAGGGATAAATTGCCAGGTTCTGATATGCCTACTGGGACTGTACAGTATAATATTACCACCACACCAAATACTCCTGAGGCTATAACAAATATCTCCATGTCGACAGAGACTGACAAACCTACTGATGCATCACATGTCAGTGAATCTGATGTGATCCCACTTCACCCTGACACACCTGGGCCCTACTATGACAAGGGTAACAACTCATCACTCTGTGGCGCCTGTGGCAAACACCATCCAGATGCAGCAGACATCCTTAGTGCCGTCCTGTTATACAAAGATGGAAGCAAACTGAGGGTGAAGGAAATCATTGAGGAAAGACCAAAATTTTTAGGTAAAGAGAATGCTAGTGCACATACTGACATGCTGTGCAAAAGGTTTTATTGATAGTGCATGTTGTCAAGCTGTAAGATGATGGAAAATTCTTACATGACATATTGATTACAATTTACATTCTAATGTATGCTTATTTCCGACAATCCCAAACTACCTACTGTATCAACTTTTCTCTGCTCTGAGTTACTTGTTTATAGCATTGAATTCCCTTTATTTGGCTCTGACTGATTTTGAAGTAGAATAAACTATCTCTGGGTGGCCCTAAATGCCTTTTGACCATGACCCCATAAAGTCATTGTTGTTGACTTTTTGACTTATCATTGTAATGTTTCATTTCCAGAGCCAGATCAGTACAAAAAGATGTTTGGTGAAGATCTTCCTTCTCCTGTGTGTGTAAAACTCCTGCCACATGTTACCTCTACCCCAGTAATTACAAACCTGGACAAACTCTCTGGAAAACTGGAAATGGTCTATATAGTAGACCAGATGGCAGTAGCATGTCAAGGAAATCTCCTGGATGCCACGCCCAAGCATATAATGATCATTAAGAAGATTGATGTCCCACTTGCATTAGAGAGGACAGAGAAACTTAGGAGGGAGGGGAGGGATGGGATTTCTTATCCAGGAGGTGATTTGGAAGGGAGTGGTAAAAGAAATGAGGTATTTGAGTCTCCATTTTCTCATTGGGGCTTTAGTTGATGCAAGACAAAAGTTATTCCTTAAGGGGTTATCATAAAGGACCTGAACAGTAATTGGGGTCAATTTATCACCACTGCCAAGAGTAATTTAATATTTTTTATTAAGTTATTTATTTTTTTTTGTGTTCATTTTGGTACT
Organism: Scolanthus callimorphus; assembly: GCA_033964015.1. Classification (NCBI taxonomy): domain Eukaryota; kingdom Metazoa; phylum Cnidaria; class Anthozoa; order Actiniaria; family Edwardsiidae; genus Scolanthus; species Scolanthus callimorphus. The sequence continues at coordinate 1,395,681 of CM066921.1, forward strand.
AAATTTTAGTCCCCACGGCCGAATTTTCTATGCCAAAACGGTAGTATGCAATAGGAGACTTGTCCCAAAGACAAATCTATGATGGTCCCCTCCTAGTCTGTACCAAGCTTTATGGCGAGATGTACTTTGTAAAGATAAATTGTTACTGCTATTTGTGTGTAAGCGCGCGCAATCCTAATATTTTCGGTGTTATCTTGGCCACTGTTAAAAGTTGTGTTCCGCGCTACGTTCTATGGGTCAAACGCTACTCTTCACCAAGGAGGTTTTATCTCTTTTGTCTCCACCAATCAAATTCTTGCAGCATTTTGACAGCATGCTCTCTTTTCTGTCTCGCCTCGAGGAACGCGGGAAAAAGTTACTGCCCACGCTAAAACGCAAATAGCGATATTAGCAAGATTATTGTTTGCCGTTGGATAAAAACTGTCAGAGATAAGATTTTAATGCTAGATACAAGAGTTAAATTATTAAGTAATGATTTTACTGATAGTAATAAGATTTTAATACACTGCTTGTCAAGTCCTCATGTACCGATTATAATGGCCAGGAGCCTCCATCTGCTTCACTAGGTCTAGCCATATGTAGAAGAGTCTATTTTTAGACTGGAGATTTTGAATTTTTAACAGAAAATTGGTACTTTGAGAGTGAAGACCCGTTCACACGGCGCGATTTCAGCTGCGATTTCTCGCGACCCCATGGCGGTGTCATATCGCGCAGTGTGTTAACGGTCGGCGATCTTATGGATATTTCACTTAGGATGTCGCAGGCGTTTTGAACATGTTCAAATTCCACTGCGATGCGGGTGCGATTTCTTCGGATCGCCAATAAACTGGCAAACATCGCAGGGCCAAATCGCCGGCCGTTCACACCACCGCGATATGATGTCGACGATCGCCGCAAAAAGTCGCAGCTCAAATCGCGCCGTGTGAACGGGCCTTGAGAATGCTGGGTTCAGCGCGTGCAGTGTATGATGGCGGCACTAATTTCAGCCGTCTTTCTTTTGAGAGAGGACATAATAGAGACCTTACGCTGTGACGACGGAAACGAGGACGACAACGGCAGTTAACAATGGACTTGATTACAGAGCACAAGGCGCGCACGTGAAAATGTATGAAATCAAATACATTTCAACCGTTTTAGTCAGAACTAGGATGTGAAACTGCTTTGTTTTACGTTCTGCCCAGAACGTGAGTGCGGCTATCGATTTTGTCAAATTTTGTTTGACATGATTGCAGTTGGTTGTCAATTTGCTGCTATCAAAGTTGAAATGCAACGGTGAGTTCCAAACTGTTGTTGCATATTGGGAAGTATGAACAAACGAGTAGACGAAGTTCAGTGAAACGTCGTCGTCCTCGTTGCCGTCGTCGTCGCTGCGTAACTCTAAGGCCTGGTTTCCATAAAATTCTTATCTGTCGCATCAGTCGACCGTGAAACAATGGAAATTGGAATTATTCTTTTGTTTTCACGGTTGACTGATACGACAGATAAGACTATATGGAAACTAGGCTTAATAATTTGTAACTACGACAACTACAGTCGTTTGCATCTAAGCGTGAACACATGACACTAAAACGTTTGGTAATTGGCTGTTCAAACGTCACAGTTAGTCAGCCAGGTGATGTTTGCATAACGATGGTAAACTTGCGAGTGCTTTAGTGTCAAAATGTTTTCCGTTAACCGTTCTGGCTGACTAACTCTGACGTTTGAACGGCCAATTAGCAAACGTTTTAGTGTCATGTATTCACGCTTAGATGCAAACGACTGTAATGTTATCGCGGAATTCAAAACGTACAATCTAAAAATAGATTCATCTTCTCATGCTCTTCTGGTTCCCTCCAATAGGCGATGGGCTTCTGTATTGGGACAATAATAATTTGATGATAAAAGCAGGTTTAATTTAATGGAGATGGATACTTTCTTTAGGGATAAATATTTTTAAATAGTACAAGATGACAATGGGGGATATTATAAATGTGTTTATTATGATGCTAAATGTATCGAGGTATATGGTTTAGAGCTGAGGTTCACTTCTCGTATATAAAAAAAAATATTAAACAGTGTCCCTCGGCTATGGTATTGTCTCGTTGCACAAGTTAAAAAAAAAAAAATTAGATGGCATGCGCGCCGCAATTTTTATCGTATGCAGCCGAGTGAACTAGACTTGAAAAAAGCTCATTCTCTTGGAATGCAAATCAGTCCTTTTATAAAGCAGAGTTCCACCACGTCCTTTACCTAATGATGCAAGAACAACCTTGTCCCGGATTCAAACAAAGGCTTTTGCGCAACTGTGAAATGGAGTGTATTGCGACTACTACAAGTGGTGAATCCAGGGGAGGTGCGTTGGGTGCGGACTCGCCCTATTTTGCAATACAAAAATAGTTTTAAACGGATGTAGTCCTAAAGACTAAGTTTAAGTAGAAACACGTTTCTGATTCTAGTAGCCCTATTGACAAATCTGGCTCTTCAAACCAGAAACACACATCCTCCCCCGCCCCAGGAGAGGAACAGATTTTTAGTTTAAAAAAGTAGAAGAACTTTGATTGTACGGTATACACCTATGCATATACAAGGCTATGTACGAAATATCACAGCCATTTGGAGGCATTTTTAAGACCAGTGAGTGGGTGGAAAAAAGTCTTGGTAAACTGACTCACCATGCTGTGCCCCTTCCTAGACCCTTTAACAGACATAATTGAAGTGAATCTTGTGGTATCAAGGGCCGCGGAGCATGCGTTCAAGTGGTGGGGCTGATAAGGAAGAATGTCTCACGAACTGGTAGGGCTAAATACAAGAAATGTATGACAATTTCTGGAAAAGTGCTAGGGCTATAGCCCTACCAGCCCCTCCCCTCTGCGCCCCCTGGGTATTCCAGGAGACTTAAATAAAAATGTTTGTGACTGACTCCCCAGACTTGCAGCTCGTAAGCTGAATTGTACTGGGTCCCAAAGGTGGTGTCCAACCTGGACCACAGCGACGAGAGACTCAGCAACAGAGCACCTAATGCTGTGTCAACTGTGCATCCCACTGAGAATGGGTTTCACAAAATGAAACTATTTACTCCAGTTAGTTTTGTTTTATTCAAACTCGTGACCACTGTGACATGTTGCAGAAAACAAATAAAAAGCTGGTAAATAACAACTACCCCCGAGCCATACCTTCAAATTATGGTCATTTTTTCAAAATGGTATAAAAAAATTAGAGTTGACATTATTCTATAAATTAAATCACACACTACATAGTAATAATAATGGCCACATAAAGCAAAAAGGGTACAGATGACAGCAAAAGTGACCAAATTTATATATTTGAATTTGTCTCTTTTCTAACTTGCATATATTTTGTTACCCTTCAAGTAATGCTTGCATTACTGTCATTTTCATAATTCTGCAAACTCTATGCCGACCGACTAGATTTTACTAGGGTCAAATTCTGGCTGCAACGCAGGCTAGAGAAAACAAATAAGATAAATAAGACACCTTTACACTGTTTATTTGACAGCAGAATTTTTCCAAGAAAACAAAATGATGATCTCATCTTGTACTGAACTTTTCCTCTTCTCTGTTTACCATCACAGCATTTGTACTTGCAAATTCTTTAGTCAATAATAGCTTGAAACATCTCACTCTGTCTTGGACCTTGATGTGTTAATCCGAATACCAAACATAAATTTTCCACAAGCAGTATGCTGCAGCTGAGCCTGCAACAAAGTTATGCAATATTTTCCTGTATTTATCATCTGTTCTGACAAGAACAACTGGAGAAGATGTTGTTCCTGCTGGTAAATTTGCCAGTTTTTTAGAGTTATATTCAATCTGATACTTGCAACATGGATCAAACTGCCATGAGATGCCGTAGATTAATGCACAAAATATACTTATTCCTCCAAAGGTCAGTCCTGCTGGTGTTTTAACACACTTTGGTAATGCCACAGAACTCAAAAGAGCAGCGAATCCTGAGAACACCGATGTTTTATGTAGGCAGTTACCAACTTGAATCCATCTTGCAGTTTCTTCCCCTAGTTTTGTTGGTTCTATGATAATTGTTAGGTACCCATTTTCTAAAGCTTCATCAAGTTTATCTTCAAACTCTTGATGAGCAAATTCGGAGTCATAGATTTCATGGATTGTGATGCAATCACTGGCAGACTGCTCTTCGTTTGGAGAGCTGCAACAAAGAATGAGAATCCAGAATCAGGTAAGATGTGAATAGTATGCTAATATCATTCCCTGATGGCCTTGCAAGCTTCGTGCTAGAGACATTGGAGGTTACAGACAAAAATTTGCCTCTGTGGACAAGAGCCATTTTAAAGGCCCACCACCAACCGCCATCCTTTGTGAGCTTGTGTTTTTGTTTTGAATTGCTACATTTCGCACTTTTTCAAGAAATATTGCAGGTTACTGAGAAAATGTACCATGGCATGCAAAGGACTGTGGTTGGCAATAGGCCTTAACTAGTTAATTGGCTAATCTAACAACAGCTAGTGTCTTACAAATTAATGAATATCACCACAATCATAGGGGTTTGCAACATAAAAGCAATGGAAGATATTTGAATCTAGCTGAATAATTAATCATTCATGAAATATTTTGCTGAAAACGTTATTGGGGATATTTGGCCTCTTAGACATAGCCCAGGCCAGAGTTCAAAGGAATGAAGTGCAAACGCCAAATCGCCAGCAGACACAAGTATACGCCCAGACAAAGAAAGGATGCACCAGCAGGCAAAAAGCATTTTCACCTTATCCGATCCAGCTATCTTCTTGAAAAGTCTGATTGATCGCAGTGTGGGAATGTCTTTATTTAGTCTCCCGACTGAATTAATGCGATTGAAATTATTCGTATTGCCACAAAACTGTTGGAGTCCAAAAACGAAATGCAAAAAATTTTCATCGTTTGAAAAATGACGTGCTTCAGACAAAATGTGCCTGTTCTGAACCAATGGCAGTAAATACTGCGCCAGATTCTATGTAGAGGGATTGAAGATTGGTAGACATTGATCAAGTAGTTTTGAAAACAGTGGATTTAAGATTACATAATTCGTAAAATTCCAATAATAACAGATCGACTAACAACTGACCTTTCCTCTGCGGCCGCCATCTTGTCAAATCACTTGGTCGAGGGAGTCTGAGGCGAGCACAATATCGAGGCTTTCTGGTGCATGCTGGGTAATTTTCATAATTTTACCCAGAATGCATCGCCAGAGTTTGTCAAAGTCAGTGGGAGACTGGTACTAGTGCTATATTTAGCCAATGACGTCACCGTTCTGTTCAATTCCAAGATGGCTTCCCTGTTCGGGGTAAACCCGTTTTCTACCCCCGTTGGACAAAGAATAGGTAAATCTCTCATTATTCTTGTCTTGTTTTTTTGTCTGATTATACCAGGAGCTTCTCCCAGTGCAACTATCATAGAACATTCCAAAAGATAGCGCGTATTTTTTGGGAGATGGGTGTGAAACTTATTTTTCACGGAAGCTGACGGTAGGGGTTGTGGGCTGTGTGTGTGTGTGATGTTATTTCTCCTCCCCTTTCTCTCTCAGAACGAGCGACGGATGGCGGTTTAGCCTCAGAAGACTGGGCTTTGAATCTAGAGATTTGCGATATAATAAATGAGACTGACGAAGGGTAAGGCCTACCAGCTAAACAATCCCTGCATCATTCACTTTTTCATGCATCATTCACTTCGATTCCAGGCTGAAACATTTTTGAAGGGCGCTACAAGACTACTCTGAAACACGTTGCTTGGTTCTAGAATTGCTGATCATCCAGGGAGGGTGTAGAATCATATTTATTATTTATTACCCTGCATATGTTTTCGTACTCAGCCCGAAAGATGCCTCGAAAGCGATCAGGAAACGTCTGTCGAACAATAAGAATTTCAAGAGCGTTTTACTAACATTGACGGTAGGTACAAATAATACCAAGTACCTGTACAGTAATTTCCATGCCTAGTTCACTGAAGAAATAAATTCAATTTTTAAGTGATCAAAGAGACATTATGGTTTTACTAATTAATATGCTTTTCAAACAATCATCTTTTGTTTCTGTTGTTTCTTGTTTGAAAATTGTTAGACAAATAATATTGTTAGACAATTTCATCTAGTCTGAATTTCAGCCATAATAATAATGATAATAAATAATGATGAGTTTATTACAAAAGATATACATTCATATCCATCAAGTCATGTTCAATCCTTCCAATCTTTGTGAAAGAGACAAATAATTGCATGCTAATGATGTCTGTAAAATTTAGGCTATTGAAAGAAAAATGAAAAACAAATTCATTTTGCTACTTCCCCCATACCACCCTGCTGGAAATGATCTATTTAAAAAATACTACCGAAATCACTAAACTGTCAGCACCCAGGGTACAAACGATCGATCGCAGTTGGGAAAACGATCGACCGCTTTTTGATTTTGGTAATGGCCATGTTTCTATACATGTCTATGGCAAACAAAAGAAATGCAACTCATGTGATCATTTTGACCAAGTCATGTGATCATTTCAATTGATCGATTTTCAAATTGAGTTAACCGAAATCAAAAAGCGTTCAATCGTTTTCCCAAATGTGATCGATTGTATGTACCCCGGGTGCCAACAGTTTAGTGATTTCGGTAGTTAGCAATTGTCACACTCCCTCCCCCTCAAAATTGGCATTTGATCCCAGGGCTCACTGCTATTTCAGTATGCAACCTATAGCATAAGGGAAATAAAGGCTTTTTGTTGTTGTAGGGATGTTAACTTCTTTTGTGATCCTTTAGGTTCTGGAGTCTTGTGTGAAAAACTGTGGCCATCGATTTCATACGTTGGTGGCTAAGAAAGATTTTCTGGAGGAAATGACAAAAATTCTTAGTCCTAAGGTACCAGTATTAAACCTGAATATTATCTTACTTTACAAAGATTTTAAAATATTATGTTAGCAACATCTTGTTAGCAACATCTTGTATATTTTCACGTAAGATCAGATATACCCTTTCTGGTGAATTATACTGCTAGACGCAGATCAACCTACACAATCCTACACAATTTCTTCTTCATCATCTTTTTTTTTGCCTTATTGAGCTGATCATTTATGCTTACTAATTTAATTTTCTATCCAGAATAACCCACCCACAGTGGTACAAGACAAGATCCTTTCACTAATCCAGGATTGGGCTGATGCCTTCAGGAACAGCCCAGACATGGCAGAAGTGCTTAAAACATATGAAACACTAAGAACACAAGGTACACATGCACAGTAGTGGTTATGGGTGTATCATTTCTTATATTAACACAAGGAAGTAGGGATTAGTAGACATAATATTGAGCACCAGTCAGCATGTGGAACATAGCGTAAACCCATTTATTTCAGAAATATATGAACAGTCCTAACCATACTTATAAGAAAATACATTAAAATAATTTAACATAATTGTATTGTAATGACTAACATCTATAACATTATAACATTTATTATTAGCATTAGCATTACATACGAACACATATAAAAGATGCAAAGTAAGACTAAACAAGGGCAGGGAATAGCTTGAGCTAGTCCTGGCTTTAAAAAAATGACAAACTCTGTTGTAAACCTTGAAAAAGGCAGCATTGCCAAACATTTTCAAGACAATGATGATGCTAAAAAGAAACTGTTGTACACAATGCAAGTTTTACCTGGGAGATAATGCTGTAAAATCTTCATTAGATTCATGGCAAAACCAGGAAGTCTGATGCCCCTGTATTTTCACAAAAGTAGCATCTTATGAAGTAAAGGGAAATTACTGCAGTACTGAATTGGTATTCTGAGTAACTACCTTTCTCTGCCCCTCGAAAGTAGATTAGTATACAAGTCATAATAATATAATATTTATTGCCAATTCTAATAAACACAGACATAGCTAGATCTTTTAGGTACATAACCAATTAGTGTCTGACACAATCAAAACATCAACAAATCCTTTTAATGAAATCAATAAATTAGAGTAATAAAAATACTGAAAGTAATATTGTTTTGTGTAACTATTTCATTTTTATTGTAGGTATTGAATTTCCAGCCAAGAATCTAGATACTTTATCACCCATTTTTACCCCAGAAAGAGTAAGTATTTTATGTGTGGATAGCACAATACATTATGTTTCCCCAACATATGCAGGGACGTCAACTCTCCTGGTTTTGCCGGGTGTATCAAGATTTGTTTTAATTTGGTCTCTTGGGAAAAATTCAAGACAACTGCCATACATTTACTGTATATCTCCCGGGAGAATTTCATGAAATTTCAAGGCAGTCTCCAGATTTTTTAATCCTGGGTTGACGTTCCTGAATATGCAAATTTAGAGGCTTAGACTGTTTGTCTTCATTGTAATACTTCCTTCATAATGGTGTGCATTGCTGCTAAAACGTCAGATTTTATTACTTTTTTCCTAGTAGTATGTCTTAAGAAATCTTTATTAATTAACAACCTGTAAATATTTATGATAAATGGTTTTGTCTTCAACATGTATATTCTAGAGCATAACTTCAATTTGCCAGAATATATTTTTGAATAAATGCCAAAGATTTGTCTTGTTTTACAAGTAAACGATCACATTTTGCTGTTTTATTATTTTGAACACTAGCATTTATTATCATAGTACATCATAGCTGTAAAGATTTGTAAATCCCATGATGAGTCTGGGTTTTCTGATATAATTAGAGATTGCATCCACTTTATCTCGCATATGCATATGCACTGCATCTGATTTTGCATAAATGAAAGTATTCGACTGCCACTAATCCTTAATTATTATACCTCCAACTTTATCTGCTTCATATCTTCGAATTGCAAACTTGCTCAAATATTTACTACCTTTAGGTGTGACACTCATCACAAATTGCTGTGATTATATGCAATGTTGTTGAAGTGAATATTTAGCAATGAGATTTTCATATTGGCCTACCAATCATTACCAAATCACCATTTTTGAAAGCTTGTAGGTATTATAAGTCGGTATTATTAGGCCTGACAGTCATCTGTCATTGGCACATGAAACCATCAACCTTAATCTGTTCAAATGGAGGGTTGGTAAACACATACCTTCATAATACAGTGAAACACCAAAAAAGTTTCCCTTGAAGACCAGTAATTTGGTTGATAAAAGATCCACATTAGACAAGGCAATACAGGTATAGAGTGTAAGGGGAATATTTATTTTAATGTGAAATATATTTTTTTCTAAATGCCCTAGTCTCAACCTGAAAGACCGGCCACAGCTCCTGGGAGTGCTCAGGTATGTCTCTTCTACAGCTTCTGCATGGAAGTTAGTTTTATGGTACATGGTAATGGTGGTGTCCCATTGTGGGCATTGACAGAGAGGGTAAAGAAGGTGGTTTGAAATTAAACACCAAATTTCTACACCCCTAGGGGGCATTCCTATGGATGAAATTGTCTCTGCTATACCCGACAGGGAACACACCTCTGCTTCAAGTCTTCAAGTTTTTTCTTGTAAATGATCTCTGTTCCTACAGCCCCCTCAACAGCAAACCTCCCCAGTGCATGGTCGTCAGGAAGTACATGTACCTCCCCCTACTGTCCAACAACCACCAATCTCAATGGTAGGACCCATCAACCCCACCCCAGAACAGCTAGCCAAGCTGAAGTCAGAGCTGGACATTGTCCAGGGTAATGTGCAGGTCATGTCAGAGATGTTGACAGAAATGACTCCAGGCCAGGAAGAAGCTGGTGATCTGGAATTGCTTCAGGTATGGTGCCATTTAATTTGAAGAATCCCTTTAAAGGTGACACTCCCTTTTCAAACCCCCCTAATTTTTGGATTAAGAAAATACTGTTACAGTAAATCTAATAAATTTTACAGTCGATAATGGGGGGAGGAGGGTACATGCCCCCACAGACATAGGGAAGTTACCAAAGGACTCCCCCATACCTCTCTGGAATTGTTTGCAGTGAAAATGACATATCTTTACCCTCAGAAAATCAAGCAAACTGGCCTTCTCTCCTCTTTTGAATTCCCATTCTCCTCAAGTTGGGTGTATCAATTTATTTATCTTGTATGTATTACAGAATGTAAGAACTTTGTTTTTTTGCACCTTCAGGGAAACTCTAGGAAGTTATTACAGAAGCAAAACAGGGTTTAAAATTGCAGGCCATGATCCATAATCATACTACAATATTACTTTCTTGGTTGCTTTTTACAAAACAATCATGCAATTCATTTAATTTTTTTTCAGGAATTGAATCGAACTTGTCGAGCCATGCAGCAAAGAATAATGGAGCTTCTAGAGCAAGTTGCAAATGAGGAAGTCATTGGTGAATTATTGAGAATAAATGACGACTTGAATAATGTGTTTATAAGATATGATCGATATGAGAGGTTCCGGCAAGCACAGGCTATACCTGCCGAGGCCACACCTACTGGAGCCACTCCCCCAGCAGAGCCCCCCAGGCCAACTGTCAGTCCCGCACCTACTCCTCCACCAATGCCAGCCTTTACACCATCATCACAGGTAGATAATGTACCAGTATGTAACATGCAAGTACTCAATTTAGACTTTTGGCCATTATGATAAAGCACACATTCTTACATCTAATGCAATTTGTTTTCTTGACGTGTGCTTCTTTACAGTTTGAATTTAATCCTTTGGGTTTGAAAAACTTTCAGTTCGCACACTCAGGAAAATGTCCCTTATATCTTCAACCTTGAATTTTGGGTACAATTTATGATTATTTGTCTGCCCTGTCTGTACAAAATTCTGTATTTTTGAATGATCTAATGTTGGCATTCAATTTTTCTTCTCCAGCCACCACCTGAACCGGCAACAGATGCGTAAGTATTACTATTACAGCACTGTAACTACAACAGAAAAGGGTACATTTTTATTCCACGGGTCATGCTTAGATTATTTTATTGATTTGGTTCCCAGGACACATATACCTGGTTAAACTGGCATAGCTGTCAACTCACCTGCATTAGGCAAGTGTTACTAGGTTTTTGAAGCCTGTCAACCACATAATGATTGCAAAATTGTTCATACATTTACTGTATTTCACCCGTATTGTCACTCTTGGGATTTTTTTTATACATTTCCTGTATTTACCTGCCACCTGAGGGAGAATCTCAGGATTTTTTATGAAGTTGAGTTGACAGGTATTAACTGGGGTCCCATAAATACTAAAACCAACTACAAGGAGACCAAGGAAAGCACCAATCTGCTTCCATGAGATGCAAACATTTTTGGATAATATATGTTTCAGCATTATTTTGCGTAAAAATGCAGGTTTTCTGCGTGATCGCAATCCCTATATCCCCTATATACTCGTAGTGGTTTGTTTATCTTGTCAAACTTGCTTGCTAAGAGTCTAAGGATCCGAAACTTCTACGGATCAAAAACAGGTTCCACAAGAATCTTCCGCACAGAAGGAGGTGGGCTCATAAGGAAGAAGAGAAGAAGTGCCAGGGATATTAATTGGTGTCAGAAAATTCTAGGCGACCTTTTTACCTGTAGATTTTGCCGAAATTTGTCCACAGTCCACATTTCGATGCAGTTTGAACATCCCAGGAGACAGAGTACTGAACAAACATCACAAACAAAGGTTGGGAAAGTTGAGGCTGTCAAGAGGACCTCCAAACACAACAGATTTTTTATGGAAAATTGTTGTTGGGTGCCCCTGATTTACAGTGCGACCACATTGTTTTCCTCAATAGTGCACAAGCTGATTCATTAATCACTTTTGAAGAAGAGCCTGCAGGCCAAGCATCCAGTGGTCTTCCATCACAGCTGCACGCTCTTAGTAAGTTCATGGTAATACATATATTAAATGTTTTTTCATGTAATACGGGCGGATATTTTACGAGTTGCGGACGTATTTACCGAGCCCCGCAGAGGTGAGGAAAATGCGAGCAACGAGTAAAATGTCCGCCAGTAATACATGAAATAACATCTAATGAGTTATTTATTATACGACGAACAAAACGTTTTTCTTTTCTTTTCAAGACTCACTAGAAAACGTACGTTATTTGATTAGCACATGATCTGGAAGAATTATTATTCAAGTGCGCGCGCAAAACCGGTTCGTAACCGGTTCTCTACAGTGTAATACGGCTTACAACCGTGTAATACGGCTTTTGTCGTGTAATACGGCTCCTTATCTGCACTCAATTTTGACCTTATATGGTAAAATGTCGTCACAGTCGTATAATCAATTCTCGTACCTCACTGGCTGGTGACCTCCCATATTTTGGGACAGGGAGGGCGGGGGCGTGGTCAAATGTCAGTCGAATTTTAGCCCCTAAAATTAAAATGCCATCCACAAACCCCAAAACGAACATGTTAGCTGTCTCCTATCCATGCTTTGCAAGTGATCACGCATTCTTCTTCAACGCAATAGCAAAAAGTAAACCTCTTGCTCAAAGGACACCCTAAAAGTTTACTATTGGAGTGTTTATTCATTTTATTGTACTAACCATGTTTTCGTGATGTTGAACTGCAGCCCTCAATGGAGTCAAAATACAAACTAAAACTCAAGCTGAGCTAGAAGAAGAGTCCCCCGAACGTGAAGATGACTTTGATATGTTTGCACAATCAAGGAAAAGCACTTTTGAAGAAAGTAGAAAAACGTAAGTGCAGAAATAATCTGATTCTCGTCCACTACGGCAGAGTTCGTTGGCACTTCCTATCTCCGCGTCTGATCAACGTCACGCTTATCATGGTCTAAGCAAGGTTATTCGGGTACCCTGTGGAGAGTAGACTGACTCTCATCCGCTACGGTAGAGTACGTTGCCACTTCCCACCTTGGCGTCTGATCAACGTCACGAAGCAAGGCCGTAGCTAGAAATTTTTGTCTGGGGGGCAGGCCTTGGTCATCCTTTGTTTTTGCTTAGGGGGGGGGGGGGGGGGGGGGGGGGGGGGCAAGCAGGTTTTTCCCCACATGTTGACACTAAAAGTTTTGCTTCGCTGGGGAGCAACTGCCCCCTCTGCCCCTCCGCTAGCTACGGCCGTGCAGAGTCACGTGTTCTGCTTTTCTAATTGGAATGTTGCGATTTTTTTAGGTCTATTATTATTTCACTATCGTTACATGCAGAATTTTTGAAAGCAAAATCTTTCTTCGTTTGACTTTTAGTGGTGCGTCGTATAGTGACAATTCCCAACCGCTGGACATGGTGATTGCAGATTCCATGAGTCTAGCACCAAAACCACCCCTAGCTGAGGCCAAGGTATGTCATCATATTGGATGAAGTTTAGTATGCGAGGCAAGAATTGATTTTGTTTACTAAAGTGATTTTTGGCTCGCTTCATTTTGCATACCGTAATTTTCTTCAATACATACATTATTTCGCTATACCCTTTCCTCACAACCTTCACGCACAAATTGCTGATTGTTGCAGACATTTACTAATATAATTTGTTTGTCTTGTTTTATTCCATCCATGAAGGCATCTCAACCCAGGTAAGTTTGTCATGTCAGTTGTTTGTCAGTTTGTCATCCTTATTTTCTCTCTCATTGTCTTAATCTAAACCAAAAAAGCCAGTGATACCTAAAAGACTTCTCGCATTACTACCTTTCATTTGTCATCTGTGTTTGTTTATTTATTTATTTTGCCTGCCCAGTAATGGCATGTATTTGCTTTGTTGCTTGTTTTTTTGTCGTTGACTGACATCTGGCTCTCCCAAAATGAAATGGTAACCTAAATTTTGATGGTTTGGCAATAAACTTTGAACACACACAAAAGTTCCAATCTTTCTGGTCCTTTCCGTTCTCTTTTTCCATCTTATCTTATGTTATGACTGTTTTGCCATCAAACATAGGCCTAATGATGCCACTTCGCAGGATACCTCTACCAAACCTACAGAGTAATTACACCGCATTCTCTACTGTATCATTTTTAGTGCTAATCTTTCTAATGCATGCAGGTTTGCATCTATTATAACCCCGCTAATTCTAACATACCCCTCCTGATGCGCTAGAGAGATATTCCAGACTTGGCAGGGGGAGTCCATTATCTGTTCCCACCCTGAAACACCAGTGTAGTCTCCTTCATAGTCGCATGGGTAGAAGTCACGCACGTTTGTGTCACGCACGTTCGTTTGTGTCACGCACGTTCGTTTGTGCGTGACCTCGCCGCACGTTTGTGTCATGCACGTTTGTGCGTGATCTCACCTCAGAGTTCTACAAATATGATTTCATGTTAATTCTTTCGTTTCAGTGCAATGGAAAGCGTGGAGGCTTGGTTAGGAGATTCAGAAAAGGTAACTATAAATGTTTTCTTGACTCCCGAGAGCTTTTTTCTGGTTATCACTGGACGCTTCCTAGTGATATCGGAGAAGGAGCTTTGGCCACCAGAATGGTTCGGTGACCTGTCTTTATCCCTTTTGTTTTCGGCATAATGCAAGACGATGCGCGTTTTTCCCAGCTAGACGCGGAAAATGGAGATCAATCTCGACGACTTTTAAGAAATGTGTGTTTTTTACCTTCAATGTTTTCTAAAGTATCCCCGTTTTGTGTGAATATTTAGGATAAAGAAGATGGCCAGGCACCAGCACCCGAAGGCACAATGAGTAGTAAAGGTCAGATTTTCTTTGTATGTTGTTTGTACTTATTAGTGGTCTGAAGGGGTGTAGTGCCCTTCTAAAGTTTCCTGAATTGTCATGGAGCAGATTTCGTATGACTTGGAAAACGTTACGGCGCTTTCCGTGCCGTGTCCGCGTCGTAACGGTTTTGTGTCGTGCCGTGTCTAAGCATTCTGATTGGTTCATCAGTCATTTCGTGTGATGTGATTGGCTGAATGTTCACGAGAAGGCATAGTTCCATTCCGAGTCGTGTCTAAGCATTTTGATTGGTCGATCAGTTATTTCGCGTGATGTGATTGGCTGAATGTTCACGAGAAGGCAAAGTTCCATTCCGAGTCGTGTCTAAGCATTTTGATTAGTCGATCAGTTATTTCGCGTGATGTGATTGGCTGAATGTTCACGAGAAGGCAAAGTTCTGTTCCGTGTTGTGTCTAAGCATTTTGATTGGTTGATCAGTCATTTCGCGTGTTGTGATTGGCTGAATGTTCACGAGAAGGCAAAGTTCCGTTCCGTGCCGTGTCTGAGCATTTTGATTGGTTGATCATTCATTTTGCGTGATGTGATTGGCTGAATGTTCCAACCAAGTAATTAAATTATCGGTCTCGTATCCAGGCTCGTTCGGAGCTCGGGCAAAGGAGCGAGCGCCGCAAGGTGGCATGGGTAATGCGCATGGAGATATACAAGTGAAACTTTTACTGAACTAGGCAAATCAGATGTGGGCTGAGGTTAATGTAGAATTCATTGGTGAACTGCCGAAAGTTGACTAATTCCTCTTGTTCATTGTATAGATTTTGACCAGTTCCTAGCTGAGCGTGCGATAGCCGGTGGCCAGCGGACTGGTAGTGTAAAGGAGCGCCCACCTCAGCGTCAAATGCAAATGGCCGACAAAGATGACGACGAATTCTTTGGACTGTAAATTCCCTGGCAACCACACGCGTAATCAATACAACACAACAGTTACAAGACCATCTATAAAACACGCAAAAACTAAGCTCTGTAGACTGAGTTACATTTGAAGAACGCTTAGTTGATTCGTTTGGTTCCATTTCAAATTGGTTTACCAAGCGTTTACGGCGCCATTTATTTCGATGAAATTTTAATTCGCCTCTACCGCAGGTTATGTGTCTTCCCCGTATGGGGTCCCTGTGGTGAGAAATTGAAGAGGGTTGGGCAATTAACAGAAAATCGTCTGGACCCTACAGCATGCGTGCGATGCTATTGCAAACTTTCCTAAACTAAAGCGGAAAAGTAGCCACGTTAGGAAGGTTCTTTGGAGGGCTACAGTAGAATTAAGGCCTGGCTAAACTAGGACATGGCAGCCACCGGAAACATGTTTCATTAATGTTTTCGCGGTATAGACGCGCGGGAAACATTGTCACGCACAACAAACTTTGTATCCGGGACACAAAGAATGTTTTCCTCGCACGAGATCGATGTTTCCTAGTTTAGCCAGTACGCGATGTACATGTCCCAGTGTGGCCTAACTTCAGTGATAGAAATAATGAGGGTTTCTAGGGACAGGTCATTATTTAAGGGGGGTGTGGACAGTCATTATTTAAGTCGGAGGGGGAGGGGGGTGTGGAGGAGAAATTCGGGGGCCCTGATATTTGTTCTTACTGTATAACGGGGGCCCTGAAGTATCAAAAATGCGAGCAAGTGGGCTTTTTAAACCATATAATCTTATAGCACTCACGGGAGGGTTGTCCAATACACTGACAAATTTATGCAAGGCATTGTCTAAAACAATGGAGTGCAATGGAGTGTATTATAAACGAGGCAATACAATGGAGAAGAACAATACCATGCATAAATTTGTCAGAGTATTGGACTAGTATGACTCACGGAGAGAGAAACAACCAGCAAGCCTGAAATTTCAAAATTTCGAGACCCCCTACCAAAATTTGACATTGCTACTTCTGTACCACAAGCACTCTAAGTTAATAAGGGGGGCCCTGAAAAATCTGAACGCTTACAATACAAAGGGGGGAAATTTTCTCGAAATTTTCTTTGCGTAGTTGACCTTTTCTCCTCCACCCCCCTCCCTGATGTAAATAATGACCGGTCCCCTAGGAGTGTCGCAAAAGAGAGCTGGCTGTTATATTTTGTTATGGTCACCCGATTTTGAACGAAAAGCTCTCGTGGTTTTGTGTACTGATAATACCATAGCTTTCATGGCCGGAAAGTAGTGTGTGTAATGAAATCAAATAGTTATCTGGGCATCACCTGTAGGCCCCAAAAATGTCCCTGCGAATCACCCAAGTTTAAATTCAGGAGCCTCCATCTACTCCATCAGGTCTAGCCATATGCAAAGAGGAGTAGAAGAGTCTATTTTTAGACTGTCGGGTTCAACGCGCGCAGTGCGATTGCGACACTTCATCCCCCATCTTTTGAGAGGGCTCATTACTTGTAACCATGATTGAAAAACTAAAAATAGATTTATCTACCCTTCGCTTGCCCACCATTAGGTGATTGAGCATCCTGTTGATGATTGAGGACCTCCCTTAAAAATGCCCCCTCCCCTGGAATTTCCACTCGTGAAACAGACCCCCTCCCCTGGAATTTCCAACCTCATAAAAGACCCTCTCCCCTGGAATTTCCATTTATTCTGGCAAAATACCCCAAGAAAATCTATTTTTGGATAAAATGCCCCTGGAAAGTCACCTTTTTTACCCTCCCCCTTGCAATTTCCAGTCTCACCCCCTCCCGTGGAAATTCCATAGTCCAATACAACCCCCTTGGAAATTTTCCGTAGGTTCTCAAACCCTCCGGTGCGGTTTAAAATGCAATCTGCCAATGGATCGAGCAAACTTTTTGCTCATTGTCAATAAAAGATGACAGGCTCTGGGTACGAGATTGACTCATTGTCCGCCATTTTGGTACAGAACCGCACATGCGCAAAGAAGCCCGAGAGGACTTCTGGGAACGAAATTGAGAGACAAGTTGCAAGATTCGCTGTTACATGCTGCAATGCGAGACAGACTAGACGAACTTTAGGAAAATCGTACTTCATGAGGCATTTTTTAGTAAAAGCTGGCATACAAGTGCCATCTTAAGCGAAATTTTACGCTGAATCCGAATTTTTCTGTTTTACATTTTAAGAGGTGAAATGACGTCATGATTGACAGCTGTCATACAAACCTCTACAATGAATTTTTCGCCGATTTTTCTTTTCAAATTTTCACGACTAGTGAAATTGAAATCGATAAGTCGCAATGTGGTATTCAAAACAAAGTATCTATATTATGGGATAGGGTGTACCCTGGAAACCAGAGGCCTCTGGTCCCCAGGGTAGATAGGGTGCTGAATGGGCGTAGAACGTCATCCAAAATGGCGGATCCAAGATGGCCGCCGTGCCGCCATTTTGGATATCTGACGATTGTTTGAGACCTTCACGTTCAAAGGCTAAAGGCTAAAAAATAAAAGACAAAACTTAAACGATTTTGCAATACATTAAAATAGCAACTGACGATTATGGTGGAAAGAAAATACTATATAGGCAAATATTTTATTGTTGTAAGTGAAGTTAGGTAGGAAGCACAATTCACAAAATAGCAAGTTAGTCGTCCCTACTGTAAAGTGTCTCACTTTGACTACTGATTCCAAAGCCTATCACTGCGTCAACTGCATTTACGACTATTGTTTACATGCATGCAGAATATTCCTCTTACACACACATGAATAATAATGATAAAAAAAAGCAGGGATAGGGGGGAATCATAATGATTTCTATGACAATTTAGGCATTGCTCCAGCCTTTTCCGTATTTTTTTATAGCCTGGTGGTGGCAACTTTGAACTTATAAGCAAAAATGGCGAATGTAAGACTTTAATTCGTCCTCGGAGTAGCTTTCCTCTCTATACCTGAAAGCCTTCTCCCTATTCCAACCCCTTTCTTGTACATGTCTGAGGTTTCCTTTTGAGAGTTTTCTGCTGGTCCTGAGATTTCCACGATTTTTCGACTATGCCATGCCACGGGGGCAGCAGATTGCATGATCGTTGTGAACGAACTCTTGATATAAGGACTTCAAAGACACAGTTTTGTTGCCGGGACCAAGGATGATCATCGTAAAATGGGGATATCATCTAGATCGTAAAATCAAGCGGCGGTCAGTCTGATTCACCATTTTTATATTGGTTTGCCGTTTATATATTTATTATATAGCTTCCTTCGACCAGCAGCACTGCATTTCATACTGTGATACCTTGAATTCACTGTCAGCTATCTATTTCCATGTCTTTTTGGACTACCAGACTGATAGTTTCTAAAAATCAAATTTGATGATATGGTGGCCATCTTGGATCCGCCATTTTGAATATCACAGCAGCGCCATATACGAATAATACGACACTTTTTCGTATAGAACATTCTAAACTATCCTGTTCAAGTTAAATATTCGTTCGAATTTGAAATATAGCGACAAACCTATTTTAAGGGGTTCGCGAACACTGTCAATCATGATGACGTCATTTTCACTCATTAAAATGCAAAATCAGGGATATGGCAACAAGAAAATTCGGATTCAGCGCGAAAAATTACATAAGAAAACTCTTGTTGCCAGCTTTTACTAAAAAATGCCTCATGCGCCTTAAATATTGCACTTTTCTGATATTTCGTCTAGTCTAACAAGTTGCTGCAATGCGAGACAAGTTGCTGCAATGCGAGACAAGTTGCTGCAATCCGGCCGTCGCGAGAACCGGGCTTTTCAAAAAGTATCAAAATTGCACGAGCCTTGAGCTTTAGCCTAATATCCAGTTCAGCTGAAAAATACACGAAAGAGAAGTCATTTCTCTCAGATGCTTCTCAAGGAAAGCTCGCTAGCTGATACGCTAAACCTGGTTTCAGAAAGTACCATCACGCTCCGTAATGGTAGCCTGCGAGCATCCGGTACACGCGAGCTTAACCTTAGGGTTAGTAACTCTAAAGGTTAAAGAGCCCTAGTCAGCCCTCCTTTGTTATTGTTTTCAGTCGATATGAGACAACGAATTACGTGTAGAAATCTTAAAATAGTCTTCTAAATATGAAATTGTATTATTCATTTCTCGAATTCACTCGCAAATATTGCACTACATTCCCTAAATCAGCCGATGGAAATGGATGTTTTCTCTGTCTCGGTGTTGCTGACAAAATGGAGGCTGACAGCGGCTCTTTAAGCTCGCGTGTACCGGATGTACGCAGGCTACGTAATGGTTGATTTATTGGGATGGGAGGAGAGGGGTAAAGGTACTGTTATGAAGGAGAAGCCGGAGAAAAAATCCGCCCCTTCCTTTCGAGGACCCCAGTTAGTTACTCGCTCTAGAAGTTTTTAGCTGTCCCTACCCAACCTGTAATTCCAGTTAATTTTGTCGCAACCATCCTGGAATTTAAGTTTTCAGATCCTGGAATTCAGGCCAGGGATCCTCTACATGGAGCAGCAGATTATTGTGCAACTGCCCAGAACCCAAGGTACCTGGACCCTTCCCCATTGCACTCGTTCCGTTAATTGGCCACTAATTAGACAAAGCAGGATGGCCGAGTTAAAAGAAAACAGCCGTCCGTGACGTGGTGCCTATTGGCGGTTGAGTACAGCAAGGACGAGAAACGTGGATGCGAGGAATTTGAATATAGCATGGAGTTATTATGTGGGATTAATGATCCGCGTAATACAACTCCATGGTTAGATAGAAGGTAATGAATTTGATTTTATTTACAAATTATTCAATTTCAACAATTTTCTCGCAAAACGATTTCCCTTAAGCCATCTCATTGAGCTCCGCGTGTTGCAAGGGATCATGGGAAGCCGACAGTTGCCGATAAATCTATGGCTTTGCTGTGCCGTTGTGGGTACCCTGTGGAAGGTTTAGCGACCATCCCACAGGTGATCTTGCGCGCTGTGAACAAACGATTGCCAACCTGCTGGTTCGCTTATTATTCGTACTCGAGCACTTTCCTGTGGTAAAATAGAAGATATCTGCAAAAGAACAAAAGAACAAACAATCAGAAGAGGAAACCAACGCTTAGACAACTAAGGAAGTGCGGTGTACCGCAGGACGACATAGTCACGGTATATTACACACTAATAAGATCCGTCCTAGAGTACGCTTCACCAGTATTTTCTAACCTACCCAAATATCTTAGTGAGGATCTCGAGCGTATCCAGAGGCGCGCCCTCAATATTATTTACCCATTTAAGGAATATTCGCGCGCTCTTGCCTTGGCCAGTCTTTCCTCTCTCGAACAACGCAGAGAGGAAGCCTGCGTGAGGTTCATTCAGAGGATTCCTCCAGGCAGTCCTCTGTATGACCTCACCCGCTACCGTATTTCACCCCGAGGCTCCTCTGGGTACGCTCTAAGATCCCGTGAGCCTCCGATGCCTAAAGTGTGCAAAACCGACCGCTTTAGAAATTTTATAACCGCTAAGTATGCTACATTGTTATCGTAATTGTCCTTTATCCCTTTTTCCATTATCTAGTATTAGTTGTATATATCGTATAGAGTAGGTGATGGGTTTTTGGGGGTTACTTATTTTATTTATTTATTTATTTATTCGTGTATTTATATTAATTAATTGTCAGCAGTCCTGTAATTTAGCTTCAAGCTACAATAGGATGGAATAAACATATTATTATTATTATAACTCAAGGCATCAATCAAATTGGGGAATATTTGATTAATCGACTGAAAAGCAGCATTTATTAGTCCATACTGAGCTGACAAGGACATTGTTCAGGGGCGTAGCCAGGAATTTTGGGGGGGGGGGGGGCGGATTGTGAAAACATGGGACGAAAATTTTCAAATTTCCTCCAGCAAATACAGTAAATGTATGGGAAAACCTCCCGAGAAAGGAGGGCGCCCCCCCCCCCCCCCCCCCCTGGCTACGCCCCTGTTGTTCCATCATTCAGTAGTGAGCAGCAGGGGCGTAGCTAGGGGAAGGAAGGGGAGTTATAATGTAGAAACCTTTCATAAAAGTGAAAATATGCGCACGATCGTGTCACTAACCCTTCGCTTTGTAGAACATCCTCTATTGTTGCCTTGGTGATCCACGCGTCGTCACATTTGTACCACTAGTGAACAAACATGCGTGTCGCGTTAACGGTGCTGTTTGTGATTAAATAGTGGTGATTGACCGTTTTCACGATGTTGTGAGAACAATACCCTGGAGCCGTTCCGACTCGTTCTGGCGAAGACTGCTTTTGTTATTCAAAACAGAGAGCATTGTTCTTTATATCCAATTTATGTTGCGTGCGCAACATCGTGAAAACTGCCAGTTGATGATGAGGAAGGATAACTACTATTGTGATTGGGACACAAAATGGGAATATTGTTTTGGCATGATCACAATAGAAAATCGCATTATACGGTCACCAAAAAACGTTATTGCTGACCTCGTTTTGTTGTCGTATAAAAGCTGTATAATGACCAACTTCTAATGTGCCGCTATGGTTAACAACGGCGAAAAGTGAATACCTGTGGTGCAAAGAAACAAAGTCAGTGAAGGAATTCCCCAAAATGCCAGCCTGGAACACAGCCATGCACAGATAGAGAGACGCCTTTATTTAAACAAAAATATATCTGCATGTTGCCACCAATACTCTTTAGGGTGTGCAAGTACTGTTTTAGGAGTTCTTGCCAAAATAAAGGATTGGATCGACGGGGAAAGAGCAATAAGTATGGGCCATTACAGCTATACACACACTCTTCGGTTTAGAAACGCCCGTTTACAGCTACCAGGGTGCATGTGTGTTCTTTCTTGTTTACTCAGCACAGAGAAATATTTTTAGCTGGAATCGTCCATTCTGTCCATAGAAATGTGAAATGCAACATCGGGTTCTCACTAAGTCTTACAGAAGTCCTTAGGAACAGACCATTAGATACCTCCGGGGAGGAGTGCAGAAAACCCCCCAAAATGAAGCGCAAGCTTCTGAGCTAGAAAAATAAATTCTTGCAAACCAGTAAGGCAGAAGAAAATAACAACTTCAGCTCAGGAAAACATGTCCTTTCACAAGAAAAACCTGCAACCTTTCCTGGAAATATCTAATAGCTAATGATCTCTAGGGCCATAAAAGACTTTCACAAAGTCCCTTTCACAGCTATCATGCGGTTAGAATGTCAAGTTAAACAATCCCACAAGTACCATGTAGAAAACATGAGAAAAGAACAAGAAATCTCCATGTAACCTACCTGCTATCGTATGATAAACATGATGGAGATTCTGACCCATAGCCGTTAGTATCGCCATTATCACCTAACCTGAAATAAATCACAATGAAAAACAATCAGATCAAATTTTGGTACAAGCACCAGATGTGTAGTGATTTTTGTACAGTTCGATTTGTTCGATTGGTTTCTATAAAAAACTTACAAATCTCTATCACAGTATTTTTAGTAAAGAAATCAGATGCTTACCTTGAAGACAAGAAAGGAGTCATGTCTAGTTCCTGAGGGAAGGGTATATAGGTAGAGATCTTCTTTTTAGATTTCTTGGAATGTTCAAATCTCTACAAATAACGTAAACAAAAGTTGAAGTTGCTCAGACCATACACCACTGCCATCTAAACCGTCCTCAAAAACCCAGTACAACTGTCACCACCTGTCTTATTGTCACTACCATCATCACTACCATCACCCCTCCCATGGATCAGGTTACCTAAAAACCATCTATCTATCTATCTACCTGTTGCTTTCAATGATATAATAAGTAATCTTATTATCGGTATTCATGCATGCATGATGTACTATGTACTGTTAAGCAGGAAGTTCATGCTGTACTGAGTTACCTTCAAGTGAAAACACACTACGATAGGCAGCTTCCTCATGGACAGCTGTTTGGTGGATTCTTGGTAACTTTGGCATTTACTGCATTTGATTTTAGCTTCACTTCCCAGACACTCAGGCCTTGTGAATCTGAAAATCATGAGTCACAATTACATACAGGTTATCAAAATCTTTTGATCATTGAAAGGGTCTCATTGTTCCCTGCTAGAAGAGGCCTGTTTTTTTCTGCATTTCGCTGGCTGAGGATCGTGAGGAAAAGAGACCTCTGCCCTGGGTTGAAATTCGCTTTGTTTAGCCACCGTCCACAACCTTGGATGGTTTGCTGACCGTTTCTTGGGCCCACTGTATGTGAACCCATATCTACAGATGTTTTCCGCTGATGATATTTGAGCGCCCCAGCGGAAAACATCTGTAGATATGCATGCACATAGTGGACTCAAGAAATGGGCAGCAAACCATCCAAGGTTGTGACGGCGGCAGAAATGTGAAAAAACTGGCATGCTGCATTCAAATAGTGTACCTTCTAAGACAATCTATGAGTGACTTGGGTACAAAAGCCTCATCATGATGGTGATTACATGCCTCAGGTGTGGGTACATACTCATCTGCAATTCAAACACAAAGAATATTTAGGGTAATCAATGAAGGGACCAAGGTTCTTTCAAAATTGGCAGTTTGGTCTGTTCAAAAACTCTTTAAACAATTCTGCAGTGCTCACCCTGTGGATTACAGGGTTCTACAAAAGGAGGAGGGAGGGGGCAGATAATAATTTACCTATAGGTACTGCAGGGTCTGGTGTTGAGGCAGCCGACGCCCCAGAGCTGTTGCGCCCATTGTGATCGCCATGTCCAAGATCTAAGGAGATGTCCCAGAATGGGTCGACTGTGGTAGAAACAAAACTGGAACAACAAGGATAGAAAAAAACAATTAACAGCATTTTTAATAACCAGTCATTGAGTTTTAATAAAATGTGCCAAATTGATGGCTGCATCAAACAAAAAGATGACCTGATGACATGATGACATGAATGTACAGAGAATATTTCAATATTTCGGCCTTGCACATGAGAAAGCTTAGGGCTTGAAAAATACTAGCACAACTTTAAAAGGCAGACAAAACTTCAAACTACCTTAACTAGAAAATTGTCAAGGTTAGAGTGTTTGCCATTTTCTGTGATGTAGCAGGCCCCTTTAGCATAGCATGATTAGTTGACTTAACATACTTGCATGTTTGGCATGTGACGTCAGACTGTAGTCCTCCAGTAAATATCCTATCGATTATACAGTTGCACTGGTTGTGATTGTTTGGTTTCATAGAGTCTTTATCAGGAGCATCAGCTAAAAACACAGACACCAAACACAGAACAATTTAATACCCACAAAGCCGGCAAATTTGAGCAGATTTTGAAAAATTAGTTTGAGCCCTGAAGCTTCAGAACCCCTGAAAGATACCATTAACAAACACAGAAAATGTCAATTTATCTTTTAAAACCACCTGTGACAAAACCACAAAACTGACAGAGATTTTGCACTGATTCACATCGATTAGAAGGGTCTGTTGCTTGATTGGGCACCATAAAAGATCCAGCAGATCCCAAACTTTCCAGCCTTTATATTTTTACCTCCTAAATGATATGACAGGCCCTGATTTTAACCCCTAAAGGATATGACGAGCACCGCCATCTGACCTCCCCCCCCCCCTCTTCCCCCCTTCCCACCCACCAAAAGTCTAGCCAACTCCATCTTTGGGTATCTATTGCAGTTTACTTTGTTATTGTGTAAATTCCTCTGCTAGTCAAAGAGCCAGAGTTTACTATAGCTAAAAGTTCAAGTGATTATTCAGGGGCATAGCCAGGGGGAGAGCCCAGCAGGTCTCAACTTTTCGAACCAAAAACACAGTAAATGTATGGGACAACATTTTAAATGATGTGAGAAAATGTCTGATGAAGGGTCCCTTGGGCTCCCTACTAGTAAAAATCCTGGCTATGCCCCAGGTGTGTAATACCTTTACAGTAATTATGTAGAACATCTAGAGCAGCAATGAAGAACTCATGAGCATCTTGTTGTTCATATCCAGCTAAGTGTCGTGCATGGGTCCAGATAAGATGAAGCAGTTTGAAAGGAGAGTGGGGGATTTTCTGTCCAGAATAGAACTTGAAAAAACAAAATGCAATTAAAATTAATACTACAGTATTTTATTTTCACATTAATTGTGTATCAATTACAGTTATTTTAGCTACCCAGAATCCATCAACTTCTTCAAACCTCTTTTTGCAATTTTTTTCCTTTCAATTTAATTGTACTCCTATCTTCCAGCTGATCTCAATTCATGGTGCACAAAATAAACGTTTCTAGGTCCAGTCAGACAAACTCAAATTTTCAAACCCAGTTTACATTTGGCATGATTTTCTGAGATGGAAACGTTTGCAATATTTTTACTGTGCTATCCAGTTGAGCATGGAATGCCTGTAGCTTTGTCAATAAGTTTGAATGTTTCATTTGAATAGTTTTGCGTCTCAAAAAGCATGTTGTCAAGGCCGGTTCATAATGTTGTCAAGGAGTGTCGTCAATGTTGCAACAAAGTTTCAAAATCACAAGCTTTTCCTTGACAGCATTATGAGCTCCACTTGACAGCATATGTTCAAGACACTAAAACAAACATGACAACTTTAGGCATTCCACGCTCAACTGGATAGCAGTACAATCTGTTTGGAATGCTTGCTGATGCAACAAAAAGCTTTCCAATTGGCTAATTTGAAAACAAGAAATAAGCTGGTTGCTACTCTATCTTCCACATCCTTGTTTTCTAAAATTAGTGGTAGCTGTTTATACAGAACTGTGACATACCTCTTGAAAAAGGGAACCCATCTCACAGACAAGGCACTGCCCTGACTCCCCCTTGCAGTTGTGTTGATCGGATAGAAAATAGTCTCTGAGCAGGGGGGTGTGGGTTAGGGCTTGCACAATACAGTTCATAAAGCATGTATTGCCAAGATTAATAAGCCCACGTAAACCTGCAGCAAATAGAATCAGCATGTTTAGTGTACTGTCCTGTACTGCCAGTTTCTGTTGTATTTCAAATGTTACAGATGGGATAAATGATGTTTATTTACATATTTCAAATTTTATGTAAAACAAGTAGACCTCCCCCTCTACATGGTTTCTTGAGTTATGTTTGTATACCTTCCAAGGCCATAGCAAGAAATTTTTGTCTGGGGGTGCAAGCCTTGGTCATCCTTTGTTGCTGGGGGAGCAAACAGGTTTTTTTCCCCACATGTTGACACTAACATTTTTACTTCGCTAGGGGGAGGGGGGGGGTGCAACTGCCCCCTCTGACCCCCACTAGCTACGGTACTGCCTTCTCAATCCTCTTAAAGTTTTACACTGTTTCCCCTGTAGTGTGGTTGCATTTGCTCCGGCAACCTTTATTAAAATAGCTTAGTGTATACTAAGGCATAAACTATAAAAATGTTCAAATGATTGGTTAAAAAATGTGGTCATCCCCTCCCAGCAGACCTCAGCATACGTACCTATTGTACAATTTCTAGTCATCTTTAATTTCTTTGGATTATCAGAAAATAATTTGGCTTCTGATTTGGTTGGTTGCCAGGACTCATATTTGGCATGTCCACTACCTAGGAAAAAAGCAGTTAGTAGTTATTGAAAGATCTGGCAATATGTACTATAACCACACCACTCATAAATGTTTTATTATACTTCCGCAAAATTATGTCACGTTACGACATTTCAGTGCTAGTTGCGTGACAAAATAAATCGTATAGCAACATTTCAACTGTCCGGCCGAACCAGCCAAAATGTTTCGGACAAAATCCTTTGATTGAGCATTCAACAAATTTCAAACAAGAAATTTCAAACAATTCCGTGTTATTTCCGTGGCATTTAAAGCAAATCATTAAATTATCTTGATAACTAAACAGTAAACTTACTAATATTTCGCCAAGCTCGTCTAGTTTCGTCCTTGGCGATTTTATCCAAATCTCTGTCATACTTATAGTCCCCGCAAATAAAGCAAAAGATAGCTCCGTGATTAAGATCAACTGCTGCAATTGAAACAACAACAAGACGGTCAGTGGTCTATTAAATCACGGGAGAGAAATCATGTAAAATATGAGATGAACAAAGTTTGCTTACCAAGAGAATGACCGGTTGTGCGTGCGTGTTGTTGGATATGACGACTCCCGGTATAACAACCAAAATACACGCATGAAAGACAAGAATGAAGCCTACAAGAATATGTCCCACAGCCATGACAAACACAGGAGTTTGCCTGCAAAGAAATAGTAAAATAGAGGTGAATTATTGTCATAATCATGAAGAACGAAACCTGTACAAGAAAATAAAAGTGTACCTTCCGTTTTCTTGCCTCACGAGATCCGCACGAAACGAAGTGCGTGTGGATTTTTCTGTAGGTTTTCACTCCATTTGCCTTTTTAAAACGACTTAAATGGACACAACTGACCATATTGTAAGGGCTTGATGAATTCTAGAGCGGATAATGAGGGGATTTAGGGGAGTTTTGTAGCGAAATTCGTTGAAGAAATGCCAAAGTCATGACATTTTCATCTCACAACAACATCGACAAAGAAACATGTGCAGGCTGCGCACGGGGCTCAAACTCGGCTGCGCAAGAAATGCATGTATTTGATTGGCTGATAAAAGGACAATTGCGAACCATATTAGGGTTGTGAGATGAAGTGCCGCGAATTTCAAACTTGGGGAGAGCAGGGGCGCTTTCCATTTAGCAAAAAATCCCGGTTTGAATTCCCAGTAGTTCTCTGAGTCAAATGGAAAGGTCTCAATCCGGCAATTCACGAGAACAGCCACGATTGGACGAAAGTCCGAGAACGTTCTGCACCGCTTTCCATCCGGGAATTTCGGTCAGAAATCAAATGGAAAGGGACAAATTCCCGGAAATTCCGAGTTCTCCCACAGGCAGACCAGACTAAATATCAGTGGATTGAGTATATTTGTGGTTGTAAATATCGTAAATAAAAGTCTCTTCGCTTCATAATGTCTCTTGTTTACTGTATTTGGTGGAGGTGATGAAATTACTTGAAATCCGATGAAACTCTCATAATTCTCGATATGACTTACTTGCGTTGCCATTTGGGTGGGTTTTAGGTCCATTCCAGCGGGTTTTCCCTTGTTTTCCTTTTCACCTCGATCCCCACTACCATAATACCCACACAAGGTACGCAGCAAGCTCCTCGATCGCCGCTCAAAACATGGATCAGCCACGAACTTCGCCAAGTTTCACACCGAAAATCTGCTCGTTCCAACTCCAAACTTCGGTTGGCCATCGAAGAAAGGCCCAGCAACAACTGGAAGCAGTTTCAGCTTTTCGGGTTCGGTAAAAGGTAATAAATTCTGCCAAAGAATTCCAGCCTCCACAGATTCTCTTATGATCCGGAATCGAACCAAACCGGAAACGGCCAGCGGATGCACGCAAAACAATGGCAAACGCCAATCAAATCGCTCACCTCCGCCATAATTTCAACGGTTGGGTTGCCGGTTGCCATGGTTTTGCGTGCATCCGCTGTTCACTATATTTCTAACGACTGTTTCCGGTTTGGTTCGATTCCGGATCATAAAAGAATCTGTGGAGGCTGGAATTCTTTGGCAGAATTTATTACCTTTTACCGAACCCGAAAAGCTGAAACTGCTTCCAGTTGTTGCTGGACCTTTCTTCGATGGCCAACCGAAGTTTGGAGTTGGAACGAGCAGATTTTCGGTGTGAAACTTGGTGAAGTTCGTGGCTGATCCATGTTTTGAGCGGCGATCGAGGAGCTTGCTGCGTACCTTGTGTGGGTATTATGGTAGTGGGGATCGAGGTGAAAAGGAAAACAAGGGAAAACCCGCTGGAATGGACCTAAAACCCACCCAAATGGCAACGCAAGTAAGTCATATCGAGAATTATGAGAGTTTCATCGGATTTCAAGTAATTTCATCACCTCCACCAAATACAGTAAACAAGAGACATTATGAAGCGAAGAGACTTTTATTTACGATATTTACAACCACAAATATACTCAATCCACTGATATTTAGTCTGGTCTGCCTGTGGTTCTCCGAAAATTCCCACGTTTGGGGTAAGCTCAAGAGGTTGTCCGAAAATTTCGAAATTTTTTCCCGGGTTTGGCGCTTTCCATTTGACTTCTAACCGAAAATTCCTGGATTTTTGGTCAAATGGAAAGCGCCCCAGATTTCGTATGACGGTGAAAAGTGCCGCGAAAGAGTTGTACCGCGCCGCGAGTCTTCGGTTGGCGGTACCGAACCTGGCCTGCTGTAGGTAGTATGGTCCACGTTTTTTTTTTTTTATGCTCAATTAAATTCATACTGGGCCTATTACCCGCATTTTTTTTCCTTCCAGAATATCTGCATGTTCAAGAAACTGGGCTGCCTGTTGTACGCAGAGAATTTACATTCGATTCTGCTTGTACCAAATGCTAACATCTATGAGAAATATAACAGTAAAATGTGTGGGAATGTTCTTTTTTTTAGCAAATCTCAGCTTCAATATTTATATTGGTTCTCTTATCAAAAAGACTATTTGATTAGTCTACCGCCCTTTCACGGTTCCTACATTCACCCCTGGCCTGACACTCACTGCTACGAAAAAGCCTCAGGAGAACTCCTTGAAATAATCGAGACGATACTCCAAAGAAACTTTTATTTTTTATTTTAATAATTTACAGGTAGGCGGCGTTCAACAGCCTCTACTCCATAATTCGTATTCTCAAGAAAGTTTAAATTTGTCCGAAAGTGGCGATGATTTTAGCTCTACGGACCGGGTGTCACCTGATGATATTCATTTGTATAAACGCCGCAGGTCACAGCTGTTCATTAAATCTTATAAAACCTTAGATAGGACAACAGGATAGAGTCCATGTTAAATGTGCAACTTAGACAGCTAGTTACAGCTGTTTCGCCTTATTTGGCATGGGCGGATGGTGGTAGATGCGCATAGTAGGTCTCATTGTAGTTGTCCCGGGTTGCACATTAATCAGTCACTGTACTCTACCATGTAGCCAATAATATTCTCGTGCTTTCCTTTCAACGGTCCTCTCAACTTTTTAAAAACTTTATTGGATGCGCCCCCAATAGACGCACACTGGCACATGCGCAAACATGTTTCCGTACGTGCACCCAGCTTCACCGAGACGACCTTGCATTCAAAGTAAGCAGCAGAGGCTTCTTTCTGTCGGTCTTTTATCATCTAGCAAAGTTGTCCCGCGTGTCTGGTACTTCGCACGATGATAAAGGTCTGTCAGAAGGAAAAGGAAACCTTTTGCTCGCCAGGCCCGTAGCCAGGGGGGGGGGGGGGGGGGGGGGGGAAGCACCCCCCACGCGACAAAAAGGTCCACATTTAAGGGTTTGAAAACACTGTTTTAGTGACTAAATGGACCAAACAGAAGACTGCAGTCACTTTGGCATACAGCCAGTTTCGTATATGTGCTTTTTCTAGTGAATTTTGACTAGTGGTTAGTAAATTCATACCACGTTGGTCCGCTTTTTCTAGATAAGCACTCCCCCCCCCCCCCCCACAAAAATCCCCTGGCTACGGGCCTGAGTACTATAAAGTGAACGACTTGAGAAGCCATACAAGCAGCTTTTGCATTTATAACATTTCGTGGAAAATCTATAAATATGAATTATTTTAAAAATGTCAATTAATTACAATTCGCTATTAAATTCATTCTTTAAATAAAAAGCCCGTTCTTGATATATTTAAACAAGTCCTTTGTTCCTAGCTTTCCTCTCTGAGGAACGATGGTACTGATTGTTGTGGTTGCAGGCTGTCAAGTGATGATGGTGTGAACCATGTATGTGACATGACTCAGGATCGTACCATACTCAAGAGTCCAACAAAGTCCACAAGTGTGATCTTTGAACATGAAGCATGGCCGAGGAAGAACCTCTGACCTGCGAGCGCGGATCAGGGGGGGGGGGGGGGGGTGCTGGGGGGGTTCATCGGGTGCAAATGAACCCACCCCCCTCTTCCAACGAACCGATTTTTGGGGGATCGGTTCACTAACGACCTTCTGTCATTTTAGAGTGGTTCTTTTCTTTTATGTGACCCAATGTATACCAGTATATTAAATTTATGATGTAGCAACCACGATTTCGCCTCGTGAGAGGGCCACAGACAACAGAGAAGGATTGGTATAGAATGTTTCCTCATACGTTGCACTTCATCAGCAAATCTCTTCAAATTCTGGATCCGCCACTGCGCTCTCCAGTGGGTTTTTCGGACATTTGATGTTTTGGCGCGCGGGATTCCTTTGTTCGCCAAAAAATCAAATACTGTATCCGAAAAAAAAAAACACTGGCTCGCAGGCTAAAGAACAACTTAGTAGAAACACTTCAATTTCAGATGACTGTCGAAAGTAAACCAGACTTGTGTTTTCTACACATTTCTATTGTTTGAGGTCTTGGATCTTTGTTTAACCAGCCAATGAGACCGCAAAGAAAAAAGAAAAACATTGGTCAGCTGGTGAATGGGTTTCGTTTCTGATTGGCTAAGTGTATTTACTTTGCGTTTTTAAATTTTCAACACTCATCTGGAATCCACTCTATTGAATAGTAATGCCACATACATGTTTCGAGCTCGCATGTAAAATTGACCAAATTCAAAATTCTCGAGGGTGATCGGGCTAAGTTTTTAATTTCCGGCTCAGATTGAATATAAAAGCAGCGATCTTTTCGTACGCCAAGAACATGAGCGCGGCAGTCAATACTGTTTGGAGGAGTTTCGCCTCGAGCCCCTTGTAGAGACCACGCCCTTCTTGGTCCCTGAAAAAGTACACAGATATTAAAAGTAAATACGTACAATAATAAAATTGTTCATTGCATAATCACAAGAATTTCTGCATGAACACATTCATGAATGCTGAATTTCCAAGACACGAGCATGGGAAGTATTCGGCTTTCCATGGATTAATCACGTACACGTTAAAACGAGCGCATTGCTCGTATTGTGCCTTACGTGAATAAATATACTACTACTATACATGTGAATTCCGAACACTTCCTATTGTGCATGGAAAATTCAGCTTTTTTCATGAATTTGTTTCTTTTTCATGCGCATTTCAGAATTTTCATTGAGGGTTGGGGATTATCCAATAAATAAACTATGAGATTTGTGATTCTACTTACTTGACAAGCTTTACAAGTATTGAGATAAGGTCATTGTTTTTTTCATTATTCCGACGTCCAGACTGTAAACAAGAAAGCATGATAAACTCAACTTCAAGAAGAAGAAAATAGATAGCAGTTCCAAACCCCTCCCAGGAACAACTATTTGGGACAAAGTTCTCTTTCAGAATATTGGCTTCTTGTTCAAAATAACAGACGTCTCTGGAGGTGTACACCAAGAATAAAGAATGTTGTGTGTATCATGATATCAGGGGGTGTAGACTTACCCTCTGTTTACACTGTGCAACTTGAAGTGGGTATGTAACAACAGTTGCAACTGCTTTAGCGATTGCACCAATAATAAAGAATTCCCATGCACTCAGTTTCTGTGGAACAAGAAAGTATAATATATATTTAGAAGTATAATAGTGGAATAATGAATTCAGCTATCAAGTTTAAAATACATACTAACATGGCGTCACTTTCAGCATTGAAATTAAAGGGGTCATCGTTTTTTCAAATACAAAAATATTATTTGAATTACAATCCAAGGGATCTCGCAAATCTCCCAGTTTTGCAGGGAGTCTCAAGATTTTTCACTCCTGTCTCCCTGCAAAATTTTCCTGAATTGCCAAATATTTACTGTATTTCTCTTTCTTGGAATTTTCTCATATAACCTTGTATTTTGCCTACCAAGGTTTCTCCCGGTTTCTAAGTTCTAGGGTTGACATCCCTACAATCACTCAACTAGTACCAAAAGTGACTCCCCAGCCATCACAAATAAAAAGAACATAAAACCACCATACAAGAGAAGTTCTCATTGAAATGAAATTTGCTCACACTAAGTGGCTAAAAAGGTGGTTTGAGGAATCGCAATTCTTACTGTTTTCCCGGCTCTCCTGTAGAACCTCTTTATAGATTCATAAACCATAAACTGTATTGCGGGATTACCCGCCAAGAATAATGAGGAACTCGTTCCACTCCACAGACGTAACACACCCTCTTCCTTGGCGATACGGCATACCCCATCTATAAGAGATAGGCATGGTAGGAAAAATAAGGAGGATGCAACTTGAAAATTAAGGTGCTTAAAGTCATCAGAACCATTATAGAAACCAATGTCATCTTTCCCATGTTGGTGTACTCCCTACTAAAATAGTCGTACTTCTGGTTTCTCTCACTGTGAGATCATACTTCTAGTATGTTTTAATTTTTGCAACTTCAGCACCTATAGACACTTTTCATTCTTATAGTATGATATTACATGGTAAGTGCCTGGATGGTTGCCCTAGAATTTTGAACAACATGCATGTCCCTAATGATTTGTTCTGATTTCAGAAAATGACCAATCTCTGAGCCAATCCCAACTCTGAGGTGATTTTGTTCAACCTTAGGCCAGCACCTAAGGGACTGCATTTTTTTTTTGAACTTTGGTGCAAGTACTGCACTGCATTTACAAGCTTACCCTGTAAATTTGCAAAATCCTGTGTATGCCTGAGGCTGTGCCGAATCCTGTGCACACCCCGCCTAACCCCTGATGCAGACACCTTTGAAACAAGTACTGCACTGCATAATTTTATAAGCTTGCCCTGTAGATTTGCAACATCCTGTGTAGCAGTATGCTGTGCATAACTTCTGAAGCAGATGCCTTTATTTATATACTGACTAACAGCTTGGATGCCTGTGTGGTCTGAGGAATACTTACCTATAATTCCTTTATACTTTGCCTGTTTTTCACTTGCTAAATCTGAAGTCCGGAACTTTGCTCCCTGTAACTTTAATCTTGTATTTGCAACCCACAATGGTGTTGTTAACAGAACATTTACAATACCTGGAACAGGACAACAATTTGTTAAAGATATGATGAGCACCCCTGCCCAAAAAATAGGGGAGTATAAGGTATAAGAGTATCAAGGTGCACAAGTAGAAGTTGGACCAAGAGAGGGCAATCTCTGAAAACCTGAGGGGAACTCACCACCAATGACCTGGGGCAGGGAGGGGGGTCTGTCCACCAAAGACGCAGGTGACTGGTGTATTTTGAAAAAGGAAGTTGCCGGCCTATGCAATGTCAGTGTCACACCTTTTAGGTGTTAAAGACGTTAACTGGATAGTGATAGGAGAAATCAGAAGTTTATAAGAACTTAGACCTTAAGGTAGATCCTTTCCAGTACTATCATATTTTTATGGGTACAATTGTGTTGATCCACTAAGGCCTTGAGTTCATTTTCCCCAGCAAGGCCCCTTCGCCAACTTGTGTAAACAAGATAGAACTTCACAGTAGACTAACCTGCAATATATCCAAATAATAGGTCCTGCCTTTTGCTTGATACATGTTTATTTTTTAAGAAAACAGCCTTCAGGCAGTTGAAAGTGTAAAAGAACAGGAAATTGGAGCAATACAAGCTTGTTAACACTGGGAAGAGTCCACGATATAGAGATAATCTGGAAAAATAAAGAGACTTTTGTCAAGTCAGGGTAAAGGGACAAATGAATATATGAATATATGAATATACAAATATATCGGCAAGCAAAAAGGTGTGGAGAACAAAAAGTGCCATAGAATTCATAAGGGAGAAGGGGGAGAATTTATTGTGGCTGTATTTTTTAAAGCAGTCTTTCGATAAAGCAGTCTTTCTTAAAGCAGTCTTTCGATAAATACAGAAATTTAATCAATAGTGCTGAATAACTACTTACAGTCCTTCTTCTTGGACAATATCTTGTAAAACATAAAATGTTCCTTTTGCTTTTCTTTTATCATCAACTATATAAAATAAGAAACATTTTTACGATATTTACATATTAGTCAAACACCAATTGGGCTAGCGCAAAAATGAAAATATGAAAAGTTATAGGCTACATCAAGCAACTGTAGCATGGATGATGCTGTTAGATAAACATCAGGGGAACAAACTTTGAAATAGAGTTCTGAAATTGGGGGTGGGGTTTCAATTAGGCTTTTATAGACTGCTTGCAAGGGGTGGTCTTCTAAAAATAATTGTATTCTGCCACCTTAATAAGCAATTTGCAGCTAAACAGTCATGGCATGTTCACCGCTGGAATTGACTGATACAATATAACTGAATAATTCCATGGGATTCCTCGACATCATTACCCATGAATATGACCATTTTCAGTATACCCATAGATTCCTTCCTTACAACTATTTCTATTGTCATGTACAGCGGTCTGGAGTACCTTGTAATCGTGTTCTAGCCGTATCCAGCGGATAAAACACTGACATAGCCGTCACGCTCCCCTTAAACACACACAAGAATATAGTTACAAGCCATGCTCGTGGAAATGATAGGAGCTGTAAAGTTTTGTACTGTACATGGATAAACTGAACAGCGTGTGGAACGAACTATAACTTACCACAGCTCCCGATAACGCATGGATAAAATTACTGAAAGAAAAAACAGATTTCAAGGAAGAAGGGATTTCCAAGTACGGAAGAAGAGGAACCAAGTCATTAAAGCTGACTGTTTTCGAAAAAATCGTCATTTTTGAGACACATGTGACGGAAAACCAGAATTTTTTTTTCGTTTGAAACAGCAATAAGTAACTCCGCTGACCGTATACCAGATCGCCTGATCAGTCACGCGATCGTTCAAGTCTCGTCCATTGATACACAGGGAACCCGTGTTTTAACTGAATTTTCTTGTGGTCTTTTCTCAAGTCTATTTCTCATAACCACCTACATTGTTATACCACACTCATGGTAAAACACTCATGCAATATTTTTACACAGTGCCAAATAAAATCTGTCTGTCTGTCGCGCGCGTCGCGGTATAATTTACTGACTGCCATTTTCGTTACTAAAAACTGTGATGTAAATTAATACTGTTTACTAATTCATTTCTTTTTCACTTATTCATTCATATCAGTAGACTGTACAAGCATCAAGTTACTGGCTGACAACAGTTCGCGGTCGCATGACGTCACAAAAAAAACAATTTTCGATTTAGCAATATTTGTCCCTTGATTTCAAAGGGCATATCGAATGAACTACACACCAAAAATGACAGGCAAATCGGTCGAAATGCGACCGAGATAGGGCCGCCCGCTGAATGCATAATTTCTACAACTGTATTTTTTTAGTCCAAATTTTTTTTGATGATTGATTTTCGATGATTTTCAGTGATTTGTTAAAGAAATCTCGGTCGCGTTTCGACCGACTCACCTCATTTTTTGCATGCCACGTTCTTTGGAGTTTCTTGGAGTTGGTCTTTATTATTCATTCGTGGACAAAAATCTTACATTCGAAAATTTTCAAATTTGTGACGTTCACACTTTAGGACACTGTACACAATTAGGCCAAGTAAAAAATAAACATGTTTATCGTCCGGAGCTTTCCAAAAAAGTGTCCATGCGGCCTTTTTTTATTTTTTACTTCTTTTTGCTCCTTGTTATGCCTTGTTTTATTGTTTCAGCCATATTTTGTGTACAAAATGACTTCGACTGTTTCATAAACTATCTATGTTCATCAGGTGACGTTTGACTTCGTTTTGGAGACAATTTGTGTATTTTTTGTTTTACTTATTTTTTTTTTTTTTACTTGGCCTTATTCGGCTCTCAAACTCTTTACAAGTTTTAGGTCCTCTATCGACCAGCCTTGTGCCGCTTCCCTCTAGATCTTTTCGTCTGGCAGAATTAAGAAAGGTGCCACTAGAACATTAACACATTAACACACGTGTATATGCCACTTGCTTATACTAAAAGCACGAACCATGCAACATAACACACCCCCCCCGTGCCCTCGATCCTCTCCCTCACTGTCGACCACAACAGACACTCGTCCGACAGACACTTGACACATTTCTAACGCTGTGTCATTTTCTTTAACGCCTTCTTCAAATTATGGCCAGTGAAAAATGATTTCTAAACTTTAAGGAGTTGGTTTCGATTTCCTGGACTTTTTAGGTATGCAAGTTGTTTCCTGTTTCGCAAGCGCATGTAAATAATACACGGCGCGGGCGAGTAATCAAGAATCACGCCACTACTTCTATCAAGCAGATCACTTATCGCCCGCGCAAGGTTCAGCCGGGGTTGCCGGTTTGTTGATAATAACTGGTGAAAACTACTATATCAAGCCATGAAAGCGCTCTCTGTGAAAGTTCTAATAACATTTATAGTCGTAATTCATTTAGAATCAATTATTGGTAAGTGAGTTTTTATTGTTTACATGCTGCTGGAAGAATTCATTTATGCTGTGTCACGGCCGCCCTATGGCTTCTCGTGTGATTTGATTATGTCTCGCTGTGCTGGTCTGGGAGTATGTCTAGCTATAGGGCGAAGGGGCAGTTTCTCATTTCCTAGGACCCAAAGTATTCCTTTGCTCACTAGAAATAATTCCATCGGCTCTTTACTACCACATGCATTTGTCCTTCAGCCATAATATTTAAGTTTCACATAACCACTGTCACTCACTGTCGTTTCGTGCTCATATTCATGCTCATTTCTCGTACACTTTTGCTTTTTCTTCTATAATATTATACTTTGGATTTTGTTAGCGAAGTTATGAAATGTCAAACTGAATCAGCAAAACAAATGTAGATTTGGTAGATGGTTCTCGCGTAAATCATGAAATGTCGTCAATTTTTCGGGCACAGGGAACCCAATGCGAAGCACTTTGGGAGTGACTATCTAGCTAAAACAAAATAATTTGTTGTATTAAAGATTTGGCCCCTATTTTATGTTTTCGCAAAGCTGTTGCTTTAACAGTTAAATAAATGCACACACGACTGGTATTTAGTATATACAACTCTTGTGTTTGTTATCTGTGTGTTGACATTGTGACCTTGTACGCTTGCGAAATCCCGGACTATGCTCATTTTCAAGTATCCGTTCATATCAGACATATCATATCATCGAGGACGGTTTATTTCCGGCGTCTTCTTTTCTACGGGGGCAACAACAGAGCAACCCTGGATCATGGACAAAGTATCTGGGGTATATTAATAGAGTAGTCATGCATATTTTTAGCCCAAATTGTAACCAGCCGCCATTTTGTCAGCCTAGCAACGTCAGAGAGAAAGCATCCATTTCCGATCGGTTGATTTGGGTAATGTAGTACGATATCAGGCGCGGATTCCCCCCCCCCCTTTTCGGGAGATTTTCCCATACATTTATTGTATTTGCTGATGGAAATCTACTCCCCCTCCTTCTGCATAACAAGAAAATTTCGCCAAAAAACTTCCTTATCATGTTATCAGGAAATTCCCCCTTACCTTATTTGGAAGGTCGGTAAGTATTTTTCCTCATATCTTAGCGAAAAAAGCAGGAAAATTGACCAAAACTTGCAGATACTCGAGAAACATCCTTCTCTTGATCGCCATTTTGTTTTTGTTCCCCGCCGAGGGGCCTGAGACGGTATTTGAGCACCACAGGCAGCCCGCGCGGATTTGCCATAAAAACGACAGCACTTTCTTGATATGAAACTCCTGGCATCCACCCCTGATTATTGGATTGAATTTGGTAAATGAAGAATGAAACTTTGTTTTTAGATGGTTATTTTGAGATATCTATACGTTAAATTCATCTTCCTAATACCGAATGTGAACAATAACAAAGCAGTGATTGACTAGAGCTCTTTCGTATTCATTCTAGTTTGCCAGCAATGGCCAGCAGGGCGTTACGGACTCCCCAAACCAAAGTTAGGCTGTCCATCAACAAGAGGCTTTACATGGCAAACAGGGTGGCGATACCAGGACACGGAAGACCTGTCGGCCAACAATCAACACTCGGCAAACTTCCACTTGGACGCGAGCGTCAGCAAGAGCAACCTGAAGAGACACTTTTGTATCAAAACAGATGTGGGCAGTGACAGGGGTAGACCAGCCTGGCCACCAGGTAGGAATGATGACAGACAGACAAACAGACTGACTGTCCTGGTTTGCATGTGCAGTTGGTTTTCATCTCGACAACCTCGTTCCCAGCGCGCCTTTCCCTTCGCTTGGGGAAGCCAAAATAAAAATAAAAAGCCATGCGACTGCACTAGGCGAAACAGGGCAAGGACCTGATTGGCTTAGATGGTATGGTGGACACAGGGGAAAAGAAAATAGGGCAAGGTTTATTAGCTTTGCCCAAGGGCCGGGAAATCCTCACAGAGCTACGCTCCGATTATGAGGTTCCCTGATCAGTGTGGTGGGTTAGTAAGTTGTAAGCTCTGCACTGAGGATGGGCAACTTCCGACGTCCTCGTAGGTAGTTCTTTAACCTCTGGTCCCTCTGGTTCAGGTCCTGATCGGCTTAGATTGGCTTAGGGGTGGACCATTAGAAATTGGGGGAGGGGGTGGCATTTTTTTGCGAATGAATTTTTTATTCGGGGATCAGGTTGTGCAAATTAGTAAGATTTTTTTTTGGCCTCAAAGGCCATGTACGAATTGTTTTTTTTCGCAGATGACACACACAAAATTTCTTGTATTAGTCAAATCACACTAGTGGTCAATCAATGCTGCGTTCTGATTGGTTGAGCTACTAGTAGGCTATAAGTTATAGCCTACTAGTAGTGAAAAGTGTCGGATTTGAAAGCCAGAAAATGGAAAGTGACCAGAACAAAAACATTTTTTGGCAATACAAATTGACCTACTAGTGTGATTTGACTAAAACAATTATTCCTCTCGCCCTCATGGCCTCTGAGTCAATAGCCCACTCGGCCTTCGGCCTCATGGGCTATTGACTCAGAGCCCATTCGGGCTCGAGGAATAATTGTTAAATACACGTTACACATATACTGAAACTTGTCAGAGTCAGAAGTATAGAGAGTGGGAAAGGATAAACCCTAGTAGAGGGTAGACCTGAGCATCGAGCAAGACCTGTTCCCGTGGCGTTACGTTCCCACAGGCCGTCAAAATCCTATTGCTGTATGTAAACGCATCAACAAAATTTTCCTATACTATATATATTGGTTCAGAAATGGATTAAGAATATCCTGTTGCTGTATGAATAGGTACAAACAAATTTTCTTATGCTATATTTTTATTGGTGGGGTTAAAAAAGAATGAGGCTGTTTAACGTTTTCGCCATCCCCCGGCCCCTATTTGACCTAGTAGAAGATAGTAAACAAAGTATACTTATAAAGTATCCCTTATTTGTGCTTCGAGAAAAGCACTGGATACCTATGTGAGTGGTAGTAACCGATACTCTACCACCTCATTCACCATCCCTGATACCTCTTCCCAGTAGGCTATAACTTATAGCATACTCGTAGCTCGACCAATCAGAACGCAGCAATGACAAATAGACAACTAGTGTGATTTCACTAAAAGCCATTATTAGGCTATCTTGTTTGTTTGTGTTTTATGGTCAATGAGGGATTTTGGAGCGGAGTGGATAGCTTTTCACAGGTTAACTCGGTGGTAGATCTTTTGTTATTTGTGATAAAATGATGGGAATAATTTTGAACTGCTTTTGTGAGTCGTGCAAGTTTAAATATCAATCATTTGCCTGTCCATTCAAATTCATCATTTACTTGACTTGAGAAAAAGAAAAAAAATAGGACCATACTTCCAGACAAAGAGCTGAAGCGTCGTATGGCGACCGTACGGTTCTTACGCCCACGCCAGAGATTTAGGCCCTGACAGTCGCTATCCTGGTGTTGAATTGCTCAGTAGCTAGATACCTATGGGTGAGAGAACGCCCGGCCACCAGACCATATAAGGACGCCCCTTGTACCGTAAGTGAACAATCAACTAATTTATTATGTATCACCAACGTATTTATAGGCCTGAAGAGTGTTCTAGAGATCCATGTGGGACACGTTGTTGGTTTTGTTTTTAACTAGTAGTAGCTTATCTCACGATAATACAAAAATGGTTTTCAGTTGCCGTTTAGCATGTTTGTTTTTTACTCATAATCCAATATTAGGCATTAAAATGACACTGGAATGAGTTTCTTTTTAAGTTGTCCGTTTGCGCATGCGCACGCACGTCATCTCGTCTGATTTTATTTCCCGTGAGCAGACGATCATAATTAAAGCTCATCTAAGGATGCCCAGAGTGTTATACCTATTGAAACTCAGTAACCTCTGGTAATTTGAAGCTCGGGAAGTGTCAGCAAAAGCTCATGTCAGAAATTCACCTGGTCTGTCTGCACAGGCGCTGATACGGACCAAACGGCACGCGCTATTTCTCCGCAGAATAAACTTTTCATTTTATAACCTTTTTTTGTCGTTACCACTGCTACGCGACCTGAAAATTCACTGTTGCGATGGGCGATTGGCGATCAAGCCGTCAATCAAAACCAAAACGTTGGATTCGGCTACATCTGTGGGTCGACATTGATTGCAAAATCAACTAAAATTATAAATTATTGTAAGCTATCGTGTGGCTGGCTTTCTACCCTAGAATTATTAGCTTTTTGGCGCAAAAAAAAGACATTGCAATTCCTTTGCTGAGAACCGCCAATCGCAAAAGTGAATATTCAGGTCGCGTAGCAATGCAGACAGTGGTAATCGGTATTTTTTATCTAAGTTTGTCGGTAGTCGGTAACTTTTATGCCCATTTGTCCGTCGTTAATCAGTTAACCCCATCCAGACCTTGGGCCATTAAGCTGTAATGGCACTGCTCTTTTCACAAACATCATATCAAGACGTTTGCAGCCTAACCTTGTCGACTTGCCGCTTTCCTTATTAGGAGTTCCCCCTTATTTGGAAGGTCTGTAAGTACTTTTCCTCATATTTTAGCGAAAAAAGCAAAGAAATCCACCAAAACGATATATAACGGTATTCGATTTGGAAGGTCTGTAAGTACTTTTCCTCATATTTTAGCGAAAAAAGCAAAGAAATCCACCAAAACGATACAGGGGCACCCAACGAGACAATGCCGTAAAAAAGCTCAGAATACCATCGAATACGTCGTTGCGGAGCATACAAATGACTGTAAACTGGGTATTTTTAATCCCTACAAATTTTATATCTGTTCGGATTTCATAGCTGAAAGTTTTGGGTTGCGAAAATTTTAGGGATTGAAATCAAGTCTTCCGAAAATGCTAGGGGAAAAAGTCTATCCGAAAATTTTAGGTGACCTTTTTAACGGCAAAAATCCCCCCAAAATAGTAAAATTTCACCTTTTTGTGCAATTCGAAAAATCCAGGGGATCTTAGAATCTATATACGAAAGTTTAAAGCCTGAAATTCTGAAGCGAAAGTTTTAGCTCTCATTGCACCATCCGAACAGATATTTTACCGAAAATGATCGTTGGGTGCCCCTGACGATATATAACGGTATTCGAGAAACATCGTACTCATGGCCGCCATGTTGGTTTTGTCTCCGCCAAAGGGCCTGGGGCAAAACACAGGTAGCCCGCGCGTATTCACAGAAAACGACAACGCTATCTCGATATTTCGTTGTTGTGTGCTGTTGGGCTGACGGAAACGGCTATGTAAGGGAAGAGGTCAAAAGGCAACGGTACTTTATAAGTATCCAGTTTAGGGGGGTGGGTACCCACCCTAATTCGCCACCCCTGGATACATATCGAGTACTCTTGTTTTGACCTCTTCCCTAAATTCGACTGCGTATTTTTGTTATCCGATCCAGCAGTAGTCTAGTTTCAGCATTAGTCTCATAACTTATTTTACCCTCTAGGTCAATATTGCATTTACCGTAAAGGTAACACATGTCCCCCCGGATTCAAGTCCGGGTGGATCAGATGGGACGATGAAGACTTGGGCAACAGGAACAAATACGGGGGGACACTCCCTGATGGCAAGTACGACAAGAACACGGTTATCTACTTCTGTTGCCGTAGTGACGGGCGTAAGCCTGTGCCCATCACGCTACCTTTCGCTACACCCTTCTTCTTGATCGCCCAGGGCTCTGCTTCTTGTCAGCAGGTTGGTATTGGAAGATGTCAAAACAATGTTACTTTTTAGGAGCCCAATTTTGTCAGTGGAGGTGGTGGGTGGCGGGACAAAATACCTTCCCACCCCTACTGAATTTTCTCGCGAATGGTTATATAGGGGTACCAGATTTTACTGTATAAACGTACTTGCCTCGTGTTGTAGTTAGCGAGCCTACCTTTTCATTATTGTCATTATTTTATGGGCGAGATAGTTGCAGTCAAAAATTGGACTTTTCTTAAAATAAGTTGGTTTCGGGTCATACCCCACCCCCTGTGAATCGGGTTCATCAGTCCATTAGCACTAGCCTGCTTGCAATCGGTTGCTTGGTGTTTTTACCATGCGGAAACACTGCCTTTTTTAACCCAGAATTTCCACAGGAGCCTGGAGTTTCCACAGGCGTTGAATGGGGGTACGGCTATATTTATTTGGAACAGCCCATGACATCATTGAATTCGTCCACCTATTGTATTCCAGGTGAAGTTTGCATTGTCTCAGACCGAGTGGATTCGGTTCGATACCGAGGATATCGGTAATAACGATGGTTATGGCGGCAGTTATCCGTACGGTGCCGGACTTAACGACCACACTATGCATTACTGCTACTACGTCAGTAAGTCCTGCCATTCCTCCCTCTCTTTTTCACTTCATATACCAGTGTTAAAGTGCCTATTACATGTTATGGACATGAATTTAGAATTTGAGCTCTAATTAGCTAAAAATAGATTTACCATAGACATAGGTTTTCACATGACTGTCGTGAGCAGTTACAAATTACTCGGTAATTGCGATTGGTTCGGCTTGTGAATTGGTTGAGGGCATGATCTCTGATTCTTCAGCCAATCAGATCGCGTAGAGAAAACAATAACACAATTACTTGTGATTACTGCGCTAGTTGCACTCGTGAAAAGGAGAGATTTGTGAATCACCTCGCTCTCTGATTGGTTTGTTGTTGAAGTACTATCGCATTTGGACAGTGAATTACTCATGAATTGCTTTCATGACAATGACAATTAAAACCGCTCTATATCTTATTACAAAGAATCCAGCTCTCTTGAAACGTTTTTCCCGAAGTTATTAGGAGCTGAACGACTCACTACGAGTGCTAATGTAGCGTGACCAGTTCCTGTTTTGTTGTGACAAGCGATAATTTTTCACGCGTCGAATGCAATGAGCCGTGCGATTAAGTGTTTGCCGATTGATGA
Source organism: Scolanthus callimorphus (assembly GCA_033964015.1). Classification (NCBI taxonomy): domain Eukaryota; kingdom Metazoa; phylum Cnidaria; class Anthozoa; order Actiniaria; family Edwardsiidae; genus Scolanthus; species Scolanthus callimorphus. Next base: position 1,440,162 of record CM066921.1, read on the forward strand.
TTTAATTTCGATATTGTCAAAGAGATCTATAAGGCCACAGCTCATTGCATTCGACGCGTGAATTTGTACTCGCTTGTCACACATCATTATTATCAACAAACGACATCACCATCGTCAAAATCATCATCTCAGCCATCGCATCGCCATGTTGACGGAAATCATGATCTCCATTACTAAATCTTTGCATCTGTTTCCAGGTTGTGCCTACAAGCTGAGTGGGTCCCACAGTAATACCATAACCTCCCCTAACTACCCCCGACCATATGCCAATGGCCAGCTCTGTTCCTGGCAAATCACCGTCCCCGCAGGACTGCAAATCAATCTGGTATTCACCCTCTTCCTCCTCCAAAGCGGAAGTGACGCGGACATGGTCCAGATTTTTGATGGAAGCAACTCTTCTGCGCCGTCTCTTGGAGTGTTCTCTGGCTTACGTAAACCTGACCCCTCGGGAATAACATCAACATCTAATAAAATGTTTGTTCTCTTCAAGTCGGACTCGTCTAATGCTAACAAGGGATTCACCGCGAACTACAACAGTGGGATTTTCACAACCAGTAGTGAGTAGATCCCGCAAGAAAGCAATTTTTTTAAAGATTCTTATGAAGTCGGTCTCACCTTGTTTTTCAGGACCCTCCACACCTACAGCCACAGCTTCAACAAACTCGCCAACAACTACAGCAACATCATCAACGCTATCATCTACAACGACATCATCAACAACAATATCAACAACAACTAAAACGTCCAGCTCTAGTAGTACGAAAGAATCTGGCGTGACAACTACTCCAGTAACGCAATCTACAACAATAGTCACGACCGAGAACATTACGACTCCAACAAACAATGGCACCTCTATGCCTAACATTACAGAGGCCCCACCACCAACGGAAGTAACCAAACCGTCACGCAGTCCAACAGAGGAGCCAGTGACAACTGTCACGCCATCTGAAGGCACACGAGTCACGACAGAGGAGCCAGTGACAGCTGTCACGCCATCTGAAGACACACATGTCACGACGGAGGAGCCCACAGGAAGTAGTGGCACGCATGCGTATAACAAAGCTGACAAGTCGTCTGGCTCTAACGCGGTTACTATTAGTGTTCCAGTGGTTGTCATGGTGATCATTTTAGCGCTTGTATTGCTCTTCTTTTTGGTCTACAGACGAAGGTAATTATTCTTGGGCATCGATTGCGTTCTGTGTACTCCGGTCATGTTTCTTGACGATAGCGTGACTAATTGTCGAGAGCGTCACGTGAATCATCGATTATGTCACGCAGAAGAGTGGGAAATCTGTACGGCGTCTAAGATGTCGAGTCGAACCGCTTTCTGTTTTTAATAGTTATAAGCTACCAAGAGAAAATGATCCCCAGAGAACGCAACCCCAACACACGGATCTCTTTCCATGACAGTGGCAGAAGAGCGTGACACTTTCTATTTTTAGAACAGGGAGCTATTTTTAGCGGCGCCTTCTGATTGGACGTGTCCTAGCGACAGACATCACTGTGAGGATGCATGTGTGACCAGCATGCTACGTGACGCTGCACTGTTGCTGTTCTCGTAATATGATTGGCTGATTTGCCATGGCGAATAAGAGCGCACGCAGACAACGCTGCTTGCATCAACACGCGCGCGCTTCTAAACCAACGGAAAACAGAATGCGCGTGCAATGAATCTAGTTTTAGAACTGCTGCCACTCAGATGGGTCATGGGGCTGCGTTCTCTGGGGATCATTTTCTCTTGAAGCTACCCATCAACATTTAGCTTAATAACGATCATGGTCCTCTCTGATGTTTTTGCGATGTTTTTAGAGCTTTCATAGCGAGTAAAAGTAGGAACGGAGGAAGAAAAACGAATCCCTTTAATGCGCTCTTTTCGTTTCAGGCGAAAAGATGGCAAAGACGGAGAACAAGACAAGAACCACTTGGTGTTCTTCACTAGGTAAAACTAGAACAATAAAGTTAATATATGTTTTCGGGCGGAAATATGTTTCCGACTCAGGGCCTTTTTTTAGAGCCCGCAAAATACCCAGCAGTCTCGTTGTCATGCTTACCCTTTCCCTGCTAGCAGAGGCCTCTTTTTTCGCTGGCAGAGGTCTCTTTTTCCTCGCGACCCATAGCCAGCGAAATACAGAAAAAAGAGGCCTCTGCTAGCAGGGAAGCTTACCCTATATCGGATACGAATGTTATTCAGCTTTTTCAAGACGATCAATAAAGTAGTAGCTTACCTCTCTCAGTCTAGGATATGGTTTGCGCACATTGGTAGCAGCAGTCTATTTTTAGAGCAAGAAGTCTTTGTTTTTCACAACCCAAATAGACTTCAGAGAAATGGTCTTCTCCTCATCGTAGGCGAACTTCAAGCGGTCGAAATACACGACCGCTAGACAAGGAGAGACTGGAGGACGTACGGTCTGCATTAGATGGCGCAAATTGCAGCCGCGCAGCTTACAATCATGAGGGCTGTTTTACAGTATATATGCCTCCGAGAGTCAGGCCATTGCACCGGGAGACAATCCCCTACTCTTACGAAGAGTGGGTTCTTTAGGTGTCATATTTTGTGATTCGCCAATGAAATGATTCCAAGAAGTAGAAATAAGTAAATCTTTATCAAGCTGAATGTTTTAGTCATGCGTCTCGAAGCAATGTTTTTGTTTGTGGTGTTTTAGTGATGGGCGAAGTCACCATGGAGAAGTATCTATTGACAATCCTGTTTACGACGTGTAAGTAGAATTATTGCTTAGTCTCGAACTACTCGCGCTCATCTTTATATCTTGCTCTGTTATAGAGTGGTTGGAGAAAATATATTATTTTTCCTCGAGGGCACGGTAACGAAATCTGTATTCTGATTGGTTCTTAGAGCGCGTGCGCGCGGGCAATATTTTCCAATCTCCGGACCTCCCAGCAGGTATATAACATATATTTATTGTCGGGAATTTCTCCTCATAGGGCGCCAATGAAGTCGCCCAGCGAAAACGGAGTCAATGGTTTTGTCTACCCAAAGTAAGTAATTTTTAAAGTTTACACTTTTTTTTATAATTTTTGTCGCTCGAGTCGCGGCGAGTTTTCTCTCACGTACACGTCAACTAAAAATCACAAATGAAACTAGGTGCAACTCCCCGCGATCTGCCGCGATATTTGTCGCGGAGATTTTTCGAAACTCTTTGCAACTTGATGCGATTTGAAGAAAAGGGAGCACAGAAATCGCACCGGATTTGCATCTCGTTTACACAAAAGAGTTGGAATTGAAACTCGCGCGAGAAAAATCGCCGCGACAAATGTAAACCGGCCTTTAAAGAGTCCCACTCAGTCACTCCTTTGTTATTGTTCACATTATATTATTAGATGATGAAATTATGCGTAGAAATCTCGAAATAACCATCTAAAAGACAAAGTTTTATACTTGATGTGACAAACAGGATCGGAAATATCGCACTTACATTCCCTGACTTGTCCCCAGTCGTCTCTAAAAAAAGAAAAAGCACGCGCGCCAAGGATCACGGTCAGGAAGAGGGAGACAATGGGAACCGCAAAGCATCATGGGCTTCCCAAGATTCCTTGCGCGCCGCCAATACTCTTTGCGCGCCTACACTAGAGACGACAGGGACGATTCAGCTTACATTCCCTTAATCCACCTATCGAAACGAATGCTTTCTTTGCCTCGGTCAGGCCTCGGTATATTGCTCATTTCAACCCTCTTTTTAGCCACGAAGACTATACCACCAACCCATTTGCGGAGACCACGAACCCGTTGTACGACTCCGCCGGTGCAAACGACACTATCCCGGATGTATATGCGGTACCAGAGAGGGACAATGTCAGTGTACCCACAATGCATCTGAATATGAATGATGACGTCACGGCCTATGAGAACCAGCTGTACGACACGCGCATGCTCGGAGTGGACCAATTAAATGAGAGGTAGATCGCAGTAAATGCGGATCTTAGATCAAACCCGCGATTAAGGAAAACGCGGTGATTTCTAGAGAAGTATGGAATATGTATATAGTCAGGGTGGAAATATGCATCGCCGTACCTACAGCTCCCCGGCTCGTCACCTCGCGAGGGAGGCCCTCTGAGGGCCTTCGCTGATTGGCTGATTTTGAACGTTGGGTGGGGCATGCGCAGAAAAATGTTTCTCTCGACGGATCTGTATATACCGTTTCCGGGAAACGTTGTCACCCAAAAAGCATATAAGCTTGAAGCGCAAAGGATAATGGGGGCATCTAAACTGCTACTGTTTGATCTGAATTCAGGCAGTTATCGCAACCACAGGTAAAATCATTAAATTTCAGCACATTTCTAAGCATGTTTGTTTCTAATTTTTTTTACAGAAATTCAAATAAATATTTACCCATACTCCCTAGCGCACCAAGCTTTAATGCTTTTTTCCAGTGACAACGTATCCCGGAAACGGTATATGTGCCATTGACTGTCCACCAGAGCCTCTCCCGAGAATGGAAAACATGAGACTATTATGAGATTTTTGACCCTTCCCATGGTCCTTTGCGCCAACGAGATTTTTTCCCATAATGCATTATGCGCTCGCGCCCCGCGGATTGCTTTCTCTCGTCCGAATCCTCTTTTTCTGCCTTTCCGACAAAGAGACGCCCAGGAACGAGGCAGCCTACAGTTCCATAGGCATATTTGGAGACCGGGAGTAAATACAAAGCTTGTTTCTTTTTCAGCTCGGCGTAGCCATGGTAACCAAGTGTAGTAAGTGACTTGTGGCGTGACCAGAAGGAAGGCTAACCAATGGCTATGGAGTGATTCGACACAGATGGCAGAAATTGTGAAATATAATGAGAATTACATTGTGTGCTACCACTGAATGTCACCAAGCAATGGACAATTTCCACTGGGCAGTTATACAACAAAAAACCGCAGCAAAATCTGAACCTGTTGAGGAGCTCCGGATTTCGACGGTTGATGCTCTCTGGGGGTAACAATACGGGGGAAGGGGATACCTTTATTTGACACGGTTATAAGTGTTTTTGTCGCTGCCCATTTTCAAGTATAGACGGCTCCTAAAAATAGGTGTATATGGGAACTGACCAGTAGAAGTTTTTATCACGACGTCTAATCATAGACGTGCAAAAGCGTTACTGACGCAAAGAGCTCACAGTGTGGAATGCTCGGGACTAAAACAGCCTCGTACCCAGTCTTTGCTCGTGTTTCTTTTTGTCAATGCATTACTTGTCAGGCGTGCAAATGCATAGAAAGGGCGAAGGAAGCGACATTTCTTGAGTTCCTGTAGTGTTGTGGAGTTTTGTTAAGGTGTACAGCAGCCAGTACTTTTGTAGACAACTTTAATTCAACATGGCCGAACTCCTCAAAAGCACGTCTCCGTAATGCGCATGTGCAAAGTGCGATGCGTTTCCATAGCAACAATATCTCCAAACATGACACTTCAACCTCCCCATAATCCTTAGTGCGCCTACCAAATCCTTCCCACGCCCCTTTGCGTTCGTGACTGGGTACGAGCTGGGACTGGAGGCTTAGTGGTCTAGGGGAAGCCGCGGGCTCCACTTTTTCGGGAGATTTTGCCATACATTTACTGTATTTGCTGAAGGAAATTTGCAATTTTTGGTCCCTGTATTTTAACTATTCCGTCCCCTCCCTGAAATTCCTGGATTTGACCTTGAAAAATGCATATCCACTTCAAGCAAAAAGGGTGGTTGTGTTGCGACGGGAAATAAACCGTGAAAGGGATGTATTGGAATCGACACTATGAGCTCTTTTTAGACATGTACATATGAGAACAAATTTATTTTCCATGGAATTTATTATTTAGCTTACTGACGACAGAAACGGAAAGAGTTTGACAATTTAGTTTTTGACTTCATATATATATATAAAGATATTTTCGACTGTGACTTTATAAAGATTAAGGAAATTTAAATTAACGAATTGATTTTCTAATATATCTCGGTAAAATATTATTGTACTCAGTTTTGCTTTACTGCAAAACTATGAATAAAAAGCGAGTTTGTATGAATTTGTTGTAACGAGTTTTGCTTACGTTGTAATTTCTGCATTTCTTCCATATTTCGCATCCTGAAATAATATCGTTTAATCGTGTCAAGGATGGAGGATGTAGGAGGTATTTGGGCTCCCTGTGTGCCCGCCACAAGAAGCCCTGACGACAATTTCATGTCCTCTCCCCCTCCCCTTATTCTTGGGACACTTTCAAGATAACAGTCTGACCAAGGGTGGCGAATGATCGTTCGGAAAATGAAGAATCTCGCGCAATTTTTAGGAATTCTCGGATTTTTTAGAGAGCTGTCTCGCAATCTTGTTTTCTGACAAAATAACGCAAAATACAGAGAATGCATGAGAAGCAATATTTGATCGTCTCGGTCTCGAATTTTATCAATACAAGCCTTGATCGCGCTGTCTGGGAAAATCTCGCATTTACCATTCGCTATCCCTAGCAAACGAATAAAAGTAAGGCGTTGAGAAAAAAGATTTTCGTGGCAAAAAAAAAAAAAATGGACGCCACACGGCGGGCGACAAAGCAACATTAAAACTAAAAGCGAAAAATGAGTGAAGTATGAAGGGCGTGCACGAAAGTACGCGATTCAATTTCATTACGACTCTCTACCTTGGGTGCCAGAAGACTCCAAGCTGACATGCTCAGCCATGACGCCGAAGCGCATCAGCAGACGAGTGAAGGTTGGAGCCTTTGTACCCTGACCAAGCTTTGACAGGTGAAAACATAGGTACCCAGAGCGTACAGGAAGCTATTTGCTGATTCAAAGTCATTACGACTCTCTACCTTGGGTGCCAGAAGACTCCAAGCTGACATGCTCCAGCCAAGACGCCGAACCGCATCAGCAGACGAGTGAAGGTGGGAGCCTCTGTACCCTGACCAAGCTTTGACATGTGAAAAAAGGTGATTGTATCTTTTCGCGAATGTTAAGAAATAATGACTTCTTATTTTACATGACCGAACACTTCGGAAATTGTTTCTCCTTTTTTGTCTGAACTTCAACGTTCGTTTCCTCCACGACATCTTGTTCATCCTTGTCTAAATCGTCTTGACTAGTGCCACTTTCTTCCTTCTCGTCCGGGCACGTCACCAAGGTGGACTGGAATGAAGAGTCTCTTGATTTAGGTCTGGGGAGGGTGGACCCCGGGCGGGATTTCCGCCTACGTTGACCCCGCCGACAACGACAGTGGTTACGCGACTCTTGCCATGCGTGAACTATAGCTTTCATCAAGTCCGGCATCTCATTATGGTAAATGGAACTGTTCTCCGCGAACCGCAAGTTGTGTTTCTTGGCGAATGCTTTAACTTCTTTGAGAGAGACCAGCGATTTAACTTCTGGTGGATTGGAATTCTCGCACCTATACAAGAGAACACACACTGTATTAGTAAGATCGTGGATAATGTCTTTCCCGTTTTGCCCTTTTCGATGCTACCAACGAATGCGGTTAGGTACTAGCAACTCAATTATATCTTTCTGGTACTGTTAAACCAATGTTATCAAGGGTAAACATTACCCGGAGAACCAAAGTAGACAGCTTCACACCTTTCTCCTACCCAGATTCCCCCGGCTCGTCATGTGGGAGGCTCCATTCTCGAACCCAGAGCTCCCTGGCTCGTAACCTCGCGGGGGAGGCTCTGGTGACAGCCACTGACGCATGCGTACAAGAAAATGGCCTATTATGCCTCAAAACTACTTGCATAGAGCGTAGAAGTCGAAGGCATATAGGTTGGAATGACGACTTGCAAACGAATTGTTATTTAACCAGATAGGTTTTTCAAAAGCTTGATCAAGCTGCCGCTTTAGTCAAAACAGTAAAGGTATTCAAATGGCTGTCACAAGGAGCCTCCCCAGTTTCCGGCGGGCGCTAAGTGGCGGCTGCTTACGCAGGCTACCCAAGCGCGCGAGGTGACAAGACGGAGTCAAGGCGCAAAGACGGGGAGCTCTGGCTACGAGTATGGCTCGCGCGCGCAAACATATGACCTGGGCTGGATATTATCATTCGTCAACGTCGCGACCGAAACGGGATTAAGGGCGTACGACAAATAACAACAACACTCGACTCCCTCCGTCTGTTTGTCCAGAAAGGTAATCTGACGTGAAAAAACCTCGGAAAAATGCCATAAAGCTTGTCCTGATATGGTAATATGAAAGGCGTTTTGAAACTGAGGCCAAGAAAGCCAGTGGAGGCGCAAGGCGCTTGACGTCATATCCACCGGAAGTGCTGAAACTTGAGTATCAGTTTCGAAATATGCGTAAGTCTACAAGTGAAATGTTTGAACTATCTTATGTACTACTGCCATAATGTTTAGAAACCCAGGAAAAAAGTACAGATGTACATAAAACCATAAGAAATAAAATAAAATGTTTATAAACCTAATTCAGGTAGAGGCAGGTTACTTACGAAGTTTTGTCGTCCTTTGTTTTCTTTCTCAAGTCCGATTTATTCCCGATTAGTATTCGTAGCACTTGAGGCAAGTTCTTCATCACCTCCGGTAGCCATTTGGACTCTATATTGTCTAATGTGTCCCGTCTAGTTATATCATAACACAGCAGTACGATATCCGTTGCCGGATAAGTCAGAGGACGCAATCGCTCGTATTCTGGTGAAACTTCCGTATCCCACAAGTCAAGTTGAAAAACTTGCTTTCCGACTGCAACGTTCAGCTCGTAATTTGAAAACGCAGTAGGAACATGGTTCCCTTCCAGCCTTTCTTCGTAAGATTATATAAAAACGTTGTTTTGCCAACTCCGCTGTCGCCGACGAGGACGATTTTGAGCTTCACTCCATCCTCCATCTGTTCCATGGTTGACCTCTTGGTAAGTTTTCTTTCTGTTTTCTCTCGTGCGCGACCAAAGGGCTCCTTACAATATGAACACTATAAATAGCAGCCAATCAGCGCCAAGTGTTTTCAGTATCGTCATAGCGTAGAGGAAAGGGATCGGAAATAGTAACGCATTAAAAGACTGTCACGTAACCAGTGATTAGAGTTTTATGTTTGGATCGAACCAAAAGGTGTTCAAAACAATTTTTGGATAACTCTATCCTAGGGCTTAGTATGCCTTATTGTTCAACCTATTCGCGGAATAAAACACGCAAAAAGGCACTTTTATCCCCAGTACCCGCTTTTGGTGTCGCGACGGTTACCCTGTGTCGTTTTCAACAGGCTACCCGATTCTTATTAGGTTCCAGGTTCTGTCGGCCAGCTCGACAACTTCACTTTTGTCTTCGATTCGCGGGTCGTAAACATGGTTGTTCACCGGAGATTGAAGGGCGAAAATAAAGAAAGGCCACAACTGATTGTAAGTTGAGACAAGTTCTGGGCTGATTTAGCAGCCTGGAAGCTGTCATTTATAGTGCTTAGCACGCCGTAGTTTCATTATTTTATGGTTCCATGTTAGTCCACGTGTCACGAATTCCGGATAGTCGGCATGCGAAGTGCAAGAAATCTTTGCTAGTATATTATTACACAGATTTCAGCCGTATTATCTTGCTGCCTCAAAAATAAGGATACCTTAGAATACCCGGCAATTTATTACAGAACGCTAGGCATTCAAATATCGAATGAAATAAAACGTTCGATTCAATCGAATGATTGCATTCGAATCAAACGATATGGAATTCACAATAAAAATTCCATCAATCAAACATCAATTAAATTTGATAATCAAATTTAATTGAATTTACAACTTTTCATTATTTGATTGGCGTGTTGTGAAACCTGGACTGGCTGAGACTGAGCTGGAATCAAACTCCAATAGTCCAGTCTTGAATTCTCCACTCTACCGGTGCATAAATACAGTGGGAGCCTCAATTTGAGGTAAAAAAAAGTTGTGAATACCAACGAGAAACCAGGGACGGTGGACCCGGGGGGCTAGGGGGTCTTTAGTCCCCACATTTTGCAAAGTTTTCATACACTTTCACTAAACTCAGCCCCACCACCTTGCCATACAATCTTGCTAATGAGCCCCCCCACTTTGAAAACTGTTCCGCCGTCCCTTGAAACTGATGAAGCTTGAATTGAGACAATAGACAAACTTGAGGAGACTTTTCAAACTCAACTGTGTTTTGTTTTCAGAAAGCAAAAAGTTCTAACAATGAACCTAGTGAAGACTCACAAAGCAAGCCTTCATTCTTTGAAAAGTACTGGTTCTTGAAGTATGTGATGTTAGTTATCCTTGCTCCACCATTTATAAACCATGCCGCTCTTTACAAGGAAAACAAAGAACTCCAGCCTCCAGGTTTGTAGTATAGAATTTGTACGAGGGAAAGGCAATAAAGTTGTTCAAAATAAGCTTAGTACATGAGGTCAAATTACTTTTGACACTCTTAAGGTGCCTAGGAACAAGGCTGTCAGGAATGCCAACCCTCCCCCAGTGACCTTATATCCAGCTCTTGTATAACAAGTCTCCTCTCTACAGATCCTGAACAAGCTGAGCCAGTCAGCATATTTTTGTCAGTCTAGATAAAATAATAACGGAATGTAGCACCTGGGGCATAGCCAGCATTTGTGAAGGGGGGGGGGGGGGGGGGGGGGGGGGCACAACTGCTGAAAATGTTCAATGACCCTGACCATTTTTCCTTTAGTAGTTATAATACGCCGATTCTGGCGCAATCGCATTTTGAAATTGAAAAAACGACTTAAAGAGATAGATTTTATAATAAAAATGGACAATCAAACAGTGCCAAAGTTGAAAGCCCTCGCCAAAGAGCGAGGCATTCCAAGATATTATAAAATGCGAAAAGCCGAACTCATCGAAGCCTTGGGCAATACACCGCAAAGACCCATTCCAGCACCAAGGACTAATATACCAGTGCAAAGACCCATTCCAGCACCAAGGACTAATATACCAGTGCAAAGACCCATTCCAGCACCGATTTACGAACAGTGTAAAGAAAAACTACGTGTTGGTACAGACTGTAGTGGTATTGAAGCACCAATTCAAGCACTACGCCAACTAGGCATTCCATTTAAGCATGTCTTCTCGTCAGAGATTGATAAGTACTGTATACAATCAATTAAAGCTAATTATAATCCTGAATTCTTTTTGGAGATATAACAAAACGTGATATCTCCTCAGTACCGGATATTGACTATATGTCTGTGGTTTCCCATGCCAACCTTTTTCTACTGCAGGTTATCGGGAAGGTTTTGATCACAAATCGGGTAACGTATTCTGGGAGTGTTTAAAAGTTATTCAAGAAAAGCAACCTAAGTATTTCATTTTGGAAAACGTCCCTGGACTACTCAATCATGATAAAGATAATACATGGAAAATAATTTGGGGTGAGTTAATAAAGCTCAAAGAATACACTGTTCAATGGAAACTTCTTAACACTAGAGACTACGGTATTCCACATAATCGACCAAGATATATATAGTTGGAACAAAAGAAACATTTAACTGGCCAAAACATAAAGTTCTGGAAAATGTTGTAGATTATGTGGATCATTCCGATAATTATGTACATCCAGCGACTGAACGACATCAGGACATTCTGAATCGTTTAGATGACGGCAAAGTTTTTATCGAGTTTGCTTTTGGAGTATCTAGAACCCGTACGTATGCCAATGCAGACAAATACGCTTCGTGTATTACGACTAAAGGAAGTATGTGGTGTGTACCAAAACATCGTTACGCAAATACTACAGAATTACATCGCTTACAGGGATTTTCTGATGAATTTGTCCAAGTAGTTAGTAACACACAAATGAAGAAACAGATTGGTAATACGATGAGTGTTAACGTAATTAAAGAGATAATTCTCGAGTTGATGCCACAAAATCCAGTTTCTAACATACCCATGGACGTAACGCTCAAGAATGGTTACAAATGTCTACACGGTAAAATAAAATATTTCTGTAAAGATTGTTGCGGATCTCAAATCTGTCCTCATAACAACCGTAAATCATATTGCAAAGCATGTAACGCTAGTAGTTTTTGTGAACATAATCGAGTGAGATATATCTGTAAAGAGTGCAACGGGAAAGGAATATGTATTCATGGAAGACAGAAATTCTTTTGTAAGTTATGCGGAGGGTCTCAAATATGTGAACACAACAGACGAAAGTCTCAGTGTAAAGCGTGTCACACAACACAAAAACAGCCCACCGAGTGCTGACAGAATGTCTGAAATTAAAAAACACACAAGAATTAACTTTGGTGGAAATTTCAGTTGTGATTTCATAACATAAACCATGTTATGAAAAACCATTAAGTTCATCTATTTTTACATACCAATCCACATTATCTCGTAGTCCCAATAGTTCTGACTAGGATTTGCTATTTTAGGTTTCAGCCCGAGCGGTTTAACAAAGGCGATTTTACCTTGCCAACCGTAATCTTTGAGTTCAATGCAAAGACGAGCAGGAAGCCATGTTTTAAATGCATTTCCCTCTTTGTCTTTCAAGTCAGCAACTAATTGCTCTCCAAATTTCGTCTCAATCTTATCTGTACTTTCGATGCGGTAAATAATACCCTCAGGCACATCTCTCCATTTTGTAATTGTCTGATGTTGACTTTTACTTTCGTTGAATTGTTCTGCTGTTGGGAACTCCATCTTTTATTATTGAATACGTATCTCCTTAAGTCATTTTTTGTGTTACGATTTCATAATCACATTCGTAACGCGAATTTCCACCAAAGTTTTCATTATAAAAAATAGCAAAACTGGCATCGCCGCAAAGCGATATAATTGCCAGAAACCCCTCGGGTTTTTTCTTTCAACTGCTGCTCTCGCTGCTCTCTTGTCCCGAGGGGTTTTTTGTCTTTGTTCTTGGTCCAGGCCTGGGTCCTTGGCCTCCTTTGGGCTCTGGTGATTCCATCGCGGACTTCACTGAGATGAGATTTTATTTAACTAAGTTCACACACACTCTCCCCGGGGTTGTATGGCGGGGGACCATACAAAGGCGCCATATAAAATACTCCCCCAGTATTTTATATGGACAACATATAACGTTCGCTAGAATATATATACGTCGAGGTTTTGAAAAATTTCTCCATGTGGGAGCAAAGTATTCGACATGGTCGAATTGGATTTGGCTGATACGCATGCGCGACCCATCTCATAACCTCTGACGTCACAGGAAGTCTCTCGTCGCGTTATCCGTCTTGTTGCGTGACGGTTATCGAAATAGAAACCACGCTAATCCACCCGCGACAGCTGTCAACACTATTAGATTAGTTTCATGCTGCGAGGTCACAAGTTTTTCAATAATAGGCTTAGTCACGTCTGGTTTTGATTTTTCAATAGGTCTGTGTATATTAGGTTCGTCTCAGCGTGCGTTACAGGCGCGTACGCGTGCGGTAACTTTACCTTTGAAGAGCCTAAGTTATGTTTAATTCCAACATGTTTTGATTCTTCATTTAGCAAGTCATTCACCCCAAAACTCATATCACTTGTAGCTTTCAACAACTTGTTATTATAACCGGTCACGCTTTCAGTGTTGATTATTAAATTAGCTGGCATGAGCCAAATTCCCAGTCCAATAGCCAAATTCAATCGTAACTTCGCCTCTTGGACAGCGAGCTGATAGCGTTGCACGCTTTTGGATATATTTTCTTCAATGACGGCACTTTCAAATAAGGTCAAAAACTCCTGCTGTGCTTCAACCGCTGAACCGCTATTGCCTACAATACTAGACCTAACATTACTTGAGCGCCTAATACACTGTAAACAAACGCTTCGACTGATCTGTTCAACCGGCCTAGACCCGCTCTAGTCAAACCATGACCATTCACAGGAACGAACCAATTGTACTGCCTTCCACCGTGATCATCATTTCTTATAAAAGACACTAATTACCGTTATTGTAAGTTCCACCTTCATCAGAGAAAAGATTCAATTTATCAGGCCATTTATCAGCTTCTTTGTCATATCCTCTTATAACATGAACATTCTGATAAACCGACCCGCGCCCGCTACCTGGATAGTAAACAAAAATATCCCAAGCCCAAAATTTCTCCCTCCTTTCCATCTAAAATCAGGATTTGTTATGCCAAACTCATTACACAACCTCTGATATATCATCTTGTTGTATGAGTTATCTGTTTGACTAAAAATTGAGTCATCAGGTAGAGGACATCCCAATTCCTTTAGAATCCTCCTCACAGTGAAATAGACATGGAAATTAAAAAAACTTCGCACAACAGGGGGATATTTCTCAGCCTCATGTAGGCTAACCCCACAACCCGATGTAGCACACCAGACTGCAAAGTTGAGTTGTTGCGGCCAATAACTAAAATTAAGGCCATTTAGCCACCGTCTCGACTGTTTTGCAGACTTGAAAGTTATGGTAGTCTCCTTGAAAATGTCTCTCATCTTGACACTGAAAGCGTGCTTAGGTGATACATAAATATTCAGATCTGTTAACAAGGACGTGATATCTGAAGCGGAGGTATCAAAGTCTATCGCTGGAATAGGATATTTTTTAGTTGTTAATTTCAAACTATCCGGAAATTGTAATTTAGGAGTCGCTAAACCCAAATCATTGAATAAATCTTTACGGTCATCCACCGGAATGTCTTTAAACTTAGTCACAGCAGCAGCATTAGGATCCTTTGCCCAAATTCCATACCAGTGATGATTCATATTATACCACCCGATATACCTAGAGTCAAATAAGCCTTCCGCATACCAGTCTTTATCTTCATGAAATTTTGATAAATCCGCATTTGGGTATACCTTTTTAAATTCATCGAGTAACGACATCTTATTTTGTAAGTAGAATAAGATGTTTTTAAATCACCGTCGATCCTTGAAGCAACCAATCTCATAAATCCACCCTACCGGTGTCCTCTCAAATGATAGTTTTACCGTGCGGGAACGGTGAGTTCCTTTAAAATTTCCGCACGAACCTCCCTTCGTATCTGAGTCAAATCTTCTTTTTTCCCTCCTCCAGCCGAGCTTTTTGACGAATATCAAACTTTAGTGTTTCAAACTTTTCCTCTTCTGCTAGGATTAGCGAAAACTCTTGGTCAGAAATTGTGTTGTCCCGAAGAGCCTTTGAGACGAGATCCTGTATGGTGTTCACCTTTGCTCTTGCTAATTGTGATGTTTTTTCATGCTTAGATATCTTTCGTGATAATTTGACTCCAACAGTGGTAGAAACAATACCGAACAGAGCCCAACTCCGCCAATAGGAGCACCTACAGCGGCTCCAAAGCCCGTCAAACTGAGGGCTAATCCACTACCGGATAATATGACAGAGATTCCACCTGTTGACCATACGATCAGTTTCCTCAATCTTGCGTATTTCTTACGTACACGCTCATAATGTGTAACCTCTCTTTCAAGACCTTGTAGAACCTCACACGACTTTGAAGTCTGAAATTTTCCCCATTTTGAGGCACTTGTGGATAAATTCTATTGTAGTCTTCCATATTTTTTTATTCTAGTATGAAATCTTTAAATGAATTCGAATAGGTTCGTTATTAAAGTTGGGCTTTCTCCCCTTTTCATCTAAAAGCAACAAAGTAAAGTAGTTGACTGGATTAATGGTTTGCTGGACTTTTATGCAAGGATGACTTTGAGATGGCACAACAGCCAACAAAGGTGAGGGGGTAACTTCTACATTTTCATCACCAGGAATCCTGTTAGAATATGAAGACTTTGGTTCTATGAGATCACAAAAACAAACTCAAAGACTTGTCAGGTATCCATCTTATTGGATAATATTGATTGGGCAATATCTTTTCGGGCACACCAAGCTTTTTTGAGAGTTTTTCGGAAAGCCTAAGATTAACGGTCTTGTTGGAATATAGATAATATCCTTGTTTGGACACAAGAATTGTAAGCTTGGAGCTTTCTTCATCTTTGAGGAAGATTTGTTGAAGTGTTTTCAATGTGTAATTCCCGGTGGAATAGTGAAAAATACCTTTTCCGACACATTTTCTTGAGATGAAAACTTATAAACTTTTTGTGGTTCCTTGAACTTTATCCACGCTTCAGGAATGTGACAATCTAAAAGTTGTATCTCTTTTATTCGCTCCAACGGTGGCTCCAGATAAACTCTTGTTTCCGGAGTTATCATCGTGATAGATAGAAACGTTGACATGTTTTTACTTGACATTTTTACTTAGCGTCTCTTCTTTTTAAATTGTTCAACAAGGTAGAGAACCACGGCTACTATCAGCAGCCAAGCATTTTTGCCTAAAAATCCAATAACCTCCCCCGCTGTTTTGAAGATAAAACTAGCAATAGCACCTACCATTCCAGGTAATAACTCACCAATCTTTTTACCAATCGCTTTTAAACCGTTACCAACCCCCTTTGCAACACTGGTCAAACCCTTTTTTAGATTAGATACAATCACACCAATAACAACACCTACTGCTGAAACGACAGCAAAAACTGTAAAGCCGTACTTTTTAAATACGAGCTTGACTCTATCTCTAAGAGACATTCCTTCTTCTATTTCTTCATTTCTCTTTCCAATCGCTCAATCTCCTCATTTCGTTCTTCAATCTGATGATTATAGTACCCCTCTGATTCTCAGGAACTGTTTCACGTTCAGTTTCCAAATCTTTTACTTCCCTTGATGTCCTGAAATAGCGCCTAAATTAGCTATAACAACATCTACCTTAAGAGGACCAAGACTCTTAGTTACCGTTGGCGGTAATTTAGCATTAAGTTTATCACCTTCGAACAAGGTCCAGCTCTTAGCATTACTTCTACCGAGCTTGACAACCACCTGATCAAATTCATCTATATCAGCTGTGAAGGGATAATCTTTAGGGTTGCCTACGTTACGAAATTTTTTGCTAATTCTTTTCCACGCCTCTCCAACTCTTCTTCTCTTGCTTTAAGTCTTTCCTCTCGAGGAATGAGAGGAGTATGTTCGTCCACACCGTGTATGAATGAAGTTTCGTCTGTGGTGTGATGATCGTGAGTTGAAGTTGAAGTGGAGGGCATAGGAATCCATTCCCCTTCATCTGGATCACCTGGATCGACTCGATCAAAAGGATTTTCTTTATCCGGTATTTCTGGGTCAATGTCCATAATTCTTTATTTTTAGAATAAAGAATCTTTAAATTGGCACCTCTAAAAGAATTTACTAGCCATATAACCCATTGCCAACATACCACCACCTACATATGCCATCTCCCCATCTTTGGTTGCTACTAGGTCTATAATAATCAGAGAATTTTGGTTCATCTAGTTGGTAATCTCGATGTGTTTGACTATACAATTTCAAAGCTTCATCGGTGTTCGATAAATTTTGTGAAGCCGGTGTTCAGCATCCTGCTGTTGTGAGTACCAATCAATGAGTTTCTGCCTCTTTTCTTGATAAGCTGCATAATCTTTTTGATATTTTTCTATAGCCTTGTCGTGTCTTACTCTCTCAGCATCTGTATTACCTCCAGAAAGATATTTTGCGAGATATGAGCCACCAACGAACGTTGTCGCATTCAATACAGCTCCACCAATCATCATTGCTATTGTTGCCATTTATTAATCAATATATAAAATCTTTAAAGCGGTTTTGGTAAAATCTTTTGTGTTTCCAGATAATCTTTCAAATACATACTACCGGACAGGACAGCGACCCATTTAGCATAGTTTGTAACACTCGATGAGGGATCGCTTATAAATGATTCTTTCATAGCCTTTTTACCAAGGTATCCAACTCCAGCGGCTAATCCGATAATGACGGCTGAATCGGTAACCGTTTTCACAAGTTTGTTTTCAGTTGACATGATTTTATTTATACGCAAATAAAATCTTTAAATTACTTACATCATTCCAATTCTCGGTTCGAGAGGCAAGCCCCTCGAGCTCCCCGTTGGGATAGGAATTTTTGAGGGTGGTGGTTCTTTGAATGATTCTGGTACATGAGTCGGAACTTTCGATAAATCAACTACTCTGTTTTTGTAGTACCGCATAAACATATCAAATGCCGTAAACCCTATGCCAACTATAGACAGTACAGTTGTAAAAGATAGCTCTGGAATCCAAGCTTGTGATCCAGATTCTTCCGCCGAAGCTCCTTCTGGATTCGGATTCGTCTCCGCTTCACGTTTCATTTCCCTAGCAAGTGCTTCTTTCGCCTTCTTATTATATTCTGCGAGTTTTCTCCCAGCGGCAACCTTTTGGGGTCTTTCTCTTTAGTTGCTCTCTTCTTTTCAGGAAGAGGCTCCTTTGTAATTTGTTCAACAACTTCTTCAGACATGATTCTTTATTTCTATAAAGAATCTTTTAAATCATATCATTCATGCTCAGTAGCCTGCTCAGTTATGCTCAAGAGTGTGCTCAGTTGTCTGCTCAGTTGTGCTAGGAAGTTCTTGAATTTTGTTGGAAGTCTCCTGTGAAGGTGTTAGTTTAACATGCTTAGCAACCTGAAAGAGACCGCTAGCAAGTGCTACCAATCTTCCACCCTTCAATACCAAGAGACCTGCAAAGTTTGAAAGTTCACGTTTTACCAACTCATCGTTCTGCAAGTCTTTGCAAAGCGCTTCAGCGTCATCTACAGGAACCACGTAGGAGATGATGTGAGACACTGCTTGAAGTGCAGATTCTACTAATCCACCTGTTACCTGCTTGCCTAAGACTGTCTGGTAACGATTATAATATTTTTCAACGTCTTTTGATGAGAGTTTCTTGATATCACCAAGATTCATCTCAACACCTAGAAATTCCTTTGTAGTCCCAAGAGACGCGAGAATAGCCAGTGATTCTCGTTTGACTTCAATATCATTTTCTTTTGGTTCAGCGACCTCTTTTTCTTCGATATAATCTTCAATGCTTGCCATATCTTATTTTATAAGTAGAATAAGATGTTTTTAAATCACTGCGTAGTAGGAATCTCTAAATACTTTTCGAATGGATAACGTAAACAGAAACAGAGCCTGGAATATTTTTCAGTTTTCAGCAGTTCCACAAACTTTTTACGAGTCTCAACGTCTAAATCTCCTCCGTAATCTTCAAACAGTGTTTTTGTGCCGACTTGAGACGGATTATGGAATGTAACCACGCAGGCGACGTTGTCACGGAAGGGCTTTGCTATGGATGTTAATTGTTGCGTCAACACCCACACTGATAATCCATCATGCCTTCCAGAGAATGCTAGATCTATAAACTTGTTCGAGCGTTGCTTTAGATCTTTCGATACAGCACAGTCATCCAAAATAAGTAACGTATTTGTGCCAGAAAAAAGTTGTGAGCAATCCTTCAATAACTCGTTAATTTCATCAATGTTACTAGCATCTGGTGATAATACCAAGAAACGTTTATCTCCGTGAGCAAATCTATGATAGGTCTTATTTTTGCATAAGTCGGACATATGAGAACAATATATTCGAACACATTGCGGAACGGTCCTCGGAGCTGTTCCGTGAGGTATTTTGTTTTTCCACAATTTGTCGGTCCAGTTATAATACAATGAAAAGGGACTTTTTCTCGTAATTCTTCCATACTTTTGTATTATAACAGTTGTTCTTTTTAATACACGATGAATGCAAGTTGGAATTCATGACCGCCATCAACGCGTCGGCTATCACGAACATGTGGCAGGTAATGGTACCAGACCCTGAAGCTTTTCGTTTCATCTCTAGATGAACTCCATCTCTTGTATTACTGATGTGTAAGCCATTACCATGTATAGAGTCATCATGATATGTTCGTAGGTCTATCCATATTGCAAATTTATCATTATAAAAATCCTTGATTGATATATTATCACTCGATCCAAACCGTTTGACAGCTGCATCATAAAAATCTGAGGCTTCCATACCTTTGCTATATAACCGGTTTGGTACGCCATCGATGTTAATTTTAACACTTGTAATACTTGGATTCACAAAACTTTCACTATCACGTGCCCCATCTGCATGTGGTGTTGTAAACAACATTAGGATGCCTGTCATACTTCTACGAGGGATGTTAATATTCTCATTTAATATGCTATCCGTCCCTTTGGTAATTGTGAACGTCTTATGAAGGTGAATATTTTCATAATAGAATTCCTTCCCAATTTGATAAGTGCTCTTTGCCTCTTTTGCTAGGAAGTCACTTGAAATGCTTTGGTATTCTAGCTCAAGATTGGAAATAGCATATGTAAATGGTTTTGTTTTATCTGAAGTGATTGTAAGATCTTTTGATTCTGGAAGAGTAACCTCAAACATAAACCCTTGAGCAAGTGCCATTGGATAAAATACTCCATGATTGTCTATAATTGAATGCTCAAGAGGGAGTCTATATTTTGTGTTATATACAGCTGCTAATGCTACTTCTGCTGCATCTGTGTCTACTTTATCATTTGCACCAGCCCTCAGTTTACGCATGTTGAGACTGGAAATTCCTTCTTTGAGCCTAGTTTCTCGTTCCTTTTTAGAAAGATGAAGATCACTATATAGCTTATATAAATCATACCTATTAGTATCCTGCACTGTTTCCCCACCAAAATGTATCTTATATCTTGATTTCAAGCATGCTGCCAAATTGTTGACAAATCTATTATCCACATGCTTATCCGTACCAGTTAAGCAATGTTAAACGTTAGCGCTAGGGTCTTTGGAACAATAACCAAATTATCAGCCAGTTTCGGAATATTAATATAGAGTCTCTCTCCGGGACTAGCTGAAGAGGGGTTTAATGTAATTCGATTCAGTGACGATTCAGCCTTCAAGCCGAACGGCTCTCGTAGGACCCTGTTTGGGTTAATGTTTTCTGATATAGCTTGTGTCATCGTTTATTTAAAAAAGAAAGTCATTTCTTTAAATGAATCACGAAAGAATGTTATCAAAAATATACTATTCCACAGAAGGGTACTGGAAAGGTTATTCAGCCATTCCAAAATTAGCTGAAAAGACCAAAGTCAGTGAAGACGAAGTTAGAAAATGGCTTGAGAAACAAGCATTGTGGCAAATTTATTTACCAGCTCCAAAGTATGTTCCCAGACCTCATTGGACTGTGGATAAACCAAATCAGATTCATCAAGCAGACTTGCTATTTCTACCTCATGATAAAGTTGGTAGGAAAACGTATAAGTACGCGTTGGTGGTGAATGATATCGCCTCGAGATACAAAGATGCTGAACCACTAACGTCAAAAGAAAGTGGTGAAGTGGCAAGAGCATTAACCAAGATTTATTCTCGAAAATTAAGGTGGCCAAAGACATTAATTGTTGACCCTGGGAAAGAATTCATGGGAGAAGTTACTAAACTTATGAATAAGCATCAAGTTACTATCCAGCGAAGTGAGGCAGGGAACCATCGAGCCCAGGCTTTCGTGGAGAGAGCAAATAGAACTTTGGGTGAGAAATTGTTTAGTCATCAATATGCACAGGAAATGATTAGTGATGATAGGTCTAGAGTGTGGGTGAAACGTTTGCCTGCTATTCTGAAAGCTCTAAATAGCCGCCCGATAAGAATCACTGGCAAAGAGCCTGAGAAAGCTGTGAAAATGAGAGAGGTTGATATTGAGCCTAAAAAGTATAAGCGTGTTGTTGGCCTTGACGAAGTGAGGCTGCCGCCTGGTGTTCGAGTTAGATATTTATATGCTCCTGGTGAGGGTGAAGGGGGCGAACGCAGACGAGCTACGGATCCGGTCTGGAGTTTGGAGGTTTATGATTTATCACGTAGCGTTGTTTCGGCTGGGCAGCCTGTGTTGTATTATTTACTGGGTGGGCCAAGGCGCGGATTTAGTAGGGAGGAGCTTCAGGTTGTGCCTCCAGACACTGAGCTGCCGCCCAATTCTGTGTTGAAATAGTTGGATTTTTTCTTGTTATTACAACTTTTACAACAGAGGACACAATTGCTCTTAATGTGTCCAATACGATTGTCTAATCTTTCGATAGTAGCCAAGTCATCTTGGTACTCAACACACTGAAGCTTAACTTTACAATCCTCATAATAACAGGTATCGTAGTCCTCAATTAGCCCTTGTAAAAAGCATTTGTCGATGAAACGATCTGCGTCGTATCTTTTGTTTTTCTGTCACTATATCTGCAATGGGAGATCCATTGTGTGATGGTTCGTCTAATAGGATTTGAACAAGTTTTGCAGAAAAATGTTCGAACGTTATGTATGCAGATTGCCGTTCCAGCACATGTTTACATTGTGGTCTAAAAGTACCATGTGGCATATTTGACTTCCTTTACATTCATAACATTGAGACTTTGATTTTTGTGAGGGCAAAGATTTCGCATTTTATAATTTTGATCGTGATTCCTACACTTGATGCAAGTTTTTAACTCGCGACCTTCTTTAAAAAATCGCTTGGGTATCGATAACTCTTACATTTGCCACACTTTTTTATTTCGTAATTCTTCCATGTTTATTTAATACTCTATTGATACGTTTTTAAATCGATTTATTTCCAATAGCATACGTGTGAATGCCATCTTTTCTAATGACTCGCTTCGTATCATCATGAGACAACGCTACTTTATTCACAGTCTCGGTGTAAATTTCATGTTTATGGCTGCGAATTACATTCATCTTTCTCATCTGATTTCGTTTATTGAATAGACAATCCTTATAGTCTTCGAAATTGATGCTTTTCTTAACGACTGCTTGCTTAACACCCTTACATTTCTTTTCTTCCCACCCCTCATCCAATTTGTATGCGTAGAGTTTGGCTCGTAGACCAACAAACTCAGATATCTGTTTACCTCCAGCCTCGTCTTTGAACATACCGATCACCTTCTTGTTGACTCCAGACTTAATACCTGATGGATGATCTTTGGGGTAATTACTCGTATCAAACATAGACTTCACATCTGAGCTGATATCCTTGTAGAAATCATCTGTTTCTATCTCGTAGGCGAGACTGTCTGTATCGGTAAACAACAGCTTGGCTTTTTTACCATATTTTGGCTTGATGTAATTGTAATGAAACTCATACATCAATGTTTTACTTAGGTCCAGAATGGACATGCCTAAGTAAACTGGCTTATCGAAAACCAACTTTGTTTTCTTCATGTGAATAGCAACAAGGTTCTCGCAAAAAATGGTGCGGTGTTGATAGTTCGGTTGCGAAATTAACTTCTTCGCGTCTTTTTCATTCGTAACCAATTGAATGTCTACCCTGTTTCTAATGTTTTCCATTGTTTTACCAAAGACAGAGTTATTCATCAACTTGAAAAAATCTTTCTCAAAGTCGTTGGATGCTTTTGCCCTAAGGTTGGTATTCAAATCGATGTATGGCTTCAGCCATGCGGACTCTTCGAATGTGATACCCCTATGAATCTTGGTGACTTGAGTCCGAGGCTATTGTAAAGTTTCAACGTCTCATGGTGAACTACATACTTTACCTTGTCTTTGAGGTTTGGATCAATTCTCAACCTTGTCAACCTCAAGTCTCTCTGGAGCTAGTGGATAGTCGTTGTGCAAGTCGTGAAGGCGTCGAGGATACTTCAAGTCAACCTCGAGTATACATGGGAGATTTTTCCAGCCCTCGAGTTCTTGGTCAGTCATCCATCTAAAACCATGAGTAGGGAGTGGTTTACTCATTGCCCATCCATATAGATTGTTTGCGTCAAGATACGTTATAAATTTAGTGGGTTGAGTTGTATCATATTCCCTCATGTATGGGTTGTTGGCTTTACCATATCTAGTAGAGATCATAGACACACCCCCACGAATGCCTTTCTCAACCATAAGTAGCATGTCAGGATCTGTCAAAAGTTCCAACTCCACTTTCGTTAACTTTAACGCTGCATCCCAGGCTAGTCCAGGTGCTGTGTAATACCATGCTGGGTCTAACCCATAGTTTTCTTGACACACGTTTCGAAAGTTCTCGAAGACATCGGCTAACAAAAGAACGTCTGACTCAAGGTAAAGGTTGTGATAGTCTCGTATGTTCTTCATCTCAAAGGTTTCCCACACCTTTTGAGCGTGTTGATAGTCCTCCTCTGATATGTCGGTGTCATTGAGTCTAGAGTAGAATTCCTCCTTTGGTGGAAGCTGAGTTGCGTTGAGTTTGTCAAAACCATCAAACCAATCGTATGGGAAAACACCCTTTCTTAACAATAGTTGTAATTGTTCTCCTTCATAACTTTCAGTGAGATTTTTGAAAGAAGATTGTGGTAGATTAGTTACTAAGCTGTCAAGGCTTGTTGCCATAAATTTAAAGCTGTCAATGAATCTGATGTCACGCTTAACGTCAATCTGTTTGCCCTCTTTGTTCGTAAAGGTGTCTACAACAATCTGCTTTGTGAAACTGATATACTTTTCCTCATTATTAGGTATACAGTTTATTTTACCTTTTGTGTTCCAAGGTTCTTGATGAATAGATGACTGTCGTATCCGGATAGGTTATGGAAGATGACTGGGAAGAACTTCGGAACTCTAAATTGAAGGTTGCATTCGTTATGGGTCGCACCTCTGTACTTTCCTGTAAGGTGGCAGTGGTCCAATACCTTATCTTCTCCTAATTCACCCTCACAGATGTGACAGTGAGTAGCATTTTTATAGTCGATTTTATCTTTCTTACTCATTCTTACCTTCTTAGGGAATTTGAACGTATCGTAAATTTTCTTAATATCTGACTCTAAATTCTCAAGAAACATCTGTGGGATATCTTCGTCTGGAGATTCAGCTGTGTATCGTACAAGCTCGGATGGAAGTATGTTGTCGTCAAAACACTTGATGAGATAGCAGAAGCCAGATGGTTTGTGCTTCTGATATTGCTTAGTAAAGCTTTTACTTTCATCTGGGGAACACGTGTCTATGTTTTCTGTGAAGCTCTCAAAGTCAGCATAAACAACAAAGGGAACTCGCATTTTTCTGTTAACGTTCTTGAACTCAATATACTTGGGATTTCCTTCTTTGTCTACAGGCATTTCTGTCTTGATTGCATCGTGAGTGCTACAATATTCAAGATGTTTTTCTAATGAGGGCTTTGACTGAAATGAGTTCAAGCATCTATTGCAAAAGTGCCTTGTGTGTTGGTGGTCATTAACCTGAGAGGAAAACAGTCTACTCATATTCTTTATCCAGCAATAGTGATTTGTATCATCGTTGGATATCAGGAGTAAGTTGATCACATGAGCATGATGTCGCTTACTGATTCTCAGAGGATATACTTCACCTTCATATCCATAGACGTTAATCGCGTTTGGGTTCTGCCGTTCAAACTTGTCAATCTGTTTTAGTGACACTGGAAACTCTATTCCTGACCAGTCAAAATGATCTGAGTTTTCTCTCATTTGTTTAGTTAGTCTTTGAGCATCTTTCTCTTTAGGAAACACAGCAGACGTTACTGCCCACTTGAAACATTCATGATCATTCTCGTTCTTAACATTAATGATTGCCTTTTTAGAGTCTATTTTTGATGGCAGTGGAATATATGAACTTCCAGATAGCGGATTAAAAGGGTCGATGTTGATATCAAAGTATTCCACCTGATCAAACTGCCATCCAGAGCCTTGCTTTTGAAATTTCTCAACCAATTCTAGTAGACGATTTGTCATTGAATTGAACAAGTCAGAGAAATCGGTTGACTCTGTTATTGTTTCAACAAATGAATGAAAGTGGCCAGACGTTTCATCAATATTACCAGTATTAGGATTCTCTTTTATGAACTTGCAGGTAAAGATAAACTTGACTTTGATAGCCTTCTTTTGTTGGTTAAACAGATTGAGAACTTTTGGTTTGGAATTATTGAGAAATGTTTCGGGATCATACCCACTCTGCCCGTCTATCCTATGTGTTTTGAGATACCCTTCAGCGCTGTTTGCTGTTCTTTTGGAGTAAAGTGATCATGTCTATTAAAAATACGGTTTACTTTTTCCTTCAGGTTGTTAACTCGTTTGCTTGCGGCGTTCTTGATTGGATCTGGGACATAATTAATAACCAGTCTGTGAACTTGTTAATCTCTTCTTTACTGTTTCAGCAGCCCTCGAAGTCAGGCTTTTCAATGACCTTGGTGCTGGAATGGGTCTTTGCATTGGTATATTGGTCCTTGGTGCAGGAATGGGTCTTTGCACTGGTATATTGGTCCTTGGTGCAGGAATGGGTCTTTGCATTGGTATATTGGTCCTTGGTGTTGGAATGGGTTGGGTGGGTATATTAGTTCTCGGTGCTGGAATGGGTCTTTGCATTGGTATATGGTCCTTGGTGCAGGAATGGGTTGGGTGGGTATATTACCCAAAGCTTCGATGAGTTCAGCTTTACGTAATTTGTAGTAGCCTTTAATGTGTCGCTCTTTGGCGAGGGCTTTCAATTGTTTCACTGTTTGATTGTCCATTTTTATTATAAAATCTATCTCTTTAAGCTGTTTTTCAATTTCAAAATGCGATTGCGCCAGAATCGGCGTATTATAACTACTCCTTTGATGGGGGGGGGGGGGGGGGGGGCACAACTGCTGAAAATGTTCAATGACCCTGACCATTTTTCCTTTGATGTTCCCTACATTATTCATCCCAAAAGGGATGTTCACAGGTCACATGCACCGTAGGACGCCCCATTAGCTATGCCCATGTAGTGCATTCACTACTGGATTGAATTAATGACAATAGACAGTAGTGAAACCAATTTCACATTGATTATACCAATTATGAATAAAACCTGTAGGCCTTATTACAGTGTTACAGACATGAATAAAAAATGTTGAGACTCCTGGCAAAACCAAGAGTGTTGACATCCCTGCAATAATGTATTTCGCTAAACGTTGTCTGTTTTTTTCCTGTAGGTCTGCTGTATGATGTTGGCTGGGGTCAGAAACTTTACCTGAGCTGCATTGGTAAGGGAGCACCATCTGTGATATTTGATGCTCCGACAGGACTTTCTTCTGATGTGTGGACTCTCATAGCACCCAAGATAGCAAGGATAACAAAAGTCTGTGTCTATGACAGAGCAGGGCTTGGATTTAGTGACAGACCTTATGTTAATCGGTCACAGCCACAAGATACAAATGGGAAAGGCATGAGAGGGATTCCGTCAACAACAGAGAGGATGGTAGAAGACTTCCATAGACTGATCACAGGTTCTAGTGAGCAACCAAAGCCTTTTATTCTTGTTGGAAGTGAGCTTGGTGCTGTTAATATGAGATTTTATACACAGCTTTTTGACAGTGATGTTGTTGGATTAGTTCTTATAAATCCACTAGTGGAAGGAATAATTGATAAGAAAGAAGAAACATGGTTGAAGCACTGGCAAAGCAGATCTGTAGCAACTCTGCAGATGTTGCAGTTCTCAGCAGCTGTTGGTCTCAGTCGCATAGCTTTGATATTTGGGCTTATGAAGACACAGATAGATAATAAACATGCCAAGGCTAATATACTTGCTCGGCAGAAGCATTTGATGTGCAAACCAGGGCACCTTAGTTCAGCAGTGGATGAGTTCTACTTTGCTAATGAAAGCTTGTCCCAGATGAGGGTACTACGACAAATTAAACCCTTCCCAAGTACTGTGGGGGTGTCAGTTGTCAGTAGCTCTCTTTATAGTAGAAAATCAGGCAGTGATGTCCTGAATAAGGTATGTGGGCATGAGATCTGGTTAACCCACCACCCCTCTGGAGTTTAAAATCCCCCCCCCCCTTCCATTTTTGTGACTCCACCCTCTCTGGAATTTCTGGACACAGAAATAATATCCCCCACCCCCTCTGGAAATTTAGATACTATAATAAAGTCAATAATTGACCGTATTGCATGCTCACCCTGGAAATTACAATCCCTTCTGCGAGTTGGCAATCACATGGAGGTCAAGTTTACAGAGTTGACTGAGCTAGTCAAAAGTAAAAATAGGACATTGGGAATTAAAAGGTGTCCTCAACAGGGAATGCAGATTTTTTTGCAACTGTTCAAAGAAATGAGCAGTATAACTGGGCAGTTGAAAGCACTCTATTCTATTGATATTCATTGCATTTTTACTTGTTTCATTGCAGGGATGGGCTGCATCTCAAGATCATATAGCTAAAGTAGTCTACCCTGGAAGTGAGAGGACATTGCTAGCAGGAGATGCTGACTCAGCACTATTTAACCATGCTAAAACTATAGCTACAATTATAGAAAGACATGTCAAGAAATGGAGAACTACAAAACAGCAGGCAGTGAGACAGTAAAACCCACTGTTCTCACCCCATCTTGCAGTATGTCTAGCCTGAATTTCAGCCGTTGCAATTCTTTCTTCACTTCTGCAAAGTGATGAATGATTTGAAATTGCTGATGGAACAATAACAAGATGCAAAATTAGGATGGCAATTAACCTGGACTTTTTT
Source organism: Scolanthus callimorphus (assembly GCA_033964015.1). Lineage (NCBI taxonomy): Eukaryota > Metazoa > Cnidaria > Anthozoa > Actiniaria > Edwardsiidae > Scolanthus > Scolanthus callimorphus. Next base: position 1,468,307 of record CM066921.1, read on the forward strand.
ATTGTTTCATTATAAAAGTTTGCGGCTGAATGCTTCCAAAACGGTTTTCTAGAAACTTTTTTACTTGCTTATGTACCTATTTCTACCATTTTTAGAATACAAACGTTTTTGTATAAGCCCCACCACTTGAACGCATGCTCAGTATGTTAAGTTGTGAAATCAGTCTCAATAAAACTAATGAAACTAAGAAGAAAAACATAGAGAAAGTTGCTTTGATGCATGTAGTTAAGTGATGTGGTGTCACTTGCATATCCATGAGTTGATGAAACGTTCTTTGATTTTTTGTTGAAATGTTTTTTTTTTTCAAAGTTGGTGAAGCAAAAGTTAATGTTGATAACTGGTAACAGCCTTTGGCTGACAAACCTGAGGTCGACCATGCACCTCTTTACTTTATTTCTCTATCAGAGCTCCATTTGAGAGGAATTCAAAGCTTTACGCAAGCCACTCGGGACAGAGAAAAGTTGATACGGTTGGTCGGTCCCGGGTTCCAACTCAGGGCCGTACGCACAATCGAAATTAAGAAAAAATATCAAAGTCGTTATTTGACGCCTTCTACAAAGCACTGTAGGCGTAATTAATTAACAATCTAGGCGTAAATCCATGAGCAAAACACCGCAAAAACTGTTAGGCGTAAGACGAAAGTTTTTAGGCGTATTTACGCCTGTAACGGGCGCAATTTCGAGCCCCGACAAACACACTGTGCCACCTAGTCATACTTTCTCTGAGCAGTTCAGCCCTATACTATGTATTTTAACCTTAAATATTTTACCTGAAAAACTGGATACAATATTCAATGATCCTACTTTTTACTAAACCTGGCTGCCATGGATCTGGATACCTTGCGAGTTGTAGGCCCATTCTTTGGCTTGTTCTCATTACTAGACCTTGCATCCTCTGCTGCAGATGACCCTTGCTTACTCATATTAGGCTGCTGTCTGCTGCCTAAGCTCATCCTCAAGGGCCTATGGGGTGGGGCCGCTTCCTCTGACACACCTCGAGGTATCCTCTCCTCTGACAGTGACCTCTCAAGCCTTCTAGGAGGTGCTTTGTCTTCTTGACTAGCCCGGCTAGGCCTCTGAGGGGGTGGCTTCTCTATGCTAACTCTATTTGCTCTTTTGGCAGGGAGTTTCTCCTCTCGACTAGCTCTCCCAGGCCTGCGAGTAGCTTGCTCCCAGATGTTGCGGGTCTAGTGTTTTTGGTGTTGTTGCTACTTACAGTTCGAGTTTCATGAGCAGTAGCCGGCCGGTTGCCTAGACTCTTCCGAGATGACCTAACCAAAGAAACGTTTTGATTGTTTTTTAGCATTCACTTCGTTAACTAAATGCTATCAAACAAAGGTTGTACAAAACAAATACTAACGCTTGGCGTGTTGGGGGAGCAGTGCCCGGTCGACCAGTACGCTGTTTGCGGAAATTATACCTACATGGAACATAAACAAGGAGAGCATATAAAAAGAAGGGCAAACCTGTTAGTAAAGAGGTGATAGTGGCAGCAGAGCTTTGCACTTTTCCTCAGAAAAGTCATCATCTACGAGGACAATTAGTGTGCCTTGGCATAGACAGACAGACAGACAACTTTATTTCAGGAACCGTATACAGAGATACATGTATATAGGTTAATATATAGATTTAGCCACTGGCTAAAAGCGGAGTTCCCGGTTACATATTTTCCTGTTTACGTACGAGCAGTATTTCCCGCCAAATGAAATACGATTTTTGGGTTGCCTGTGGTAGGGGCGCGCAGACACGGACGCGCCCCCGATACCCAAATGGGAATACCGCTGAACTATGAAAAATGAAGTCGATCGTATACCGGAGTTCTATTGTATTCTGCGATACCTATGGTGCTCCGCACTGCGGCTTCGGCCGCTAAGGAGCTCCGCTATAACCCTGATAATATATAGTGTTTAGTTTGTGTAGGCTTTTCGAGCTTCGTAACTATCACATAAATTTTGCAATTCTTTTTATATTTTGCCTAGGACTAACAACTCCTTGCATAAATAAGTTTTTTTTTTTTTTTGGGGGGGGGGGGGGGGGGGGGGTCAAAAGAATACCTTGACTTTTCAACCATCGTTGGCGACTTGTGGCTTTGTGTCGGTTTAAGGACCCTACGAATGTAAGCATTTGATTTAGCCAATTTCTCGTGTATGCCCAATCAGAAAAGTGGCCCAATACAACGAAGGTTCTGTTTAGATGGGGCAGTGGAGCTCGGCTAGCCGTTCTTGGCGTGGTAACCGAGGTCACGGAAACCATGTCCGGATTTTATTTTTGTCACCGGGGAGTATGCTTTTGTTAATGGAGACGCTTTGTAATGTCGTCTGCGCGAGAACTTTCAAATCCGGCAAAGCTATCATAAACTGGTATCTCGTCTCTGAGGATATGTCTACTTCACGTTCCGCTCCGTAAATGTTACTGTGGCTCACATACCGTAACTTCGCGGGTGAGGCTCTGGTGACAGCCTTAGTGTTGATTGGCTCGTTTTGAACGTCGGGACATGCGCAGAAAAAATTCTTTCTTTTCATGTCAAATCTCGCGCATGCGTAAGTGGCTGTCACCAGAGCCACGAGCGGGGGGCTCTGGGTACAAGAATGCTAATCCCAGGTTATATTTTTGGCTCCGAAAAAGGAAACATGGCTGACCTGATGTCCCAATTCTTTCGCTTCCCGAGTGGACTAGAGACCCCAGATGAAGGTCGTTTGGACTCCGTACTACCATGTCTGTATATATGGGTCAAGGAAATTACTACATAATAGCATTAAAATAAGATTTCGTGCGTGATCTGTTTCAACGAGAGTTCCGCACTGCCTAAGTCGGTGTCTGACAATTTTTTAAGGAACGGTCCATGCTTAGCGAGCGTATATCTAGTTCTGGAATAGTGATGAGCTGATAGTTTAGAGCATGATGGTAGCGTAAAGAGATGCAGCCAAGAGCAACTCCCAGACCTGGATAAATGCACTGCTAAGTATGGACCGTTGCTACTATCACATTTGTGTTGAAAAACTAGGCTCGGTTCCCGCGCAGACAAAATCGCCGACCATGATTTGACTAGATAAATAAACAGTGTAGAACTCATGCTAGATGGATTTTCTAATTGTCTGTTGGATGAAATGCTACTGCTTTCGTTTTGAGCCAGTTGTGGTTCATGGACGGATCAAAGTTAGCGGGCATTAATACGGCGCCTTGAGTGAAAAGGGGGAAGCAATAGACCTCCTCGGCTTGCCCGTTTGTTTTGCCCATTTCAGATCACGTGGCATTCCCATGAGTATTCTCTCTTTCTTTTTCTGCTACGCACCGAAGGATATATGAATATGGAATCACTCCAAACAAAGAGAGAATACTCATGGGAATGACACGTGATCCGAAATGGGCAAAACATTACGCCCAAGCCGAGGAGGTCTATTCAACAACACCCAGATCCTAAACTTTAACATAAAAATTGACCAATCAGAGTTATATCGTATCTAAAATTATATGATAACCGCGCAGCGTACAGAGTGTACTCTGATATGTATACTATGTAAGGATACTGTTCATCTTGCCGTCTCTGCATGGCCTTGACAGTCGCTGATGATAATCGTCTCGACTTCTCTGTCTTCCCTGCCTATAGATCAGCAGCAGTTGGTTACACTTCTCAACATATGAACAAGCAGGCCCACGGACCGATAGAGAAGGACGGATGAACTTTTTGGATAACTGAGAGCCTTACCGTATTCAAGATCGCCCAAAAAAAAATCGCGACTGCGTAATATAGTGGATTCAGTGATAAAGCATAGGAAGCGAAACAGACAGATAGTCAGTGAAGTGACAAATATCATCATCGTACCTTTTCATGCTGCCGCGTTTCCCTCTCTCTTGCCAGATTACGCGCGTGCTCAAGATAGCTCATTCTTTCCTTGGCTGTGATCTTGAAGAAAATATCATGCAGCTTGCCTCGCGCTGTATCCAGCTACGGACAAAGGGGGATAAGAGAGAAATAAAACTACCTCAGCCGCCATCAAGGTCACGTTTGCGTGAAAAAAATATTTTCAGTTAGATTCTGAGATTTTTGTTGCCCCAGCAATGGATGGGGGATAAAAATGCGTCACAAATTTAGCCTCCTCTGACATGGTAACCAAGTAGTAGGAACAGCCGATTTCCAAGATGGCGGCCGTGTGACCGTATTTTGGTGTTTTCGACGGAGAAAACAGGACTAATGAGTTAACATTAACAAACAGAATTTTGAGAAGATGTTTTCAATGTCTTATACTACAACATAGCGGATTTGTAGGTAGGAATCAATTCTGGTGATCATATTCGCACATGAAGGATGCAATAAACCTGCAATGAAAGTTTCTTGTGAGGAAATGGAGTAGGTTCTGTTGTACCTGCGCTTGAACCCTGTCCTGGAGAGCTTTCTCTTGTGAAGATCTGCTTCCCTCTTTAGCGATGTCGCCAAGAAAATCTCTAGTATCCTGATAAGATGAAAGTACACTTTTACTTTACTTTTTCCAATACAGCCTTTTCCTCGCAACGAGGATTACTGACTGGGGTCAGCTAAATATATATACAAACTAGATATATATAAAAACTAACTTTGTTTCTGTTCCGAAAATATGAAACGCCAATACGGACATTATATTTCAACCGGGAAAAATTGCTATAAGATGACCATTGCTGTAGGGATACGAAGGGGGTGGGGGGAAGGTTCTACCTTAATGGTTTTGACAACGGACTGTACTCTATCTGCCTGGAGCAACCGTCGAGTAAGGAAACCTTTAGCATGTGCTGTCAGCACGCAGAACTTGGCGAGGCCTGTACCTCCCTCACTTGTTAGCATCTGCAACAAGTACAAATATATCAATTGCTGTTAACTCGTTTCCTTTTGCTGATGTCGATCACTGAATGGCCTTCGTCTTGCCTTCGTATCGTCATCATCATCATCACCATTACCCATGTCACCTCACTTTAATGTTTCGTGCGCATCACCGTCATCGACACCACAGTACAGAGGTGAAGCATCCTTTACGCAAATATACGCACTGCGTATTTCAAGATTCCGTGTCAGCCACTCCTTTGTTATTGATTTCGTTTATGTTGCCTTTCTGTCAAAATGGTGGCTGACACAGGCTGAGTCAATCTTCTAGCTCTTTGCAAACCAACCCGGGACACGGGTAAAAGGAGAACACGATATTTGTTTTTGGATCCCATGATTCCCCGTGCGTATTTGTCAAAATGGCCACGCTACGCGCCTTCACCAAGCACCACAGTCATCATCAACATCATAATCATAAACATCATCTTACGATCCTACCCATTCTACAACTCACCTGCAATTTATTCAAGAATTCCTGTCTCACATATAGTTGTGATGCGCGCCTCGATCCCCTGTTCCCGCCATTAACACCACGTTCCAGTAAGCCTGGACCAAGTGCATGATGGGAATAGCTATCCCACACTTTATGTCCATTACCGTAGGTATCTTTTTTAACATCACGATCATCATGATCATTTCCATGGCGAGCAACAAGATCACCATGGTAACGAGCATCGTCACCACGGTAACGAGCATCATTACCATGGTAACGACTAGCATCACCATGGTAACGAGCATCATCACCATGGTAACGAGTAGCATCACCATGGTAACGAGCATCATCACCATGGTAACGAGTGACATCTCCATGGTAACGAGCATCATCACCATGATAATCATAAGAATCGTCCCTAGAGAAGTAGCGTTGTATATTCTCTTTGTCTGAACCTGATTCCGCCTCTGTGGGGTACCTCCTCTCGCTCACGCTTCCCTCAAAGCTTCTCTCGGCAATAGCTGCCATAGTAGACACGTCACTTGTTGTCCTGGTAAAACGACTTCGCCCTCCACTTAAGTCCTTGTCCTCCTCATCACTGTCTTCGTGCATGAGGTCAGGAGTTCGCCCTGATTTCTTGCGCAGTCGAGCGAGCTCCTGTTGCTTTAGCGCCACGAGCTGCTTCTCCTTTTCCTGGAGTAATTTTTGCCTCATCCACTCAAGCTTCTCCAAGGCTTTGTCCTGGTCACTTGTGGATTTCTGATCAGGCACCTTCTTGGGTTCCTTCCTGGACTGGCCCTTACCAGAGGTGGGCTTACTTGACACCCTCGCGCTGGTGCCAGTTGCCAGACGTCTGGTTGACTGGTTACCTGTGGCATACCAACTTGTTGTTGGGTTGCCTGTGGTAAGTTTGCTACCTGATGGACTCCCTGTGGTGCGCATTTCTTGCACTGGTTTCCCTGTGGTTGGAGTGCTTGTCAATGGCAGGTTAGCTTGTCTCTGGTAAGACTTGTATAAATTGTTGTTGATGGTGTCCATATTGAGTTGCCGCTGAGCGGATTTGAATGGCTGGAGCTGTGAAGCCATGGTTGACTGGAGGGATGCTACACTGGAATCTATAAAGAAAAGGAGAAAGACTTTAAGGCCGGTACAGAGTAGGAGACAACCTGCTTCAGGGACAAGTCCCCTAGTGTGTACTTCCGTTTTTGCGATGAAATTTCAGTTGCGTGGACTTCTTGTCCCAGGGACTAGCCTACGAATCAAACTGGTTTGATTCCTGGGACTTGTCCCTATGGGACAAAGTTGTGCATTTTGTCCAGTGTGTATGGTTTGCAGAACTTGTTCCCGCGTCCCAAGATAATTCTAGCCAATGAAAACACGCCATTTACGATCTCATTCAAGATGGCGGACGCTCAAAACGTCATTCTTGAAGGTGGCGAAGAAGAAGGTTTAAAACTCGTGGTGGAGTCAGCGGGTTCGACGAGTTCCCGCTCGGTCCCCGCGAATTCTCCCGTAGTGTGTACGGTATGTGGGACTTGTTTCGGGGATTTGTCCCTTACATGTTCCCACTAGGGGACTGATCCCCGTGTCTATTCCTTTGGACAGTCTATAGTATTATGCAGGCCCCTAGCCCCTAGGGGTAGGAGCCGTCCCAAGTGAATATCCTTGGAAATTGGGTAAAAAGAAAGGCCCTGTGTAGATTCCAAGTTCAAAAACCGCAACCCATGTGGAGTGTTAAATATGCTTTATGACTTTATTAAGAAACCACGTTCTGTTTGCTATTGTCAAAACAATTAAGCCTTTTATAATCAAAGATTAGATGAAACTAAGTAATTAGCATAATAAGGATAAATTCATGTAACCATATGTGTAACACGAGGTCGAGTAAAGTGATCAGAAATAGAGGAACAAAGAGTCTCTCCATCGTTACCAAATGGAGATTCCAGGTTCCCGATAGGTGGTAATGGATATTAAATGGAACAGCCAAAGTTTAAAGTAGCAAGGATCCACCTCCAAGGAATTGTGGTTATCTAGTTTAATGACTTACGAAAAGCAGCGTCCTTTTGATCTGCTGAGTGAAAAGCAGCGTCCTTTTGATCTGCTGAGTCCCATGGGAATTTGCGGAAGTCTCTTTTTGCGGAACTCTAAATTGGCTTCTTTCTGATACTGCCTCGTGTGTACCTAGAGATTTTATTCACTGCAATGGCCGAAGGAGGGCAAATGCCGATGCCAGACAGTTGGATTACAAGGGAAGGCAATACTGGGACTGAGAAAATTTGGCCTGCCCGCCATATTCGACAAGACGAATGGAAAGACGAGTGGAATGCGATGTTTAGAACACAAAACCCGTACTCGTATATCTCCGACTACGAATGCACCTTCAATTATCCACTAGATTATAGCATCGAGGGGGTCAACTGGGGTGTTATACAGGAAGCTAAACGCGTAGGAACGACTGTGTCCGTTAAAACTGTAGCGCACTTCACAACTAAAGAATCTGCAGAGCAAATAATACGAACTCCTGGATTTAGAGGTGGCGAAAAACTGATGAACGAGACGGATAGTGGAAATGCAGTTAGGGGAAAGTTTTCTTGGTGGAGTCCAGTTTTTGGACCAGAACAACAGGATAAAATACGTGGCCATGTATCTTTGGCTCTGAAAACGTCTCTAAACTGTACTATAGAGGAAATTGAAGGGTTAAAGGAACAGATTGATATTTGTGAAGAGGAACTGGATCGTGCTTACTACCGCAGATATCCTGATCAGATAATTGTGAGGCTAGAAAAGCGTTGCGATGTATTGAGAAGGGTTCTTCATGATGCTTTATATAGCGAGCAGGAAGTTGAATATCTAAAAGGTCAGTTCGACTCATCTTCTGCGTTTGATTGTCAGCAAAGATGTTATCTCTATGGAGATCACATCTTTGAGTTCAGTTTGGAGAGCCTGTGTCAGATCTACGAGGACTATATCGGGCAACCCGCCGAGTACAGGGTCCTGGGAACCTATGTGTACACACAGGAAATTATGCATGCCATTCTCGCCTGTAGAAAATCGGATGGTGCAGCTGGGGGTAGGTTCCACCAATACCCCCTTGTGCCGACCCTCGAGGAAGATAACCAAGCCATTATAACCCGCGATAAGTCTGGCAAATGGGTGTGGAGGCCCCAGTCAACTGGAACTGCAATAGAGCGGCTAAAAGACCTCTGGGTCAAACCCAGACCTGTTGAGAAATATTCAGAAAGTGTCGAGGAGTATACCGTATGGCATGACTGCAAGTACCGCAGGTGGGAACATGTAACTTTTGCATTCCATATACCAGAGGAACTGGAAGATAAGAATGAATTCTTCTGTGACAGTGTCCAAAACTGGAAACAGCATCTTTGGCGTCCACAATATTAGGAAGGATGGGAAGAAAGACTAAGAAAGTTGTTGAGGATATTGTGGCATAGCAAGGGGTTTATACAGCTACGGTATTTCAAAAAATGTTGTTGAGAGCTGTACATGACCAGACCACAAAGTCGCGGATGACTTGAATGTTGAATCAGCTTCACTGTTTGAGTATACAAGTTACACAGTTCTAGTTAACTACTTTGTTAGATTAGGACTTGTTAGTTAGATTATGACAAGATGGGGGGGCTCTGCCGTCCCTGACCTGTATTGGTAGCTTTTGTGATGGTAGCCTTTTATAATTTGCAAACTTACTTTGTCACCCGCAGTCTGTAAAATGCAACTAAAATTGACACCATTGGCCAAATTGGACCTATTTTTTCGTATTTCCAGCTCTGCCAGCCCATTTCAAAATTAAGCACTCGCTAAACTAGGGCACATGTAGTGTGCAACATTGTAGCTGGACACATGTTTCCTTCATGTTTCCCAATTTAGCCACACAAGAAACATTGTTGCGTGCAAAAATGTTACTTTGCCAGACAAGAAACATTTCATGTGTCCGAGACACGAGTGTGTGATGTTTCCTAGTTTAGCCACTCTGGGAAAAATGCAGGACACAAATGTTGTGTGCTACATGTGTCCTAGTTTAGCCATAGCTTTACACTTCTCTTACTGACTTCATTATAAATTTCCCAGTAAGAACTATACAGACTGGCAAAAGGTCAAATAGTTTTAAAAATGTGATACCTGTGTATGCCATGGACAAGTTAGTGGATGCCAAGGAATCATCGACTACTCTGAAACCCATAGAGGTTGACACTGAGGCACTTTCCCCTGTGGTTGCAGAAGCTTCAGTAGCAGTTTTGGCCATACTGCTCTCGGCACAGCTGTACATACTTGTATTTTGTCCATCAGCTTTATGGAAAACCCTCTGTATGTTCTCATGGGAATTTCCAAACACAAAGTCTGATTTCTGTTAGCAACTGTTAAAGTTGTATCACCATCACTGGTACTATCCCTCTCCACTCCTTCTTCATTTTGAGATTGCAGAGTATCATCACTCTTTGAAATGAAAATAATTTTCCTGTCAACACTAGACTCATTGTTGATTGTCTGATTCGTCGTTGAAGATAGCAATGGTGATATCTGGGAGATGATACTCTCAGCTACCGCAATATCAGGAGTATTGGGATAGTTGTTTGCAGTTACTATGGAAACTGTATCACCATTCATATCTTTTTCTGGTATATAAGACTGCTTTTGCCTCAGTTGTGGCCTTGTATTAGACAATTTCTTATCACCATTATTATCACCATATTTGCTTTTCTTGCTGCATTGTCCCCATTAGTTTTCATTGCTATATTCCCTCACATGGAGGTTCTGTAATAACGTTTTCTTCTTTCTCCTGAAACAAAACAAAATAAATATGGAAAATAAAGGAGTTGTTATGTATATCTTATTATACGGGCGGAGTTGCAGACATATTTTTCTGAGCCCCGCAGGGGTGAGGAAAAATGCAAGCAAGGAGCAAAATGTGTATCAGTATTACATGAAAAAACATCTAATGAGTTATTTATGATATGACGAACAAAAATATTTTCTTTTCTTTTCAAGATTCACTAGAAAACATACGTGATTTGACTAGTACACGATCGGGAAGCCATTCAAGTGTGCGCACAAAACCGGTTCGTAACAGGTTTCCTTCAGTGTAATACAGCTTTCAACCGTGTAACGGCTTTGCTGTGTAAAATATGGCTCCATATCTGCACTCAATTTTGACCTTATTGCCATGGTAAAATGATGTCACAGTCATATAATAATGTTCCATACACAACAACAAACTCTACTCGTTTTCCCAGTAGAGCATTACACCTCTCACTTTTTCAGTCTGCTAGCAAAAGTCTCAAGTGATCACAGGATCAGAGACAGCTGCTGGCAGGCTACAAAATTGGAAAGTGTGACTACTGGGAAGACTGGTATCATAATGGAAAACGTAAAAGAAAGGCTTCCCTATATTCTGATGGTAGGCATGACCCTCATATCTTCTAGTGGTTAAAATTGGTGCTCAGGTATTTTCTAGGGGTTCTTTGAATGAGAACAGTATGTTGAAGAAAATTCGGTATTTTTTAGGGGTTCTTTGAACTAAAACGGTGCACTGAAGACTGAGGAGTATTTGTTAGGGTGGATATTTTTCTGATCAGGTATTTTTTAGGGTCATAGTAAGTGGATACATTGGGTAATAGGGGATGTGCTAACCTTCATCCTGTCCATAACATCCATGACTTGTAACAAGAGCTGGGAATATTTCTCTCGTCTCGCATCAAATAATTTTTGCTCAAGCCTGACAGCTTCTCTTCTGTACTCTCGCATCTTGGATCTTTCATCAGTGCTGAGCTGAAATTAATAAGAAGTAAACAACAAATTATTTTAAATCCATGAAATTCACATGGTCAGGGCTTGAAATTGCACCATGAACCATGAAGTGGTTAGCTCAGTTGTAAAGGGCCAGGCTATTGTGCAGGTGAAGGGGGCTCAAACCTCAGCCATGCCAACACTTATTGTCTTTTCTTAATAACGGCAAAGGGCCTTTGCTCAGACATCCGTAAATGATTTCACATCTTCTCCGATAATGACCATAGATCCCACAACAGAAGAACAACCGCATAGTGGAGCACTTTGCATAACCCATTTTGTTCTTTGACTAGCTTTTTGATTTTATCCCTACTTCTTCAAAAAATACACCAAAGATTTTCAGGGATTAAGAAATTACACTTATGCTTTATCTTCAATTTTGAGCTTTGATATTTTGTCATGTTTACCTTAAATGGCTCTATTAACAGGCTTGTAGGATAAACTGCTTTAATGATGTTTTATTCAAACTTAAGGTGGCTCCCGAGTATTTATTTCAGAAATTGACCTCAACTTCTAGCGTACGTTTGACCCTGAAAAAATCTTCCGATTTCCATAATTGTTTCCACAGAGCTTTTCAGTCCGCTTCCTAGTCCCGAAGTAAGACAAGTTAATATCCGGTAGCTTTTCCGATCCCGCGGGTCGAGAAAGCGTCGCACGTGAAGTATTTAGCACCATGTGCACTGAGACGAGAACGCTGAGTCATAACATATAGGTTTTCTTGGCGTTGTGTTGGAGTGACGAAACACTGACTCCTTTTGGATAATGTTTCTCAACATAGTATTGGAAAGACGAGCCCAAACTTGGTAAGTCTTCTCAGTTGGTTGTACTCTACCTCTCACGAAAGAAACTTACGAAACAATTCCAGCAATTTAGTTGTTTCGAGCTCGAATTGAATATTATAGCAACAGCACATTCTGGACAAGAAGCTGCTCTCATTCGTTATTAAATATCGCTTTCTGTAGATACTCGATTCTATTTTCTTTTATATAATTAAGAGTGAACATTAGCCGATATAATCCTGAAGAGCTCTCCTACTTTTCTGATATCCGCGCTCGGCACATTAAACAGAAGCGGAATAAGACATTTTAGAGGCAAAATTATTACATCGTTTACAACTTAAATCGCATGGTAAAAGCTGACCTGGGCATTTCTCTGAGTAAACCCTTATTACTATGGATGCGATTTTAGCTGGTAATAAGAGCATTCACGCTCGAATTTCAAGTTATAACAATTATTCTAAAAACACCTCCTTTGGAAAATTTAAAATACCCAAGACAGACGACCTTAATATATCAAATGAACTACACCATTTGGTAGTGCAGAGGTTGCTTAAGCTCTGTGAGAACAATTATGGAAATCGGAAGATTTTTTCAGGGTCAAACGTACGCTAGAAGTTAAGGTCTATTTCTGAAATAAATACTCGGGAGCCACCTTAAATGTATAACTGAATAATTTTGCTGTCAAAAACTTCAGAATATTTATTGAGTCTCTTTAATTCCCACTCTTCATTCAAGGGCTACAGAAAACAGGTGAAAATCATTCTATTTACATTTCTGAAACAAAGAATAACACATTTTGATAAAGGGTCATTAGTAACTACAAAGGACAAGGCGTACAACACTGTTATAATAATAATAAATCCTATTTCAAAAATTCGAATTATTGCATAGATTGGAATATATAAGAAAACAAATGTTAATGTTCATAAAAAATTGGCGCGCTCGAATACGCTTGCGTATATTCTTCGTTTGCAACTGACGTCACTAATACGTTCTGGTGGATGATTAACAAAAGATATGTAATCAGCGTCCATTCTGGTACCAGCAGTCATGCATTACGTGCATTGTCTTTGATTCTCTAGAGATTGGTTGAAAACCAAGAATAGGGAATGTTGACATTATAAACTGTACACAAAACACAAACACAACAAACCCACACAACGAACAATAACATTTCTACTAAAGTCACGAAAAGTATTAGACAAACTTGGCTCAGAGTCCAAAACAAAATTGTCAGCACAGAGAAGCTGGGTAATATTTTGAAAATACCAAAAATGATAAAGAAGCTACCGGTGACGATAACGCCATGTTAAAAAATCGTCCTACCAACGAAATATTTGTCCTGACTGAAATGAAATCAAATTTCAGCGAGACCTCTTAAACCTAAAACATTCAGTCGAATTATGAAAGCATTTGCCAGAAAATGAGTATTTTCTTACCAGAGGAGGTAGGATTGGCTTGCTCTGGCATCGAATAACAGATAAATTTGAATACGAAGAGACGCACTCGAAATATTCTTGAACACTGTCCTCGATATTTTCGTTTCTTGCAGAAGTTCGCGAAGGTGCAAAGGCATTTCCATTGGGTTTTTCGATCCTTTGCCAACTCATATAATTTTCCTCAGATTAATAAGCTTCTGTGCTGCTATTTATGCGTTGAAGAGAAGTATTTGGACAAAGCAAACGGAGAAATTTTCAGGGTAAACATCAAACTTGTCAGAGCAAAAGTTCACGCGCCATTTTTGAATTTTTCTGTTTCACCGAGTGAGAATGGGCCCTAACTACCAGACGAGCCTCGATTCCACCATCAACACAGGGGACCCAAACTAGGTGATTTGCAGGTACCCCATAGCAGAAAAGAAAATAATAAAATATGGGCAATATAAAGAAGAAGAGAATAAGTACGTTGTAAGTAATAAGATAAAATCTGGCTGATAAAATGTATTTTGAGAACATGTAGTGACTACACTGTTTACTAGTATCATGCATGCAGTGCCCGGCCCTTCCAGGCCTTGGGGTACCTGTGGAGAAAGTTCTACTGAGCTTCTGATCAAACGAAAAAGATGGCGGATGGCAAGCCAAGAGTTGTTCGATTCTGACACAAAACAACGATGGGGAACTCAGAAAGTGCCCAAGATGAGGCTCGAAATGAGTATGGAGGTAAAATATACGATATGGCGGAAGGATTGTACCCCAACAAAGGAGATAAAATCACTGGTATGATATTAGAGGCAGATCGTGTGGAACTGCAGGAGTTGTTGGACAACAACCAGTTGTTGACGGAACGCATTCACGCGGCAGCAACAGAGTTAGACTCTACGGGAGACACAGAGAGGTAACTTAAACATTTGATGGCTTTGCAAGGACCGCAGAGATGGGGGCAGGAGGCTTTATGACGGGCTTTTTGACTTTTTGAAATAAAAGGCATTTGACCCCCCCTGGAATTTCCAAATCCATTCTGTGGGAAAGTTTTTTCTGGAATCACCTAATTGGAAACATGTAATATATATAAGGAACAAACTGCTATAAGGAACAAACTGACCAGACTTCAAGGAACAAGTTTTGTCCTTTTCACTTAAGATGTATGGGAAGACAGATTGCATTCTCAAAACATTTCTTTGTATACATAATTTTCCCTTATAATCTCCTTCATTGCTCTATTTATCTGCCAGTGTGGTTATCCCAGATCTCCAAACACTGGGGGATAGAATGTTTGGAACTGTTCAGCAGCTATACCCAGCCCTTGCTGAGAATGTCACTGGGATGCTACTAGAGATGGGTCAACAGGAGTTATACCAGCTGTTAAATGACAGGGGTGCACTTATACACAATATTCATGCTGCAGCACATGTATTGATGAATCAACGATTACAGGAAACACATCCAAGGTAAAGGATAGCTTAGGGTCACTTCTGCCGATTCCTAGAGCTATATGTACTGAGGGGGTACGGTATGTACAGGGGGGTGTTGAACAAGATTCCTAGAATCAATACTTAACTAAAAAAGCCCTGTGCTTGATCTTGAAATTGTTGTGAAATAGAAATGATGTTATCTAGAAATGATATTTTAGGGGCCTGGAAGTTAATGAGCATCTATCGCAAGTTTTCCAGAAATCACACCTTTTCCAAGCATAACAAGTAGGTAAGATTCTCATAGCTGGGCAACCCTCAAAGTTTAGAAATCTGGAGTTTTTGTAAAAAATGAAACACAAATAATATTAGGATCACCCAAAACGTCGGGGGGAGACTTGCAGTAAAATGAGAATGAAGCAATTTTTTACCCTGGGACAATGCTCAAAATCGTGAGACTCTTGCCTAATGCAGGAGAGTTGACAGTTATGGATTCTATAGAACAAGTGTTGACTGTATTGTATTGAAATAATCTCTTCCAGTTCCAAAGCCAAACAAGAAACTGAAGAAAGTTCAGAAAGCACTGAAAAAAGAAAAATATCTTCAAGCTCCTTGCATTCAGTAGGAGAAGAACGAGCTATCATTGGAGAGGAAATTTATGCCAAAATAGCAGATGTTCATTCAAGACATGCAGATAAAATCACAGGGATGCTACTGGAGATGAATTCAGAGGACTTGAAAGTAATAATGAGAAACCAAACCGTATTTGAAACTAAAGTGAAAGAAGCTTTAGATGCCATTGAAGAAGTGGAAAAAGATAATAGTGTCTCAGAGCAAATGAATGAAAACACTATAACATTTAAAGATAATGCTGGCAGTGATGATGAAAAGACTATAATAAGAGAAGAGATTTTTAGCAAGATAGTTCATGCTTATCCCCAGCATGCTGATAAAATTACTGGAATGCTATTAGAGATGAATTTAGAAGACTTGAAAGAAGTAAACAAAACTCCAGCATTGCTGGAAACAAAAGTGAACGCAGCTTTAAATGCAATCAGATGCCTTCAGAACAGGGATTCGTCAGAAGTTGACATCTCAGAGAGAACTAATGAGAAGTACATAACAGTTGAAGTGAAGTCCGGTAAAAGTCCTGTATTCACTAGTTCAGAAATTGGGAAGAAACTTTCTGGAAGCTCTGCCGAGAAGCATAAAGAGTTGTTAGGAGAAATGTGTTATGATAATATCAGCAAAGTGTTTCCAAGTCATGCCGACAAAGTCACAGGGATGTTGATGGAGATGGAGTTGAAGAGCTTGTTAGAACTGCTACAGGATAGAGAGTTGTATGAACAAAGAGTTTCTGAAGCAGCACAGGTCCTTGGTTTTCCAAACCAGGCAGCACTTAAGAAGCCGCCAGTCCTGAGAAAACTAGATGATGCCCAGAAGTCTCTACTTATGAACCCAGATCAACGAACTAAGGAAGAATTAATAAAAGAATTAAGAAATAAATTATCTGTTCTTTACCCCAAGAAGATCACCTACTCATCCAGATATTACCCAGTCTTGATTCTACACACTTAATCAAACTTCTTGGTTGTCAAGAGGAGTTAAAAGAAAACATGGACAAACTTATCAATGAAAGTCACCAACAGCAAGTGGTTGATGCATCTGATACCGATCTAGTCAATGGAGACAGTAGAGGTCATACAAAGAAGAAATTTATAATCTACTGTTGAGGAAAATCTCAAGACGTTACCCAACAGAGGCTGAAATGCTATCGGCGATCCTGAAAGAGGAGGAGTTGGAGGTGTTGAAAGGGTGTCATGAATCGGACGAAATGTTACAAACTTATGCTGAGAGAGCTAGAAAGGCAACAAGAGGTGAAACACATGTGTCAGCATTTGGTACAGAATTCTTTTGAATGATGGAAAGGAATACTTCATAAAATGATCAATATGAGTGGGTAATAATAATAATAATAAAGATAAATATTGTAAAATTTAGTACGCAGCGTTTCGGCGTAGCCATTACGCCATTATCAAGCCATTACAATTCTAGATACAACTGAAACGTTGCGAAACGTTGCGTATTAAATTTTACAATATTTTTTGCATGCCTCTGCATAAGCAAAACCGCTCTTATTAAGAAATAAAGATAAGGATGTTAATTTTCCATGACCTGTAGCTGCATTATACTCCACATCTCTATGATCATCATCATAATGAATGCAAACAAGATCATCATCACCATCATTATCATGATCATCGTCATCACTAGTACAGTAGATGGAAGGGGGATTTATTCAAGTTATTTGGGGGTTGAAGGGTAGGTGATAGTAAGTCTAGGGAAATGTGACTGGGAGTTCAGTTTGGTTAGGGGTTATTCAAGTTATCCAAGTTTGAATGCTGCTATGGTCTC
Organism: Scolanthus callimorphus; assembly: GCA_033964015.1. Classification (NCBI taxonomy): domain Eukaryota; kingdom Metazoa; phylum Cnidaria; class Anthozoa; order Actiniaria; family Edwardsiidae; genus Scolanthus; species Scolanthus callimorphus. The sequence continues at coordinate 1,485,432 of CM066921.1, forward strand.
CCTCCATATTTATCTGCTTGTTGTATTGCTTATTGGTGATATATATGTTTATTGTGAACGTAAGGGAAAAGCTAATCAATAACAAATAAAAGCCAAAAATATCTAAAATAGAATTAATATTCTGACAAATAATTGTTAGGGTAATTTTGCGCCAGCTGATTGAATGTTGAAGGGAAGGGTGTTTAACGGTTCTTTTATTGTGGCGGTATAACTGAGATAGCCTCTTGTCCCTAGGCTACTGTCAGCTCCACCACGCTTTGCGCTCTGTCACGCTTTCGTGTTACAATATGGCGGACGCTTCAGCCACAGCCAGGCCAAGCGTAAACAGGTCGGCCGCACGAGGCTACCACTGAAGTTATCAGTATGCGTCATATTTATAGCACTCTTTATCAAAACCGCCACGCCCTGAAATCTCTCGCAATAGTTTAAAGAGAGATATAGATAGATAGGTATAGATACTTTATTAAAGTATCAATGTTATAGCCGTGCACAGGTGCACTTAACTAATCGGGGAGATGGGCTGATATGGCCATTTGTGAAGGAATATTATTTGCGTTCGATTTTTCATGTACATTCCCTGAAATCTTCCCGGAATGTCTTTGAAACACGCACTAAATGCAATGCAATCAGCAAAAATACGAAGTAATGCTTCTTTTTTTTTTTTGGTGTACGCATGTTAGATCTAAGATTATCAGTATGAAGTTATCAGTATGCGTCATATTTATAGCACTCTTTATCAAAACCGCCACGCCCTGAAATCTCTCGCTAGTGACTCGCGATCCTCAGCCTAGCGCAATGCAGAGAAAAGAGGCCTCTGCTAGCGGGGTACTCGTTCACAAATATGCGCGCAAACGTATAGGCAAACCCCCCACCTAAAACGATTCCCCGATGGGCGGGCTCGTGTTGTCTTCAGCTTCATTCTCGTGCGGTGCACTGAGGTATCGAAAGAGTAGTGGACTATTTAAGCATTAGAGCACAACTTTCTATGACTTTATCGGCGCAAAAGAGCACGCGTGCTGTTGGGAGAGACACGGGAACGTTGTAAAATCACGAGCCGCAGGCGAGTGTCTCTCATCACAAGTGCTCTATTCGCCGATAAAGTCATAGAAAGCTGTGCTCTAATGCTTTTATGATATAGCGGGGGAGAACTATTACTTTATCGGTGAAGTAGAGCATAGTTTTAGACCAACCAGAGCGCGCGTTATATCGTAGCGATATTATAAAGAGAGGTATACGATAGATAGGTATAGATACTTTATTAAAGTCTCAATCGTATAGCCGTGCGCAGGTGCACTACTAATCGGGGAGATGGGCTGATATGGCCATTTGTGAAGGAATATTATTTGCGTTCGATTTTTTATATACATTTCCCTGAAATCTTCCCGGAACGTCTTTGAGACACTCACTAAAACGCAATGCAATCAGCAAAACTACAAAGTAATGCATTTTTTTTTTTTTTTGCTGTACGCATGTTAGATCTAAGATTAACAAACGAATTAATGTTGATCTTCAACGCAAGCTAGTCTAGTCCGTCTACTTTAAGCACTAAATTTGTTACTATTTTGCGCTTCTTTTCTGGCTTTATCAAATGAAACACTGTCACCGTTCTTAACCAAGACGCATCCAAGTCATTCTCGTAAGTTCCCAGGCCCATCACCTCGCGGGGGAGGCTCCTAGCTAGTTACAGCCATTTGAGAGCCTTCGCTCGTTGGCTAAAACGCCACGCATGCGTTGTCGCTTTTGAAAAATGTATAGTACAATCTCGTACCCAGTGCCCGTGCATCTTTGAGATACGTAGGTTGCGTATGTACCATTTCTCGCGTGGTGACGAGCCGTGTAGGGGAGCTCTGGGTACGAGAATGCACCCAAGTGACGGTATACATAACTCCGCCCCTTCTTTTGGTCAAGTTTGTGCAGTATATTTACAGGAATATACATCCCTTGTCAATGACTTGCAATACGGTTTCGTCGCAAAGGCCTACCATTCATGTTCCCTCGTCATCCCGTTGGAGGCACTGGTAACGACGCACGCGCGAATTGTATACAGAACCGTTGATAGAAAGAACTTTCGGTGCATGATGTTTACAATTTGCCAATCAGCAAAGGCCCTCAAATGGTTGTTACCCGGCAGAGCCTCCCCTGAGAGGTGATGAGCGGGAGGGTCTGGGTAGGAGAATGAGAGTCTACGGATTTATTGTAAAAGATGAGCATGTCATCTAGAGTATCCCCGCTGGTCAAATACCATTAAGTTCGCCGGTTTAGTTTTAACCTGTCCGGCGTTGCAAGCCGTTATAGATTTCTGTTTCAGTTTATATCTGTTGATCCAGGGGGATGGCGAGCCATTCCTTAGTGAGTACACAGTCCCTCTGCTAGCGGGAGCAGTCTGCAATGCACGATGGGGTGTCTCCGTTCTGAGAAATTCACCTTCCGATCTTTGACTACTACTCTTGGAACCAACTCGGCCCATGACTGCGCCGTTCTGATATGGTGGCATATTCGGATCTGGGACGAGATTTTCAAAGAAGGCTTCCTGTAAAATAATATATTGTAAGTCAGTTTAATCGAAATATCTTCTGAGAGCTTGATGCACTCGATGCATTTATAATATAGCCGGGAGTATCATCAGCTAGTATTGGGATTTAGTGGCAAACAAGGAGACGACCCAGCAGCTATAAAACGGCCGAGCGAGGAACAGGTTTTCTGGGGAACCCTGTGCCGACGGTTTTAGATTCTAATCAGCTTCTTTCAAACGATGGAAGTTTCATGAATCCTACAGACGTTTAGAGGTGACAAGGCCATGTGAGTGATTTTCGGGAAACTTGCTAAGAAAAATCTACTTATGCAGTGTACCGATATGGGAGTACTGCTAGATGCTACTGGAGGATTTAGTAATGAATGGCCGGGAATTGAATAAATTTGTTGTCATGTGGCAAATGGAAAATCTTGCTTTCTAGTAGCCCATGTAGCTGGACAATTTTTTTTACTAAACAGCTGTTCCGGTTAGAATGTGCTCCTATCTCGAAGTCAGGGAGTATTTCCAATAACCCTTACATAAATTCCTTCTTTCCTGTTCTAGATAATTGTATTGCGCTGAGTGTTTTTAAAGGATTATCATGAACTGCATTTCTTGCTCTAAAGAGCAAGTTTAAAGTATTCAATGACAAGTGTGCATTAAAGCGGAGCACGTTTTAGGATGTCTTTAATTCCACTTGTGGTCATTGGGATTAGAGGATTAAAAAATGGAACTTAATTTGTCTGTATGAGATTCAGGAAGTGAAAAACGAACAGATCAATTTTATATAAGTTAACAGAGGGAAAACCAAACTTTTTAGGCGAGTACGGACGAGTATAAGGATTTTCGTTGCTCGTTTTTTCGGCAATGGCCTGAATTAAACTCAACTTCAGCAACCTAAATGCGAAGCATAGTCAGCGACCAGTAAGGTTTTGGCCGGCCTTGAAAGTGCAAGGTATCTTGGCCGTACAAAGAGACTGGCGCCGCAGTTTGTTATTTGGGGTTTCGAGCGCGCAAAAATACTGCAGCTTAAAAAAGGAAAAATAACAGAATTACAACGCCCGCTCGCGCGCAAACACAGTCAAGGCATCGAAGTTTCAGGGTCTACACGTTCCAATTTCACGTCTTTCTAGCGTTGCGCGTTTGTAACGATGTTCTTACTGAAATACGATATTTGCAGGAGCGACCGCCTGACCCCATAGTGAAGTTTAAGGCTTTCTGTTGTTAACAACCAACGAATATATTGAGACGTGACGCATGCCATGAAAAAGAATATTCGGCTTAGCCACAGAGCGTTAAGTATTTCTATAATAAATGAAATGTAAAAACAAACTTTTCTAAAAGGTATTTACTTTTCGCTTTACCTTTTACTAACTATCGTGGAAGAAAAATGAAAGCTCTTCTTTTGGGTCTAGATATACGAAACAAATGTACGAAACGCCGGACCATTTCGCAAATGGGGTCAAGAACGAAGTATTTTTCTGCCTATACGCAATGAATAATATCCTGGAAAGTAGGGTTAAAACCACTCCCTGGCAGCAGTAAGTGAGAATTGTCTGTTTTTTTTTAATGACGCTTTGGCTAGATGGTCCTAGATGAAATGCTTCAATCAAAATATTATTGGGTGCAAGGAGGCCAACATAGGACGTGTTGGTGGGCGGAAGACTGAAAAACACACGTCTTCATAAAACAAATCCCCTTTTTCAGTTCCCTAATAGTTTTGATTCTTTTCTAGCTTATTGGCAGCAGAAAAGCACTTATATTTTAAAACTGAACTTCGTTCATGTGAAATATTAGTAAAATGTTGACCCTATGTAATTTTTACAAACCTGTTTTTCTTTGACGCCTCCGTCGTTGCTATGCGAGGTCGTTCTAATCTTTGAAGGAAAGAAACCATTGAAGATCCGTTTGGGTCGGTGTTCAGGACGAATTTCAGTGTACTGTTTCGTAGCATTGAAGTCCACAATTGGCGGACACGAATACTGTTTCGAGTTTCTTGCATTTCGGGTTAGTTCATCGCGGCGAATAAGCTGCTTGATGCTCCATATTTCTTCCTGCAAAGCGGGCGTCTTGTCGGCTTTAAACTCTATCAGACCATTCCCATGAACTGGTCTTTTTTCTGCGTTATAAACCACCCCTTGCGGGCCTGGAAATACAACAACTTTCAGCGAAGTCACTGGTTCACCCATGTAGCATACAAAATTTAAAACTCATCCAAGTTTGGGCTACATTTCAAGTTCCCTCCGGTTTGCCTCTCGCTAAAACAAAGCCATGCATCGATCACTTAAATCAAGTCCTTAGCTAATTGACTTAGAAATTATCTGTAAATGGTTGTCCTTGCTAGCTGGGATAAGGACCGACCAATTAACACGGACTATGACAAATCCCTGGTGTATTCCTATGGCAGTTTTGGCTCTCTTGTTCCCGTATGCAAAATCCGCATATATCAAACGCAGAGCACTTTGTCTTTGCGTTTTAGTAGTGAAAACTGATCTGGGGTTCTTTAACCTTTTCCATCTCGATAGCAACTGACAGTCAGCATAAGGTCACTTGAAAAAACCGACCAAGATGAGTTTCCCATTTTGACAAGGGTACTCAATTTAAACTGAAAACATCGGGCTGTGGTGCTAATAAACAAAATGACAAATGATATCTCATAAGACTTTAGTTTGTATTGTTTTCACGGATTAGGATATTATGCACTCGGACAATTGCATGGTAATGACTGGTGCCTTTGCACTTCACCGACAGTGTCTGTCTTTTTCAATAAAATGCTCAAGTCAGAATATTCATGAGGCGGACACAAAACTTGTCAAGCATAAGGCAAAACGGAATTAACTGCAAACGTTTTGTAACACAACAATTTACACCGTTGATGGTGATATTTCTTGCAAAAGGGGCTCCAATTATTCCTTGTTTAGCTATTTCTCGCAGCGACGCGTATATTGAGTGCAAATTCAAGTTAAGATTAATCGAAATTTAATTACTTACATGTAGACACTGCAAATTAGCTCTCTTTTAAACAGATAAATATACTTTCTCGTGTTGTATATATTCTTATTACTACATAGCATTAATAAGCCACGCACACTCTCATTGGCCACTCGGTCTACAGAATGCTATACAGTAGCTTATAAGCATTGAATGGCAAGGGTGTCGCGGTAGATTACAGTGATGTATAGGAGAATATCGAAGAATAGATAAAATCTTGAAGGGGAGCAAACGCCCCATGATAAAATCCACTTTAAGAAGGAGTTACCGACTACAATAAAACCCGCGTAAAAAACCTGGATTTTAAGAACCTCTCCTTGGGTAAGATTTTACATACCACACCCATGCGTCCTTATATTTTTAAAGTCAAATATGAACCTGTTTTAGGTTAAAATCTAAAAGAATGACTTAAAAAATATTAGCTGAAACGCTGTTTGTGTCGTATTTGAAAACCGTCGTTTCGGCAATGCTGCCTTTTTCAAGGTTTACAACAGAGGGACTTGAAATCCTCACGCGTAAAAACAGGTCAAGCCTTCTGCACGCGCTAAAATTCTAGGCTCTTATATGTAGGTTTTTTACTGCAGTTGTGCTGTGAAAGAAAACAGAGTCCTGCTGATGCACAATACTCTGCACACCCTACTTTATTCGGTTAGTATGCTGTGGTGCATACTAAACAAACCGCTCACTTCAGTCATAATGGTGAATTTACCATCTAAAAAAACCGCATGTGTTTCAGCCCTCAAAGTGGATCCTCGTACAAGACATTCGGCTCGGCCTTCAGACAGAGTCATTTCTGACACAAGCAAAACGAATTATTTTTCTCTCCCATTATCACAGCGAATTTCTACAGAAGCCCATTCTTAGGAGAAGCTGGCTTTCCCATTACACAAGAATGTTAAGTGTTTGGAATTCACGTTTGCCCATGAAATGGGAAATCCAGCTTTTCCCATTAACGTGTCTCCACAAACATTCCCTGAGATAATATGGAGTGAGTATTTTCAGACAAAGTGTAGGGAGTAAGACAACTTTTAATAGCTAAAACGTTAACTTGCCATAACTTTTCTCCTTTTTCGATTACAAAATTCATCAGTCATATACCGTATGCACCACAGCCTTCAAACTCAATCATTCTGTGATATACTCAGCAAAGCTGTTTTGATAGGTGATACTGCTTATACCCTGAGTAGCCAGCGTTCACATAGAGTTAAAAGGCAGAGAAACGCGGAGAAAGGCAAAGAAAACTCAAGGAGCTACACTGTTTACACTATTTACAACGAATGTTGACTGTGCTTCTAAATGCTTCTAACTTTCAAAACATCGACAGTGTTGTATGCAAGTAGCATAATGTAGGCTATCAGCATTTCCATTTTGTTATACTTGTCAATTTTAGTGTGAAAGCAGTGATAGCAAAATCTGTGAATAATAAAACAGAGGAAGTCAGGATTGTGCCTTGTAACAACATGTATTAAGTAGCGTTCCGTTTTAGAACTATAGCAGAAACAATAGGGCCGCGGAAACAGTGGTCGTCTAGTGATGCTCACACTCGATTTTTTCTTGAACAACGAAATGCTATGAAATATCTGGAACACTTATTCGGAAAGAATTCAGCACTGCAAACGAAGTACTTCGCTATGAAATCGGTCAAAAACAAATTTCAACCAATCAGAAGGCCAGGATTTGTTGACTAAGCCAATTAGTTGTTTAGAAATTTAACAATTTAAAATTTTACACAAAGCATAACTCAAATTCCCCATAGCTGTTCACGCTATTGTTCTTGGACAGAGCGCTACTTAACATTTATTATAGGCATCTAGGGGTAAATACATTAAGAGAACACTAAAAATACGGAAATACTAGTAGTACTTTTTTGCAGTGTTCTCCTATGGGTTTTTAGGCACAGCAAAGCCTGTATCAGGCACAATTTCACAGTATGTGGTGTAGGTTACTTTCTGATTAATTTTACTAGAGTCTCTATATTTACCAGAACTACTGTCTTCAGACTTAATCATTCTTCTGGTCTTTGGGGCGGAGTACCACAGGGCTGAAGCATTTTCTGCAAAGAGGAACAATATTTATTGGATTTATTTAACTCATATTGAGGAGGGGATGCACAGTCACACAGTTTTCTGACCTTTTCAAGGAAGGAACACATCAAAAAGCAGCCGCTACAGAAATGTTAGCAGCAGGAAGAGTTTGAGCTTGGTGTGAGAGGAGACAATCCCTCACATGTATCAGTTTGAAAACTGGGTAGAAAAGAGGGGGGGGGGGAATCACCAATCACAAGTCAGATTTTTTACATTTCAGATATCAGGAGATTAGCTTGTCCCCTACCTCTAGTAAGTTGAACCGAACTCTTGCTTTGGACTCATTCTCAACTAGAGAAAAGAAATCCAGAAGATTGCTGTGACCTATATAAGCTGATGAACTGTCTCTGTGTTGGTTGACAAGCCAGTCGCTATGCAAAATAAAAGCAGAACATGAAATTATGAGTGCTTAAGTAGTAGATAAAATATGAGCGGGAGATCTGTATGGGCATTTACAATGGCGAGTTGCAGGCTTGCCATTGTAAAGCCCATACAGATTGGATGCAAATATTTTATCTTACTTGTGAAATGAAACAATAAGTGGAATGCACTATTACTTTTTCCGCAATCTGTTTATTGTACGTGCTTGGAAATAGCTATAAATTAGAACAATAGCCTGAGTATCAGGCGGAATTTTATTTTTCTGTGAGAAAATGAGAGAGGAAAAATAGAATTACGCCTGACACAATCACTTGTCGTGGCGCCTTCCACCCCCTTCAAGGCGGCTGTCAAAATCATATCAAAAATTGTCGTCAGCTGTCATCGCCTATTGTCTCGCTGAAGTACGTTTCCCTGAACCAAAACCAAAACAGTCAAGCTTGCTTGTTTCTTTCGTTTGTAAAAGATCAAGCTCATTAAATATGGCTCAAATCCGGATCAGTACACTTATTTTCTCCAACAAAAGTGTCTGGAAAGATTGGAGCTCAGTCGGTTATTTTGGGAAACCTGCTTGAAAGTGTGGACTGCGTGGGAACTTCGGCGAGCGGGTCTCGATGCGTGCAGGAATTCCGCAAGGAAATTTCTACTACAGAACTGCATAAGCTTATCACGAGCTCAAAGGACCGTTTTTTCTAGCGAAAGCTGCGAATCCTGCGGGAACAATTTAGCCTGAGCTAGAAGAAATTTAGCGCTGCCGAGCAGGATTTCTTTGTTATCGTTGATCTTCGAGGGATGCCGTTGAAATTCCCTGCGCTTTTAGCATGACTTGCTGCTTTCGGGCCTAGTAACGATGCTCGCAAGGGTCTTCTCTCCATCTTTCTAAAGCCAGAAGCTAGCGTACAGCATCGGTGTTGATATAAATTAGCGTTTGTCAAAAGCAGTTGGCAAAACTACTAGAATTTGAGGCACGCGGTGTGCTCTTCTTTTACTTGTATAGCAGGAAAAAACTGTATTCCAGATTCTACATCATCTTCAAACTCTCTTTCGTCCATATTCCGAATTTGAAAGGACGAATTTATTAAAATATTTGCGTTCGTGTTCTCGAAAGATTCCTCTCTCCCATCGCGGCTTGTACTCGAACGAGCAAACGCTTCCAGTTTCGCTTCCGGTTTAACTCACGAGACGCGTCCCTTTGTCTTTTGGCCAATCAGTGCAGCATTCAGATTCTGAATGTTGAACATGAACTTTTGAATGCATTTGTGTCAGGCCCTCTTCCTCCTTCTCTATTTTTTTTTTTCGAGGAGGGGGAGGGTCCTGATACTCAGGCTATTAGAACAATAAATTTGAATGCGCTATTATTTTTAGCCCTCTGTTAATTTTTTTTTTTTTTTGGACACGGACAATTGACTTAGCCCTTAGGGTATAAAAATTCACAGAAGAGCTATCTTTTGACTGCTAATCCTTAGGATGTCTTGTGTAATAAAAATCCCAATTTGCTATTTCTTAGAGATAAATTTGCTGTGGAACACACCCTGTTCGCTATCCCTTAGGGTTGAGAGTCTTTTTTCCAATGGCCATCCCATATACTATTAGGGGGAGTCCTCATCCTGGATATGCATGCGTGTTGAATGGTTTATTTAACAATACATTTCAACCATTTTGATCACACTTAAGGGCCCTGCAGTTTATTTTGTTGTAGATAATACTTACAATTTTGTTGTGTCAGAGTGGCCTGTACCAACATACTTAGACTGCACTAATAATAAGACAAAGAATATATCATCACCATATCAAAAGAAGATGCCATGTGAGCAGAGATTTTCCGTCTCTTGACACTTTATTTACATTTCAATCTTCTAGACTTCCACTGGCTATTCAGGTAGATGAGACCTATTTATTGTCTCATCCAAAGGACATGAAACACAGTAAAAATGCCAAATCATTTCTACCCACAATGAACATAAGGTTGAAACATGATACAAGCAGAAGAGAGAGAAAAGAGAAGAGAAACAGTGCTACTTCAACAAATATTGTTACCTCGATAAACATAAGTTCATTTATGGTAGATAAGGCAATACTTACAGTGTTCTAGCTGACTGTGAATGTTATATCTATCAGTCTGAAACAAAACAATGCATAATAATATGCTGAGTGTAGATCCATAATAGAAATTCCTCTCATGGAATCTTACAAGATATTCTGATAATTATAGATTCAATGTCTTAAAAAGACATTGAATCTATAATTATCAGAATATCTTGTAAGATTCCATGAGAGGAATTTCTATTATTGGCACTACTGGAACCATAGTCTAAAATTGGGGCATCGAAGAACTTGACAATAAAATTTGCTGACACGTGCACCACACTTGCCAGAAGTAGTTGTTATTGTACTCATGTGTAGTAAGATCGCCCGTGCAACTTAATCAGGGCTAGTTTTGAAATAGAACGAGCCATAATACATTCATTTATATGGATATAGACTCTACTTTGTGTATCAAACACTTATTGCATAGCATAAAACGCTGCAGTGGTAAACTTTCGTTTCGCGGACGTTTGGAGATACTAGTATTGGTTAGTTAGAAAAGGCTCTAAATAGATCATTTTCATGCAAATGTCATTCAAAAAAACCCTTCATTATAAACAGGTACACTATAAATTTGCCTGAAGGGGTTTAATTCGTAGGGATTGAGTACAGAAGCGTAAAAACTTACCATTTTCGAAGACAAAAAGTCGAACGCTACAAGATGGCGTCTGTCACTGTGCGCCCGCGATAAAGGTCAGCTGTTATGTTTGGCGCATGCTCACACGACTGAATTCGAAAATGACATGGCGGGAAGAACAGAAGATTCGATCACGAACGGCTCACAAATAGACGAAATTAATGGCGAAAAGCTACGGGAAATAGGAAATCAAGCTACATGGTCACTTTCTTCTTGCAAACCTGGATTCGGAATCGAGCAATGCGCGACGGGAACTTGGAAACTTATTGGCAATCAGACGGTCCTCAACCGCATCTTGTAAACATACAGTTCAAACGCAAAACGGCCATCCAAAATGTATGTCTCTATGCCGACTACAAAGCGGACGAGAGCTATACGCCGAGCAAGATCTCCATACGTGCAGGGAACAGCTTTCACGATCTGCACCAAGTTGAGTTGTTAGAGCTGGATGAACCAAGCGGTTGGCTGACGGTGCCTCTAAATCAAGAAGACGACCGGCCCATAAAAACGTACATGTTACAAGTTGCTATCCTTGCTAATCATCAGAATGGACGAGACACTCACATGAGACAAATCAAGATCTATGCTCCGTTATGCGATACAGGCAGCTTAGATATGCCCACATTTAGCTCAGTTGAATGTGCAATGTTTAGCACCATCAGATAGCTAGCTCTGTACTTGCCAGTACATTTTATTGAGTACAAATCCTGTATTAAACATAGTGTAGACCCCACAGACAGGGGCGTATGCAGGATTTGAAAAAGACAGACATGGTCTTGGGTGTACACCGGATTTACAGGCCAAGCTCGTGAATGTAGTGGAGTACTTGTACAAAGTCCCCAAAAAATGATAGGTTACTTCCGCCACCCACAGGAGCAGCTATTCTTGATTTGCAATCATTCCTTTGGGAATAAAATAACAAAAGCACGGTGGCCATGTTGGTGACCTGAATAAAAGGAGCAAATATAAAAGGAGCAAATGAACTTTCTTTTGTTCTACACCACCAACATGGCCGCCAGTGACGTCACATGCAAACCAAGAATAGCGATGTCCAGACCATTACCCCGCCCAGAGCTCACTGGCTTCACGCACCTTGCAGGGGAGGCTCTGGTGACAAACCATTTGAAGGCTACTGATTGGCAGGTTTTTAACCTTATGGCATGTGCCCAATTTTGCCGATGTGCCAATGGCTGTCACCAATGCCTCCCCCATGAAGTGAAGAGCCAGGGCAGATCAAAATGCATTTCATTGCTGTGTTAGTTTGCTAATTTCCACAGGAAGCCCAATATGCAAGTCAAGAGACATGTCAATACTGAATCAAAATATGGCAGCTCTGGACTTAATACTAGCCTCAAGTTCATGTGGAAACACAAGAGCATTTTCACATGAATGAGAGGCTAGTAAGTCACATGTCGGGGTTCTTCACATGTCGACCTGATAGGGGTGCTCGTCATATTTTTTAGGGGTCAAAATCGACTCTCAGGTATTTTTAGGGGTTATCGGAGAAACATTGTGGCTTTCACTAATAAATGGTATTTTTAAGGGGGTACGCAAATGAATGACAGGGTCACAAACCAAGCAAAACGTTTTCTTTCTTTCTTTGTTCATTTATAGCTCTAAACTAAGCTTGTTTTGAGATGAAAAACAATAACAATAAAGGTTTATTGTTGGTATTTTTTAGGGGTCTTTTTGTTTTATAAGGTATTTTTTAGGGGGTGGATTTTTTATGTCCTGGTATTATTTAGGGTATATTTTCCGATGTCCCGACAAGCACCCCTATCACTCTTACATGGTGAGAACCCCCCCGGGGGTGAGGGGGTCACATTTCAACACCCTTCCGTGGAGGGGGTACTACCAAAACCGGTAGACTGTTTTTTCGGCTCGAGAAAAAGCACTCGTCTCCAAACAAAAGCATTCACGATGTAGTTTGAATTCCTTTATTGACTAAAAACACAAGAAAAGCCATCTGCATGTGTTCTAATAATTTTATGGGGTAAAGAAATACAAATCAGTGTACTATTTCCCGAAACTTTAAGCTTTTGTTTGCCAGAGACACAACGCATGAATGATTTCGCGTGAAGGAATGCAATCAGACTCGTCAACGTTTTTTTGTGAGACGAGTGCTTTTTGTCGAGCTCGATAAACAGTCTACCGGTTTCAGTAGTATGGATATTTTCTGGAACCACACAATGTGCCACCATATTTCGATTCAGTCTATTGAAAAGGCTATCTTCTGGGGTCTACTATATGCCCAGGGGGGTACTCGGATACAAAAATTGAAGGGGGGGTCCGACAGAGTTCCAAATTTGATACCCAAAAAAACACCTGCTCCCAAAGTTTGATACCCCCAAAAATACCCAACTTTTTTTTAAGCCAGTATCTTGATGCTCAACTAGCCTGTCAGAAGTTTCAACCCCAAAAAAATACCCGTGGATTTTTCAACACCCAAAAAAAATATGTTGCCCCCCCCCCCCCCCCCCCCCGATAGCGTGAATGGCTATTGGGAATTTGAGTTATGCTTTGTGTAAATTTTTTAATTGTTTAATTTCTAAAAAACTAATTGGCTTGGTCAACAAATCCTGGCCTTCTGATTGTTTGAAATTTGTTTTTCACTGTTTGTAGTGAAATACTTTGTTTGCAGTGCTGAATTCTTTCCGAATAGGTCTTCCAGATATGTCTGCGCATTTTGTTGGTTCAATAAGAAAATCGAGTGTGAGCATCACTAGACGACCACTGTTTCTGCGGCCCTATTGTTTTCACTATAGTTCTTAGACGGAGTGCTACTTAATATCATTGTGCACTTCTAGATAAGATCCATACCCCCACCACAGAGGGAATGCACCCACCCCTCTGGAATTTCAAAAGGAAAAATACAGTATTTGTATGGAGATAACTGTGTCTTTAACCCTGGAATTTTCTACTCCCTCTCTGGTGGAGGTACGGATTTTTTCTGGGATTGCACATTCCAGATGGTTTCTCTGGTCTGCTTTTGTGTGAGACACAAGTGTCTCTAGTGTAAAATGTGCAAGACCATCTGAGAGCAAGATTAGCTTCAGTCTTGTGGATAATTGTGATTAGTAATGATTGGGATGTAGAAGGTAGATCGACTTGTTTATTCAGACCCCTTGCAGTGATGGTGAAAATGGACTGCTTGCAGCCCCTTCTTTGGCGAACATCCGTAAATGGAGAGAAAGTCCTAGTCCTACATCGGGTGTAGCCAGGGGGGGCACAGCGGGCTGTCCCCCTCCCCCCCCCCCATTTTCTCGGGAGATTTCCCATACATTTGCTGGAACAAATTTAAAAATATTTCGTCCCACGTTTTCACTATCCTCTGCTGTCTCCTCTGCCCCCGAGCCCCCCACTATGGCCTTGTGTTTAGCACTTTTGCATCCCTGGTTTGACCAGGGCATTACTTGGCTTGTACTATTATTGAACGAATATTCTCAAACCAGTACATACAGGCTTTTACAAGACCTTCCTTTGTTTAATATTGTGAAAAACAACACTGTTGTTTCCATTTGGTCAATGGCTGACATCCAGACTTGGCATTTAATTGTGCAACAGAAGCCATACACGGGCCGAGGGGAAATTGCATGTTTAATTCACACTTCCCGTGTCGAGGAAATCACATTAGTGTAGACCACTGCCACAGAATGCTGGAGCATTTTATTACATCCTCCAATGTGCTAGTGGCCTTCATATTAACCTGAAATTCCAGTAAGCATGATTACCCTATCAGCACTACCCTGGAATTCTGGTGCAAATAAAAACAGAACCACCAATAAAAGGTATACTAGTATGTGCCGCTCTGAGGTCTGGGGTCATTTTTATGAGCCTGGGGTAGGGTATTAAATTTAAGGACCATAAAACTGAGTGAATATGCTTTATACAGAGTAGCGAGATCGTACAAATTAATCAATCAAGTCGCGCGAAGTTCTAGTGCAAATTCGGCTGAAAATGTGGGCTGTGTAGGGTTTGTTTGTCCACTCAAAGATCTGGGAAAGGGTGCCATATTTTGCAAATTTAGGTCAGGGTTTTGAGATCGAGGCGGCACACCCCTACCCTTAAATATAGGGAGTACTCTGGTTATCAATAGGGCACCGAGGATATTCATCTTAAAATTCTCTCCCCGACAAGACAAGCGGGAGGGATTTTTTGGGACTGCTCTTTTTTGTGTGCCTGCAGTTTGCATTTATCGGTAAGCGACTTGCTCAACCAATAGAGCGGATTTCAATGACTGTCGTGAGGAATTCGCACTCACTTTACGTTTACTCACATACGTTTTGTTCAGAACTGGTGTATTAACTTTGCGTTTGGTTCGCCACAGTCAAGTGAAATCGGCTCTAAACCGTTTGGAAATGGATTGATACTGTATTGGTTATGTTGGCGGAAGTTTCATTTTTTATCAATTCAAAGAAAGAAAGTGTTATGAATCTAATACCGAGGCGAAATAAGGATATATGTTACAAGTATCCTTGACGCTTCCTGGTTTTGTCACCAAGGAAACATTGTTGCGCACAAAAACGTTTCCAAGCTGATGATCCATAGCCCAAACTGGACGCAAGCTCCCTGAAAGGTCGCCGTCTTTCTGGATGATTCACACGCCCAGATTTTTGTCGGGCCGACTGTTCTTGGGCCGTGTCAGAGTTATTTTGTTTTGTTCAAAGGGAAAAAAAGGGCGAAAAAGTCCGATGCGATGCCACGTATTTTTCAGTGTAGGGCCGACACCGAATGAAGATTACAAGAAATCGGCCCTAGCTCTCACTGGAACGCAGGCGCAAACGCAAATATATCAAACTCATACATTCCCCTTCTGTGGTTCACACGAGAACGCAAGCGCAAGAAAATCGAGACATTGCATTCCCTTGCTCTTTGCGTCTAGTGTGAATCAAGTGAACGCAAGCGCAAGCAACTAATCAATGTTGATTTCAGGCTTGTGCTTGCGTCGCTATGATTCACACTTGCCTTGCGCTTGTGTCGCTATGATTCACACTTGCCTTGCGCTTGCGTCGCTATAATTCACACTTGCCTTGCGCTTGCATGAGAACCAGTCTATAATTTGAAGCTTGCGCTTGCGTCATGCGCTTGCATTCCAGTGAGAACCACCCGTTAGGGACCTTTGTGGGACCACGCACAGGGCCAATTTCAAGACAATATGATCCAGAGCCTCTGCGGGAAAACGTACTACTAGTAGGGTCTGTTAGCGATTTTATCGTGCACTTTTGCGTACAGGCACCAAACTTGGCACAAGTGTTCCTTGGGTGATACCAAACAGATTTAGAGGGGGGTGCCACAAATGTTCGCCCTAGGAGGGAGGGGAGGGGGCATTTTGTCCAAATTAAAAATGAGGGATCTTTTTGGGGCAGCAAAGACGTACAAGCACCAAACTTGGCACAAATGTTCCTTGGGAGATACCAAATATCATTTAGAAGGGATGCCACGTATGTTTGCGCTAGGGGGGTAGGGAGGGGTATTTTTTGTCCGAATTAAGCATGGGGGTCTTTTGGGAGCCGCGAAGACCGTACAGGCATCACACTTGGCACAAATGTTCCTTGGGTGACACCAATCAGATTAAGAGGGTGATGTCACAAATGTTCGCCCAATGAGGGTGGGGTTGGGCAATTTTGTCCGAATTAGCATGGGGGTCTTGTTGAGTTTCATAGACCATACAGGCACCACACGTAGCAAAATGTTACTTGGGTGTTACTAAACAAATTGAAGGGGGTTGTCACAAATGTCCGCCCAAGGGGGATGGGGGGGGGGGGGCATTTTTTTCGAATTAGCATAGGGGCCTTTGGAGCTGCAAGACCGTACAGCACCAAACTTGGCACACATGCCTTTCTTTGGTGATACCAAACTGATTCAGAGGGGGCGCCACAAATGTTCGCCCTAGAGGGGGAGGGGAATGGGAATTTTGCCCAAATTAGCCATAGGGTCTTTTGCTACAAATCCTTATTGGCCTGAAACCCAAACAAGTTCCGACACAAAAAGTTTGGCAAAGAGGGAGAGGGGCAAAATTTCCATTAAGAGGGGTTGAGTCCAAAGGCACCAGACTTAGTACATAAATTGCCTTGAGACTGAACAGGTGCACAGTTCTGTGTATGGGAGGTTGGACTTGTCGCACCTGCAGCGCCTGCTGGTGCATTTGCCTTTGCAACGGCACTTCAGTACCTCGAACACACTCTTGAAGCCAGTTGGAGTCCAAAGGAACATTTGTGCCAAGTTTGGTGCCTGAACGGTCTTTGCAGCCCCCAAAGATCCCTCATGTCGAATTTGGACAAATTAAATGCCCCTCTCCTCCCCTCTAGGGCGAACATTTGTGGCACCCCCCTATAAAACTGTTTGGTATCACCCAGGGAACTTTTGTGCCATGTTTGGTGCCTGAACGGTCTTTGCAGCCCCAAAAGATCCCTCATGTCTAATTTGGACAAATTAAATGCCCCTCTCCTCCCCCCTAGGGCGAACATTTGTGGCACCCCCCTATAAAACTGTTTGGTATCACCCAAGGAACATTGTGCCAAGTTTGGTGCCTGTACGGTCTTTGCAGCCCCCAAAAGATCCCTCATGTCTAATGTGGACAAAATGCCCCTCTCCTCCCCCCTAGAGCGAACATTTGTGGCACCCCCCTCCCCTATAAAACTGTTTGGTATCACCTCTTGGTATCACCCAGGGAACTTTTGTGCCATGTTTGGTGCCTGAACGGTCTTTGCAGCCCCCAAAAGATCCCTCATGTCTAATTTGGACAAAATGCCCCTCCTCTCCCCCCTAGGGCGAACATTTGTGGCAACCCCCTCTAAAACTGTTTGCTATCACCCAAGGAACATTTATGCCAAGTTTGGTGCCTGTACGGTCTTTGCAGCCCCAAAAAGATCCCTCATGTCTAATTTGGACAAAATGCCCCTCCCATCCCCTAGGGCGAACATTTGTGGAACCCCCCTCTTAAACTGTTTGATATCATCCAAGGAACATTTGTGACAAGTTTGGTGCCTGTACGGTCTTTGCAGCCCCCAAAAGATCCCTTATGTCTAATTTGGACAAAATGCCCCTCCTCTCCCCCCCTAGGGCGAACATTTGTGGCACCCCCCTCTAAAACTGTTTGGTATCACCCAAGGAACATTTGTGCCAAGTTTGGTGCCTGTACGCAAAAGTGCACGACCCGAAGGTTTTTTGACCCTAACAGACCCTACTATACTGCATCTTCGAGCGTGATGTTCCCAAGTTGTTTCCCTGCTCTATCATTTATTTTCCTTCCCAATATAACATATTTTATGTAGAAAGTATTAAAATATCATTCTGAAATCAAAGTTTAATGCTGAATTAGCAAAGACCAACCAAATTTGTTTCCTGTAGTTCTCAAAATCGAAGGAAAAAGAATTTTATGACTCAATATTATTATTCTGGTCAACAAGACACGCTGAAGTGGTATCCTTTTACACAACTTGACAAATCTTCAATATTACCTTTATACATTTGTTATTTCAAATCTAGAATACGAAAAATACTTTTGTACAACGGAAGGAGGACTCCTGGTGCAACCCTTGTGAGACACCTCATTAGAACTATGCGACCTGCAAGTTAAATGAAAGGACATGACCGTCACAGGTATATTTTACAATTAGTATCACCCAACTAGCGGACTATTGCCAATGCTGCATTCTGATTGGCTACGCTACTAGGGGACTATTATCAATAGACCTCTAGCAGCGAAAGCGCCGATTTTGAACATGAAAACAATGGCGGCCGCTTCTCGTTTTGTCGAGGTTTCTGGTGATATTTAAAACAATTTTTCACTTTTTTTGTCCAACTAGTTGGGTGATACTAAGCCCTCAATGGCCACGGATCAAAAGCCCATTCTGCCTGCGGCCTCATGGGCTATTGGCCCGTAGCCCTTTCGGGCTCGAGGTCTAATTGTTAAACAGCGTTTAGCCCAACTACTTCTCAAAGCCAATGGACGACTCGAGACGCGCGCGCGCTTTTTTCTTCAGAAATGCCTTTGGATTGCCATTGTGAAAATCGTTATCAAGCACTATCAATACCAATTCAGATGCACTTTGTAGAGCGGATTCATATGACTTTAGTGAAACCAGTCGCAAAGTGTTTACACCAATTCACAATAAAACCTATCGGAGTGATTGGAAATTTCTTTTGACATTCATACGAAATCCGCTCTACTTACGATCTGCGTCATCAAAGAACGAAGGATACCTTATGCGACGAACACAATATGGTGAAGTTATCTTCGACAAATGCGCAACCTAGAATGAACAAAACCAATCGGAACAAATGTAGTCACCTTTGCTTCCACTTCATATCACGATACATACAACAAACAGTTCGGTAGAACTCCTGTTTAATTTGGATAACTCGCTAGCGCCCATTAGCAGGGCACACCGCTGTAAAATGAATGAAATTCCAGGGAAGGGGGGTCTTCAACTGGTCACTCTTGTAAGTCAGTGGATTACAGCTAAAATCGTTGCTGTTCCGCCAGTTAAAGAGCCCTAGTCAGCCACTCCTTTGTTATTGTTTTCAGTCGATATCAGACCACGAATTACGTGTAGAAATCTTGAAATAGTCTTCTAAAAATGAAGTTTTATTATTCATTTCTCGAATTCACTCGCAAATATTGCACTACATTCCCTAAATCAGCCGATGGAAATGGATGCTTTCTCTGTCTCGGTATGTTACTAGGCTGACAAAATGGAGGCTGACAGCGGCTCTTTAAATCTTATGACCCCAATCCCCTGGCTTTCCGTCGCGACGTTGTCTGCCATGGGAAGTTAATTAAATTGTACTATATTGCTCGCTTTTCCCTGATGAAGAGGCAGTAGCCTCGAAACGTCGGAAATAGCATTATTAATTTTAGCGCTTTTTAAATCTTTATTTGTAAACTTGTCTGCCATGGGAATCCAGTTCACTGCACTTGGCGAAATAGGCTAAGAGTTTCATTGGCTCAAGTAGTTTGATTGGCGGAACAGCAAGTCAAAAATCAAAACAAAATTTGATGTTTTTGAAAACGTGGGTCGCGATATTTCGATATGGCCGTCAAGAGATCCACTGTGATAGCTTATGGGTAATTTGACAGCCAAAATCTTTGTTCCGCCAATCAAACGACCTGGACCAATCAGGCCCTTGTCCTGTTTCATCTAGAATGCAGTCGACTGGCTTTTCGGCGTCACGAAGCGATGTGGCGACCGCAGGCGATTGGACTGGCAAAACTGGGCAAGAAACTGATAGGCTTAGATAGTTTGACTGACGGAACAGGAAAAAGATATATATATATCTAACACCAAAGCGACGTTTTCAAAATGCGCAGCGCGAAAGAACGAATTTGATAAGCAAATGAAAATGGCGCGGGATGACTGCTGTCATACCTGAATCCCGCGCGCACGCGTAGTGGAATATTTTGTTGCACCCTCGTCTGAAGCATGCTAAGGTGGCACCGACCTCGAAACACTTGGAACATTTCTATGGATGGAAACCAAGAACAACATGGAACATTATTTCAGGGAGGACATATATCTCTTATATATCCTAGAACAGGCCGATTTGCACTGTACGATTTTCGACTAAGTCTGTCGGATGCGACATGCTCGTGTCGTGCCTACAACTCTTGAATCGTAGCGTCAAGCCCTAATTATACCTACGACAATCCCGCGCGACGACTCCAAAAATATCGTAGATTTTTTAACACTTTTAAAATCATAGATGTTTAGCCAAATATGGTACGAGGTCGCGTAATCTCAGCTATTTTGGTGCGTTGTGCGCGTCAAAGACGTGCGTGTGTACGCCAGAGCCAAAAATCGTTCTAACAGCTACCCACACCATAGTACTCACATGTGTCGCGGCCGTTTCTACTGCTTGTTCCAACCCGTAGAGTGACCGTCCCAACATATAGACCCCCTGTGACCACACCGCACAGTCTTTGTGCACCCAGAGTTCTATTTCAGTTCCTTCCAGTTCAACTGGGAGGCCTGATAGTCTCCTTCCGCTAGGGGACAACAGTTTATCAGGCGATCGGCACTCTCTCGACGCGCTATCACGTCTCTCGCGCGATAGCTTTGCCTTATGAGGTCCGTATAACGCGCCTAAGCTATCGAAGTTCGAATGTTTCCCGCACAATGCGCAGCACCATTTGCCTTTATCTATGCCTCCACGAGGCTGCACGCATAACAATCTAGACGGTGCTAAAGGAGGCGGTAGAAGCTTGCGCTTCTTAGGAGTCGAACTCTTGCTTTTACTAACTGTTGGTATATCGATAGTTAAGGGCCGTTTATGGCTGGTGCTTGCCCCAGGATCTAAGGGACCCTTTGGTGCCTCGCGGGACTGCCGGGATAGCTCACGGGACTTTTTCTCGTGCTTGGTTTTCTTCCTCTCCGGAGAAAATTCCTCTTCGTCAATTTCTAACTGTTTCCTCTTGTGCGAGTAAGGCTTTCGCTTCTGTTTATCCTTGCTCCCCGGAGGTCGTCCTATTCGCTTTTTCCCGTCAGGAAAAAATCCCGATCTCTCCGCACTCGTTTCCTCGGCATCAATCTGGAGTGTAACCTGGGAGTCGTGTTCTAACTTGGCTTTCAAGGCATCGATTTTTCTCTCCAGTTTCCCATGTCTTTTAGTAGGAGAGGCGAGTGGGGACTTACGAGGGCCTTTAGAAACGGGCCTTTCAGTCTGAATGGACACACTTGCCATCGCCTCGTCACCTTCTCTCTCACTGTCTCCAAGAGGAGATGTAATAGACTTCTCTTTACATGACAGATCGAGCTCGGGTTCTCCACCACTATCTTTCTTAACATTCACGCTCTGTAGAAGATTGGGCGAGAAGTTTCCTACCACCACCTGAGAGCTCTTCCCGTGACCCTGATTAACACAGATCACTCGCCCACCGTGCTCCCCCTTGGGCTGCTGAACTGTTATGTTCTGCACGGGAATAAGGACGTTCCCTTGAATCAGATACATCTGTCCACCAGCCGTCTTGGCCACAAGGACTTGTTGGTTCGTATTAGCTGTTTGGCCTTTTGCGATGACAGTGGCTTGGATTGTTGGCGGGGAAGATTTAGGAGATGCACCAGACCACCATGGTTTAGCGGTGACAGACTTGTGTTCCATCTTAGGAGCTGGTTTAATTCGCTCGGTTTCATCCTCTTCCTCTTCATCCTTTGTTACTTCTTTAACAGCATCATCTTTTCTTCAGATTCTTCCTTTTCATCCTCTTTATCCGGTTCATCGACTTCCATCTTAGAATCCTCCTCAACACATTTGTCCTCTTCCTTCTCCATCGAATCCCTTTCTTTGCTCTCCGAAATATTCTCTTCCTTTTCCTCTTGGGATCTTTCTTGTTTCTCTTCTCTCCTGTCGTCTTCCATTTCAGTAGGGATGTCTATGCTCTCTTCTCTCCCTTCAGTCGGATTATTCTCATCAGTCTTTCTTTGCTTGTTCCCCTCACTCTGTTCTACTGACTCACCACTACTAATGATACTGCCCTCCATCCTACTCTCTCCATCTTTCTTATCTTCTGCATTAATCACATCTTCGTCAGCTTTAGGTGCCTCCCTGGTTTCCTCTGGGGTAGCCTTCTTTTCGGGGCTCAAAATTTTGCCTGTACATTCTTCGCTTACTTCTTCACATCTCTCTGTACGTTCTTCCTGGCCTTTCTCCACATCTTCTTTACTATCGGATTTATTCTCTGGTTGAGGCTCCACCATCTCTTTGCTTTTTCCCTTAACTTCAGAAACTTCCTTCAGGTCTTTAGCAAACGACGGAGAGATCTTTTCAGCGATCTCCTCTAGCTTTTGCATGTTAGTCTTTTCAGCTGGCATTACTGTACTTGTGTCAGGCAACCCAGTACCCTCGCTCACTGCTGGTCTCTGGTAATCAAACAAGTCAGGCTTGTGACCATCCACAGGGTTCGGTCCAGGGGGAGGGAAGCTATGAAATGCAGGTGATACTGGGGAAGGTTTCTTGGAATGGAATGGTGGGGATGGTTTCCTGACCTGGAAGGGTGGCGGTGATTTTCCAACTTGAGGAGGTGACTTCTGAATAGGTGATGTCTGACCAGAGAGGGCTGAGGGGCTAGGCATTTGGTGCTTTGCTGAAGTGTGGTTTTGCTGACTGGAATATGAAGGTCGTCTTCCTGGACTCGGACCACTAGGTAAGGTGCTTCCCGTTTGTTGTATAACAGAGGCAGCTGTCATCTGTGTCTTGTACTGGTGTTGATTTGACATCTTCTCCAGTCGCTGTGTAGCATACATACAAGAACTTTGCTGCTGGCTTTGGTTTGCAGTAGAATACTGCTGCGGCATCGAGTACATTCCCTGAGGCAACATGGCTGACACAGGTGATGTCGAGGACCTGCTGGGCATACCCATTAGCTGTTGGGCAACAGGAGAAGTTGACGTTTGTCGAGGATAATTACTTCCCATTGCCGGTGGAGAATGGATCTGCTGAGAAACTGGAGACCTTGAGCCAAAAAAGGCTTGGGCAGCAGCAGGCATTTGCTTCTGTACAGGAGACATTTGAGGCCTACTGGGGTATGACCCAGTGTTTGGATATGATGATCCTGGGCTTGGCCCACTTGTGTGGCCCATAGGGTGCATGACCTGTCCAGATTGCATTCCTAGCTGCATGTTTCCAGGATAACTACTCTGCATCTGATGTGTTGCTGTAGACTTAGGAGACATAGCTGGATACCCCTCTTGGTAATAATTCTGAGTACTATAAGACCCAGTTGCGGAATACTGATTTTGCATGGAGTGCCCCATGGCTCTATTTTGGGCCCCATACTGCCCCATTCCTTGACCACTGCCCATGTAGTTACCATTCTGGTTATAACCCGTGTAGGTATCCATGCTTGGGCTGGACTGTGATGACATGCGCCTCTGTGTGGGATAAGGTGAGTAGCCTTGATATGAGGTGTCGGCATATGATGATGGAGTAAACTGCTGACCGCCCATCATATCTGTCTGCTGCATCATGGGTGTGGCTGTTGGCATAACTTGGGTTGGGCTCATGGGGTGGTAACGTGGTGACTGCCCTACAGGGGATGGCAGAGGTTGCATTGTACCTCCATGAGTTGAGAGGGCAACAGATGAGGTGAATCCAACACCTTGTTGACCATATGCCTGAAAACAATGAGAAAAGGAATCAATTTATGAATTCTGGAAAAGATCACATAGACAAAGTCAAGTAAAAGTAGACTACAATGAACAAGTTGAATGTGATTTATTCAACAAACTCTTACCCATTTGGTGCAAAGACTACTGGTTTTTCAAATTAGCAATGGACATTATTCCAGCTATTATTATACATTGTACTCACTATCTCGATTCTGATTGGCTAAAAGCGCGTGCTTTACTTTGGGAATCACACACTTTAAGGGTCTCCAAGAATCAGCATGCTGATTCTTCAAGAATCAGCTAGCTGATTCTTGATCCTACGCGCGTAATGTATCATGGGACTACAGTTCTTGAATGTTTCCCCTATTTAACAAGGAAGGCGCTTGTGTAAAAGAAATTGCTTGACAGAAAAAAAAGTATTTTTACTGAATCAATGTATAATAAAACAATTATTGAATTCGGTTTTTGTGATTTCCAGAATAAACAATATCTCGCCAAGTGGAATCAGGCTCGGCCTTACGGCCTCGCCTGATTCCACTTGTCTCGACATTGTTTATTCTGGAAATCACAAAAACCTCATCCAATAATTGCTTATAAGCATGCTCGTTCTTCTTTATTCAGAAATGCCCAAGCCTTGTCCCACAACTACCAGAATGCAGCGCAAGCTATTTTAACAGTTTGTTCAACAACTTCCCACATCTACTGACATGCAGCAAGCATGTGCATTTTAGCTGGAATCATCCATTATCACATCCTCATTTTTCTTTCATCAGTATTTTTAGAGGTTGTATTTGTTTGTGTATAACATTGCCCTGGGGTACTCCCAGAATTAGTTAGGGGTGTGCTAGGAAGCCTGAAATCTCTGACCCTGACCCCAGAACTTCAGCAAATTTTATATACCCTGCTGTAGCTGTGTTCTACACAACCAAAATATAATAATGCCAATAAACGAAACACATAATTTCAAACATATACAGAAGCACAGCCAAAAGTGGTGATTGCTTTTATGGGCTACGAAACTATACATCATACCTATCAGTCACAGGGTCTTTAACTTATGTATGTGCCCTACACCCATCCAAGACTCAAACACTCCTTAAAACCTCACCTTTACACCCTCCTAATGCCTAATAATGACCTTTAAACTATAGGTGAATATAACATTGAAAGCATTGGGAATCGCACGGGCACTTTATTACAAGAAACTAAAAAAATACCTTAAATTCGAATTTTTTTTTTTGTCAAAAATTTTAGCATCGCTTGAGTAATTATACTAAAACAATTAGTCGCCTCAGGCTCCGTAAATATCGGCGAATAGTCACCTCGACTTCGTCTCGGTGACTATTCGCTGATATTTATGTCGCCTTTGGCAGCTAATTGTTAAATATATAATGACTAAAAAACTGTTTTTCTTCATGTTCTCATGACCATAATAAGACACAGTATGTCTTTATAGTTGGTGATTATAGCAAGAGAAAGCAAAATTCTCAACCAATCACAGAGATGCCAACTCTCCCGCTTTTGGTGGGAGACTCCCACGTTTACCCTAGAATCTCACACTTTTTCTTTTAGAGGGCTTTTTTCCAAAGACTTGGAAGGCTTGGGGAGGCTTCCTTAGCGACCATTATTCAATGCCCCTTCTAGTTTAGAAAAAAATCTCCTGCTTTTTAAAATTCAGTGGTGGGCATCTCTGCAATCAGCACATCCATCGAAAAAACCTGCCATGTCTTTTTGTTTCCAGACATCTACAATGTTTACAATTACATGGCCAGTTTTTTGCATCTTTTTTCATTTAATTTGTATTCCTCACAATTAGAGAGTGTTTTGTGTGCTATAAAAATAAAATATTGTCTAGTCAAACTTAGCCTGCATAGCTGGCAATTTTTTTGTTTCCCAAGATGATTTCGTCGGTGAGAGCAAAGATTCTTTAACCCGAGCTTTCTGGCATTTTTTTTTTTTTGCCCCGCTCTTCGTGCTCTTCTTTATCAAACATCTTGTTCTTGCCGATGAAATTGTCTCAGAAAACACACAAAGCCACCAGCTATGCAGGGTAAGTCAAACTGACCACATTGTTTTTTTGGACCAGATGGGTAAAAAATATGGAATGTTTGGCTTCAGCATGCAGACACCTCTTTGCCGGAGTCTCTTGTTTTGCAGGAGACTGACAATTTGTTTGTTATTCCTGATAAGAGAGGTTTTAGAAGGTAAAGGGAGAAGGCATTATCCCTATTATAGAGGAACCTCATGTTTCATATTTTATTGCTCATGTTCACACTGTTTTGAACAATAATATGATAATAATAATATATTTATTACATCCTCTGGCAGCTGGGCTGAATTACAGGATTCAGTCTCGATATAATATAAAATATAAACACAATACTTTCTATACAATACATGTAATAAATGTGATTGGTAATAAATATGATTGATTACTTTAATATGTATTATCACTTCAATAATGGATTACTTAATTTGTCTGCAAGTTAAGTGCATATTCGTTCATGACTAAGTCGCCAAACCTATTTGTGTTGCAAGCCTTAAGTATCTGCCATTATTATTATGTGGTCTAAGCTGATAGCCGCAGGTACACAGGGTTTTGCGTGAAGCTGCAATTCTGTGCTCTAGTAGAGTGACTAGGTTGGCACTAACTAGTGGCCTTGTTATAACCCATGCCTGGGTAAATTGTGGTGAGAGCACGCTTCCGTATAACAAATAACACATCTCACAATGTTCAGAAGAGTTTAAAAAGTGCAAAACATGGTAATTAATTCTTGGTTTTCAGACATGACTAAATTTATCTCCTCAAATATATACTTTGAAATGCTGTATACTCAATAGAAGTTTAAAGAGAACAAACAATTATGTTTCCTGGGTAAAATTGAGGCCTATTGAGTGTTTTCCAAGGGACAAATATGGAAATGAATTCACACCATGTTGTGCAGTAAATGTATGGGGCTGCCATGTTGGTGCCCAAGCAGATGTGCACCAACATGGTGGCCAGATTACCAGTTCTCCAAAATGGCTATTTAACAAACTATATCAACAAGAATCTTGTCAGAATGGTACGATATGTAATATTTAAAAGCTGACTATGAGGACTTGACGGGATTTCATTAGTTCCAGTTTGAGGCGAAGCCGAGGACTGGAACTAATTGCGTGGGCTTTGAAATCCTGTCAAGTCCGAATAGGAGGCTTTTGGATTACATCAAATACTCAATAATTATTCATCACCTAATTAGCCAACACAGAGGGAAAATGATCAATGTTGAAACATCTCCATTTATTTATTTTTTAATTCCTTGGTCATTTGAAATACTCAGCCTGTGACATAATCTTCAATCACCAACCCCTCTGTACCCTACCCAAACAGGATTTATCAATATAATCATATTTTTTTACTTGTGAAATATGGCACACTCAAAATATGTGACTGGTGTTGTGTGACATAAATAGCTTCAGCAATATCTCTAGAACTATGTGGCCGAAAGTGCTGAATTTTGGTGTGACGGCTCCTTCAGTAGAGTTATAATCAACACTAAAAGAGGACTTATCATCGAAAGGCCTTTGGTTGATCCTAATAAACGTGGAGCTGTATGGTGTTGTTCTCATTTGTCTATTTCTATACCACTAAAAGTACATCTCTGTAAGGTTTTAGTTTAAAAGTTATGATTTTGATGATGTCATGTGAAAACCATCAATAGGAAATCTTTCATATTATTCAGATATAAATAAAATTAACTAAATAATCCCTATACAAATTTTATTGGCAATCTATTATTATTAAAGCTGCTCTGGAAAGTGTCTGAGAAAATATATAAGAAGATAATATTTAAACTCTTTACCATTGAATATAAACATAATACACAAAACTATTGCTTGAGAAAAAGTGGATATTTTGAGTATAAATTATTATGTAAAAGAGCATATTATATAAACTGAAAGATCAGGAATCAAATTCAATTTTCATAATATGAATAGCAATTGAGCAATTTAAGAAAAGCTAATCAAAGCCGATTTTATAAACTAACATTTAGCATACATGAAAATAGGAAGTTTACTCTAGACTTCCCAATAAACCAATTACACAGTTTTAACCCGGAATGAATTAATTCAATGTGGACATTGTTGCCCAGAAAATGGAAAACATTCGCAACTGTCACTTGCAGTTTCGGTGTGTCAATGGGTAGCAATCGAAAGTATAATCGACGTTAGATTTACAAGCTTTTGACCTTTTATGTGTGTTCAATGTATTCGTGCCCAAATGTACCAGCTTTGTAGGGTGATTATGGTGCGAGATCCTGTTTCTTACCGGATTTTGCATAAGATTTGTCTCATCTAAACTCGACTGCACTGTGGGATCTTCTGGATTCCCGTGCAGTAGAATATCCATAAGATCTCGATTTCCAGTCGCCATGTCTTTAATCTGTGGAGAAAATCTCGAGGGTTTGAATATTTGGTGAGATATATTCGAGAGAAATCTAGCTTATCGAATATTGTAGTTTCACAGAATAGCTATGGATTTTACACACGTGGTATCAAAACACATCATAAAAGCACAGCCAAGTTTAACTGCTCTAACCCTCGTCTAGATTCTCTAACTTACGCCACTTTGGAATAGGTTAAAGCCCTTTTGTGTAATCCTTTGAACATTTCAAGATTGCATGTACAAACTAAGCCAATCCATGGCTCGGAAGCCGAGCAACAAATACCAAAGATACGCTGCCAATTATGAAATGCAATGGCGACCGGAAAACCGCATTCACCGGCTAAAACACAAACTCATATGTACAATGAAGCTCACCTGGCGATTTGATCGGGGTTTCGGGGTGAATTTCAGGGATTTATGTGGGGTTTTTGATGAGTTTTTTCATCGGTCTTCTGCAGTAAAAACCTCATCGCGCTCACCAGACATTTTCTCGCTTCCGCCCTACAATTGGTCAGCGGTGCTACACTAGCTCATCACCAGGCCCCGTAGGTCAGATCAAATGACCGGAAGTAAATAGAGAGAGAGCGTCGTATGTGTGTGCTGATGGCCATTTGAAAACATATTCGTCAATACATTTCATGTCGTTCCGCATTTTTTTTTTTTTTTTGCTTAGAAAAAATCAAACAACAAAAAAAACATGGCAGCGGTGGTGCCTTAAACCAGCGCCTTAGACCGCTCGGCCACGCTACCATTATACGACGATCAGCATGTTATAACTAAGGGTCAAATCCCTATTACTATGCATCCCAGTAGAATCCCAGTAGACCGCGGCAACCCTCCTTTTTTCAGACCACCGGTGACTGCTTAAAATTGCTCGCGCGATTGCTTTTTATGTACCACAATGATGCGTTGTTTTTTGAGCATCCATTGTTTAAAGTATTGATCACGTGGTACATAAACAACGCATCACGTGGTACATAAAACGCGATCCAAGCAGCCACCGGCGGGTCGACTCGAAAAACCGAGGGTTCCCGCGGTCTACAACTAGTAAGTCAAGAGAAAATGATCATTTTCTCTTGAGTAAGTATATCTTCCATGTACACAAAACGGCGCCACTCATATGCCCTATTTGATGGGGCTGCGGCTTGACCACTGATCCCTTCAAGTTAGGTCGTCAATCCTCTAATCATTCTATCCTCTAATCCTTCCAAGTGTCTATTTTTAGTAACATATTCTACTCTTGGTGGTGGACTCTTGTCCATTCGGTTTTTATTCTATTACGAGGCAGGTTAAATTAAAAAAGAAAGCTAAAAGTAGAAGTAACGCGCGTAAAGCTCGCACAAAGTCACACGCGTATACAGCATGGGAAGCACTAATAAAAAACGCGACATTGAGTGTTTTTCATCGCTCCAAGAAACACCTCGAAGTCGGTTTGAAAAAAAATCGTCTTTGCCTCTTTTTTTAACCCACTTTCTCAGTGTACTTGAAATCCTGATGATATTTGATATCAAATGTTGAAATGGTTTGGTCCAGCCTTAAAATAAACCATAAACTTCACGAACCTTGTTGCTCAGTTTCATTTGATGTTTATTACTTTCCATAACAATAAACACTAGTAACAATCATCGACACGGTATTACAAGAACAACACATTTTCCACAGCGCCCTTTTTGTTAAATATAACAACCAGTGTAATACATACCTAGGAAAAATATTGGTTTCCAATTGGACATCATTCGACACATGGGCGACGAAGGCCCCCCAACTTTTCGGCAGATTTTCAAATGAAAATTTTTCATGCGTAGGACTGGGAATGAGTACTGACACGGCGCGCATATCCCATGACTCTCTGCGCGCCCAGTGATAAAACTATCCCACAAATCTTTGCACGCCCTATGAACCCGGCTATACAATGGCTGATCGCATATTTTCGCACTGCAGCGGGCCTCCCCTGGAATTTCCAGTGGTCTACAACAACCCCTCCTCTGGAATTTCAACACCCATCCCTTGACCCTTGGAATTTCCAGGTTGCCTAAATACCCTAGACAGACCCCTACCCCCTGCTGGAATTTCAAGGGGGTCTCGACACCTCTCCCTTGGAATTTCAAGGGCTCAGATAGACCCCCTACCCTTGGAATTTCCAGGACTTAGATAGACCCCTACCACCTGGAATTTTCCGGGATCCTCAACCCCACTGGTGCGGACCCTCACTTCCTCCGGCGATTCATTGTCCAGATTCGATTCCTGGAAATCAATATATTTTCTGTGAAATAAGAATAAAAAGCACGAAGACAAATTACTTATTTCACTTTTGAGTTTTCCCAAGAGTAAATAATCTATTCTTGCTTTTCCAGAGAAAGCCACAGGCTTTCGATTTATGATATAAAGTATGGCTGGCAAAATAAAAACTTTCTACTTGTTCTTCTTTCAAAATTCACTATACATGCTTGCCATAAAAATCGGCATAATTCATTAAAATATGTATCTAAAATATTTCTTTTTTAGCAATAAATATCTTATCCGCAGGCTTATTTACAATGAAAAGGAGACAATCTATTAAAATGGCTTCATTCCTCATTTTAAATCCTGCATAACCTTGCTGTCATTGTTCGCATTCCTAGCTTGTGATTGGCTATTTTGGGTTAGCAGTCTCCCTCATTCTATTCTCTCATTGGTCATGCTCTGTAACCATGGTTACCGATCTCTGACGATGATTGGCTGTACCGCTGTCAGCAACTGGAGGCGGTGATTTTCATGGCAACGTGGATGTCCGACTTGGCGACAAGAAAAGACAAATTATCCCCGGCTTGGCGAATTTGCAGCATGGCGCTAGAAGAAAACAACAATAATGTATTAGAAAATTTACAAATCTCTCGTTTATAAGGGTCCTAAATGTTTGGAAACAGGTTTGCTTTTGTGTGCATGGAAACCATCGCAAGTCCCATATCCAGTCTCATCATTATAGAGTCCATTGACGCACGGGACCCTAGAGACGAAATGGCACTAAGACAGCTTGTAAAAGCACTCAACTCCAAACTTAGCTCCTCGAAGTAGGCTGAAGGGCATTATCCTAACAAAAAAGTCAGCTTGTATGAATGAATGGCGTTTTTCAATGAGTAAACGCAAAATATTTATACAGAAAATATGCCTGCGGCTCACGACTTTTATAAAGAGAAGCGTCTGAGCAGCCTGAAGCAGCAGCAACTACAACATGATGATTTAACTCTCTTTCCTTGACTCGACAATCGAGATAAACAGGATAGACTGTTGTATTGTATAAAGAAGGGGGTGGATCGTGACGCGAAAAGCGAACCCTGAAATGCAACTTAGCGCCTGCTCTCCTGTGTGTTCACAGATCCACGTGATTTACCTTTGGTGATCAGCGCCAACAAGACTCGTGCCGTTTACAGCAAGAATTCGGTCCCCCAGTCGCAAACGGCCGTCCTGCAATAACAACGTCAGTCAATACCAATTCACACAAAGTAGACAGAAGGCATATGCTTGTTAATGGAGACTGGGTCTCGTCCTCAAGTTAAAAAAATCAGATAACATTGACAACGCATGCGCACAAACCTTCATCGCTGGCCCTCCTGGAACAAGTGTTTTGACGTATATCCCTGGCGACCTCAAGGGAGTGTACTAAGAGGAGAAAGGCAGAGCATTAGCTGTTTGAATACTACAGAGACGAACAAATCAACCCTAATTTGATTGATTATTTGACAACTGTGACCCTCCACACACAAATAGTAGTGAGTGTTAATGACGACGACTAGGCTTTTATTGCTCTAAGGCACAAAATAGAGACTTTACAAGATCAAGGGTTCAAAACTCGTGTCCTTGTACGATCACAGCAAACACAACGTTTTCACACACGTGCTCCCTACTCGTCGCGCGGTCACCGGACCACAGGAGGCCCGGTCCAGGAGTATTCAAATGTCAATAAATGGTTGCAAAAATAGTTCTTAACAGTGAGGTCCAGCAATTGATTTGCGCGCTCTTCGTGGTTCATTCTCATCAGCCCGCGCCGAAAACGCGCACGCACAACAAAACCTTTTCCTTGTACTCACGAGTCCATCTATGAGCCCCAGACCTATCCCGGCCTCGTTTCTCTCCAACTCTACGATAAACACGTCATCTTGTGCGTCATCGCCATCGCGCATGCCCTCCAACTTGTAATCTGCGTCACTTCCGGTAGTCAGGTCACTGCCACTGGCACTCCGCTGACTTTCGTTCCGCTGTAGCTGGCTCATAAATCGGACTTTTTCCAGTATTTTCTCGTCGGGGAGTTCGCTTCCATTCTACAAGAGACGTTTGACAATATCATTTGCTTGCAAAAGTAATGACGTAGCTCTTGACAGCAGCAAAGATTTGACGCTTACGCCAAGTTGCGGGTCTTTCTTGGTGTTGCAAGATGTATTGTATTTTGGATTGGAGCTATTGTATTCCATCTTATTGTCTCGTTCTACGGTCTTTTGTTTTCTATTGTCTTTATGCTTTGGTGCCTTGCAACACCAAGAAAGAGCCCAAAGTTGAATTACCACTCTTGGTTTTACTCTGTTAGTGGAACGATTCTAGCTGGCGCTGTTGGAAAAAAGATCTGAAACGCCAAGTCGCAAGTTCCGAAGCGTCATATCAAACTATCAAACGTACCTCATACTTCATTTCCAGTATGCCATTGTCATCTACCGGAAGTACTGATAGCCCATTGAGAGCCTCTGCAATTCCGGTCCCATTAACCTCCACCCATTTCGTCCCGTCATCAATTAAAGACTCGCCCTCTTTGCGAAGGGCTCCTTTCACGGGGACATTCTGGTTCTCGTCCCTGGTCCCGCTACTCGACAGACTTGAAACTGATGACGCTCCAGAGCCAGAGCGGCCCCGGGACCCGCTTATACTGCCACGCGGGGACCTACTCGGTGTTGACCCTTCAGAATTACGTCCCTTGGGGGACATTCTCTCTGGTGTGCTCTCTGCAGAGGAGCGCGGCAGTGGCCTTGGCTTACGGACCTTGTCCAACGTCCCTCCTTTTTGTTTGCTCGAGGGACTGGTTGGGGATACGCTGAGGGTCTGGTGTTACTAGGGACGCTTTCTCTGTGGTGCGAATTTGGGGATCTTCGTTTATTTTCTGGGCTCCTGGGTGCAGGGACGGGACGTTCCTGAGGACCCTCTTTCTTAAGCCTTTCGGTTCCTTGTGCTTGGGTAACCGGAGGCTGCTTTTGTGCTTCGCTTTTCGGGTCGCTGATTGGTTTAGGGCTGGCTGGCGAAACAATAACCGAAGGCAAATCTATGTCATCTATGTCGGCCAAAGAGTCTGGAGACGAGAGTTCTGGAAGCACTTCCGCCCGTGTTACTTCCGGTTCTGGAAGCTGACCCCTGGGAATTGACACGGGATTTGGAATTAGTGGATAAGAGATTGCAAGGCGCTTTTGAAGATACAAATTGAGAATAAGCAAGACCAGAAGCTCATGATGAGCTTTTGGCAAGACCTAAAGTTATAGTGATAGTGGATGGAGAAAGATAACAGATGGCGTCATTGCATGTGGTACAAGTAAATAGGGTTCAGAGGGGGGGGGGGGGGGGGGGGGGGAAATGTTTTGTTGGAAGTGGGGTTGGGGGGATATATATGCTGTAATCTGTCGGTAATTGTGGAAAATTGTCAATTAAAAAAATTGAAAAAAATATGGGACATGGCTAAGTTACTCTGTACCTGTTTAATGAACGCGGCTGATTCCATTCAGCACGATTCTTCAGTCCTAACAGAAAAATATACAAGTTTTTATTTATTTCCTGGAAAATACACAGCACTCGCTTGTTGTGGCCATGCCATGGCGTTCTTACGCCTGGCGTGCCTAAATCAGCAAACAGGACACTTCGTTGGTGCAGAAACACATAAGTTTTGGCGAGGGTGGCAAATTTTTTCTGTGCATATGGCAGAAGCTTATGAGCTTCTGATATGGCTAGAGTACCAGGGGTTCATAAATCTATGAGCCCCTGGCTAGACCTAGTGGTGTTGCTGGCAGCTCCAGTTGATGGGATTCTGGAAACAGAAGGCGTAGATTGCTTGCAGTCCCTTCTTTGGCAAACGTCCTTAAAAACGAGCGCGTGAAAAAAACGAGGGCCGAAGGCACGAGCGAGAGGGAGAAACGCTTGTCCCTTCGGCACTTCACGCCATCATCGCGCCTTCGGCGATGCTCTGGCTTTTCACGCGCTCGTTTTCATGGACGTTAGCCAAAGAAGAGACTGCAAGCAGTCTACAGAAGACCATGCAGCACCGCTTACCTGAGTTCAAGCTCTCCCGTATGACTGCAAGATGTTTGTAGAAGGTCTCGTTACTCGGACCAGTAGTCATGTCTAACACATATCCCGTGCTAGGGAGAGCTAGTGGCGGGTGATCCACGAAACTCAGGAGGATGTCAGCTGAAGAAAATGCAAAACAGGGTGCATTTAAGTGAAGTGTGTTTCCGCTTCGACTTGGAATCATGATAGCGAAACGGTTGTTATAGGAAACTAGAATAAATGTGAGGGTCGTCAGCCCTGGGGACTCTTGCATACTCATAAAAAAATGGCGACCACTGAATGAATGGCGACCACTGAATGGTGTCTTCTTTCCCAGACTATTCTGACAAGAACATTGTGGTCATGCGTATTGCTGTATCATGTCCATACATTCTCTGTATTTTTACCGTTAATTCTTCACACAAATCAGTAGCCTGGGGAGCCTATGGTGAAATTACAAAAAAACGACCACTGTAGAATCCCGGGGGGGGGGGGGGACTCCCATATTTTTGACCGGGGATGATCGTCGGAAATTTTCAGTTTCACCCCTAAAAGATACCAAACATGGCGGGCCATAGCGTGGCTCAAAAAAATTATTACCCTAAAAGATACCCTAAAAGATGAGGTCTTATGTGCCAAGTAGGCGCGAAGGACACAGGTAACAGGGAAAAATACCCATGAAGACATTTCCGTGTTTGTTTCTAATTCATCGTCTTCTCATCGAATAATCTCTCTTTCTTACACGGTTTTTAGAAGCACCATCATGAGAAAAAGCAATTTGGACACAGTTTCGGCCCTAAAAGATACCAATCTGCCTAAAATTTATTGAAGATCAAGATCACCCCTAAAAGAGACCAAACCAACGTGATTTTAACCCCTAAAAGATACGACGATCATCCCCGGTCAAAAATATGGGAGTCCCCCCTCCGGGTGTAGAATACTGCCTTGCCTGACAGATTTGGAATTCTCAAGGCTAAGGTGTTTTAAAAAATTGTTTAGGCTAGATTGTCCTCGGACTTACCGGTTCTAAGCGCGGGTTCCACTTCTTCAGGGGGCGGGAACCACCCACGTGGTCTTGTCTTACCGGCGCCCAGCTGGTACTCCCCTAGGATCTGCTGGACTTGGGCCGCATTGAGGGCTGGAAATCCCGTCTGATGGTCAACCAGTCCGCCTGAAGGGTGACGAAAAGCACATTAGATAGTTCAGGTATAGTATATCAGTGGCGGATCCAAGGGTGGTGCGTTGGGTGCGGACGCACCCCCCTTTACAATGCAAAAATGGTTTAAAATGGCAAAATGTAGTCCTTAAAAGACTTGGTTCTCGTAGCCGTACTGACAAATCTGGCTCTTCAAACCAGAAACGCACCCCCCCTTTAGAAAAAACCTGGATCCGCCCCTGTATATTGAGGATAAATAGCAAGATCAAAGTAAGATTATCCCAGTAATTCCCGCAAGTTTTCATGCAAAATTTCACCGTTTTCTTGCTACTTTCATCGAAATTGTAATCAAAGAAGATATTTCTGTCACACAGTTAATGATTGCAAATATGGTTTTGGCAATGAGGTGTGTTGAAAAACGAACCCAGGTTCACATGGGGCTTCCCACATCCATGTCATTGTCCTTCGTGTTCTCGATCGATATTTGGCTTGGTAACCACGCTAGAAAACCCAAAGCTAGCCTGCGCGCGACTCGACTTCTAATAAGCGCAACAACAATCTCGTTCCCAGAGCCCGTCATCTTTTGGCCAGCGGCAAGATTCAGGGCTCTGGGGGAATCCGATTTGTGAGCATGCGTGGTAGGTCGAAAACGTAACGAACTTTCATACAACAATCAAACCGGAAACCCAGAATCTGGGTTTTAAAAAAATCGATTCCCCCAGAGCCCTGAATCTTGCCGCTGGCCAAAAGATGACGGGCTCTGGGTACGAGATTGGCGCAACAAGGAAAACAAAATTGACTCGTTGATATACGTACCTGGAGTAATTGTACTTTAGGAGTCGCTAGCAGATCTGCAGCAGTAGACAGCCTCTTGAGATAATGCGAATATTCGTCCTGTAACCCAACCTGTGCAGCCCAGCTCTCTAGTGCATCCAAATTCCCACGGATTTGCGCTCCTTTAGCCCAGCGGTAGAACTTTCCTCCTGCGCCTCGCTCCATCAGCGTGTTAAACAGTGACGCGTTGGTGAAAAAGAACAAATAGGCGAATAACTGCCGTCTGATGTCCGGGTGTACGTTAAAACTGTTGACCAGCTCGTACGTGGAGTTGAAGATACTGATTACCATGTCGATTTCTTGGGGTCTTTTGCCGTCTTGGTCGTCATCGTCGAATTGGAAGGGATTTGTGTCGAGGATGACAGGGAGGCCAACGTACAGGACCTGGCAATTGAGAAATACAGAATGATTTAAGGTTATGACGGAGTTCCATACACCGAATTCCATTGTTCTGGACTGACTAGCCTCGAATTCGTGCAAAAACGCATTTGTGTTTTCACATGATTTCGAGGCTAGTCAGCCCAGAACAATGGCTTTTCAAACTGGGCGCCATATTTGAATTCTGTGTATTGATAGCTGTTTTTGGACATTGAACTCTCCTTTCAAGTGACCGATTCGATTATCTACCGTAGGAAAGCGGCAGTTCGAGGTAGTATAGCATAGTAATTTTTAGATTTCAGTATGAGAGGATTCATCGGTACTGAGTTTTTTCTAACCTCTCAAATGAATTGATTAGAGTCTTCTAGACCATGAAGTCGCCCGGTAGTCGCTTGCGTATCGCTATTTCACTTTCACCTTCTCCCCTCAAGGTTCGCGCTGAACTTTTACCGGTCAACTTCAGCAGACGCTTGAGAGCTCCCCGGCTCGTCACCTCGCGGGGGAGGCTCTGGTGACATCCACCGACGCATGCGTAAAAGGAAATGGTGGTTTTATGCCTCATAATTACTTTTAGAGTGTTCAAGTCGAAGGCATAGGTTGAAAAGACGACTAGGAAACGAATGTCAGTGTTATTTTGACAGATACGTTTTTTTTATATCGAGATTAAGCTACTTTTATGTACGCGTGCGTGCTATTTCAGCCAATCAGCGAGGGCCCTCAAATGGATGTCACCAGAGCCTCCCCTGTGAGGCGACGAGCAGGGGTGGAGCTCGGGTTCGAGAATGGGAGAAAACGTGAAACGAATAACACAAACGGCTGCGCACGAAGCTTTTGTTATTAATGTGCCAACCAGAGATCGATTGGTTCAGAGAACAAAGGGCGCTATTCAATTTAGGTTGGCACATTAGCATTAGAATGGCAATGTTGATAAGCAGTGAATAGCGCTATTGCATTCTATAGCAGGGTTCTGGATGTCGGTTAAAAATCTTGAAAATTGTCGGTATAGTCGGTTAAAATTTGCGGTCTTTCTCGGTAATCGGTAAAACTAAGTTAATAATTAACCTCGTAAAGTTAAACTATGAAAATATGAGGTCTAGCACTGAAAAGTATTTTATTTTTTTAAATACTAGAGTGCTGTCAGTGGTGCTGCCAGTGCACCCGCATGACTAACCGCAAGTCTGCCTTTCTTTGCTGCCTTTCTTTGCTTATTTTGGTTTGTTAAATCATTTGCCTTTCCACACCAATCCAAATTAAGCATTTACTTGACTTGAGGGAAAGAGAAAAAAAAAATAGGACCATACTTCCAGACAAAGAGCTGAAGCGTCGTATGGCGACCGTACGGTTCTTACGCCCACGCCAGAGATTTCGGCCCTGACAGTCGCTATCCTGGTGTTGAATTGCTCAGTAGCTAAATACCTATGGGTGAGAGTACGCCCGGCCACCAGACCATATAAGGACGCCCCTTGTACCGTTAGTGAACAATCAACTAATTTATTATGCATCACCAACGTATTTATAGGTCTGAAGAGAGTGTTAGAGATCCATGTGGGATATGTTGTTGGTTCTCTTTTTAACTAGTAGTAGCTTATCTCACGATAATGCAGAAATGTTTTCGAAGTTCCCGTTTAGCATGTGTTTTCCCTCATATTACAATAGTAGGTACTAACATGACACGGGAATCAGTTTCTTTTTAAGTCGTCCGTTTGCGCATGCGCACACACTTCATCTCGTCTAATTTTATTTTCCGTGAACAGACGACCATTAATCCCCTGAAAGATCATCTAAGGATGCCCAGAGTGCCAGTTAACCTATTGATTCAGTAATCTCTACTCCCAGGCGCTGAAAAGTCCAAAGCACTCACTATTTCTCAGAAAAAAAACTTTTTAATAAATTGGCTGGAATAATTTGTAAAAATGTCGGTAGCCGGTAAACACTTTTTGGTCGTTAATCGGTATTTTTTATCCAAGTTTGTCGGTAGTCGGTAACTTTTATGCTTTATTTGTCGTTAGTCAATTTATTTATTTATTTATTATGCTTCGTCTACAAAATAAGAATAATACAGGGGAAAAAAAACGTGCGAGGAGAAAAACAAGACTAAATTGACACGACATGTAGACAGGGACACCACAACAGCAAAGCCAATTACTGTGGGCCCATGGGTAAAACTACGAAAAAAGTTAAGACAACATGTAACATTTAAAATGACGACTCGAATCAGAAAGACCCTGCTATAGTAAATCTGATCGATAGTTTACTGATGAATGCCGCGAGACGTCATATCGACTTTTAGCAGGGGATATCATACAATCTAATGCACATTCATAAGTACCTTAGTGAGATGATAGACTGTCTGTTGAAAGCTATACATGACTTTTAGCAGGGGATATCATACAATCTAATGCACATTCATAAGTACCTTAGTGAGATGATAGACTGTCTGTTGAAAGCTATACATGACTTTTAGCAGGGGATATCATACAATCTAATGCACATTCATTAGTACCTTAGTGAGATGATAGACTGTCTGTTGAAAGCTATACATGACTTTTAGCAGGGGATATCATACAATCTAATGCACATTCATAAGTACCTTAGTGAGATGATAGACTGTCTGTTGAAAGCTATACATGACTTTTAGCAGGGGATATCATACAATCTAATGCACATTCATAAGTACCTTAGTGAGATGATAGACTGTCTGTTGAAAGCTATACATGACTTTTAGCAGGG
Organism: Scolanthus callimorphus; assembly: GCA_033964015.1. Lineage (NCBI taxonomy): Eukaryota > Metazoa > Cnidaria > Anthozoa > Actiniaria > Edwardsiidae > Scolanthus > Scolanthus callimorphus. Next base: position 1,525,028 of record CM066921.1, read on the forward strand.
GATATCATACAATCTAATGCACATTCATAAGTACCTTAGTGAGATGATAGACTGTCTGTTGAAAGCTATACATGACTTTTAGCAGGGGATATCATACAATCTAATGCACATTCATAAGTACCTTAGTGAGATGATAGACTGTCTGTTGAAAGCTATACATGACTTTTAGCAGGGGATATCATACAATCTAATGCACATTCATAAGTACCTTAGTGAGATGATAGCCTGTCTGTTGAAAGCTATACATGACTTTTAGCAGGGGATATCATACAATCTAATGCACATTCATAAGTACCTTAGTGAGATGATAGACTGTCTGTTGAAAGCTATACATGACTTTTAGCAGGGGATATCATACAATCTAATGCACATTCATTAGTACCTTAGTGAGATGATAGACTGTCTGTTGAAAGCTATACATGACCACCTCCTCCAAACAGATACTCATTTCCTCGTCAGCTGTCAACAGACTCTCATCCATGCCCACGAGCTCAGCGGCGTTGCCTAGATACCGAGCAAGATTAGGCTGTAGGTAGTGAAGCATCTCTAGAGAGTTCACCATCCAATAGATAACTGGCTTGAGTTGAGGAAGGAGCTCGGTCAGGGCGAGGGATGGCGCGGTATCCCTGTGTGGAGAAGTGGCCGATCAGTGAATTAACAGTCTCCTTATGCGCGCAATGTATACAGGGAAGATGACCTTGTGCATGCATCGCTAGCCAATCAACTCCACGCAGACAACTAATAGACATTTAAGGCCGTAGCTAGAAATTTTTGTCTGGGGGGGCAAGCCTTGGTCATTCTTTGTATTTGCTGGGGGGGCAAGCAGGTTTTTCCCAACATGTTGACACTAAACATTTTACTTCGCTGCGGGGGCAACTGCCCCCTCTGCTCCCCCCCCCCCCCCCCCCCCCCCCGTTATCTACGGCCCTGATAGAAGCCTTGTATTTTCTGCGCATCGTCAATTTTTTTAATCGGGAACAAGATTCAAAAGCAAACAACCGACGAACGAGCGTGAACGTGCGAACTCGCGGTCGATCGATTGACAAACAAACACAGGAACACGAGCTTGAAAGCTAGAGTACTGAAGAGTAATAGAGAAAGGAAAATAGAGAAAGATGACCTCAATTATCTATACCACTGTTTTGACTGACTTACTTTTCAATGGTGTTAGACATATCACTCGTCTTTTCCTGTCGAGAAAAGAAAACACAAGTGAGACGTGAGATGTATTTCTTGTTTACGTAGGCTGTTATCTTAATTCGTGAGAATATCACATTTTGTTTTTTTTCAGCCACCCCTAACCAGTATAACTAAGATAAGTACTCCTTTCCTCTTAATGCGCTAAAAATGGAAAGGAAAGTAGAAGGTTTTGCGAAAAATAGTTCAACTGTTAATATAGCAACACGCGCATACGTCGCTATGATAACACGTACCCAGGCGACGCTCTGTATGGAGTTCGAGATCTTGAGAAGCAGTTGTCTTGTGTGCACCTCGGTATGTCGGGCAGCTGAATGTTCGATCGCAAATAACAACAGGTACGCCGGTGTTAACTCGTAAACGTCAGCCTGTATATCTCCAACTGCCATGATCATCTCAAGCAACGTGTCCTCGTCTTCGACCTTATATGGAAGGCGTGACTTCAAACCGTCACTGCCCCCCTCGGGAGCATCCTGCGCACCCGTCTCGGAGGATATCGTGTCAGTATCTGACATGCTCCTGCTGAATCGCTTGGAAATGTCATTAAACTTCTGCAGCGCGTCCATCCATTGCAGCTTCAGCTCTTTGTCTAGTACTTGTGTCGGGTCTTTAAACATGAATATGTAATGCCCTCCGAGGGATATCAGGTCCCCTGGTGTCAGCTTAACAGTGGTTGCTATGGGAACACCGTTAATACATATCTGCGCGTTACGATTGGGTTCTAAACATACTACGAAATTGACGTCACACTCTTCCATGTCCAAGTCTCCGCTTGTCTCGACCTTTTTGCTCAGTATGCAATGGTGCTCCATGATATCTGGCGCGCACAGAGAGATGTCAGGATGGTTGCTATGGTTACCGTCAATCATGCGCGCGTTCGCACCAATAAGAGCTATTTGCTCGTCGAGTCTGTGGTACAGGAAATCGTCAGCGATACCGTACCCGCGGATGAGTAGGAGATACGGGGTGTCCGTTGGCGGTAAAAAGGGCGAAATAACGACAGAAGGGCGCGCCGTACTCCGCCCTTCCTCAGTCGCGAAACTCTCAAAATGGGAGTACACGCCCGCGGGACGGTCGGGAATTGCCTCTTGTATCGCGGTCGGGATTTTCACCTCGCGAATGGACGCGGCTTTTATGACCGCGATACTGCCGCGAGTTTGAAAGAAGTTTGAGTCCTGAGTCTCGAGTCGCCTGCGCAGTTCAAATCTCCGTGAGAATCCAGTTATCGGTTTCCAGAGCTGCTGTAGCACTAACGGCTTCTCCTTGTCGCCAATCACTCGGGCGTACTCCGTAATCCATTGCTCGGAGTCGTCCTCGCTCGGCTCCTGCTCGGGACTGGGTTTCGCGCTACCGTCGGAGCTCTTAAAGTAGCCGATGACGTCACATAGTACATAGTCCGTGGAGTCATGTGACTTGAGAGAGTACCTTTCCAACGCCTCCTTGACTATTTCCGCGGCAGTCGTAAGTTCTGTTGCCCGTACACTTTTGTAGTTAGATCCTGGTGACACGTGGCCGCCAAAAACTTTTAAAACTCCAGGAGCTAAAGTATTAGTCGAGAGTTCCACGTTCTTTTTAGGACTCGAATTCCTCTTGAGTTTCAGGAGAGAACCGAACGAGCGTTTTCGCTGCCGTTTGACCCGAGCGGCTTTATGCGCGTGGTGGGCGCTTCGATCTTGACCCGAGCTTCCTCCGACGCCATCGAAAAACATGCCGAGCGCCGCTCGAGGGGAGGTCGTTGCATTCTTAAAAAAGTTCCGACCTCGGTCGCTTCCCGAGCTTGAAGGTCGCGTTGGTGGAGATGTAGGATGATTTTTTCTATTAGTATTACGAGGACTATCTCTTCCCAGTGGAGTTGAGTGAGCTGAGCCGCTGTTGGAACTATGATCGCTTCCAATGCTGCGTAAACTAACTTGAGATGAATTGACAGAGCTGGTGCGCTCATTGTTTTGTGCTGGGGTACCGTTCGGTAGCGACTCGGTTTTTTTCGTAGGTCGATCGTACTCCAGTCGTAGCACTAGTCGGACGGGTCTTTTGGCATTCAGGGCGATGTCCAAAGGGCAATCGGTCGGATCTAGACAGATCTCATCGGCTGCAAAAGAATGAAAATGATTGGAACCGCGCATATTGTACATGACATGGAACAAACAAGCGCTGGATATTTTATAACGTATTCACTCCGGCGCTTGAAACTGTTCCAAGGACAAACTGAACAAACTGTACTGTACATGTTAATCGGTGATCATTTAGGGGCCGACCATTTGACTCTTGAGGGGGGGGGGGATTTCATGATGACCTGTGTAAAATTCACTTATAATATTCATCCATTATTCATAGGATGCTCATCCAATCTCTGCACTGGATTAGGATCAGGTGACACTACTTGTAACCCCCGATACCACATAGCTAGGTGTCTGATACAGAATACTAATTGATCTAATTAGTATTCTGTATCTGATACAGAATACTAATTAGACCAATTAGTATTCTGTATAGGACACCTTTCAGTGCAGCCGTCAGTCTTTGAACAGTTGGATATTTGTTTCAAATAACAAATATCCCCTACTGTCCAAAGGCTGAAGGGGACCACTCTAGTGAAGTCCAAGTATGGTCTTCTCTCGTAGAGCAGTACCTAAAAAAAAAGCTTCACCTGAGAGACTATATGTTGTTTCAGTCCGGCTAGTTCCATGTGGGACAGGAACCATGCCTTCTGCGCATGCTTGCTACAAGCGATTGGCGTTTTTTGTGCATCCGAAAATTCTTTCATTTTCAATGCACATTGTTTCAAATATCCCCTACAGACTAAAAGCTGAAGGGGACCACTCTAGTGAAGTCCAAGTATGGTCTTCTCTCGTAGAGCAGTACCTAAAAAAAAAAGCTTCACCTGAGAGACTATATGTTGTGTTAGTCCGGCTAGTTCCATGTGGGACAGGAACCATGCCTTCTGCGCATGCTTGCTACAAGCGATTGGCCTTTCTTTGTGCATCCGAAAATTCTTTCATTTTCAATGAACATTGTTTCAAATATCCCCTACAGACTAAAAGCTGAAGGGGACCACTCTAGTGAAGTCCAAGCATGGTCTTTTCTCGTAGAGCAGTAACCAAAAAAGCTTCACCTGAGAGACTATATGTTGTTTTAGTCCGGCTAGTTCAATGTGGGACAGGAATCATGCCTTCTGCGCATGCTTTCTGCAAAATGATTGGCGTTTTTTGTAAACACCCGAAAATTCTTTCATTTTCAATGCACATTCAATTTAATATAAGTACAAAAGTTAGAATATCATAAGTACTTTACAATATTCGTGTCTATGTTGTATCGGCAGATACAAACACTCGCGCTACGCGCTCGTGTTTGTATCTGCCGATACAACATAGCCACTCATATTGTAAATAGTACTTATATTACTAAAATGGGCGGGGCAATGCTATGCATTTTAGCGGTACAAGTTCTTCAATCTGACCAGGAGCACATGGACGGAGCGGAGAGTCCATCTAGTTTGCTTTTACTGTGTAAACGCGGGGTATTGGAAAATGAGTTTATTTTTAGCATTTCGCTATCGATATCACTGGAATAAAACGGCTATAAGTGCCGGCTTTATTTGCGCAAAAAAACATGGAGCTTTATTAGATTCCGGGATTAACTAGGATTAATGGGTAGCGTTTTTATTTATTCCACACAAAGGAATCGGCCATTACTAAGAGAATAATCACATCCAAGTATAAAAGGCATGGTAATTTGAACCACCTGTGAGGAACATTATGAAATATCTGCTAAAAAGAGTTGGATGACTCTCTGTGCTTTTGTTACCGAGGGCCTTTACACAGTTGCTGTGCTATACTCGTACCAAACTGAAAACGGAAATAAGGTTACGCTTTTGAATTTCGTAGATGACTAATATTAGCTTGAGATTTTGTACACACCTTCGGGTGTACACAAGTAGTTCTTATAGTCAAAGACAACAATGCAAATTTTGATGAAGTTTAGAGGATATGATTTCAAATATTTAAAAATTTTAAAAATGAGCATTTCCTTGAATAATATTTTTTACTAGCTTCGTGCAGATCGTGTAAAAATTTGATAACTTATGCAAGAGAAGGTAACAAAGTCAATGTTTTCACCAAAAAGTTTGAGAACTAACTGCATCCGAATAGAATAATAAAAGAAACAGATAACTAAAAGTCATGCAATTCCGCTCTGCCGTTCTAGCTTATCCCTCGAGAAAAATTAAATAACAGTTAGTGTTCATGAATTATACTAGCACAACAGCAATTAATATATTTCTAACATGAAAATTATGCATATGACAAGCTTTTGAATATAGTCTAATTTGCCCCTGATATAGTACAACACAAGGCAGCGGAACCCCCGGGGGGAGAGAGGGGACTCCCATATTTTTTGGTCGGGGATGATCGTCGTATCTTTTAGGGGTTAAAATCAAGAGGGTTTGGTCTCTTTTAGGGGTGATCTCCAATAAAATTAGGGAGATTGGTATCTTGTAGGGCCGAAATATGTGTCCAAATTGTTTTGTCTCATGATGGTGCTTCTAAAACCGTGTAGAAAGAGAGATTACTCGATGAGAAGACGATAAACCGGGACGATAAATTAGAAACAAACACGGAAATTTCTCGGATGGGTATCTTTTAACTGTTACCTGTCTCCTTCGCGCCTACTTTGCACATAAGGGCCTCATCTTTTAGGGTAAGAAATTATTTGAGCCACGCCATGGCCCGCCATGTTTGGTATCTTTTGGGGGTGAAACTGAAAATTTCCGACGATCATCCCCGACCTCCCCCTCACTACCTATCCAACCTGCGGGACATTGTACTAACTAGTGCACATTCGGACCCGAACATAAACAAACAAACAAAAAAAACATATCATGAAATGTAGCGCCCACCGTGAATACTATAACTTTGCTGGATTTTCCTTTAGCAAATAAAAAGTCAAAGGAACCTCTGCAAGTAAGGAAACCAAAAGGAACCGCGAAATCGTGGTAAAAATGATCGGATTTACAAACTGCTTCGCTACACAGTATGGAAGTGTAAGGGGAAACCATTTTGCAGTAAGTCAAACTACCAGGAACCCATTACTAACTATGCACTATGGTAGTCAGCATTGCAAAACAGCGAGAAAAATGTCAACAAATTTTGTAAACACCCAATTGAGTAAAGAACAAGACAAATATATTCTCATCACAACGACAAATCTTGTGAAGATATTTTACTTTTTTGCATTTGGTTGGAGTAGAAGAGAATATCCGCTGAAAAAATATATCGCAAAGTGTCTCGACAGAAAAAGATTTTTTAAGGCATGTATCATGCACGTAATATAGCACGGTATTTTCTTTTTTGCCAGCCTGTACTCATAAAGATATTGTCTACTGAATGTGAAAACTCTATGGTGTTAAAAGTAATAAAGATAAGACGCACTTAGACATTTTATGAGGTATCTCGGTTCAAAACTATAATGCAAAATGTATACAGATTGAATCAAAGCAAACGAATGACCGGTCGGATGTTTTCTATCCACTCTATCGCGTTCAATGCTTTTCTCCAACCTTTTGTTTTTAGACCAGGACGAGATAATTGTACCGAATGAGTTTTACATGAACAATACTAGTAAATGAAATCTTTAATCCGTGACCTAGCGTGAAGAAAGAAAAAGTTGTAAAGCAGAAACAAAAATGTTCAAGTCAAAACAGGAAGCGAATATTCCGTATTTGATTTATCGATGACGAAATAACAAGCTTGTTGCTATGTTGCTTGAAATAATACTGGAAAATATCAATGTTCAATAGTTTTTATCAACTGATTAAAATCACTTATACGAGTAACTAAATGCAGGGATATCTTTTTTCACTTCCCTCTAATTGAGTTCCCACAAATATGATAAACCCAGCAGAGGTTTAGGAAGCGCGGGTCACCGGAAATATGTCAGTAATTGAGGAGCGAGAAAGTATCAGTAAATGATTCAACCTTTGTCAGAACATTGAGACTATTATATTCTAACTTTCACCTGCCTTTAAAAAACAAACTATAGTAAATTTATATTTGTTTCTAGTCCAAGCAGTTTTAGTTGTTTTTGTACTCAAATAACTTCAATAAAAGTGGCTGTCACTCGTTTCAACGGAGTTATGGAAAGAATGAACTCGAAAAGTAAACAAATGAACTCAAAAACTTGTCGACGAGGACACTAGCAGTGAAGTTGTGAAATCACATCTCGTTGTATGAAAAACACTGAGCACGAGTTTTATGTTAAGTTTGTGAATCGCTAAGTGAAAATGTTTCCAAACAACACTTATATCACAGAGTCATAAACAATAGAACGAGTTTTTAAAACACTAGGTAGGCCTTTAGAAGACTATAACACAGCCTTTGTGTGTATTGATGACCTACCTTCTCTGTCAAACTCATCATGAACTTCGTACAACTTTGCTTTGCGAACAAGCTTCGACTGATCCAAGTCAGGTTTGAATTTCTGGATTAAAGTTGGCAAAAGCTCGGAGACTTGAGTTTTACTTGTAAGTCGAACAGCTTTCGTGAGTTTTTCGTTCCCATCTTCGAAGTAAAATCGTAGAGCGCCCTCGAAGTTCAGGTCCTTTGAATATTCAGACAAACAAAAGTTGTTAGAAACTAAGCGCGATATCAAATTCAGGTTATAATCAAAATCACCACCAAAACAAAAAGGTCGAACAGTCTTCAAATTTGCTTAAAAATAAAATCTACAGATTCATTCACACATAAAGCTTGGGATTATTTCAGAAGGAAAGAATAAGTTTTTTAACTTTCAAAAGAAATAGACCAAGCCAGGTTAATAAATAATAATACAAAGTATGGCCAATATCTTGATGGAAAATCAGCATTGGTCTTAGACGGAACTGTAGAACTCAACGACTTACTGGACATCACACGTGGAAAATTAGAAGCTAGGAAGCTAGGGATTTTAAGAGTTTTGGTTAACAACTTTTAGGTTTACGTTTAGCCTACCTCTTTGAGGATTATGCGGAAAGCTCCAAGTTGATTTCGCTTGTTGTAACTTGTTATTTTTTCCACAAGTTCTCGCTTGGTGACTGCATATTCAGATTCCGCATCTTGTTCCGTGTCTTGGTCGGAGCTCTGTGCCTCCTCGGCGACAATTCTCAAATGTTCAAGAATGCGTGGATCCGATAAAATATTAGAAGAAGAACGTTTAGAGAAGAGTCCTTCTGTATCCACCCCGGCTGTAATATCATCCATCATTATAGAGAAGCCATTCGAGAGCCGCTAAACCCATTTGAGTGGTTCTAAAACCATTTAAGTGCTAGGAACTGTTTCCTCGAATCGCTACTGCCTGAAGCAGAGAATCTTTCAGCGGGGCCCTATAATTATTTGTATTGTGATCTCGAGGTATACAACGTTTCTCCCGCCGTGTGATTGATGTTTCGGGCATTTTCAATTAGGGGCTCAGATTTCGTGGCTTGTGATTGGTTGACAGGTAATTAGAGGTTAAAGATATACTAGGGTCCATTGGCGGAGGGCATGTTGTAAAACATGGACTGGTAAAACATGGACTGGACTGAGAAAACATGGACTGAGAAAACATGGACTGAGAAAACATGGACTGAGAAAACATGGACTGAGAAAACATGGACTGAGAAAACATGGACTGGGAAAACATGGACTGGGAAAACATGGACTGAGAAAACATGGACTGAGAAAACATGGACTGAGAAAACATGGACTGAGAAAACATGGACTGGGAAAACATGGACTGAGAAAACATGGACTGAGAAAACATGGACTGAGAAAACATGGACTGAGAAAACATGGACCGAGAAAACTGGCGGAAAAAACCTAGTGTCATCGTAGAATACCACTTAATGATGCTAGATTCAGAAATATTTGAAAATTTCAAGCCAATCTGTGCTTAGGTATACAAGTTCAAGTCGCCACACGTTTCGTTTACGAATTCGTTCGAATAGTTCAAGTCGCCACACGTTTCGTTTACAAATTCGTTCGACGCATACAGGCATAGCGAGCTACAATTGTAGTTCATTCGAGTCTATTAGCTAACACACTAATCTTACAGAAGAATCGCCCGTATTTTTTTAACAAAGGTCATAGCAAATTCTTAGCCAAGTAGATACGGTTTACTTTAAATACACGCTGAATTCTGCGCTTGAGGATCCCGAACGTGCAAAACAAACAACAACACCACACTTCATTCTTTGGGAAAGGAAGTTTATTTCCAGCAGAAAACAGACCGAACATACATGCAAGCTACCGGAAATGAACTTCATCCCACCAGATGTGACGGCTTTTGACCTTGAAACTTAATCGTCGTATCAAGTGTCAACCTCGGTGGTAAACAATAAAGTGAGTAACGCTCATGCAGTTTGCCAGCTATCAGATGTCCATCAAATTGAGACGGCTGACGGACTTCATAATGCATGAGCGATTGCTGATATTTTAAAACACCAGAGTGCTGGTTTTATGAGCGTGCGCCTGCTTTCTTACGGGCTTCATGTTTGGAAAATACTCTCCATACTACATCATTTCCTGTTTTATGTTTGTCAACGCTATTTCGATGACTTTGTATTGTTCAGAATTGTTGTAATCACTTTGCGATTGATTTCACTCTTTTGGAACTAACTGTACCCATGTTTTCCCAGTCCATGTTTTCTCAGTCCATGTTTTCCCAGTCCATGTTTTCTCAGTCCATGTTTTCTCAGTCCATGTTTTCTCAGTCCATGTTTTCTCAGTCCATGTTTTCTCAGTCCATGTTTTCTCAGTCCATGTTTTCCCAGTCCATGTTTTCTCAGTCCATGTTTTCTCAGTCCATGTTTTCTCAGTCCATGTTTTCTCAGTCCATGTTTTCTCAGTCCATGTTTTCTCAGTCCATGTTTTCTCAGTCCATGTTTTCTCAGTCCAGTCCATGTTTTACAACATGCCTTGGCGGAGAGCTGTCTGTCACAAAAGCCTGCGAGGCACTCGATCGATCCGGCACGCACTTATTCATGGTCTCACTTTACTGATCAAAAGTCAGGAAACAAAAAATAAATGAAAAATACAATTTAAATGTGTTAACAACAGCACTTTCATTATTCACAACTTTTTAAATACCACCTTCAAACCACACTTCTCTGCTCAATGGAGAAACTCTCCAGCTAGTAGTAGCTAGCAATGTCCGCTTTCTGCTTCCCCGGTCCTAGCTGCAACTCCCCCCTATCCACATTAGCTTAGATATGCGATATTTTTATGGCTTTTCTAGCTACAGGAAATATCGTTCCAGCTTTGTCTGAAAGGGTATTACTATATCTCCTGTCTTCTGCCCTCCAAGGCACACACGCAATTCGATCAGAACTGTTGGCGCCATATGGACGGACGCCGCCAACGATGATGGGTTCCGTGCAGAAGAATTTCCGGTTCATAAGAAAAGAAAAGAAAAGAAAAGCAGTCACTCGAGCACCAAGTATACAACAGGTACAGAGAAGTTGCCAGTATATAACAGAATATTAAACATCCGCTAGCGTTGATATATACTGCTAGAGAAAGAAAACCCACGGTAGGGGATAACGGTAAGTACGCTACGGGTATATATGATTGATATCTGACTGACTGTGTTCAAGTCAAGTTCACTGTTCAGTGAAACAGTGATTTAATTTTTTCACATGAATAAAAAGATCCCGTTGCTATGCTACCAAGAGTGAAGAGAATTATTCTTATGGAAAATAATAATGACAAAAATACCCTGAACAACCTATCGTTTCTCAAATGCCGACGGCCAAAACCTGAAAAACAAATTTGTAAGTATTTACCTTATGTGCAAGTGCTGGTGGTAGATCCCCTTCTGATAGGAATTTCGCCGACATTTCCAGAAAAAGACTGAAATTTTGAGCGAAAACTTCCAGGGGGGCAGAGGATTTTGAGGGGGGATCTCAAAATTTAGGAACTGGAAAAAGGGGGATGTCAAGTTTTTTTCATAACATGAAGGGGGGATGCATATTTTTGTTGAGGTATAATATATATTTAAAACACCGAGTAGTGAACCTCCTGAAGAAATATCACTTGCACTACTATTCTCGTGTATTTACCCTCTTTCAACTGATATGTTGAAAATAGCTGCGCGCTTCGCGCTCATAACGACTCATAAACTTAAAAAAATGTAAAAGGCCTTCTTGTTTTACCACAATTCCTCGAGGTCCTCTTCAGTGACCTTTGTCTGCCAGACAAAAACACCTTTGGACTTTTGATTAATAGTCTTGTAGCCTTATGTCAAAATTGCTGCGCGCTTCGGGCGCACAACGGAAAACAAACCAAACAATCAAATACAAAATAAATGATACCGAGTCTATGTAGTAAGGTTCCAATCGAGAAGCGCACCAGAACACTTGGTAGAAAGTCACTACACATACAAAAGAGTACAGCCACCTAGGATTTTTATTTGCATTTTTACGCTTTGTATTTTTCATCATTGAGCCTTGTTCTGCATCTTTTGAAAAAATGTTATTGACGCGACCCTACCTCGACATATAGAAAAAATGTCGGGGGGCATGTTTCTCCTTCTGACCAAGAGGGGGGATTCGTAAAAAATATGTTGTGCCTTGGGGTGATCTGAAAATTTTGCATTGTCAAAAAAAAAATCCTCTGCCCCCCCCCCCCCCCCCCCCTTTAGTATACATAATGAATGCAGCCTTAGCGACTCGATTTTTCGATGCCCGGCCAGATTTGTTTGAGCATTCACAGGGAACCCGTGTGGCTTGCCCCATTCCCCTTATAGGCATTTGGCAAAAACGATAGCTTATATTTGATATGCCCTAAAATAAATCCGCTACCAGATTACTCGACCAAAAGCCCTAGCACAACCCCCACCCCTCCCCCGAGTGTCAGATGTTTAACCCAGCTCCCAGGGCAACGCGCGCCGTTCGATATCCAACATGGCGGCGGAGCAGCAGAGGAATCCATAAAACAAACTGAACAAAATGAACTGGTTTTGGCGCCATAAAACTTTAGAAATCCCACAGCTCGAGCAAGAAATAACAACAAGGTGCTAGCAACATGAAAAAGATCTTAAAAGTGTTCAAGAAATCCTCCAGTTCGAGCTCTAGCTCCTCTAGTTCTGATTCTGAGGAGAAAACTGAATCCGAGGCAAGCGAAGTCGTAGGGAACACCAGAGAAAAATCGGCACAGAAGAAGAAGGAAAGGTAAGATAAGGTTATTGGTTATTATGGCTAAGTTTGAAATTGACCCTTATATATGACTTATGATTTGTTTTTAGCCCTCCTGCTAAACCTTGGCGGATAACACACTCCGACATCGAAGTCACTCGATCTCAAAAACAACAAAGGTAAACTTTCGCGCGTTCCCTAAAAATACGTTTTAGTAAGCTTATAGAATTTCTCATCGCCATCGTGTTTCCATGTTATAGTATTATGCAAAGTCTTGATCGTGTTTTAAACCGATTGTGCAGACTATCTTAGTATGTATAAATTCAAGCCTTACAGTACATGTAAGCTTAGGTGTGTTTACAACAATAAATTAATTAAGTTAAGTTACTGTTGTTCCGTAGAATTGCATTTGTAGTTTTCGTTGTTTGGGTTTTGCGGTATATCTAGTGTTATTTTTTAATTCATTATTGGTTTGTAAGTTATCACATTATAAGAGGTTTGGTTGTGGTGTGAAAAATAGATCTGATTGTGATTAAATATACAGTAAATGACAATGGAATATTGGAATGGCGGCTTTGGGAATATTGTGCAAAGATAATGATAACTCCAAAATGGTGGAGGAGATGAGTTTGCCTTTTCCAGGGAGTACCCAAATTGATTGTGATACTCTTACTGCCAATCTGCGTTTTGGCTTCCGTCAATCAAATTTGAGTCAAGTCCACACATGTTTCCTGAGTTTGGTTTGCATTTTATAGTGAAAAATTGTGTTTTGAAGCCTAGCTAGACCCTATCGGTTCACAAGGTCTATCATCTGCCTCCGCCATGAAATCACCCAGTGTTGTTCACCCGTTTGATTGTCAGAAGCCAAATGGTGGTTTGTTGGTCGGTATAGAGTTTGAAGAATTATGAAAATCTTAATAACAAAATATTAACTGGTCACCAGACAGACAGAGAGAGAAATGAAAATCATGTGTTTTTCCAGGTCATCGCCAGCCAGACCAAAATCAGCCAAACCCACAATCAAAATTGATGATAGCACAGTTAGTAGCTCAAATGAAGATGAACAAGCCAAGCCAGTTGGACGAGAGACACGCCCCCATCGCCGTATAATAGTCAAACGTGATAATGACACAAGTAGCTACTCAGAGGAAAGGAGACGAGTTGTAGAGAAGCCAGCATGGGAAATGCTACAAACAACAAATGCATTACCACCCAGGGGGTTAACCGTCACTGCTGTCAAACAGACTCATGAATTGATGGTAAGCCTTGAGATAAACAAAACAAAACCATTAGAAAACACAAAGTCTTTTGCAGATCACTTAACACAGACAATCTTTCCATTACTGCTCCACAAACTGCTATTTAAAACCTGACCTTTTCTCCGATGAAAACTTAGTAGGATCTTAAAATATTTTACAGGATTCCTATATGGATCTTATTCAGGATCCTATATAAACAGGGTACTCGTAGGATCCTAAAATAATGTACAGTGTATAATCCTAAAATAATGCATAATCCTAAATAATGCATAATCCTAAAATAATGCATAATCCTGAAATAATGCATAATCCTAAAATAATGCATAATGTGTGGTTCCAGAAAATATCCATCCCCCTCCCCCCACAGAAGGGATTGGAAATTCCAGAGGGGTGGGTGTGGGGAGGTTACTTTTCAACACCCTTCTGTAGGAGTGTGGGGGGGGGGGGGGGTGGATATTTTCTGAAACCACACAATGTTTTCTGTCATCTCTAAAGCATAAAGTAGCCAAATCAAATGGCCTTGAATAAAGATAGTCAGACCTACCATATTTTAAAAAAGAAAGATAAGAAATTTCAATCAATAGTGTTTGTGTTTTTTCTAACCAAATACTACAGAAGGATGATACTTTGTTTTTCCAACAGCATGCTCCACTTGACACAAAATCCCCTTCCCATTATTCTGCTTATTGGCTCAACATTTCCTCAGTAGGAAAATGAATGTGATCAATAACAATATATCCACATGCTGTTTTCAATATTAGTTCCAGTATTCACTAACACTGCTTTGTGGTGCTGTCAGTATACATAGTTATCCTAGCAGGGGTACTATATAATATTTCACCTTGTGCAGTGTTAAACTATTAATAATTAAACACATGAACTTGATTAATTGTTTCAGTCTCATAGTAACCAGACATGCTCTGACCAGTTTTTCTAACAATCTAATAACTCCAACTCAAAAACTTTAATTCAACTGAACAGTGTACTATATTGAAGTTTTATCTTCTGTGTAATATATTTCTGGTGTTAGATTTTAATGCTGATATCAGTTTAAGATGCTTTGCTAGTAATAGCATCTGTTTGAAAAACGTTTGTGGTCAAAGTAGTTTTGTTTTTCTTGCTATCAAGTGATCCTAACTTGTCATGAAGGTTAAATATATTCTGGTGGATAATAAATGCAAGCCACTTAACCCAGTTCTTTTAGATAAGGTGAGATTACTGGATTTATTCTGTGTTTAATATAATTATTGTTAGAAATATTGATGTCTATTGTTAGGTTAGTGTTGTACAATCATGAAATTAGAAACAATTAACTCAATAAAGAGATCTTGTTGGGTAAAAATAAATTATGTCAATTTACCTTGTTGGAAGTCAAGGAATTTTAAAATGATTATGAGTACTTCTGCAATTTCTGTGAGCAATAACATGATTAAACTAAACTGGTAAATTTCTCTTTACAGGCAAGAACTGAAGTTCCTATTAACAATGTTAGTATCATCAAAATGTCTTTCATACAAAAAATAAATAAATAAATAACAATTTAGGACCAAAAATAAATACATAAATAAAATAAATACAAAAGATGATAAACATAAAATCATTTATTTCAAGTAAATAATTGAAAATTTGCAGCAATGAATCTAAATACTGTATGTAAATGTTCATTGTTGAATTGATTACCACCCCCCATATAATCTCTGTGGTACTTTAAGAACCATCCTTACCATTCTTGGATGATACCTGTAATATACATGTAATTCCAGGCAGTGTTGGGTTTTGAGGCAGCCCATGCTGAAGGCCAGTCATCATCTGATTGGTTAACCAGACACAGTATTGAAGCAGAAGATTTGTCATATGATGAAATCCTCAAGTGTGGAATACCTATCAAGTAAGCATCTACTAAATTCTGGTAGTATATACTGTGGTTTGTTTTTATTTCCAAGTGTGAGATTTTTGAAGCTGCATAAATTCTGGTCATCATTGCAAAAGTCTTTGTGGGGTGACTTTAAGGCCAAACAAATATTTTCCTGTCAAAAATGGCAGCTTCAGTTGCAAAATAAAAATGCAGGTTGGGAGAAACCTCAAGATTTCAGGTGAAAATACAAATGTTATATAATGAGAAAACTCCAAGAAAGAAAACCAGGAGAAATAAAGTACATTTATTGCAATTCAAGAATATTTTGCTGGGCGATAGGAGTGAAAAACCTTAAGACACCCAGCAAAACTGGGAGAGTTGACGTCCCTGAAAAATACAAACAAATGAATACTTAAATAGACAAACATACAGAGAGACAGACCATCATGCAAACAGGATCACATACATCTACTGGCATGGAGAAAGGCAGTGAAAAATAAATTATCCCTTATTTACGTTTTTCATCATTTGCAGGCCACCATCAGATGGCGATCCTGAGACAGCCTACATTAAATATGATACAGCCAGGTTAATGGAGTATGAGTTCAAGCTCAACAATGTTATCAGTCTATGTCAAGAGAGGATTAACTGGCTTCTAAGAGGAAGTAGAAGGGTAGGGATAATGAATGGGCTTACTTTGATTGTCCAGCAATCTAGGCGAGGGTCCATAATTCTTTTAAAGAGGGGATTCATTGCTGTTGATTGATGGGAAACGGGGCAAGAATGTTGAGGATGCAATATTTGATCACATCTTGCATTGGGAAGCAAAAGCTGTATTTATGTGTATTTATGCGTGCTATCAAGGACAATTTGTTACTTTTTCCAGGTTAGAAATCACAAGAATAGGAATCATAAGAAAAATGGCATAAGAATTTAATTTCAGAATTCATGGCTCTGCTATGTTCTACTATGCCTTTCACTACAAAATGCTTCAGTAGGTTTATTGTTGTTGTTTATATTTTAGGCATTTGGCATGATAAAAGGAAGCTGCATAGCTCTACTAGTAGACATGTCAGATGCTAACTGTGGCTACGGCAGATTGCAGCTTTTCCAAGAGTCATTAGTGGTAAGTGTGTCTTATTGATAACTGATACTAAATACATGCACCGGAATAATATAAGGGGCCACAAATACTGTTATTTCACTTGTTTTCAAACTGTACAATGAGCCCCACTGTGTGCTGCTGTATATGGAATTCCTCTAGTTTGGCACATTACTACTGTTATAATTTAACTGCTCAGGGCAAAAAATAACAGCTGGAAGGATGGTGACATGAAGAAGACACTGTTTCTGAGTGAGCAGCCATATATGCACAAGAGATGAATACTGTGTTAAATGCTCAGTCAAAATGTCTGGCCAGACATTGATTTCACTGGCCAACTTTCAATTTTGGAGGGCCACATTGTCTGATAACAGTGTCATCTACTGCTACTCTGCATAGAAATCCTTGCAGAAGAATTATTCATTGTTAAGTTGTTGAGAAAATATTATTTTTGTCTGCTGCAGGGTTTGATTAATGAACAGCTTGCAAACAAAGATAAGCTCTTCTTTGTTGGTTTTGGGACTAGAGCCACACACTTGTGGTCTGTGGTCAGAGATGTCAACTGTAGAATGTGAGTAGATTTTGTGCAATACCTTGTTATAAACCTCCCCAAGAATTGCACTCTTCTTATCAAGTTTTCTGATGTTGTCCAGCGGCGTAGCCAGGAATTTCTGAAGGGGGGGGGGGGGCTGGATAGTGAAAACATGAGACGAAAATGCGCAAATTTTCTCCAGCAAATACAGTAAATGTATGGGAAAATTTCCGAGAAAGGGGGGGCCCGGGCCCCCCTGGACCCCCCCTGGCTACACCCCTGTGTTCCATTTGAGGGCCATGTCTTAAAACACTGTAATAGGCTAATGTGTCACCCTCCCAAAATAAAGTATTAATATTGTATTGTATTGTACCCTTTTCATAGAGTTTTATCCCTCAATATTTGTCCATTTTTTTCTGGCTGTACCAGATTTTGAAAATTTTCCCAGGCTGGTAATTCTTAGGCCAAGAGGTAAAACTAGACATGATACTTCAGTGTAAAATCAAAACATTGTGTGACCTGAATTTCTAAAAATATTCTATTTGTTTTTGTTATAAAATACCTCAACCCATTACTTATGATCCTGACACCCTGCTTCCTGTGATGCTACATTGAATCTGGCTTTCATGGTAGTCCAAGAAAAATTTAGTTCCCTTCCCTGTTCAATATTTTAGAGTTGACGAGGCACTATGGTGGGTTAACAACCTCAAGCCTGCTGGTGGATGCAATCTCCTTGCCGCCCTTAAGCAAGTGATCAAGAGGAAAGAGCTGGATGCTATTGTCATAGTACTAGGAAACACGTGAGTAAAATACACATGAATTTTCCTGGTGCAAAGTGAGCATGACTGGATTTAACAGAGCAAACACTCAAGGCTCTGGATTCAGGGTACACAAGCTCATGGGAATTCAATGCAGCTCAGGGCTTGAATATACATCTTTAAGGTCTCAGTCAGGGAAAAAGAAGTGCTTATGAGTAAAAATTTTCGTTGCGTCGCAATTTATGCTATGATAATCAGTTATATATCGTTTTAAAGCTAAAAGATTGTTCTATCTAATGAAGTTGTTCATTTTAGCAGAGTTTAGATTTTTCTTATATTTTAATGACCCAAACTAAAAACTACCTTGTTTACTTGAGAAGCTCCAGACCATTAGTGATTTGTTGTTGGATTTTAATATTGGAGAAATAAACTGCAAAACTGTGTGAGTGATTTTTGATATTTTGCATATTTACGAAAATATAAGGTCGCAAAGTTGAAAGTCACATTTTTTTTAGGAGCTTCGCGAAGGTGAAAATTTGTGACCTAAAATTTAAGTGCTGGAAAAAGCGTGTAAAGTTAATCACAATACAGAAAATGAGTGGTGGGCAATACAAACGAATGGTCTATTGAAACCCAGGAAAACAGTTGACGCGTCATTTGGGGTTTTAGAAATATACTTTTGGACTATTAACTGAATTCCAGGAAAAAAGTCGTATTATGGATTTTTATTTACCCTGACTGAGACCTTAAGAATAAGACATTGGCATAATTTCATGGGTAGCAGCAGCAGGGAAATCCCTGGTAGCAGCAATATTGTAGGTATATTTCCTTAAATCTGTAGGTGCAGTTAAATTTCTGGAAATGGTAGGACTTTATCATGAATTTAATTATAGACTAATTTTATGCCTTTTTAAGTGTAAGTGGAAAAAGTTAGGCACACAAGTTGTTGGGACAAATGAATGAATTTTGGTGTAAAACCCACAAATCTAAGCTTATTTAGCATGCTATTTTGAGCCCTACAGCTCATCAGATCTGGTTAGGCAAATTGTTTGTATGTGGATCGAAGTAGCAAAACTTTCATTTCTTTCACATGCACACTCACATGTACGCTCAGTTGCTTCATCAGCTTAAGTTTGATCCTTTTCATTGATGCTATTTGTAGCCCAGATCAGAACCCCAAATTGATTTGTGAGTACATCCGTGAATCTACATCTGGTCGCCATGTGCCCCTTCACACAGTAGCTTATGACTGTTCAGTTTCCTCAACTAACGTAAGTACCAAATACAAGTACAAGTTTGGGAATACCACGGAATTTCTGCAGAAACCCATCCATGGGAAAAGCTGAAATTCCCAAGGCACATGCATAGGAAGTGTTTGGAATTCACATGAACAGCAATGGGAAATCTGACCACTTCCCATTCTACTACCCATGGATGGTGGATTTCTGCAATATTCTGTGTCAAGAATATTTGTTTCTGATCCTTAAAAACTCCATCAGACTTTGAGGAAAAGGAATTTGGGCGCTGTAAACATAAAATTGACTGAGCATTACATGAAAAAATTGTAATGCTCAGTCAATTTTATGTTTACAGTACTGTGTTCATTAAAAAATTGTTGGAAATGTATTCCATGCTATTTTTGCCATTTAATATCCATGCAACATAAGTTAAATGAATTGTTGGCTTTATAAATTAAGATGAATACGCTGCTCACAAGAACTAAAAACAAAGGTTGGTAATATTACTAACGGAGCTGGTCGCTCACGAAACTTGGTCGCCTACAAAAACCGCTTCAAGTTTCAGTGACAATTAAATGAGATGTATGAATTGTGGTCATTATCGGAGGTGGCCAGTCATGAGATAGAAGAGTGGTTGCTCGCAGAACTTCATCTATAGGTGTATACCCTACTTTCTCCAGTAGACTGATTGCCTCTTCATTTTGTTTCAGCTGTTTCTCAAGGAGCTGGCAGAGCAGGTCAATGGTCGCTATCATTGCTATGCATCCACAAGTGATGTAAGTTTCAGATTTAGGATGGTTTATCTGGCATGCTGATCTATGAGCCATTATCCAGGGTATCAGAGTCACCAAGCTTCACTCCATCACTTATGCATTAATCAGCGGATGCATTAATCAGCGGCGTAGGCAGGAATTTCTGAAGGGGGGGGGGGGGGGGGCGGATAGTGAAAACATGGGACGAAAATGCTCAAATTTCTCCAGCAAATACAGTAAATGTATGGGAAAATTTCCGAGAAAGGGGGGGGGCGGCCCCCCTGGACCCCCCTGGCTACGCCCCTGATTAAGAGAGTAGTCTGATGGACACCATCATCAGAAAAACATCAGAAAAAGTAAAACAAGTGAAAATTTAGTACGCAGTTGCGTACTTTGCGTATTGGTAGCTACGCCCCTGGTAGAGCAACATTAGTGGCGCTGAAAATGTCCAACATAGGGGCAATTGGCCCTTTGTAGTGACACTTCATTTTTATCAGGAACAAATCATGACTGGTACCGATCTCAGCCTGGTCGCTGCCGAGGTCGCCAAGGCAAAGGAGGTGCTCAGGAAAGTACAGGAGATGCGGGGACTTTCGACTGGAAGCGCCTTGTCTACTTCCACAGGCAACTCACAGGTAAGGCCTGGTGTACACACGAGAGCAAGTGCAGACGCAAGCGCAAGGATATCAACTCATTTGTAGATTTCCCTTTTGTATTTTACGCTAGAACGGAAGCGCAACGTAAGCGCAAGAAAATCGAGATGTTGCGTTCCCTTGCGCTTGCGATTAGTTTGAACCAAGCGAACGCATGCAAGCAGACTAATGTTGATTTCAGGCTTGTGGTTTTGAAATAATGGAAGAAACCGTTTTGAAATAAAAGACATAGCGAATTGTATGATTTGCCTCCAAAATAGAAAGGTTGAACTAATGACGATATTTGATGTGTGACTCTTCTAGTTTAACCAAAGTCAAGCGCTCGTCAAGTTTGCGGATGAAGACGAGGGGCAACTCTATCGCGTGGTCCCTTTCACTGACAGCTCCCCATTAGTGGTGGAGCATCCGTCATTTCCGGCGCGGACATCCGCTGACTGGTTACGTCAACCGGGCTCAAAGGTAATGACTTCAGTGCCAATGCATTTTGGGTTACTGTAAAGGTCGTTAAACACGCTGAATACACAGAATACTGCATCTCGGTGCTACAGCCAGTAGCTGTCGTCGAAAGCTTCATTTAT
The DNA here is from genome assembly GCA_033964015.1 of Scolanthus callimorphus. Lineage (NCBI taxonomy): Eukaryota > Metazoa > Cnidaria > Anthozoa > Actiniaria > Edwardsiidae > Scolanthus > Scolanthus callimorphus. Next base: position 1,546,095 of record CM066921.1, read on the forward strand.
TGATCTCTTTGCGATTGATTGTTTCAGCTAAAGGCCTCAACCTGTACCAAGTTCTTGCCCCTAACGCATACTCGTACGTGGATGGCTACATCTCCTCCATCAACAGGAAAGTGCAGTCCAGAGTACACGAGATGGTAAGATATGTGGTTATGTACGAGTGCAGTCCAGAGTACATGAGATGGTAAGATATGTGGTTGTGTACGAGTGCAGTCCAGAGTACATGAGATGGTAAGATATGTGGTTATGTACGAGTGCAGTCCAGAGTACATGAGATGGTAAGATATGTGGTTATGTACGAGTGCAGTCCAGAGTACATGAGATGGTAAGATATGTGGTTATGTACGAGTGCAGTCCAGAGTACATGAGATGGTAAGATATGTGGTTATGTACGAGTGCAGTCCAGAGTACATGAGATGGTAAGATATGTGGTTATGTACGAGTGCAGTCCAGAGTACATGAGATGGTAAGATATGTGGTTATGTACGAGTGCAGTCCAGGGTACATGAGATGGTAAGATATGTGGTTATGTACGAGTGCAGTCCAGAGTACATGAGATGGTAAGATATGTGGTTATGTACGAGTGCAGTCCAGAGTACATGAGATGGTAAGATATGTGGTTATGTACGAGTGCAGTCCAGGGTACATGAGATGGTAAGATATGTGGTTATGTACGAGTGCAGTCCAGGGTACATGAGATGGTAAGATATGTGGTTATGTACGAGTGCAGTCCAGAGTACATGAGATGGTAAGATATGTGGTTATGTACGAGTGCAGTCCAGAGTACATGAGATGGTAAGATATGTGGTTATGTACGAGTGCAGTCCAGAGTACATGAGATGGTAAGATATGTGGTTATGTACGAGTGCAGTCCAGAGTACATGAGATGGTAAGATATGTGGTTATGTACGAGTGCAGTCCAGAGTACATGAGATGGTAAGATATGTGGTTATGTACGAGTGCAGTCCAGAGTACATGAGATGGTAAGATATGTGGTTATTAGTACGAGTGCAGTCCAGAGTACATGAGATGGTAAGATATGTGGTTATGTACGAGTGCAGTCCAGAGTACATGAGATGGTAAGATATGTGGTTATGTACGAGTGCAGTCCAGAGTACATGAGATGGTAAGATATGTGGTTGTACGTACGAGTGGAAATTGCGATCACTTGGTTGTCACTGAGTTTCTAGTGTAGTCGTGTCTCTACAGTCCTTTTCTGAACTTATAGGTGAATACACTAGTACAGGAAAATGGTGCATGATTTATGGTCAATTGTGCAAATTAGGGAAACAAGCATGAAATTTGGCAGACTGATAGAGTTTCATAAGCTGAACATTTCTAGAAGTGGAGCCACGCCCCAAAATGGATACTTCCAGTTTTATAGCCATGGAATTAATCGTAAATCATTTTTAAAACTATAGTTAACGTTTACCAAAAGCCATGAACTTAGGACAGTGATTAAGCAAGGGACGGTCAATCATCACACATACAGAACCACGCCCTTTGATGGATACTTCCAGAGACAGTAGTGCTTTATCCATTTACGTAAAATTACCACAGAGAAACTGTTTGAGGCTAGATGATTTTGAAATTTGACACAAAGAATGTCTTAAGCAATGCAAGAAACATAAGAGGTGGAGCCACGCCCTAAAATGGATACTTCCAGCTTTGCAACAATGGAATTTAAATATCTGAAATATGTATTTTTAGAAACAACACTGAACGTCTCTCAAAAGTGTTGAAACTTAGGACCATGATAAAGCAATGGACATTCGGTCAATATGCACAAGGTCCTCGCCTTTTGATGTATACTTGCAGAGATAATAGTGCCGGATACAATTTATATAAAACGACCACAGATAAACTGTATGTGGCAAGACTATTTTGAAATTTGGTACATAGGATGTATTCACCACTGCAAGTGCCTTGAAAGGTGGAGCCACGCCCCAAAATGGATCTCTAGCTTTTCAACCATGGAATTCATTTTCAAGATCTTTTAGAAACAACTCTTAACGTTTTTCAAAAGTCATGAAACTTAAAACAGCGACAAGGGAAAGTACAATCAGCCATTATACGCACAGAGCCACGCCTTGATGGTATTTACAGATATCACAGTACTGAATACAATTATTACCAAAATGGCCACTGAGAAACTGCGTGTGGTCGGTGTTGTTTGAAATTTGCCACATAGAATGTGTTTAGCGTTCTATTTATTATCTTGAATCACTTTTTTTTAAAACAGAAACTGACATCCTCAAATTTAGGACGGTAATAAAGGAAACTAAAATCAACCATTATACACACAGGACCATTTCCTTTTAGTTAAGAGTTGGAGTTGAAACGGCGAAATATTGCGTCAAAATCAGACCCTTCCAACAGACAGTATTCCTGTCCAGAAGCAAAAGAGTGGGCTTTATCGCGCTATTGAAGGAAATAAGTTGTTTTGGGGAAGATCTGCGAGGGAACTTCCCGATAAGTGCATGGTAACAAGGACATCACAGCTAGTTTGGAGGTTCTATCCAATGTGCATATAGCATAGAAATCTGGTACATGACCACTTTAAGGACTTTCGTACCTGAGGATATAACAACTGATAGCGAGAGAGAATGTGACAAAACTTTTAATAGCGAAATTCGTCTCGGGAAGGACAAATTAAAAGTACCTGAATAACCGTAAAGGCTCATCATCAACCGACAGCCTCTTCGGGCTATTAGTCAATCAAAGCAGGCGAAAAACAATATCAATTTGAAAAGGAAAAGAAAACGGGGCGCGTGATTGCTTTTGGGTTGATGATGGGTCTTTAAGTCCCGAACAGTAGTATTTTCCTTTACTCCCTTTCTTCTTTTTGGCGTGAAAGTCGATGCTGATTCAATGATTGAGACTCTCCTTTGCCCTCCCTGCTGAAACAATATCCGATTGTTCTTGACATGTCCGACATTAAGAAACTATCAGATGTTTCCGCCAACGAGAACTGTGTGTAACCCCGAGCTCGTTGATTTGAGACTACATAGTTTCGAAAAGCAACTTCTCTTCAGTGTTGGATTGTGCTGAAAAAGGATGTCTGTCCATTCCCTAGCTAAGGCCTGCCACCTGATAAGGGGACGATTCATAAATACTAAGCTTATGTACCCATTGTCGGGCGTGGCTCGAAGTCTCTAACTACGTGGAACACAAAATGTATTCTTTATACCAATTTCAAATAGTATGGCCACATACACTTTCTCATTGGCAGTTTTAATACTTCTTCTGTATGTCCTTTCGATGATCCCCGTCAGCGTTGACCGAATATTGTACACTAATGACGTGATTTTTAGATTTTAAAATTGAACACTTTTTTTTATTACTGCCCCAATTTTTTTTAATTTTTGGACCAAAGTTTCAACTTTTTTCTTGTCTAAGTGCGATTTAACTGCTACCCTGATCTAAAATGAGTTATTTTGGGTATTTTGACACTTGACGGTCAGCTGCTATTAAATTATATAATTTTATAAGCAATTTTCATATTCTCTGCAAAACATGATCTTTTCTATCATTCAAACTCGTGTTCAATGAAGCAAGGAAAACATACGAAGCCAAACAACATATAGCGAAGGAAGGAAATCGCCTACGGCCGGGTATCATGAAAGAAAATGGGGAGCCTCTGTTTCAGTTTCTTTTTTATGCTTTTTTACTTTTCTTTAAAAATTCTTGTGTCTGAATTTTTTTTAATATTTATGTTTGTTTTTAGTGAGGTGTGACTGTTAAAGGTTGTTTAAGTTTTCATTGAAATTTGTAGGTGTATATGTAGTACGGCTAAAAAACTAGACGTTTCAATTTTGTGGCGTGTTTCCTCTTCTCAAGATTCAATTTCAAATAGACCGGCCTGACATAATTTCTCAGTGGTCAGTTTAGATCAGCGTTATTATCTCTGCATGTATCCATCAAAGGGCGTGGCTCTAGGTGTATATCGACCGAATGTACTTTGCTTTGTCATGGTCCTAAGTTAAGACTTTTGAGAGACTTTAAGCGTTGTTTCTAAAATATATCTTTTAGATATTATAAACTCCATGGTTGTAAAACTGGAAGTACCCATTGGGCGTGGCCCCACCTCTCAAGTTATTTGCAACTATAAATACATTCTAGAGGCCCAATTTCAAAATAGTCTAGCCACATATCGTTTCTCTGTGGTCATTTACTAATAATTCGATAAAGCACTTCTATCTCTGGAAGTATCGTTCAAAGGGCGTGGCTCGGTATGTTAAATTATTGATTGTCCTTTCCTCTTTCTCCCTTCTAAGTTTCAAGACTTTTAAAAGACGTTAAGTGTTGTTTCTAAATACATATATCACTGCTAAAAATTCCATGACTGCAAAACTGGAAGTAACAATTATCGGGCGTGGCTCCACCTCTCACGCTACTTGTAATGGTCAAGACATTCTCTGCACCAAGTATCAAAATAGTCTAGCGATATACCGTTCCTCTGTGGTCATTTTATAATAACTCGATAAAGCACTACTATCTCTGGAAGTATCCATCAAAGGGCGTGGTTCGGTGTCTATAATGATTGATCGTCCTTTGTTTTATCACCGTCCTTAGTTTCACGGCTTTTAAGAAACATTAACTGTTGTTTTAAAAATGATTTTTGATAATTAATTCCATGGCTATAAAACTGGAAGTATCCATTTTGGGGCGTGGCTCCACTTCTAGAAATGTTCAGCTTATGAAACTCTATCAGTCTGCCAAATTTCATGCTTGTTTCCCTAATTTGCACAATTCTGCACCATTTTCCTGTACTACACGTCATTTCGACGTCTAGAAACGCTGTCTACACCCTTGCGCGTAGCTTACGCGGTATGTAGTAAATAGCGAAACTTTGGGATTTTATTTTTTTATTTTGCCTCATTTTAGAGCATGGCGCAGTTCCGATGGCATGACGGGACGGTAAAGAACGTTCATGTTGACCCAACCCTGCTGTTTGATTACCAGGTAAGACCCCCCCCTACCCCCGACACTTCCCCCGACACCTTCCCACTTCACCGACACGTTTCACCTTTTCCGACACCTTCCCCCGACACCTTCCCCCCGACCCCTTCCCCCGACACCTTCCCCCCGACACCTTCTCCCGACACCTTCCCCCCAAGACCTTCCCCCGAGACCTACCCCCTGACACCTTCCCCCTGACACTTTCCCCCGACAACCTTTTCCCGACACCACCATAGACTATGTCTGTCACACTTCTTTGTTTTGCGTTGGTCCCGTACGTGTACTTGCTCGTGCGGGGCGAGTTCATGATGATTTCATTACTTGTCTTCAAGCACGGGCGACGTAAGCGACATAAAGTTGCAGAAATTTCAGAAGGAGGCTGCGAGTCACGCGAGAAAACCATGATGATGATGTTTCATTATTACAAGAAAATATCTTTATTAAATAGTTATAATAGTTACAAAATGCAAATGCTTTATTAATATTGAAGTCGCTTTCCGCATGAGTTATTTCTGAAGCGAACTATCGGTGCTTTGTGAGATACATTACAGTTTTAGTGTGAACAACATTCCAGCAATGTGATAGTATCGCAGTAAAATCAAAATATCCTTGACAAGTGTCCAATAATAGTACAAAGTGATTTAGAGTCCAGTTTTAAAAGATAGAGTGAGACATGCAGTCGTGTCTCACTTTTTAATAAGCTTATAAATAACGAAGCCCGCGACCCCGACTCCCACTACACCAAGAAGAAGTTTTGAGCGAGATGAGAGAATCGCGTTCTCCTCCGTGTTGCCGTCATTTAGGCCTGGGACTGGGTCAGGGGTGAGGGGGCTAACAGGTCCATCTTGAATAGCCAGCAGAGTTGAAGGATCTGGGAATGGAACAGAAATCAGCAGTTAAAAGACAGCGTATTGTAGCATCAAGGTCGAGATGTAGCTAAAGGCTAACCAGGAAAAGTTTGGGAATGCTCAGGACAGTTTCTTTGACAACGAATTTCCCCTACTAGCTAGGCAGTTTGACAGAATTGCGTCTTGTTGTCATTGCGCTCAGCGTAGAAAGCATCCCTTTTCACCCACCTTACCCATGCACGCTCGAGGTGCCTATTTCTATCTGAGTCCATTAGCATACACTTCTTACCTGATTTAGCGAGTGCAGGCGCCAATCTTGCGAAATCATCACCAACAGTACCCAAGCTGGAAGCGTTCTTAATGATTGCCTTTCTTTCATTGTCGCCCAAGACGTCTTCCTTGACTTCCTGTGGCAGAGCCTTTGCCGCGCCCATGGGATGGGGATGGCTGGGTACTTCCTTGGTTTGCGGCACATCTTTGCTCGGTTTCGGCGGGTAAAGTACTTGCGGGGAATGTAGCCGTGGTATTTTCTTTCTTTTCCCGAGGTGCGTCTGAAAAAAGGAAATAAGGACGTCTTAGCTTTAGAGGAGTTATACAGGTGTTCAGGCGTTTGATCTGTTTTACTCACCGACGAATGAAGAACAACAAGCATGCCAATGATAAGAGAAGCATAATACATAGAATCCATTCCGTGTAGTTGAGCCAGAGAAATTTGAGATTGCAGTAAACTTTCACACAGCCAATGGCGCACCAGTAGACTGAAAGAAGAAGAAAACAAGGTTAGCGACAGGACATTCTCACGGGATTTCTGCTCACTCGTTGCCAGATGCACTACAGCGGTCACTGCGCTTTGTGGCTTTAGTTTGAGTTATGGAGGAGGATATGAGGACAGATCCGTGAATCCGATGCTGTGATCAACTCATGTTCGCGCTCTAAAGTAATCACGCCCGGATTCCCGCATACTTACAAGTCACGCGCCCCAAAGTGTAGGGACACATAGGCGTACCATCCAGATAGAGATTCAGGCACGAAAACGCGAAAAGGATCACAAATATTAGTTTTCTGAAGATTCCCATCGTGAGAATAAAATTTTCTTTCTATATATTGTCAGAGCGACAGAAACCGCGAAGATAATTGATGATTACCTATTATGACGTCATCATGCGCGAGCTTACGTAGTGAGACGTCACCATGCACGTGCTAATCTTTCAATTCTCCGGATGAACAGCTTTACTTTATGACGCTTGTCATCACTGTTCTCAGTTTTGTTCTTGAAAATGTTGCTAAGAAATAAAGATTGAACTGACACCCTAAATGTTGTTACGAAAAACATTTGGCACACTGTTAGCCTCATTTTGCTTTGAGCTCTAGAAAGAAGCTGTGCATATTTGTTGACAAATTCTCCCTTGATTTTCCAGCGTCACCTCGAGGCTGCTGTGCATCTATATCGCCGGCGCATGGAGTGGTTATCTATGGGCTGCAGAAAGATCTTCGGTACAATTGTGGAGAGAAGGTGGGCGAGCTGTCAGACAAATCTCGAAATTGCTAAGAATCATCATATTGTCAGTTTCCACGATGTTGCGCACGCAGCATAAATGGGACGAGGTCTTCGCCAGAACGAGGCAGAACGGCTCAAGGGTGTTTGTTCTCACAACATCGTGAAAATAGTCAATTTAAATTAAGTTTAGTACTTAAGTGACGATGCTTTTCAACCTCAATAACTCATCACACTTAAACAAATGAAATCATAAGCATGAAAGAGATTTGGATACGAAATCTTGATTTCGGAGAAGTTTTTGAGATCTTACGGCGACATTTAATGATTCATTTGAGGCGACACCCGACAGTGTTTTGCATCTGTTTTTCCAAACACCTCGAAGTGGGTTAAAAAACTCGCGGCTTTTCATATTTGGGAATCCTGATGAAACACGATGTACATTACTTCTCAAAATACCCAATGAGACTGGATGTGCTGTACGCATTCCTTTGTCTACGAAAATGGCGGTCGAGCGTACTAAACACCTCCTTTCTCCTCCAGGGTGGTTATTATTGTGGACATGTCTATTTGCATGTCACCCGCGGTTCCCAGACTACAGGAACATATTCGGCTCCTGCTTGAACAACAAATGGCTAATAAGACTACATACAACTTTATCTGGTAAGAGCGCCGAGAGCAGATTTCGTATGACTGTGAAAAGTGCCGCGACACGGCGCGCGCGACACTGTCGGTGTCGCGGCACGGAACTTGGCCTGCTGTGTATATACGAAATCGCGTAGTCGCGGCGCGGTCGCGGCACAACTTTGTCGCGGTACTTTTCACAGTCATACGGAAACTGCTCTAGTGTCCAAACCAATGCGCAAGAAGGTATTTTACGCACGTTTAGCACGACGTCAGATATTAACTCATTCATTGCGTGACAGACATTATGCATTCTTTTTTCCTTTGGTCACACAACATTTAATTGTAATATCTCGTAAAATCACATCATGAAATATCCTCCGTAATTGCGGCTGCTGTGTTAATTGTTTTTTGTTTGATTTTCTTGTCAGTTGCTTGTTTTTTATTCTAGTTTTGGTGATAAGGTGGAAATGTTCCGACCAAGCATGGTGGAGCCATCCCCAGAATACCTCGAGGCCACATGGAAGTGAGTACAGGGTTGTGCCATGTGTCACTAGTACATTAACTGTGATGCACATTAACTGTGTATCTGTGTTGTGTCTGGAGTGCTTGTAGCCTCTTTAGGTTCAGTTTGCTAAGACTGGGCTGATTACGTTTAGCTTCGTTTCAGATTAGACAGTTTATCGAAAGCTCTTTTGAGCACGGTTCCTTCGGCGCTCGCTCTTGCCTTCGGCACTCACGCCAGCGCAGCGCCCTCGGCGATGTTCTGGCGGATCTTGTGCCTTGGGCGCTTCGTTTTTGTTTTCCATGGACTTCCGCCAAAGAAGGGGGGGGGGGGGGTGCAAGCAGTCTATGTTGTCACCCTCTTACCATACCAAGCACGCTAACCTATGTGACGTCTATTCGTAGATGGCTACTTCAGAGAGGTTGCAAAGGAAGTAGGAACTTCCTGGACGCTTTCCGACTGGCGGTTGAGAACGAAGAAGAGCTCAAACACGGGATAGGTAAGGACATATGATAAATTCATTTTTTTTAATTACGTACTCTGTGAGCAGAAACGTCACGAGCGAGAGCCGTTGGCATGGAAACGCGCTGCAGGCACTTCATACCATCGTCGTGCGTTCGGCGCTGCTCGTTTTCACGGACGTTCGCCAAAACGTTGTTTGTAACTTGTTTGTAACTTGTTGTAACTTGTTGTAACTTGTTCGTAACTTGTTTGTAACTTGTTGTAACTTGTTTGTAACTTGTTTGTAACTTGTTATAACTTGTTTGTAACTTGTTGTTTCTTTCATCAGTTGTAACTTGTTGTTATCGATGTATAGAAAATATATGTTCTCTATTCGGCTTAGCGCAGCGAGAAAAGAATAGAAAAAACTCCTTTTGGCCTATGTTAATCTGTGGCTTGTGTTTTTAACCGTTTTTCTTATTGTGTTGCAGAGGTGGAGGGCATATATGTCATCACCAGTGGAGTTCCTGACGAACCAAAGGTAAGAGTAGCAGTGAACCCCATATTAGGGGTCACAGACATTTCCCGCTCAGCTCGACATCATACTAACTTTTTCAGCCATATCTTTTCGCCATATCATTGCGATCTCCATTGCAATCAAACGATGAATTACAACTCTGTATTTATTTTGCGTTGAGCTGTAAAACCATGTCACGGGCAGCGATGGCACACTTTGTGTATTACAAATTGCAGTGAGAATCGTACAAATGACTCGTTGTTGCGTTACTCCCGTCACCCATATGCTGTCCCATACAACTTATCGCGTTGCCCTCTTACTTGTCACGCCAGGAAGTAGTATGCGGTTTTATGAGTGAAGCCCTAGCAGGCCGTAACGCATCAGTACACACCATATTCTACGAGGTCGACGACGAAGACGGCCTGGTTGCTATTCCTGGGAAGTACGCTGATCAGGAAGAGACGGCTCACACTTTGAAGGAGATGGCGCATGCTGTTAGGGGGAGATTCCACTGGTTCAGGAATGGAGGTACGTGGGCTCGCTGTCTCTTCCGCGGGCTCCTTTTCGCTGCATGGCTTCTGACGTCATGGATCTTGTTGTAACGTCACGGATCATTTGTCAGTGACGTCACGGATCATTTTTAATGGCGTCACGGATCATTTGTTAGTGACGTCACTGTTATTTGTTAGTGACGTCACGGATCATTTTTTTAGTGGCGTCGTGGATCATTTTAATGACGTCACGGATCATTTGTTTCTTGTGACGTCACGGTTATTTGTTAGTGACGTCACGGATCATTTAATACTAGTGGCGTCATTGATCGACAGCATTGATCGAAAGTGACGACCTGAGAGCCGTCATTAATGAGATGGACAAGGCTTTTAACTACTCACAAAAGGTAAGAAACTCTTGATTTGTCATGGAATTCTCTACTCACAAAAGGTGCGAAACTCTTGATTTGTCATGGAATTCTCTAGTCTCCTTCACGATGCCCAAAATAGCTCATATTTTGTAGAGAGACTAGGGTCTCTCTACTTAATAGCACACCTTTCATTACGTTGTCGTGTTGTCCTCTGTCTCGGGAGAAATTATGATCAGACCGGTGTTGCATATGCTGACCTAACTTGTTTGTATCGCCTTTTCAGACGGCAATGCTTCTTGAAACAGTTCGCAGGAAAAAGATGGACTGCGTAAGTACAAAGAGAATCAGTGGTTCTTTCTTCTTGTCTCCTTTACTGTCCCAGTGAAACCCAATCCCAGAGTGAAATAGTATAAACAACCGACCTGTCTACGGACAAAAACTGATGAGGTTGGTTTGATTGACAGATGGAGTCTTCAGACGAAAGCCAGCTCGTACCCAGACCTCCCACAGCCAGCAAGACCAAGGTTCCGCTGACTCCACCTCGCCATACAGCGCTGACGAAAGCTCGACTGGTGAGGAATGATGTGTTCTGTGTTTAGCTTCATCTCTTCTAAATTTCTAAATATAACGTGTTTAAAGTATCTTAAAAGAAAGTTTTGAGCAATTGGTGACCTTACATTAGAATTCTATAAATTGCATAGTATAGAAAAATTATAGCAATAAAATCGTAACTACGAACATCAGATCTGTTTAAGCCTTTTGTGTACTATACGCGTTATCCTCATTCGCAGGCGCCCTCTCTCGAGAACTAAAGAAACCTTCGTAACACAGGAAGCCGAGACGGTGCTTTCGCGTTTCTCTCGTTTTCTTTAGTTCTATTTGAGAGAGGCGCCTGCGAATGAGACTATAGTCGAGTAGTTTTGACACAGCAAACCCAGCAATAACAAAATAACCAATGTAACCCCTACCAAATTGAGCAATATATTCACCATTGGATAAATATTGAACATTATATTTCTTATTGTTTATCTGTTAAAAATGAAAAAATAAATATTGTGATAAACTGGTTGTCTTGTTTCCTAGAAGGAAAAGACCATTGTCTTGCCTGACATAAACGACCCTACAAACGCTGTAAGAATTCTGCACTTGATTTGCACTAGATAGATACTAGTATAAACTCGGTGAATAAGATGATGATCTAAAGCTTGAACAGGGGCTAAATTCCACCTTAAATAAAAAGATGAAATGAAATGCAGTGGCACCTTTTTCATTATCGTGACTAAATACCTATAGATAAAAGTACAGTTAAAAATAATTTTTGCTTGAGTTTAGAGAGCATGAAAAGTTCCTTCCGAACTTTCGTTTGTTTCATCCCATTTTCAATACTAAAGACTATCAAATAACTGAAAATAAAGCATGAACAATTAAAATAAAAGCACAAAAGAACTTCACGGAATTGTCCAGGATTTAACTGTTTCCGGGTTTTCTCAGAACTCGCGCCCACAGACAGCCATCACCCAAACTCGCCCCAGTTCGGCAACAAGCGGAAAGAAGGCGCGGCCTTCGAGTGCTTCTTCTCAGACCAAGGAGTCGACATTGAAGGCCCTTTGTTGGAAACCGTCAACTGCAAAGAGCACAACGTCACTGATTCCAGCACGTGAGTAAAGTAAACCACCTTTTTTCTCGTCGAATGTTTCCGGTTTCGGGAAAAAGAATAAAACCCTGAAGTCCCAAGGATAGTGGCCTGCGAGACGGCTCTCCAGTCGGTTTTTTCGGATATAAATTTTGGGCGCGCGGGAATCCTGTGCCCTCCCGCGACACAGGAATCCCGCGCGCCAAAATATCCAAAAAAAAACACCGAAGAGCTAGCAGCTGGCTACAAAATAGGGAGTGCAAAGCGTATTTATTGTCATATTTACTAACCAGCTATAGCACATTGTGTTTGTTCTTTTAGCGCCACCATCTAAAAACATTATAGTGAAAGAAAAGAAACCGACAGCCATGAGAACATCCCAACAAGCTTTCTACACGGAAGTCAAGAATGAAACTGGTGAGAGGAGATGATATATGAATTTATCGTATAGAAATTGTGTGTTTATACAGATTAACTTCACTTTTGTTATACCTGTTTGGACTCTAATCCCTGTAGTTGGCCAAATAGATATGTATACTGCAATATCTAGAATTCTGAACATATTATGACCTTTTTGTTTTATCTTTATCATCGAGCCGTAGAGGTTTTATATCTTATTCCCTTTTCATAGGAAACTAAATCGGACATTTCTTGGTGTGCAATCATTCCTTTGGGAATAAAATAACAAAAGCGCGGCGACCATGTTGGATGAAAGAACAAAGGGAGCAAATGAACTTTCTTGTGTTCTGTACATCCAACATGGCTGCTAGTGACGTCACTTGCACACCAAGAATAAATAATTACTGAGGTTGTTTGTCCTGTTCTCGAGGCCCAAATTTTGTGTTTCTTTCAGGGGCTGTTTTCACGCAATACCCAAGCAGCGCCACCACCCGCAGACCTCGTAAGCCCATCACTCCCGCCTTTATACCGGACAAGGAAGAGGTGGTAACTACGAGAGAGGTATTTATCATGTTAGCACTAGGAGTTTGACGTCTGCATGGTGGCTGCACCTATTATGGCCGCGAAGAACCAGTTTAAGGTAAGGGGAAAGGCTCAAGGGATCCTTGGCGAAATTGTTGTCATATACAATACATGTACGTTGCTTAAATTCAGACGAAATGACAATTATTTTGCCAAAGGATCCTATTAACCTGTCCCCATACCTGAAATGGGACAGTAATATCGAAGGTAAACCTTCTGGATAGCCGAGCTTGAAGAGGTGTGGCCTGAGTATCAGGCGGAATTTAATTTTTCCAAGAGAAAATGAGGGAGGAAAAATGAAATATTTATTTTTCAAGGGAAACGAGGGAGGGCCTGATCCTCAGGTTAGAAGAGGTGATAAGCGAAACCTTGTTGAGCTCAAGCTTCAATACTTTTACAGAAATTCTAAAATTCGAAAATGTGTGATCGTTACTACTCCGGGTAACGGATTCCCGATGGTGATATCCTCTCTTTTCTTGAAATTTATCTTTTTTTTAGCAGCTTCTAGTCGCCTATTTCTCATATCACGACATTCCTCCCTAGTATTTCTGAATTTGCTTAGAAGAGTAGCTCTTTATCAGCCGAGTTTCCATATACAATCAATTTACATGTTTTGTTTTACTTGTACAAGTGGATGCGTCACTACAGCTTGTCTAAGCTCAGGCTTGATCTGAACAACATTGTTGGTAGTGCTGAGTGCTCCCACGCAAAAGGAAAAGTCCAGACTCTTGCCAGTCAGTACCAGCCAGGTAAGTTCCATTCTCGAACCCAGAGCTCCCCTGCTCGTCACCTCGCGGGGGCAATCTCGTACCAAGAGCCCGTCATCTTTTGGCCAGCGGCAAGATTCAGGGCTCTGGGGGAATCGATTTTTTTAAAATCCAGATTCTGGGTTTCCGGTTTGAACGTTGTATGAAGTTCGTTACGTTTTTGACCTACCACGCATGCTCACAAATCGGATTCCCCCAGGGCCCTGAATCTTGCCGCTGGCCAAAAGATGACGGGCTCTGGTACGAGTTGCTCGCGGGGAGGCTCTGGTGACAGCCATTGACGCATGCGCGAGATTTGATACAGAGCCGCTGAAAGACGCACCGTTCTGCGCATGGCAACGTTCAAAATCAACCAATCAGTGAAGGCCCTCAAATGGATGTCCCCAGAGCCTCCCCTGCGAGCAGACGAGCCGGGAGCTCTGGGTACGAGAATGTTTAAATTCTTTTTGAATCGGGCCTCGGGCCCAAAAGGCCTCTGAGTCAATAATCCACGAGGCTATTGACTAATTGTTTTAGCCAAATCAAACTAGTAGGTGTAATTTTTCTAGACAAAATCAAGTTTTACAGTTGTTTATTTGCAATGTTGAAGGCTTCAAAACCTTCAAACCTGACTTGGATCTAGTAAGCTATAACTTAGTTGCTAAACCAGTCAGAATGCAGCATTGACAATAGAACACTATTGTGATTTGACTAATGTTTATTATCCCATTTTCTCCCTGTCCTCTATAGATACTGTACAATATTCCCGTCAGTAGAGGTCAAGGGCGTGGTCAAGCACCTCCACCTCATGCCGAACGAGCTGGAGGATTACGAGGAACAAGTTCAAAAGGTCATGCGCAGATATGTCAAGAGGATGCAGTGGTTGATGAGCGGCAGCCGAAGAGTCTTTGGAACAGTCGTCGAGAAGAAGGTTTACCTTTCTCTACTAGATCACTCGTGTTTTTGCATTTTTCTCTTATAGCATCTGATTTTACTTTCTTAGCTATGTGAATATGATGTATCTTCATTCATAGACATTAATTAGTTTTGATGAGCACATAGGGGAAGTTTATTGAAAAATTGTGCGTTGCTAGGTGATCGTTTTGATTGACACTTTGTCCTTCGTTGCTAGGTGATAATGATGATTGACACTTTGTTCTGTGTTGTTAGGTGATACTTTTAATTGACACTTTTCTATGTTGCCAGGGTGATACTTTGAATTGACACTTTGTTCAGTGAGTTGCTAAGTGATGCTTTCATTTGACACTTCGTTGCTATGAGATCCTTTGATTGGCACTTTGTTTTCGTTGCTAGGCGATCGTTTTGATTGACATGCTATTCGTTGCTGGGTGATCCTTTTATTGACACATTGATCTTTGTTGCTAGGTGATCGTTTTGATTGACACTTCCGGGTCCATGGTAGCCAGCATGGATGAACTCAAGAGAGAACTCGCTGCCCTCATCTGGGATCAAATTAGGAAAACGACTACCAAGTGAGTCAACTGACTTAGTGCACTTTTTTTCTGACCTTCCCCTCCCAGGTAGACTTGCCCCAAGTCGTCCCCTATGTTCCCCTCCCAGGTAGACTTGCCCCAAGTCGTCCCCTATGTATTTCCTTAGAGCAAAGTGAAGAAAAAAAAGCGCACGGTCCCGTTCTCTCACTCGGATTGGATGTCTATCAGGCACACCTCCAACACGCCCCCGACCTGAATTTAGATCGCTAAAAAATGTCGGAATGCGAGCGAGAACAGTCCGTTGTACAAAAAAAGCCAATAAAAAAAAGCGGAACAGCGGACTTTGGGAAAGTCTACCTCCCAGGCCGAGAGGCTATTTCTCCTGCAACTTGCAACGCAACGATGGCGAATCAAAAACATTGCAACTTGCAGCGGGGATGTCACAGGCTCGCAATTTTTCTCGTAACGTTGCGAAAAGTATAAATGCAACTGCTGCAGGAAGAATCGCCTTGTTAACATGGATATTAAACAGGTCATGATGACCGAGCAGGTGTCAATTATGATTATACTAATATCGGTTGTTGATAAAAATGAATTTTTCTATTTCTTCGCCTTCACTGGTGTTGCTGTTAATTAGGATGATGTACATAATAATTTATTTCCCTTTCAAACAGGTTTAACCTGATTCGTTTCTCATCGGAGGCGGTTCAATGGAAACCCAGCGTAGTGCAATCGGATGACGAGAACTGTCAGGAGGCAGTTGAATGGGTTTCATCTTTCGAAGCTAACGGCAGCACGTGTTCACTAGATGCCCTTCAGAAGGCATTTGAGGACACGGAAATACAAGGGATATATCTACTGACAGACGGCAAGCCAGTGAGTATATATACCTTATTAGTGTAGAATATCGCTGGGTATTTTTTCGAGTCTGAAGGGCGAGACAAAATAAGAAGACGAGAAATATTATTCCAGCGATATTCTACACTGAAATGTCTAATAAGTTATTTATTATCCAACTTATTTTTCGTGACAAAATAAAGCAAGCGCGTTGGAGTCCAAATATCGCTGTATATTTGGACTCGTTCCAGTCTTACTCCTGCGATATTTGTACTCGTCTGAGACAAGTTGGATAATAATGTCTCTTATTTGCTCCCTGTGGTTGACCAGCCTCGAGCGCGAACTCTGTAAGATCCGTCGTGCCCTTGTGATCAGTGATGTCCACTCCTACTAAGAATACTGCCCATTCGTGAAGCTATAAGAACGCTCTATGGAGTGTAAAGCCCGGTTTCCATGTAGGTGCAGCTGTCGTGAACAAAGGTGTTCTGCGACAGCTTTATAGTGAACAAAGGTGTTCTGCAACAGCTCTATAGTGAACAAAGGTGTTCTGCAACAGCTTTATAGTGAACAAAGGTGTTCTGCGACAGCTTTTTAGTGAACAAAGGTGTTCTGCGACAGCTTTATAGTGAACAAAGGTGTTCTGCGACAGCTTTATAGTGAACAAAGGTGTTCTGCGACAGCTTTTTAGTGAACAAAGGTGTTCTGCGACAGCTTTATAGTGAACAAAGGTGTTCTGCGACAGCTTTATAGTGAACAAAGGTGTTCTGCGACAGCTTTATAGTGAACAAAGGTGTTCTGCGACAGCTTTTTAGTGAACAAAGGTGTTCTGCGACAGTTTTATATTGAACAAAGGTGTTCTGCGACAGCTTTATAGTGAACAAAGGTGTTCTGCGACAGCTTTTTAGTGAACAAAGGTGTTCTGCGACAGCTTTATAGTGAACAAAGGTGTTCTGCGACAGCTTTATAGTGAACAAAGGTGTTCTGCGACAGCTTTATAGTGAACAAAGGTGTTCTGCGACAGCTTTTTAGTGAACAAAGGTGTTCTGCGACAGTTTTATATTGAACAAAGGTGTTCTGCGACAGCTTTATAGTGAACAAAGGTGTTCTGCGACAGCTTTATAGTGAACAAAGGTGTTCTGCGACAGCTTTATAGTGAACAAAGGTGTTCTGCGACAGCTTTATAGTGAACAAAGGTGTTCTGCGACAGCTTTATAGTGAACAAAGGTGTTCTGCGACAGCTTTTTAGTGAACAAAGGTGTTCTGCGACAGTTTTATATTGAACAAAGGTGTTCTGCGACAGCTTTATAGTGAACAAAGGTGTTCTGCGACAGCTTTTTAGTGAACAAAGGTGTTCTGCGACAGCTTTATAGTGAACAAAGGTGTTCTGCGACAGCTTTATAGTGAACAAAGGTGTTCTGCGACAGCTTTATAGTGAACAAAGGTGTTCTGCGACAGCTTTTTAGTGAACAAAGGTGTTCTGCGACAGTTTTATATTGAACAAAGGTGTTCTGCGACAGCTTTATAGTGAACAAAGGTGTTCTGCGACAGCTTTTTAGTGAACAAAGGTGTTCTGCGACAGCTTTATAGTGAACAAAGGTGTTCTGCGACAGCTTTATAGTGAACAAAGGTGTTCTGCGACAGCTTTATAGTGAACAAAGGTGTTCTGCGACAGCTTTATAGTGAACAAAGGTGTTCTGCGACATCTTTATAGTGAACAAAGGTGTTCTGCGACAGCTTCACAGTGAGCAAAGGTGTTCTGCGACAGCTTTATAGTGAACAAAGGTGTTCTGTGACAGCTTTATAGTGAACAAAGGTGTTCTGTGACAGCTTTATAGTGAACAAAGGTGTTCTGCGACAGCTTTATAGTGAACAAAGGTGTTCTGCGACAGCTTTATAGTGAACAAAGGTGTTCTGCGACAGCTTTATAGTGAACAAAGGTGTTCTGCGACAGCTTTATAGTGAACAAAGGTGTTCTGCGACAGCTTTATAGTGAACAAAGGTGTTTCTGCGACAGCTTTATAGTGAACAAAGGTGTTCTGCGACAGCTTTATAGTGAACAAAGGTGTTCTGCGACAGCTTTATAGTGAACAAAGGTGTTCTGCGACAGCTTTATAGTGAACAAAGGTGTTCTGCGACAGCTGCAACATATGGAAACCGGCGACGTTCTCGACTTCTGCGACATCTGCGACTCTTGCGACTGCTGTAACTCGTGCTGTAGAGATAGCCCGTGCTCTATCTCTGCGACAGTTGCAACTCGTGCTGCAGAGATGGCCCGTGTTCTATCTCTGCGACAGCTGCAACTGGACTGAGTTTCGCGATTGCTACGACACCCGGTTTCAATACGTTACAGCTGTTGTAGAACAACTTTGTTCATGATAGTTGTTGCAGAAAACGTTTTTCCACGACAGCTGGAACACATGAAAACAAGGGTTATTGTGATCTACAATCTTGGACAAAATTGTTGGCAAAATGTTGAGTTTTGTGCCGAAATCAGTGAGTATGCTCAAACACATAGGGATAATGCCAATTCTCGCCCCCCCTCCCCCCAAATCAATGTTGAGGAACGTCTAGATCATCTGTCTACGGACCCAAGCAACATTGACTATAGGAGGGAGGGGAGAGGTACAAATCACGCATGGACAGGGGTGAAACATCATTTCGATCATATTTCGGGAAAATTGCCAAGACATTTTGTCCAAGATTGTAGGTAGATCACAACCTCTGTTAGCCTGCGAGCCGGCTCTCCAGTGGGTTTTCCAGAGAAGAATTCGTTAGGGCGCGCGCGGGGTTCCTGTGGCGTCGGGATTCCTGTGTCTGCGCGCCAAAAAAATCGAATATCCGAAAAAAAAAACACTGGTGAGCCGGCTAGCTGGCTAAACCTCTGTGGGTTGTTAGTGGATGATGAATTATACAATCTATTCTTGTGTTTCTACAGGATCACAGCACGACGATGGTGTTACGAGAGATCGCTAAACTCAACTCACCTCGTAGTGTCAAAATCCACTGCACCTCGTTCAACTGTGATGACGGGTAGGTCGCAATGCAATACCCACAAATATGAAACTTGTATTGCCTTATTCCGACGCGCCATATATATAGACTTTTTTTTCGAGAGCACGGTAACGAATTCTGCATTCTGATTGGTTCTTAGAGCGCGCGCGTGGGGGCAATATTTTCCTATCTCTGACCTAGGTCAGGATAACCATTTGTGCGCGCTTGTTTTCATCGAAAAAATCAAATTTTGGAAAAAAATAAGTTATTTACCGGCTTTAGGTCGGTCCGTATAGGGAAAAACTGTGACCTCGGCCTGGAGACGAGTTTCGAGTTTGTTCACGACAGCTGTAACATATAGAAATCAGGCTCGCCTGCGGCTCGTGATTCATTACAACGTTCTCATGTCTCTCCCAACATCACGCGTGCTCTGTTGCGCCGATAAAGTCATAGAAAGTTGTGCTCTAATTGAAATATATTTCCCAAACCACAGCGCTGCAAACAAGTTCCTACAGCTTCTTGCCTCACAAACTGGTGGGCGGTAAGTCGCCTCGATCATGTGAGATTATCAGTTTACTATCGGATAACTTATTGCAGTTGTATAAGGCTCCGTCCACACTACGCCGGCTAAATTTGAAAACGGCTAATTGTTTATACGGTTGTGCCTTCCGTCCACACTACGCCGGCTAAATTTCCACCGAAAACGGAGCTTTTCGAAAACGCTACCGAAAGTGGCTAAATTTGAAAACGCCGGCTACGCGTTTTAGTGTGGACGGCGAAAACGGATCTTTTCGAAAACGATGACGTCGTACCACACGTCTGTGAGGAAATTATGACCGCGGGCTCTCGTTTTTCTTTTTCGCACATGCGCTTAGCTGACGTTCTGGTGCGTCTTCACATTTAGCCAGCGTAGTGTGGACAGAAAATATTTGTTCCGTTTTCGAGGCAAATTAGCCGTTTTCAAATTTAGCCGGCGTAGTGTGGACGGGGCCTAAATTACTATCTATGTCTGTTCGTTGCTAGGTTCCACCGTTGCCAAGGCGATACAGATGGTCACGTGTTCGCTCACAGACTTCTTACCGAAGGCGTAAGAGACGATGAGGTACATTGAAATTAATGCATTACAATTCTTGTTTGGATCTTAGGATGGAACGAGCGAGAGAGTGATGATTGCCAAATCCTTTTGTTGGCTGCAATTTCTCTTAACCAGTCTCTTGGTTTCAGTGAGCCACACGTTCGTGGGGGGAGGGCATCGTCAGAAATGACACCCAAACGGCTGAAAACCGAGCCTAGTATTATTCACGGTTTGCACTGAACGCAAAGACGCCAATAGAATGTGCGGTAAGAGAAGAGTTAACAAGAAAATGTGTCTTGTTTTTTAGCCTCTGAGTATGCCCGTGTTTGAAGGTGATGATCTCCGCCGTCTCGCCAGCGAGATCGCTTCCTGTCGCAAATTCCTCATGCAAGCCCGCTCATACAGGTAAATCGCTTACTTCTACTGTTTTTTTTACAGGAAATTCTCCAAACGCAAGAGCAAAACCAAGTTAATACACGCAGAAAGAAGGCAGTCAACTCATTCGAGCACACAATCACTCAGTACTGAGCACTACATACTCAATAGTATGACCATATGACTGTTTGGTTAATAAGCCCATACGTTTTTCAACGCGTGAATGATAACTAGTTCTGCTAATTCTCTTACCTAAAACACACTCTGTTTGGAGGGCGTGGCGCCGTAGAAATATTCTTATTTATTTATTTTTTCACGACAGAGCGCTGTTTCCAGAACCAACAAGAGAAGAGAAGAAACAACAGCATCTGAGGACAAGATCGGTAGACGGGTGTCAAGGTAAAACCTGCATGTTTCTATATCTTCTCTTCGCATTGGCTATTGAATCAGTTGCAATGTCGAGCTCTGCATTAAAGGCCATGTTACTCAAGGCAATTTTACTTGCAACTCGGAATGCAACGATGGCGAATTAAAGGGGCTCTCGCACGCTTGCTGGCCACTTCTCTGACAAGAAAATAGCTCAAATCGCAATCCAATTCCATCCTCTTGATAACAGGTCAAACAACTTAGAATTGCGTTTGTCTAACAATTGAAAGGTTTTTCTATTTATTCGGACGATTATTTTGATTACTACAGGCAAATTTACATGTGTTTTCACGGTTAGAATTTTACTTATTTTATGTCCACGGTGGACGAATATTAAGCGTGCGAGAGCCCCTTTAAAAAACATTGCAGGTTGCCGTTGGATGTTACATGCTCGCCAATGTTGAAAAAACACCCGCGCTGTCAAAATCAAGCGCGCTGCTTGGCTCATTCAGGGAATCCATTGCTCGATAAAGTGGCAAAACCCGGGGGGGGGGGGGGGTACTCTCATATTTTTTGGTCGGGGATGATCGTCGTATCTTTTAGGGGTTAAATTTTAGGGAGATTGGTATCTTTTAGGGCCGAAATGGTGTCCACATTGCTTTTTCTTATTATGGTGCTTCTAAAAACCGTGTAAGAAAGAGAGATTATTCGATGAGAAGACAATAAATTAGAAACAAACACGGAAATTTCTTGATGGGTGTATTTCACCTGTTACCTGTGTCCTTCGCGCCTACTTGGTACATAAGACCTCATCTTTTAGGGTAATAAATTGTTTGAGTCACGCCATGGCCCGCCATGTTTGGTATCTTTTAGGGGTGAAACTGAAAATTTCCGACGATCATCCCCGGTCAAAAAATATTGGAGTCCCCCCCCCCCCCCCCCCCCCCCCCCCCCCACCGGGGCAAAACATGTTACATGTAGCAACTTGTCTCGCAAAACGTAGAGCTCGGTTTAGAGCTAAGCGGGATGTTACACGTGCGATTTTCGCTGCAACTCGCAACGCAACGAATATTGCTAAAGCCTGGTGCACACTAGCGACATAACGACATAAGGACGTTATGTTGCAACGAAAAAAACATGGGAAAACATTGGAAATAATCAATATTTTCAGCATTAGATTTCTTCACCAAAGCAATCGTATGTTATTTTTTGTGGGCTTCAACTTTTTGAAACCACTAAATTTTCATCGCGTGATATTTTTCCTATGTCGTTATGTCGCAAGTGTGCACCAGGCTTAAGTGTAAGCGTGTTGCATTTGCCAGCACGCATATGCCATTGCTGGGTGCCTGGGTAAGAAACCTCATTCCCGGCGCCTTTCTTTTCGCGTGTTTTATGTGTGTGTCGTGACACAAAAACATGCGCAAGGAAAGGCGCTGGGAACGAGGTTGCCTGGGTAAGCTGGTGATTTTGTCTTTTTGTTTGACTCCCAGCTCATCCCTTTTTCAGATAAGAACATGTCATCAGCACACCAGAGAAGTCAGAGCGGAGTGCTTGTCAGATAGCAAAGCCCTAAGTATTACAGTGTTATATATGATATTCGTATGTAAATATTATCCCTTTCGAAATTAAGTTTTTGGTCTCCCTGTGGTTGATAATTGTTCCACAGGTATCCCAATCAAAGTCGCGCGTGGTAATTTTCTATATAATTATCGCATCTCTTTGGAGGGTTATATATAATTAGGTGTAACATTCCATGTGAATGACACAAAGCTGTAATATATTTGTACATTGATAATAAGAGGTCTGTATATACTGTAGATGATTGATATGTTTGAAAACTATTAAAATGGATAATGACTCAGTCACTAATTTATTGAAAACGAACCACCTTCACTGAAAGAATTTATTTGTGTGTAATTCTATTCTAACATATCAAGAGTGGATTAACAAGAGTTAGAATGTTTCGTACAGTATTTGTCCACATCACAGTCAGAAAAGTGTCTATTTTTAGATTTGAATTTCGCGCGCGAAATTATTCGAATGCTCAGGTTCGAATGCTCTTGTGACCAATACACAACAAATAGAGAATATCCTACCTTATCTTTGCGACTTTAAAGGTTTTTCGATTGATCTGCGATTTAATTTTAGGCTGGATCTCACAACTGTTTGCGTGGCAAGAAAGTGGGAACCCTGTGAATTTTTGCGGGAATCCTAGTTCTAAAAATAGACACTTTTCTGACTGTGATTCGGGCGTACATAGTAAATATGGCAACTCTTGGTAATCCACTCTTGAACATATTGATTAATAAAAGCTGATTTTCCACTTAATTTCTTTTTTACTTTGACGGCATTCGAATCTATTTAGCGCTCTCTTCGCTAAGCATTCAACAGGAAAAAAAATTATATGCCTCTTTTATTATACCAGACATTAGTGGAGAAATAACAGAAGTGTATAAAGGAAAGCAACTGTTTTTCAGAAGAAAAAAATGAAAAATGTATGAAAACAACAACAACAAAGAACGCAGATTCTCTTTGTGGCGCGTTTCAACACCTACCCTCTCCCCGACGGGTTTCTCGCGCTCACCAAATGGAGGCTGGTATTCAAACATTTCACGCGCGCGATTCAACAAACGACAAAAGCGTGTTTGATGTCGCCTTTCTCCTTGTTCTTTCTTGTAAGCAAGAAAATCTTGAAATATTCGCATAAATTTGAACTAAACAATGGCTACTAATGACCGTAAAGACTCTAGGCGACTGCCGGAGGCGCTTGGAAGGGATTTGGGCGAAGGAGGCAAAAGGTAGGTTGATCAGAAGAGAAAGAATCAGAAACAAAGACTGGATTCCGTTTTCAGTTCAGTTTGTTTCATTCGTCTTCGATGGAAATTTGATTTGTTAGCCACTCTACATGGCCGTCAATTAACGCTCCATGCTGCAAAATGTCAAACCTAATGGTCTAGAAGTAGACTTGATTTGCTAGTGTAAAGAAAAACGGAAAACAAAACTTAAAGTATTCAACAAAGGAATGTTTTCTTGACGAGTCGCTTGTTCTCCATTTCAGTACTTTTCATTTGCAGTGTTTACAGAGTTCCTTCCCTGCTAAAAGAGGTCTAACAGTTCTTAGTTTATTTCAAGTTCAAATAGTTTTGAAGGAAAGCAAAACATGTCCCATCCACTCTTGTTAAAGTGTTCGTCATGTCACAAATTATTTTATTGATTTCTAAATTTTCGTATTCATTTTCGTCAGTTCCAAAGGAGAACCCACAACTACGAACTTCACTTATCAACCTCGTAAGGCAATTTCTGAGCCAGCCCTAACCAGCACGTCAGTAAGGACTACACAAGGACTTATAGATGCTATAAAAGCCAAAAGTGTCCGTGTTGTGTTATCTCCAACTCCAACTAAAAAGAACCTGAGACATGCAGCCACCACTCTCTCATCAGCAAGGCGTGAATTTGATCCTCATGGCTATGTGACAGCGAAGCAGTCCACCACGGCCGAAACACAAACAAGTAAAACTTTTAAAAGATCTTTGTTTCAAGAGGATACTGTGGGCAATCTAGAACCCAGGCGTTCATACTCAGACACTGAGATTCCAGACCAAGAAAGGGAAAGTTTAGGCAGGGTAAGCCATAGAATTTCCAAGAAAAAGAGCATATGTGCGCTACCTTGCTGTTCTATGGAAACTAGAAGCAAGACACGCCTATCTAGAAGCACACCTCGCTCTCGGACATCTGCAAGGACACGCCCTATTGTAAAACAGGAGCTGGAAGATGAACATCTGAAGACAGCAATAAGCTGGGATGACTCAGGGATCATTGACAGCCCTCGACGTGACACGCCTGCACATCTCTATGGTAAGAGACTAAACTCAAAGGCACTAACTAATGTAAAAACTACTCTACTACTCAAGTATAAATACATTACAATCACAAAGGACCTGATCAAAGCACACTTGAGTATCATGTATACTCTGCAGTTGCTTCAAGGTATTATCTCATCCCAGAGCTTCTTGGTCATACTGACTGTAGAAGGCGCTGGTTGCAGACAAACTGGAAGTCAGTCCTTGAAATTTTTGGAAACCTTATATGGTTATTTTCTTATCCATTACGTGGGACATTGCTAGGACATTTCAATTTGTCACAAGGACTGACATGCAGCATGTGCAGTCTTATAGCTGGAGTTGTTCATTACATGGTTTTATCCTGATGTGAAACAAGTGAAAGTTACATGTATCAAAAGTGGAGCTTTTTTTGTTTTGTTTTTAAGGTTTGGATGGCAGTAATGAACCTGCGTCATCTGGTTAGTCCTTTTTGGTTACTAGTGTGTACTTTTCTTTATAAACATCTATCAAACAAATACCCATACCTTGTTGCTTGGTATGTACCTTGGAGAAAATATTATATGGACTAAAAGCATAACACTTTGATGTCCAAAAGCCTTCCCAATAAAAATAGCAGCCAGGTTTGGTTTACTAAAATGTTTTTATTTTCAAGGCTTTTTTTATTATTTCTTGTACATTATTTATCTCAACAGAAGATGAAATATGTGTTGATACCAACAATAATGATGTTCAACATAGAAAGGTCTGTATAACACAAGTCAAGCGTGCAATTTTAGGCAGAGAAACTCGGACGAGATTTGGGCCATACAAAAAAATCTTGCTGGCCAGGGTCTAAAATTTGCAACTCAATTTGGGGGCTTGGAGACCAACATCTTAGAGCCAGTTGCCAAATGACTCCCACTCTAAGTTCAGTTGAGATCCATTTTATATGGTGACTAAAATTTTTCAATTGGTCGCCAATGGCATCTAGCGGAAAAAAGTTCATGTCGACCCTTGCCGCCAAAATCTAACTCATCAAGCTTTTGCTTTTCTCCAGGATTTTCTACCCTCCATGGGTATGCCTGCTATTGAGCTCACCTTTCAGTGTCTTTTCTTCGAGTGTCTTTTCCTAGGGCATGGCAGGTTTATAACAGAATCCAATATTTGTTCTGGTCAAGTGACAGTATTTGAGAAAATGCAAAAGGCTATGTCACTCAAAAAAGGCTTGGAGATTGTTGCAAAATTGACCAAACATAATAATGGAATTTTCAAAAGATATTCATTGCATTTTGTTAGGGGCAAAGTTTTAATGTGTGTCCTAATTTAATCCTTACAGAGCTGGTTTTCTCCAACTGTCTGGCGAGTCATCTCCATGATATCTGTCATGGTGGTACTTGTTGTCATTGCCCATTTGTTTCAGCCTTGTCCAAAAAATGCACCGCTTTTTAGTGGCATGAAGATCAATTTTGCTAAGGTCAGTGATTTTACTGTTAATTATTTTACCACAAGTAACTGCTAGTCTATAGCAAATAGACAATTTAAATGTGAATAATGTCTGCTTTAATTACCCTGTTATAATACCTGGTGTTCGAAGTGAAAAAGACCAAATACCTAAGGACCTTAGGAACCCAAATGGTCATAACATTTTGATTTTAAAGAAGAAATGAGCAAAGAGCACATTTTTTATTTTTTCACAAGCACAATCAAACAAGATTTCAAGGTTATAGTCTTCAAGGCTGTAGCTAGAAATTTTTGTCTGGGGGGGAGGGGGCATGCCTTGGTCATCCTTTGTTTTTGATGGGGGGGGGGGGCAAGCAGGTTTTTCCCCACATGTTGACACTACACATTTTACTTTGTGTCAGGGGGGCAACTTCCCCCCCCCCCCCCCCGCCCTGCTGGTCTTTCTACATCAAGTGAGCACAGCTATTTCATTGGACCATTTTTGGGAGCCCTTGCCACAGGTATCCAATATGGATAAGGGGTGAACAAGACTTGAGTAGTTGGAAAAATTAATCATTACAACATTTTACATCTAAACATCAACCAGGCAGTTTCAGAATGAACCTGATTGTTTTGTTTCATTTTGTATTTCTTAGCAAGATGACAGGGAAGAAAAAATAGATAGTAACCTTCGTGAGCTACAGGACAAACTTGAACAACTCTCAGCACAAGTCAGTGGCCTGCGGCAGTCTGTTGTAAAAAATGACACGGAGGATACACCATCTGAGGAAGAAGAGCCTATGACCAAGGAGGTACATAAATATTGTACATTTCTTGGAAATTAGACTGTAAAATCCCAGTCACAGAATTTTAGAGCTAAAAATAAGAGCTGGTTTTGTCACTACCGTAGAACGTTTGAAAAAAGAAGAAATTGAACGTTTGCCAGTCATATGTTTGTCTGGCTGAAAATTTTGACCTGTCACATTTAACACAAGTCTTCCTTGCTTGTGCATATCCCATCATGGCTCATTCAGAAACAAGATATGACCAAGCTCAAATTTGGATCATTCTCATACCCAGGCTCATAACCTTGCAGGAGAGGCTCTGAACAGCCATTCACGCATGTGTGAGATTTGATAGCTTTTGAGAGAAATTAATTTCTGTGTCCAACATTCAAAATCACCCAATCAGCAAACACCCTCAAGTGGCTGTCACTACAGCCATCCTGTAAAGTGTCATGACTAGTCCGGGAGCTCTGGCTAGGAGAATGGATTTGGGTGGTCTCCATATCCATCATCCTTCCCGCCGTTATTTTTTAGCCCTGCATGCATTCTATATTTCCTGCATGGGAATAATCAGCAGTTAGCCATTCAAAGTGAAGGTAATGTTGATATTTTGTTGTAGAAACTACAGCGAATGCTTGAGAAGATCATGAGAGATAATATGGAGGCTGCTCTGGATAGATACAGTGCAGATAAACTAGGAATCCCAGACTATGCCCTGGAATCAGATGGTGAGCTGATTAATGTTTCTTTGGGCTCTATGACTACCTTATTATGACTACATATTACCTAAGCACTTATTAAATTTTTTGTGTCTCTTGGTGCAGCACTACTAGTAACTGAGGGTGCCATGTATTTAAAAGTCTCATACCACAAAGACAAAACAGTCGTTTAAAATTGTTCAATTTAATTTACTTTGTGAGTATTTTTTCATGGCATTTTGGCTTGACGCTAACCTAAGTTTTGGCTTTCATAACAGCCGTGTCCATACTTTTCATCTCTATTGATGAAAATAAACTCCCAGTGCTGTCCCAGAACCGCATTACATAGATTACATTGCATTTTGAGCCCTCCTCTCAACTTTTGGATGTGTTTTCTATTATAAGCCTGTGCATTGTTATGTTGACATTGTGCATGACTGTAATAATATCCCCCATGTCATTCACAAAGGACTGACCATTTTGTCTCTTAGGTGGTTTGATCCATGTTCCCCATCACTCACCCACATTCAATGCTCGCTCACCTCGTAGTCTGTTAAGTCTGAGCCTCTGGTATGACTCTGTCTTGCCAAAGACAATCCTACAGGTTGGTGATATGCCTGGGCGTGGTTTTAGGGCCATTCCATTTTTTATCTGAACCCCCCTACAGAAGAGTTTTTCTAAGGGGACAGCAATTTTATCATTCCCCTACAGAAGAGTTTTTCTAAGGGGACAGCAATTTTGTCATTGTGAGGGGGTCTAACCCTGTTTCCAAGGGGGTCTAGCCCTTTAGTAGGAAGACTTTTTCGCAGGGGGTGGCTGAATAATTCTGCAGGGGTCACAACAGAAAGACACTCCTCCATGGGTTTTTCTGAGGGGGGTCAGGCCTGAAATGTACTCTCCTGTAGGTGCTTCTGAGGGGTACCAGGAGAAATTGCTGATGCAGTTTCTTTATTCCCCTGAGCCTCGAGCTCAAGTAAGAATATACATCTAACCATGACATACTCCCTTGCAGCCTGACAACAAACCTGGGGAATGCTGGGCATTTGAAGGGGACAAAGGATTTGTCGTGATCAAGGTGAGGCTAAGGACATACCTTGTTTGCATCCATGCTA
Source organism: Scolanthus callimorphus (assembly GCA_033964015.1). Taxonomy (NCBI): domain Eukaryota; kingdom Metazoa; phylum Cnidaria; class Anthozoa; order Actiniaria; family Edwardsiidae; genus Scolanthus; species Scolanthus callimorphus. The sequence continues at coordinate 1,574,660 of CM066921.1, forward strand.
GCAGAGAGCATATGTAGTTTTTGCGCCCTATTGAAACTGAGGTTTGTTGCAATGGGCTATTCCAGCGGTAGGTATGCACGCTCTTCTTTATTCAGAAATGCCCATAATTAGCGCTTGAGGCATTTGCTGCGTTTCAAATCAGGTAAAATAAAATGCTCGCTAGGTGTTATTGACGAGCAATTAAAAAAAAGAAGTCGCTAAAAACTATTTAGTCGATGTGGATCTCAGCTGAGCTTAGAAAGAGGGGATGTCATTTGGCGACGAGCTCTAAAATTTTGGTCGCCATGCCTCCAAATATAGCCGCCATTGGTGACCATATGAGCGGTATTAGAATTAACATCGAGCATCGTACTGATCGTTAGTGATACTTCTCCCCAGCTATCCAAGCCCATTATACCGACCATGTTTACTCTTGAGCACATCCCGTCGTCTCTCTCTACTAACGGACACGGTAGGATACCAAGTGCACCCAAGGACTTCTCAGTGTGGGTGAGTATCAGTGAGTATCAGTTCTCTTAAACTTGTCACTGATGGACCGTCCGTCATGGGGTGGAAATTTCAGACCCCGTTCACACGAGACCGGTACAAAACTGGATCAGTACAATTCAGGTACGGTACCGCCTGTTCACACGGTACCGGTACAATTCTGTTACGGTGCCGCCTGTTCACACGGTACCGGTACAATTCTGGCACGTTTTGAACGGTGTTGCACGGGACCGTGCACGCCTTGCCGTGCCAAAATCGGTCCGGTACCGCAGGTACCATGTGAATGCGCGACGGTACCGTACCAGAGATTTTTTCTCTTTCTCCGCTTACTAGGGCTAACGCTCAGAAGCACACATGGGACCATTTCATTAGCACGTTAGCTTTCACACAAGGTTAATTCCTTATCTCCACTCTGTACCGGTCCGGTTTTGTACCGGTTTTGAGAGCAATTTCCGCAAGACTAAAAAATTTCACGCGCGCGCTTTGCAGCAAGTATTTGATTGTTTCTAGTCACTTCTCTTATGGACCACCTTGGTCGAACTTAGACTATCAGAAAACAATGCTACAAACTTTGTATGTTTACGCGCGTTGCGTCTAAACAGGTAAACATTTTTCTGGCAAAAATGTTGGGCGCTAAATGTGTCTCCCCCCTTCCCCCGCTCTTGATGAAAAACTAGCTTGAACGTCCTTGACTTAATTTGCTTCCATACCAGGGCTGGTCAGATAAAGAGGGAGAGGACAAAGTTTCTCTTGGCAACTTTCAGTACAATAACGAGGGGAAATCTATACAGACATTCAAAGTCAAGGTAACGTTTCCTAAAACAGCGCACTCCATGGTTATCGTCAACTCATGTTCCAGAGAGCATGCACATCACATGTAGACCACAGGTACATTCAAGAGAGTTCGCTCTTGTTATATAATGGAACTTTTGTCGTGAGAATAGTTAAGGGGGGCTCAACAGTGACCAACGAAAAGACAGGAACAAAACTTTAAAGTTTTTCGGAATGAATCTTCACAAAAAAACGGTTACCTAACTTGTCACAATATCCTTTAACAGAAACCCGGTTCAACAGTGTTCGAATTGATAGAGCTACGTGTTGAAAGTAACCATGGCAACCCGACCCACACGTGTATTTATCGGTTCCGAGTTCACGGGGATCTACCACAGGCAACCACGCCTCCACTTCCGGCTGAGGACTGCGCCGAGAACGCTAGACCACGTGATGAGAACCCTCCCAAGCCATGAAGCCGTGAAAGTACAACATGTCCTCGCTCTTAAATTACTCATTATGGGGAACTTTAGGTGACATCCCGTGGGTACTCCCTATATTTAACGATAGGGGTGTGCCGCCTCGACCTCAAAACCCTGACGCTATCCCAGACCTTTTTTTTAAATACGGCACTCTATCCCAGATCTTTGACGGCACTGCATTACAATAAGCTTCGTTCTATCAATACTGTCGACTGTCAATCATTATGAATATCATTCTGTCAAAAGAACGAAGCAATTTTTCGAAATATATCCATGCCTAAGCGAATGCATCTAAAACAGTGTGAATCCCCGATCCCCCAATCACTTTAGAGTCATGTGGAATCACTCGCGCATTTCAAATTACCATAATAGGTGATTTAGAGCGAGGACATGTTTGAAAGTAACACTTGTGTTAATTCTACAATTATTAATGTACAGCATTTACGTCCGGTTCAAATTATATATAGTAAACCTATTAGACCACCAAACGTTGGCCCAGTTAGATATCAACATTACGCAAATAGAATAGAATAGAGTTTGTGTGAATTTCGTTACACAAACCATAAATCTGCGAGAGAGCAGACTGTGATTATAGGGTTACATATAGCCACGTTATCTGTAGTTGTTCCAGTCTGCATTGTTCTTAGATTGATATCCGCAGAGAGCGAAAACAACGCCTTTTGCACGTTGGTGTTCAGGTGACTCCAGTCGCACCATTAAGTTTCACATAGTGAGAACTGACAAACCAATCTTGTTGTGAATAATCGTCAATTCATCGAGATTTCGAGGCCGTTTTTTTTTTTGCGCACGCCCACGTGGTCAGCCAGGGGAAAAGCCCTTGAAAGAAACAGTTTTCTGTCGACTGAAACTTTAAAGTAAAGTTCATAAACCTTACAGTGAAACAGGCAGCCCTACTACATTCTCGTACCTAGAGCTACCCGGGGACATTCTCGTATCCAGAGCTCCCCGGCTCGTCTGCTCGCAGGGGAAGCTCTGGGGAAATCTATCTGAGGGGCGTCGCTGATTGGCTGATTTTGAGCATTGGAGCATGCGCTGAAAGGTCTTTCTCTCAGCGGCTCTGTATTAAATCTTGCGCATGCGTCAGTGGCTGTCACCAGAGCCTCCCCGCGAGGTTACGAGCCGGGGAGCTCTGGGTTCGAGAATGACCGGGGAAGGCTCTGGTGACAGCCACTGACGCATGCGCGAGATTTGATACGGAGATACAGAGCCGTTGCGAGAAAGACCTTTCAGCGGATGCCTCAAAGTTATAAATCAGCGAAGGCCTTCAACTGGCCCTATATTTCCTATATTTTTGAGATTCTCCTATATTTCCCTTTATTATATAGACACGAGTGTTTTACTGGGAAATACGCCACTCGTAGGTCTCATACGAAGCTACATCCGGGACCTGAGTGACATATTTTCCATATCCTCACTAGTGAGGATATCGGTCAAAACAAAAGTGCTTGAAAATCAATTGGGAATAATTTTTCTGGTTTGTCTATATAATAAAAAGAAAATTACACGGTGGCTTTGCGCTCATTCGTAAAATATTGTTCTTGCCACTCGAAAATAAAACTCATATCTTCGCCCCACCGTGTAATATCCTCTATATATTATCTTGAAATGCCCTATATTTTGGATATTTTGCAAAAAAAAACGTGAACCCTTTCTTGAACCCTTTCTTGAAAAAGATTGAAAGTGGAATTTTGGCAATGCGATTTGGACCCTGCATATCAAAGTTCTCTTTCTCTTAAACATGCGGTAATTTTTACATGATGGACTCTAAATTTTCGGCGTGCTTCGCGCGAAAAAGAGATAAACCTTTCCCTAAAAACAGTTGGGGGAGGCTTGCTACGGCCCTGTAACTACTAAAGTATGAAAAACGAAAGACCAGGAGCTACATGCAGCCAAATCACTGTATTCTGAGGCGAAGAAAAGGCCTTTAAAGGGAGACAAACCTGAAACATGCTACAATAGCTCAAATACTTTTACAGTTAACGAAAAAGCTCTTTCTTATAACAAACAGAAGAGAAAACGATGGCGACCAGATTTCTATTATGGCGACCAAACTTCACTATTTGGCAACAATATTTTTTTATTTAGGTACCAATGGCACCTCTTGAAAAAGTTGATGTCAGGCCCTGCATCGTTATTGTCACATGAAACATCGATGTACTGAAAGTCTTGAAGCTTAAAGCCTTATGTGCATAGATTGTGTAGAGAATATAAAGTTTTACCAATGACCTACATCCCTATTTTTGCCCTATATTTTCTCTAGATGCCCTATATTGGCCCTATATATTTTGGAAAAAGGCCCTATATTTAGCCCTATTTTTTGAGAAATGATCAGTTGAAGGCCTGCAAATGGCTACCACGAGCCTCTCCCTGAGCTCTGGGTACGAGAAATGGTTCTACGTTAGCCTTCTGTAGAAATGCTTTGCCGACACTTGCGTCCCAGCATTCAATGCGCACCTATTTTGGATGGAGCCGAGAAAGAAGCGAGCGCGTTCGTCACTATAGCCGCTCGATCCAAAGGTGTTCTGGGTAATTTTTTAAAAATCTTGAAAATAACTTAGCCTGCGTAGCAAGCGTAAGAAACCTAGAGAAACGGAGGAGAAAGCGGCGAGACGTTCCGACGAGCGCCCGAGTTTCTTGAGCTGAAAAATCCACGATACAAGCGTCTCCGTGGAGTTTTCAGGCGGCCAAACTCGCCCAGTTTTCTTTTCCCTAAATCTCCCAGGAATGCTTGCTCGCAGACTAGATATGACGGGTTACGACGTGTGTGTTGGGTAATACTGGAAAACAATATGGTCAACTAGGTAGTAGCATTGAATGGTGACTACCAGAGATATAAATAAAGTGATTAATGAGTCTATGCCTACGTTAATTTTCTGCTGGGTAGAAGTTATCCTGCGAGGAGAGATTTCTTTCTGTCAGCCTTTTAACATTAAACGAAGTTTTTCGCGTACCCCGCGCCAAGACAAGCAGCAACGATAGCGAAGTGTTTTCTCCGTTATGGGAGTAGCCTGCGTAGCTGGCGGTTTAGTGGGGTTTTAGCAGGTTTTTATCCGCGAAATCTTCGGTAGTTTGCTTGTTGTTCGATGAGATGGCCGCGCGAGCGCTGGGGCAAGGTGCGCCTGGTTAAAAAGTGCGCAGGGGAGGGTGGGCGGGCGGGGAGAAAACGCAAGAAATTTTAACCAGGCGCTGGGGCAACCAGCGCTCGCGCGGCCATCTCATCGAACAACAAGCAAACTACCGAAGATTTCGCGGATAAAAACTTGCTAAAACCCCACTAAACCGCCAGCTACGCAGGCTATTATGGGAGGAAAGAAACGGCTGTACGCCTACTTCCAAAAAAAAAAAAAAAAACTTCCAAAAACGTACCCAGAGGTTGCAGAATTGCATTGAGAATGGATTCTGATTGGTCAATTTCTTAGATTCTCGGGATCTTGAGAATGGATTCTGATTGGTTAATTTCTTAATAAGTTATCTAATATGCATGATTTTCGGTGACATACGAACAACACAGATAAAGTCGTAGCCACATATAGAGCTAATTATGTATAACTCTAATTATATATAACCAGAAACACATAACTTAGTTGAAACATGTAACGGTGAACCAAGCTGTGGATTATTCGTCTCGAGTTTATGACCATATTTGGTCAATAATGAACTCTCGACTGCTAGCCCAAGCAAGTTTTCTATTCATAATATCTCATTTTTCGCTTAAATAAAGTAGAGCAACAGTGGTAAGTGATAATATACTAGCATTTTACAACTTGAAGCCTTTCAACAACAACATCTTCAAATCTGTTCAATTGTTTATTCTCTGTGAATATTCCGCAGCTTGGCACTAAAGCAATGTGTGTGTGTTACGTTTCAACTCACTTATAGAGCGGATTTCACATGACTGTCAACCCTTGTTATGTAATTGCGATTGCTTTGCGTTCTCATTGGCTACTCGTTTTTCTCAGCCAATCAAATTCTTTAGTAAATACAATAGAGCGGATTTCACATGACTGTCGTGAAAGCAATTGCAATTGAGCAATCACTAGCCAATGAGAATCGAGAGAAATCACCACTTGCTCCTAAATGGCTTTTTTTCTCAGCCAATCACAAGCCGAACCAATTACTAAGTAATTACACAATTGTATTTACTAAAGAATTTGATTGGCTGAGAAAAAAGAGTAGCCAATGAGAACGCAGAGCAATCGCAATTACATAACAAATCACGACGGTCATGTGAAATCCGCTCTAGCGTAATTACTTAGTAATTGGTTCGGCTTGTGATTGGCTGAGGGAAGCCATTTAGGAGGAACTGGTGATTTCTCTCGATTCTGATTGGCTAGTGATTGCTCAATTGCAATTGTTTTCACGACAGTCATGTGAAAACCGCTCTATGTTTCTGATATAACTCATCATCATCATCATCACATCTTTTATTGCTCGAGCGAGAGCAGCTCTAATTTTGTACCACAGTTTGCAAATGTACCATACTCACGAGTTCACCAGTATCAGTCTTTGATTGTCGCGCATGCGCAGTACGATTATAGAAAGTGAGGGGAATTTTCAACTGGCTGCGCTCATTCATTGTTCTTGCCACTCGAAAATAAAACTCATATCTTCGCGCCACCGTGTAATATCCTCTATATAAGTTCCTGTTTATATCTAAATCATTTTTTGGGGAAAACATCTCCAACCTCTCGTGAGATTACTCAACAAAATACACTGACTTCACACTCTATAAACTATGTCCAAACCAAAAGAACAGACCTTTTTCCAAAATGGCCGCCGAAAATTCAAATCGATTTTTGTTAAAAATGAACACCAGCACTAGAATACACATCATCACTTTAGTAAAACTACAAAATTTCGCTGCATTATATCCAATATCTTCCGAGAAAACGAACGTTGAAAATTTGAAAGTTTACAGACGTTTGTATGACTAGGGGTATGCGTCATACCCCCAGTCATACAAATCTCTGTAAAATTTTCAATTTTCAGACTCTGCTTTCTCAGCCGAAATGGCATTTGGCATAGTGAAAATTTCAAGTATTACTAATGTGAGGATACTCTTTCTAGTGCCAGTATTTAAGTTTCAGTCAGTTTAATTTTAAGACATGTGAATTTGTGGCGGCCATTTTGGAAAAAGGTCTACTAAAAGGCCCATTTAATAAATGTAGATCTTATTGCTTCGATCTTACTATTGGAACAAGACATTAAAATATGGAATTCATCGCCGATGGCATTAGAATCACAAATAGAGCAAAATCTCAACAGGCAACCTGTGTGCTGAAAGTCGTAATGTGTGTTTCCAAAAAATATCCATACCCCCCCCCCCCCCCCCCCCCACGGAAGAGATTGGAAATTCCAGACGGGGGGGGGGGTCAATTTACCTGATCATTTCCATACAAACACTATATTTTTCTTCGGAAATTCCAGAGGGGAGGGGGGGTCATTTCTCAGCACCCTTCCGTGGTGGGGGTATGGATATTTTTTGGAAACACACAATCTAGTCGCTGACTGTCGACAATTTTTATTGAGAAATTCTTTTAAAGGTCTAAACCTTGCCCCATATATCCCTCCATACAACCCCATATAAACACTATAATATTCATGTTGCAGTACACAAACACCTGTGGTCACCTGTGGTTCAACATGAACACGTAAAACAAAACGCGATTGATTGACAGAAAATTACACGATCACGAAACAGAAAATTAAAAGTTATAATAATTTTTCTTGTAATATAGTTGGCTTTTCGTGAAATCTCCTTTCTTCTACACTTGCGCGTGATTTAGCCTGAATTTCAGGCAATGCGTGATTTAGATATTGCATAACAAAAACGAACAAAGGTCAGAAAGGGTATTCGTGCTTTTATGCGGCACCCAGCAGCGACCCAGCGGGACTTCACGCGGTGACAGAAGCCTTAAACTCCAAGTCTATCCAAGGAAAATTGCCGATAAGAACGAAAATAACAGGTATTCAATACAGAAAACCGCTAACACTGTACTCTTACGAATTCTGCCGCTTATCATAGTGAGTAGCAGTAATGCTGCGGGCTGCACTGCTTGGCATTTTTCACAAGCACAGCAAGAGCTTTGGGTTTTGGTTGAAGAGGGAATGTCAAGGTTATTTTATCTACCTAAAATGAAGTTCAATTTACAAGAAAGAAGCAAAAGAACCGATCGATCAGGCCAGATAAGTACAAATTTCCTGTCATAGCCACACTTGCGGGAGTCGAACTTCTGTGAAAGATATTCCACTTCTTGGAATCAAATTATGTAAAAGGCTCCAGGCCAAAGAAGACAGACAATCTGCAGATAAACAAGGAGGAAGTATTTTTGATTTCAAGCAGTGGAGTATTTTTTCTCAATCGAGTGTTTTATACATATATCTTATTAGATGTTTTTTCATGTAATACGGCGGATATTTTACGAGTTGCGGACGTATTTTCCCGAGTCCCGCAATTTTGACCTTATATGGTAAAATGACGTCACAGTCGTATAATAAAAGTCGGTATCACCACGCTCCTTTGAGCCTTGTGCCAGACTCGTACCCAGTCGTTAATTGTGTTTCTTTTCGACTTTTTCGCTTTTGCGTTACTGGCTGTTGCCGATATTGCGTTACATTTTCTGTGAATTCGTCCTGACCGTGATGCACCGCGCACCTTGAAAAAACCTCGACCTGACCGTGATGCACCGCGCGCCGCTAGAAGAAAACAACATGGCGACTGGGTACTAGTCTGGCCTTGTGCTAACACTCTAACTTATGCACTTTTCATTTTTTAGATGGCTGATTCTCCTGACGGTAGCGGCGTCATACTCTCCATGTTGCATGGAATGTGGCGAAGCCGATGTTTGAGTGTTCTAGTGGGGCTTCACATTCCTGAATTACTGTGCGGCAAGGCAAAAGAATCTTCGCTCAACATAGACGAGATAGCTAAACAAACTGGATGCCACAACAGTGATCAACTCTACCCAATACTGCGCGTGCTAGCCCAGTGGGGGATAGGCAAAGAAGATCCTCCGAGACACTTTAGCAAGAACTCAGCGATGGAGCTTTTAAGACAGGACCAAGGCCCACGATTGGGATCCGTTGTGGCGTATTTCTGTAGCGACGAAAACTGGGCAGCGATGCTGGCCCTACCGGAAGCTGTGAAGACAGGACGACCGGCTTTTCTACTGGAGCATGGGATGACGCACTATGAGTATATGAACGCACTAGAGACGCACCCTTATGACGCACAGAAGACGCGCCAAGGATGTAGCGAGCACCTTATAGGGAGCCCAGAAAGACGGAAGGAGTTGTCACAAATCCACCCCATCGAAGATATGGTATTCACACACTACCAGCTCCACCACCCGGTATTCACCCACCGGAATATTTACAATACCTACCCGTGGGTGTCCTGCAATCGTCTTATGGATGTTGGCGGCTCTACTGGCTCATTTTTGGCCTCCGTACTGAAAACCCCAGGTTGCGAGCATGTTCAAGGAATTCTTGTTGATCTACCTAGGGTTATAGAAAAAGCCAAGAAAGCCATCCCAGAGTTTGGAATCCCGGAACATCGCCTCCAGCTGGCCAGTCACGATTGTTTTCAGTCATTCCCCGAGGATTTCCCAAAAGCCGACACCGTAATGTGTAAGAATTTCTTTGAGGGGTTCACCCTAGAAGGATGCGCCACAATAATGCGCAACTTTCGCGCGCTTTTCCCGCAAAGTGGCGGTCGCCTTCTTGTGATTCCGGTCCCTTGCACCCCAGAGGCGGGAGACACACAGCACAATATCACCCCTACAGGTTTTCAGCTCGGGTTCATGGCCATACACATGAGGATGATAAGCGGGGTGCAGAGGAGTAGACGCGAATGGGAGGAGTATCTAAACGCTGTAGCGCCCCAAGCGCGCTTCAAGCTTGCTAATGTGTACGAGACGTTGTTTGGGGGAGCGACGATTTTCGAGTTGGTTACAACCTGATTAGGATCGGTCATCATTTTGGAAGACATACGTGGTATGAATTTAATAACCTGTAGTGTGGACGGGGTCTTAGGTGCTGGGCATCTCCTTCGCTAAGACTAATATTTTGTTTTGGCCAAAACAACAATATTATATCTCATTTCTTCCAAACTAAAAAATATCTATTTTATATTGAAATTAATAATAATAATAATAATTCTTTATTCCATAAAATACCAATTACACGGTATACAGGATACACAACAAATATATAGTTACAAAAGAAAAAAAAATACATAAGGCTTAATGAGACTCATTAGATTCTTCAGCATCTCGAACCATCGCATTAAAACGCTCGAGAATATCAAAACAAAATTTGGCAGTTACCTTTACGACAGACTCGTCACACATCGATAATAAGTAAACGCATAGACTACGCAAACCTAGTTGGCCAAAGGAATCATTCAGTTGCAAAATGTCAGTCAAAAATAATTATTTTAGATGAACAAAAGACGCATGGTTACAATACATCAAATACTGCGTCTCATCTGCAATTTCATTAAGATTGCAGAATGAACATTTCCTAGAGTTATAATCAATATTAGCATATCTGCCAACTTCCACTTGTAATCTATGTGCTGATAAACGCAGTTTCGAAACTGCTTGACGATGTCGAAAATTAGTAACCGAGACTAAATATTTCTCAAAGCCCAGGCTAGACTTCAAAGATCTAAACAGCCTTAATTTTCCACCGGTCCCTTGACGGACGTTAGTCCTCCAGTGCTCGCAAAACATATCATATAATTGTGTTTTAATTATATGTATTATAAAAACTATAGTCTTTCTCTCAAATGTGGAAGATTTCAACTGAATTCAGGAGAGCGGTTTATAAGGCCAAAATGCGCGAGTCTCCTGCAAAATGCGCGAGTTCGCATCTCCGCTGTTGAGTCATGGTCCTCGTGAAACCCCGGGGAAAAGGGGGACTCCCATAGAAATAGACGGGGTGCTCGCCGGGAAAGTTCATTTTAACCCTAAGGTATAGCAAATTGGGTGTGGCAGAAACATTTAATTTTTTCAACTCCAGAAGATAGCAAAAACTGCGAAATTTTGCTACAATTTCAAAAGAATATTGTTCTAACATTTGCATGGGCCCCCTAAGAGATAACATATGATGTTTTGAAATCCTGATACCCCTAACTGATAGTGCATGATTACATTTTGCACCCTAAAGGGATTGGGCGAGCGCTCCCATTGTTTATGGAGAGTATGGCCTAGGGCATACGTCGAATTAGAGTCGCGTCGAATGCATTTAAAACAATAGACAATTTGTTAATTAAAAGTGTAATTAGTCGGTATCTTTTGAAAAAAATGTAATCGACGCGACCCTAATTCGACGGATGCCCTAGGCCTATGTCTTCTTGGTATTTGATTCAAGATAATGTACATCACTGATTTTCAGTTTTAGCTTTGTGCATTGTCTGCAAAAAGAGTACAATATAATATAGTTAAGATATAACGCGGCTAAGATTGGTCCAAATCTTTGCTCTATTACACCGATAAAGTAATGGTTCTCCCCCGCTATATCATAAAAGCATTAGAGCACAACTTTCTATGACTTTATCGGCAACATCACGCGTGCTCTATTGCGCCGATTAAGTCATAGAAAGTTGTGTTTAAATAGTCACCATCCGCGAATTCGCCATTGCGCTGCTTTGATCTGACACGTGCGTGATAAAAACGAACCAAGGTCAGACAAGGTGAATTGCCTCGCGTGACAAAATATGACTCTCACTCGTCGCCGTGAACGAGCCATCTCCAAGGACAATTGCTATTATTACATGATTGACACGGTTTTCATTGTGTTTTTGAGGTCGCCAACTAACGTACATACCTCGCAAGTAACTTAAAGCCGGGAAGGGATTTGAAATTCTCTAGGGAAGAGAGGGGCTGATGAAAAGAATTGAATAGCTGTAAGTGGAACATCCCGGGTATATACAGAGTTAAATACCTCATTAAATATACATTAGGTATTTAACTCAGTTAAATACATGGACATTCTACTTACCGCTACCCAATCTAGTCACCCCAAACTCTTTTCCTAGGAATTCAAATCCATATTATCCCGAGAAAAAAACACCAAGTAATCTCAGTTTATGCATCTATATGACTATCTGTCTAATTGTTAAATAGAGCGGATTTCATATGACTGTAGCAGGGGCGTAGCCAGGGGGGGGTTCCAGGGGTTCCGGAACCCCCCCTCTCCCGCAGCGGAACCCCCCCTCGCCTCTGTTCTGGACCGACTTATTACTAAAATTCGGTAAATATTTAATAGACAACAAATAAAAGCTCCAATAAAATGTAGCAAATTTCTTCAAACGCTAGTTTTTTCCCGAGATCAATATTTTTGGCTGGGTTTCCTGTGGCGAGAACGCAAAAAACGTCCGATTTATGTGGAGTTTTTTATTTTTTGAATTTTGGAACCCCCCCTCTCATAAGTGCTGGCTACGCCCCTGTGTAGTGAGACCAATCACAACGTTCTTTCAGCAATTCTGAATAAAACCTATAGGAGTAATTACAAAGTAATTGCGAATAACTCACGACAGTCATCTGAAATCCTCTCTATTTGCTCCTGATTATCCTTTATGCGCGAATCCCGTTGAACGCCACAAAACACCATATCCGAGAAACGCCTTCACTTGAACCGACTTGAACCATAAAGCGTTTGTCCAGCCTATAACTTGCTTGGTTTCCTGGCCCATAGAGTGTGTTCAAGCAGGTAAACCTGAAAATACAGATGAAATCGTTTACATATCTTATCTTAGAGAACAACCAACGAGCGCAAAATACCTGAAACTTGCCTTCAGTTACTCCAGCTTGAAGCAGTTGCGATCCATGTTGTTACTCAGCATTATGCAAATTGACAAGTAGCAGTCAGTGCGTGGTACAAACGAAAATAGCGTTTGAATGAGTCGCGCTTTTACAAAAAGCCACTCGATTGGCTGGCCTGGCTATTTTGTACGAAAACAAAAGACATAATTCGTGTTCTGCTAACAAATGAATTCACTCAAGCTGTATATTTTTTTTGTTTGGACCTTTGTCAATAATGGTTGTATTGTTGTATTTTCCAACCAGAGAGGAGCTTTAAGCAGCTACGTACCGACCAAAATAACAGCGCTTTATGAGTTGCGCTTTTACAAAAGGCCGCTTGATTGATTGGACTGGCTGTTGTACGGAAACAAAAGACGTAATTCGTGTTTGGAAACCTTTGTCAATCATGGTTGAATAAAAGTTGTCATTCATTTACTTCAGCATCACAACTTTATTGTGCATGGCAAAAATTAATTGCAATAAGTTTCTCTGGGGAGCGCACTTCTATGAAAGCAGCTAAATAACTAACAATAGTTCCTATCGGAATGCGCTATCCTTTTCAATTGTAAACTATACTCCTTGTCAAAATTTTTTAAATTCAATGTGAAGAATGCATTTCATTTGTTCCAGTTTTCTGAAAACCTTGCCAATCCTGTAATAAGCCAGTTAATTACCTCGATTCTCGGCAATAACCCAAATACATCCCGCGGGCCTACGGCCCTTGGGATGTATTTGGGTTATTGCCTCGAATCTCGGTAATTAACGTCTTACATAAGATCGAAAATAACAGGTATTTAATGCAGAAAACCGCTAGCACTATACTGTTACGAATTCTACCTCTGATCATAGTTCGTTTGAATGGAAATAGATAAGTCAAAATGGCAGTAAACGCTGCACTAGAGAACCACACTCAGAGCTGCAATCTGGCTTTGGGTTTTAGAGGGAATGCATCACACCTTGAAATGACGTTCAATTCACAAGAAATAAGCAAGTTAACTGTGCAGGATTGTTAGGTAACCTTTCCACTGCCAGACAAGTACAAATTTAGAGTATTTTGGTTTGTTTATCGAGCGGATGGAAATAGTTTGTGAATTGCCCTTATTGATTTCTTGATTTCTTACGAGCACTGAAAAGCAATTTGATAGCGAAAGCTATTAAATATTACACCATAATGCTTATATAATCCGAATTTCAGTTCCTTTTTCTTTCTGACTAAGTTGAAGTACAATATCAGATTCTCTGTTGTTTATAACAGACCACCTGGCCTAGTTTTATATTTGTTTATACAATTGTGTGAACTTGTGACAATTATCAGGTTTCGTCAGGGGGGAGGAAGGATAGATAGATTGTGTTATTTCACGAGGGTGATACTGTCTCAACAATGTTTTATAGGCTTATTTAAATTTATTGATACATGGTCATGGACCTCGCGTGACAGCCACATTAGACATATGCTATTAATTGTATCACTATTTAATTCCAAGGGGCCCTTATACTACAGGGCACACAAAATCGTGGAAATACCGTATGAAATTGTCACTTTTTGAAAAAAAATATCTCAGCATTTTGCTCCTTGTTTATCTGGTAATTGTCTTGTCTTCTTTCCTAGGGTTTAAGCCTAGTTTCCATATAGTCGTATCTGTCGTATCAGTCAACCGTGAAACAAAAGAATAATTCCAATTTTCATTGTTTCACGGTCGACTGATGAGACAGAGTGCCAGAGTCGCGCCGTTCCAATACAAAACAATAGAAATTTGTTGATTATAAAGTATAATGAAGCGGCATCCTTTGAAAAAGGAAAGGTCCGACAGGAGAAGAGCGGCTGAAGTTCGACGTTTACCGTAGGCCTTAGGCTGCGTTTATTGTGTATTTCGGAGGAAGGTTTTTTTTTTTTTTTTTTTTTTTTTTGGGGGGGGGGGGGGGTCATATTCTTTTGAAAAGTGATCTGCTATCCTTTTAGGTATCTCGCCCTAGTGGCGCCTTAGCTTCGTATGCCCTATTTGCTATCTCTGGTTTAAAATTTCTTTTGTGTGAGGTGGTAATTTTTCACGACGATCATTACCTTATAGATCAGATTTCGTATGACTGTGAAAAGTGCCGCGAAAGAGTTGTACCGCCACCGCGACAGTACCGCACTTTTCACAGTCATACGAAATCTGCTCTATAAAAGATAGGATACTAGAGCAGATTTCGTATGACTGCCAAAAGTGCCCGCGGTACTGTCGCGGTGGCGGCCTGGCCTGCTGTAGATACGGAATGAAATCACGTAGTCGCAGCACGGTCACGGTCGCGGTCACGGTCGCGGTCGCGGTCGCGGCACCGTACAACTTTGTCGCGGCAATTTTCACAGTCATACGAAATCTGCTCTAGTTCATCTTTTAGACTGTAGGGTTATTCCACCGGGGGACTATACAGCCTTATAGAAGAACTATTTTAATATTTCAATTTCTCAGAGACAATGGCCGATTCTCCTGACGGTAGCGGCGTCATACTCTCCATGTTGCATGGAATGTGGCGAAGCCGATGTCTGAGTGTTCTAGTGGGGCTTCACATTCCTGAATTACTGTGCAAGGCAAAAGAACCTTCGCTCCACATAGACGAGATAGCTAAACAAACTGGATGCCGCAACAGTGATCAACTCTACCCAATACTGCGCGTGTTAGCCCAGTGGGGGATAGGCAAAGAAGATCCTCCGAGACACTTTAGCAAGAACTCATCGATGGAGCTTTTAAGACAGGACCAAGGCCCTGGATTGGGATCCATGGTTGGTTATTTCTGTGGCGACGAAAATTGGGTGGCGATGCTGGCCCTACCGGAAGCTGTGAAAAAGGGACGACCAGCTTTTCGCGTTGGACATGGGATGACGCACTATGAGTATATGAACGCACTAGAGACGCACCCTTATGACGCACAGAAGACGCGCCAAGGATGTAGTGAGCGCCCTTTAGGGAGCCCTGAAAGACGAAAAGAGTTTTCACAAGTGTATCCCATCGCTCATATCGCATTCGCACACTACCTGCTCCACCACCCGGTATTCGCCAACCGGAATATTTACAATACCTACCCGTGGGCGTCCTGCAATCGTCTTATGGATGTGGGCGGCTCTACTGGCTCATTTTTGGTCTCCGTACTGAAAACCCCGGGTTGTGAGCATGTTCAAGGAATTATTGTTGATCTACCGAGGGTTATAAAAAAAGCCAAGAAAGCTATCCCAGAGTTTGGAATCCCGGAACATCGCCTCCAGTTGGCCAGTCACGATTGTTTTCATCCATTCCCCGAGGATTTCCCAAAAGCCGACACCGTAATGTGTAAGCACTTCTTTGAGGGGTTCACCCTAGAAGGATGCGCCGCAATAATGCGCAACTTTCGCGCGCTTTTCCCGCAAAGTGGCGGACGTCTTCTTGTGATTCCGGTCCCATGCATCCCCGAGCCAGGAGATACAACACACAATGTCACCCCTACAGGCATTCAGCTCGGATTCATATCCATACATATGGGTATGGTGAGCGGGATACAGAGGAGTAGAAGCGAATGGGAGGAGTATCTAAACGCTGTAGCGCCCCAAGCGCGCTTCAAGCTAGCTAATGTGTACGAGACGGTGTTTGGGGGAGCGACGATTTTTGAGTTGGTTACAACCTGATCTGATTAGGGTTAATCATCATTCGAAAGGCGTTTGTGTGACAAAATGTCGACAAGAACAATGCTACTTTTTAAAACTGGGAAAAATATACAAAAACACTATCAAACAATATCCAAGGACAGGGGCCTATGCCAAGGAATATGCACACGAATTTTATTTGCTTGATCATCTTTCCTTTTTCGGTTCGGAACAAGAGAAAATTGACGGCATTTTGCTACATTATCTTTATTCTGAAATATCATTTTGCAGTTCGGAATTCGTCGTGACGAAAATCCAGTCGACTGTTAATGTTAACATTTTACCTGTTTGCCTCACAGCCTAGTGTACCTTCCTCGCGGTTAATCTCCGAGCACAAGATTTTGAATTGCCTTGAAGATATAGTTCCGAGGGAGGGAGTTTGTATGTTCGCTAAATTTTCAACCCCGGTTGAAACCTATTGTTACTCCTAAACTTTTCACCTTTATTAATTTTGAAATTCTCTCATTGTCCAATTTTTCTCATTCGGCCCGAGTGCAGAACTAGTTGAAAACCTCCCAACTGAATTGGGTGGCAACAAGATGTAAACACCGTTAGTCGTAGATTTCGTCTATTGAATGAATCTAAGATAACATGTAAAGAGTTCACGTTTATAGGTTATGCCCAGCTATCTTATTATGACATTGAGTGACAATCACTAATTCATTATTAAAAGTCTAGTATATGTGTGTACGGTCCATCTGTTTGTATGCTGAGAACTTCAAGAGGGAAATCGTAGGATCCTGAAAATTGAGAAAAGTATATTTAGTGTTGTTATGTATGGCAACTAACGGGGGTGCTCCGCCTGAAAAGGGTGCAGTTTTGAGGCCTGAGGTATACAAAGGGAAATTATTTTTTGGCGGTATGAAACTCGCCAGTTTGAGTATGCAAAAGGGTAGGATGGTTCCTCTAGGCTTGCTACAGTTGCTAGGCATTGCAAAATATCCGCCCACCACCGTCGGCGGTTTTCTTGTAAGCTACTGAAGGGAGTGCGAATAAGGCTAATTCACCAGGCCTGGGGCCCGTTTCTCAAAACGCTCGGTAATTAACGGGCCCGTAAAGTGTACCGCTAAGTTTGTATTTCCAGCGAAAAAAGTAAAGAAATCAGCTAAAATGTACGAAAACAAGAGCAATTTGTAGTGCAATTGTGCACTGAGATTGAACATTTGTTTACATTCTTGCAATCAATACGTCAAACTGATTGACAGCTAAGCTGTCAAACGAATCGTTTTGATTGGTTGAGAAGCGAGATGGTCGCATCTGATTGGCTAAAACTCTCCCGGTTTATCGGAATGGAAAAACAATCCCGGTAAGTTTACGGGAAACCTTGGAACTGCAAAGTGAGAACTTTTCGAGGCAAAACGAGACAGGCCAGAAAATGGTTAGTTTTGAAGGAAAAAGAGGTGAGTTTTCGGTAATTTTAACTTGGCAGAGTCTAGTTGAATAACTAAGCTTTACCTAGAGTGAAAAATTTCAGGAAAACAAATCAATTTTCGACCTTATTTTAAGACTTCAAAATGCTTCCCGTTAATTAACGGGAGGTCAAGAGCTCCCGTAAAAAATCGGCCGATTTAACGGGAACTTTTACGATTTCGAAAATAACGGGAGTTTTGAGAAACAGTCAAAATATATCGGGAGGTGTTAACGGGTAGGTTTACGGGTGCGATAAGTTACCGGGCGTTTTGAGAAACGGCCCCCTGGATACCTATTGAGTACCGTATTTTTAACCTCTTCCCTTGGCCAAGAGTCTCCACGAGTTCTTCCGCGGACTGGAGGCTACGTACCACATTTCACTTCTGGTATGGAATCCCTTCCTGGGTTCTTGATTATCGTCTGTGCTACCAAGTCCTATTTGAAAACAAAAACGAAAGAGAAGTGTTTTACTAAGGAAGTTGCACCTAGCCCGAGGAAGCGGACAACACTTCTCGCTCCCACTTTGGTGAGTGCTAAGTGCTATCTATGGCCGTTTTCACACTAGAAGACAAACAAATCGTCTGGACGGACAAATCGTCTGACGATTTGTTCGTCTTCTGTACTTCTAGTGTGAATTAAGGTCGGACTTTGGTCGATTTGTTTTCGGACAAATCGTCTGGACAAAGAAATCGTCTGGACGGATAAATCGTAACAACTCTAAATCAAAATCTGCACTTTTGCACTTTTGCCATTTTTTCCATGAAAGGGGAAAAATAAATATTTTCTACAATTTTTTTCCCAATTTATGTATAACACTGTGTACCCCAAGAAAAAACAATTCTTAGAATACAAAAACGGGAGGGTTTGATCCACAATTGCTATTTGCATTCTTGCCAATGCCCTTTTCGTATAACTCGAGGGCTTGTTCGCCCGAAGAGTTTGTGCAACCCGTTGTTTCGGTACATTTCCTATCATCGATGCACCATTCATATCGTCGCATACGGCCAGTTTGAAGGACCTACGAGAAGCGTTTCGTAACACAGTTCAATTTGGGCAATTAAGAAATATAGATATTCTTTTTACAGTAATAACTATTCAAATTGGACATTTTATATATGGCAATAGACGCATTTTATTTTCCCCTTTTTCATTACATGCTGGTTTCTACACAAAATTACATCAACACTAAAATCGGCTCCATTTGGGTATGATATATATTAACTAGAATCGGCCTTTCCATGTAAACCTACTAGAAAACATAACTTTATGAATTTTACTAGAAAACGTAACTTTATGAATTCTACTAGAAAACGTAACTTTATGAAGTCTACTAGAAAACGTAACTTTATGAATTTTACTAGAAAACGTAACTTTATGAATTTTACTAGAAAACGTAACTTTATGAAGTCTACTAGAAAACGTAACTTTATGAAGTCTACTAGAAAACGTAACTTTATGCATTTTACTAGAAAACGTAACTTTATGAATTCTACTAGAAAACGTAACTTTATGTATTTTACTAGAAAACATAACTTTATGAATTTTACTAGAAAAAGTAACTTTATGTATTTTGCTAAAAAACGTAACTTTATGAATTTTACTAGAAAACGTAACTTCGCGTATTTTACTAGAAAACGTAACTTTATGTATTCTACTAGAAAACGTAACTTTATGAATTTTACTAGAAAACGTAACTTTATGAATTTTACTAGAAAACGTAACTTTATGCATTTTACTAGAAAACGTAACTTTATGAATTTTACTAGAAAACGTAACTTTATGAATTTTACTAGAAAATATAACTTTATGAATTTTACTAGAAAACGTAACTTTATGAATTTTACTAGAAAACATAACTTTATGAATTTTACTAGAAAACGTAACTTTATGCATTTTACTAGAAAACGTAACTTTATGAATTTTACTAGAAAACGTAACTTTATGAATTTTACTAGAAAACGTAACTTTATGCATTTTACTAGAAAACGTAACTTTATGAATTTTACTAGAAAACGTAACTTTATGCATTTTACTAGAAAACGTAACTTTATGAATTTTACTAGAAAACGTAACTTTATGAATTTTACTAGAAAACGTAACTTTATGAATTTTACTAGAAAACATAACTTTATGAATTTTACTAGAAAACGTAACTTTATGCATTTTACTAGAAAACGTAACTTTATGAATTTTACTAGAAAACGTAACTTTATGAATTTTACTAGAAATCGTTACTTTATTTTTTAAGCTACTAAAACACTTTTGTTTACGAGGCATTCTACCATCACGGGCGGATTTAGGGGGAACACCGAGGGCCACCCTTTCTCGGGAGATTATCCCATACATTTACTGTATTTGCTGGAGGGAATTTGAAAATTTTTGTCCCATGTCTACGATTCTGCCCGTTCGGGCCATGTTTTTGTCTGCAACGGGCCGGCATGCTCAGGGACGTAGCCGGGGGTGGTGGTGGTGAGGGGTGGCACAGGGGCCGCGGCCCCCCTTCTTCGGGAGATTTTCCCATACATTTACTGGAGGAAATTTGAAAATTTTTGTCCCATGTTTTTACTATCCGGCCCCCAACCAAAATTCCTGGCTACGCCCCTGATGCTTTTCCAAAACTTTTCTGAAAGACCTGAAAACTGGATGTTTATTAAATATTTTGGGAAAAAGCCATCAGTTAAAATTTAAGTCGTTTGCTTTCATATTTCAAGATTGTAACAGGCGAATTTCGACTCTGTCATGACGGTTATTTTCAAGAACACATAAGCCAGTGGAGAAAGGAATGCAGACAAAAACACGAACCCGAGAGACCACGGTTCGGTGAATTCCGTAGTATTCCATTTCGCTTCGAATGTATTCTAGTGGCCAAATATCTAAGATGCATACTAAAATACACTGAAAACTATTACCAGGCTAAGTTTTAGGCCTTTAGCCTAAAATGCGCAATTTCCTCGAAAGTGAGCTCTAATCCACCACACTATACCTATGAATAGGTTATCGATTCAACTTTTTAGGTTAGGCTGCGCTCATAAAGTATACCGATAGTCGATTTGGGGCAGGTGATATTGAGGGGGACCATATGTTTTTTTTTCTAAGGAAAAAATGGTGATACAGAAAAAATTCCAAAGAACGAGTCAATGAGGGAGGATACATTTCCAGCCATCTGGTGAACCTAAAATTTCTCAATTTTCTTTGCCAGAGCATGCCCCCACAACCCCTATGCAGAGTCCCTTTCACGATATTATATTATCAAGTAACACTTGGAAAGTACTTGTTTTTTCACTTTTTTTCACATTTTGTCAAGTTCCTAATTTTGTTTTCCAACCTTCAAATTATATCAAATAATTTTTGAAATAAATTATTTCTCTGATGCATTCATCAATAATATTGTTTCTCATTCCTTCCTAATAAGGGGAGATAATAATATTTTTGGGAACTACATTGGGGATGTTAAAATATTTCTCAGAAACAATTTCACCTGCCACCGTAACCACCGGACATATTTTCTGAATGCAGCCATCAACAATCTACTGGCTTTCGTCAAGGATTTCATTATCATCATCTTCAGCAATGATGGCTTGAATATCTTCAGCTGACTACCAGTATTGCTTGCTATTATACCGTCACCATTTATTCAACTTCAGGGATACGCTCACGGCAGCACCTGATAAAAGAAGCACATTCATATTATTAGAAATAAATTAAACAAGAAGCTATTATCACAAATAAAGTAAGCTTTGCCATTTCTTGTGCTAAGGTGGTCCATGGCTAATTCAATGGAAATGAAATCATCAAATTTTATGCTGTCAATCCTCAGAGTTTAGAAATGTGACATTTTTAACTAGAAAAATACTAGCCATGGAACTAGTAGCCATGTGGGCTTAATTCCATCAAAAACCTCTCTATGCAAGGTGATCTCAATTCAAAATCATTATTTATGAGGAAAAGCCAGCAGCCCAACCCAGGCAAAATGTAGACAATATTGGCAAAGGTGAGTCACAATCTAAGACTGTGGGTCTTACCAGCATAGCACATCAAGATGCCAGACACTTGACTGTGTAAGCCTCAATTGAGCCAATTCTGGCAAAAACAATGCTAAAGTGTTCTTCCAAAATCTCTGGCACATTTCTCTCGGTCTGGATGCGGCAAGCAGAGGTTGAGCACCTGTTTAACAGAAAATAAGAATTTTGTTCATATTGGCAACCTAACAAGAGGCAAACCTTGTTGGCAAGACCAAAGAAAACAATATGTGACATGATAGCAATTCTAAATATGAGGGCCATCTCTAGCAAACAAAGGAGCCTAGTCCTTTTGTACCAAACATTTTGCCACTTTTTTCATCAAACTGGAAAAAAAAACCAATCCTTTTGTACCAAACATGCTGCTACTTTATTCATAAAACTGAAGAAAAAAAACTATTCTTGTGAGACCCCAAAATGACCCCATGCAAACTTTAAAACGTGTTCCAGAAAATCTACAAGAATTAAACCTCCCAAGCATTAAAAGACTCCCTCTCTGTCTGCTTACAGTGTGTTATATTTTGGTGTATAATCGATCTAAAATGCAGTGGCCCATGTTGGCTTATTTCAACTTTCACAAATCATTTCTGTAACCGGTTGCAAAGTTTGGTTGCTGTAATCCAAACTAGGCTCCCAAGTTCAAGTTTCACCCCTAAAAAATACCAAAACTGGCATGGCTCAAAGAACTTTTTTGTCCCAAAACATACCCATCAAAAAAATTCAATGTTTGAAATTAAAATGTTGCCTAAATAAAATGTTGTTCTAAATTACTGTCATGTCAACAAGTACTCTCTCTCTCTTTCTTGAAGGTTTGCTGCTGTGTTAGAACCATTAGACAAGATACCAGAATCTATACCTCAAATTTTATTGCAGATCAAGATCAACCCTAAAAGAGACCAATATCTGTGATTTTATCCCCTAAAAGATATGGCAATCATCCCAAACCGGAAAAATATGGCAGTCCTCTCCCCAACCCCAACCCTGTGGCCAAAATTACATTAGGTACCAAGTAGAGAGCATTTGTAAACTTGTTCCAAATGACTTAGATCATACCTCCCAACTCTCACAGATTTCACGGGAGACTCCAGGGTCTCCCGGTTTTCACAGTAAATCTCCCAGAAAATCAATTCGCTCAGTCAATTTCTTCATTAAAATCTCAAGATTTTTTTGGTTTTGAGACAAGGTTATGACAACACTTTCCCTGATCTCCCGGTTTTCACTTGTTGATCCCTGATTCCATTAGAAATATTAAGTGATCCCATTTTCCCAGGAAAAATTGACATTGACCCCTATATCTGAGAGGATGATCCTGATCCCAGTGGCCTAAATCGAGATCCCTGAGCCTCAAAATAGTGATGATTCCCTGATCCCATATACCTGGTTACTGCCCTATAACATTAGTATTTGAGTATTTGTTGTGTCTTTATTGCTATAATTAAGGATCTATTAAGGAAAAAAGAATATCATATATTTACCATTAAATCATGCTGATCCAGTTTGCTTCCTGGTCTGGTCCTGTACTGCCACATCCCCTATTCAAGCTCTTCTTTGGCAAAGAAACACAGCCCAATTGCATGACTACGGGGCCAAGAATCGTTGTCAAAAATCCTTGCCACATTGATTAGAAGTTTCTTCAAGATCTCTTCAAGTTAAAGGTCCTTCCAGATAAATGAAAAGAACTTTTGTTACATTCTGTACACCAGACCATGAAACAGTAAAGAAGCACATTACTTTTTGTCCTTTTTGCTTATGGAAACCTCAATTAATTTATCTGCCATGTAAACAGAGCCTGTGAATCAGGTTTTGCCATAGAGTGGCAGCTGGTTTATGTCACAAAAAGTCTCAGTACCGCGCACTCATCGAGTGTAGGTTTTGGTCGAGGGTCGAGTGTCGAGGGTAAGACGTCGAGGGTCGAGGGTAAAATGTCGAGGGTCGAGGGTAAAATGTCGAGGGTCGAGTGTAAAATGTCGAGGGTCCAATTTTTTTCTGCAAATACATTTTCCCGTGATACATGTTGAAATATTTTTTAAAGAATGCAAATTTTGGTTTTCCTGACTGATACATGGATAGACTCCGACACAGTGCTGAGAATTTTTCCACCTTTTTCGACCTTCGCGGAGTGGGATAAAACAAAATGTTGTTTCCGAAAACTCCAGGCGTAAATTTCGGGCAATCTTTTTCAAAATCAAATTCCCTAAAACTGTGGCAGATTTGTTCGGCTTTTTCGCCAGGAGTTCTGAGAAAAGTTTCCTCGACAGAGCGTACCGAGCGTGTAAGCACGCGGATCTTGCTCAAACAGGACAGGAGAACACAAATGAGAACAACAATAAAATCTTTTGGTCTGAGATAATATCCAACCAAAGGAAGTCCACTCTACGTTCGTCGAACTGGTGTTTTTCGAAGATTTTGAACACGGCGTTCTTCAACTGGCAATGAACTGGATAGTCCCATTGCGATATGCTGCCAGCGCAGAAAAAGCAATCGCCGACGTGATTTTATACCCAGCACTTACTAGTTTTGCTTCCATGCTACTCGTTATACTACAGCTAACTTTAGGAGACTCAGGGATAGGTAGCACAATAAAACGAAGCGAAATGAAGTTAGGTCGAATATCATTTGCGATCTTTCACGAAGCACTCTAGTGTCAAGCGCTAGAAATAGGTTGTGAAAATGCCGCGGAAATCTTGGTTTTCCCGAAGATTGAATAAAAACAAAACATTAAAATCTTTTCTTGCCCAAAATACTCAGACTCGGCAAGTTTGCTTCGAATTTTGCTGTTTAACTTTAGAGATTTCCACGGTTAAACAGAAGATTTTGCTTCCCTTCACGTGCAGTCTAATTAGCGAAGCAAAAGGTTTGATTGACAAATGTCTGCGATAAGAAAACTTGTAGCGGCAAGTCTGAAGAAACATCTGCAAAAGAACGCTTTCACCAACATGCGGGCATGTGAGCGAATAAAGCGGGGAAAACCGAGAATTTGCATTTCAAAAAGAAATCGACCCTGAGAAAAAGAAAAAAAAAATGGACCCTCGACATTTTACCCTCGACCCTCGACATTTTACCCTCGACCCTCGACATTTTACCCTCGACCCTCGACGTCTTACCCTCGACACTCGACCCTCGACCAAAACCTACACTCGCACTCATCACACACATAGCCACGTGAAAATATTTTCACTTGCGGAACTGGCGGTTTTTGTCTGTTTTCAAGACAAATTTCTAGCAGAGGTTTCTTTCTGACACTCTTTTATTACTATTAGCTAGCAAAGTTGTTCGCGTGTCTGGTAGCTTCTGGTATTTCGCGTGGTTGTTTTGATTTGCGCCCGAGAGAATATAAAACGCGAACAACTAGCAGGGTACGACGAGTTCATCGGCGAGTGAAATATTGTTTATTTACTCCGTGAGCGAGTTCAGGTGTTTTTCATCGTCTCCGAAAACGCACAATACCGCCAGCAACAACGCTGGCTAAACCAGAAGCTATGACTTTAATAGTTCGGCCACTCACCTTAGTTGAGAGTTATTAGAATCGATGATGTTCAAGGAAGCTGCTGCTTTCGTCCACGAATCCATAGCTGAACTGGACGACACCGTCGAACTGGACTGATTGTACTGTGAAAAACTGTCAACTTCAACGTCATGGCTAGGGGCGAATTTGATTGGTGGAGTCATGGCTAGGGGCGAATTTGATTGGTGGATTTCGATAGCGTTGCGTGACTCTGACCGTTAGGCCGCGAAGGAGTCTATTGTAAACGGACCACAACAAGTCGGGATCAACAGAGAAAATGCAAGCTCTCTCACATGCAAGGATTTTTTAAATCATTTTTATTTCTAACCCAACAAGGCGAAAAGTATGACAGCTTACGAAAATTCTAGCTAAACTACGAACCAGTCAACGCAACAGATGGCGATTTCAAAACAGCAAATTCGAGTCGAGTGTGCCTTCCGCCTATTTGAAACGAATCCTGCATCCTGGCGTTGTATCTGCGTTGTATCACAGGAGGAAAGATGAATACAATGAAATGACAAGGTGGAAAGCCAATGGTGACGGAAGGAAGTTTGAAGATCTATTCGATGCAGAGATGAAGAGGCCTCTGCTAGCAGGGAACGATTGAACAGAAACAATCAGAAATCTTTAAAAACAATCGAACCTACAGTAGATGAACTCCAGAAGACATTTTGCAGTCAGAGAAACCAGTGTTAATAGTGTTGTGACCATGCAATCGCGCTAGTGTTGATTCGACGTCGATAAAGGACGAACTTAAATTATGTGTTTGTGTGTTACATATTCTTCGAAAAGTTTTGATTTCGTCCCATGTTACTAGAAAGCATAAATTTATGGATTTACCGGAAAACAACATGGCTGCGACGTAAACTTATGAATGTTACTAAGAAAGCATAAATTTATGGATTTACCGGAAAACAACATGGCTGCGACGTAAACTTATGAATGTTACTAGAAAACGTAAATTTATGGATTTACCGGAAAACAACATGGCTGCGACGTAAACTTATGAATGTTATTAGAAAGCATAACTTTACGTTTTCTAGTCTCTTTAATAAATTTACGTTTTCTAATAGGATTCGCCGCTTCGCAATTACAGTAAAATATTGTTCATTTCTAGCAAAGTACATGAATTCATGTTGTGCCGTTTTAGAGTGACCACAAAATACTTTTCTATCATTTAAATTTTTGTGAAACGGTCCTTTTCACTAAAGGGACAGAAAATCAGAGAATGTCCTTTTCACTATTATTTTCGAGCCAACATTTGATCATATCTCTACAACTTGTTGATAGGTACCGTTATGATATTTCACTGTTTTTTTCAAAACGTTATGCAAATAAACTGACCACTTTAGCCTTAAAAATAGCAAAACATATTCATGATGGAAGCAGGATCCTGACAAGGGGCGATATTCATAACCATAGGTGTCCACAGATTCTGTAACTGACCAATTCGTACAGAACACGAGCTTTTTTTATTTGCTAAGAAGCCCAAACGAAGAGGGTTATACGAAAGTACTTATCCTCAATCTGTTGGAAGACGCATTTTGGTCAAATTGTCGCTCAAAATTAACCACAAATCGTGCCACTCTCCTTAAATCTCCCTTATTAGCGCGCAAGTTATTTTAATTCGTTGCTCTGAAATGTCCGATTGCTATAGCAAATACGGATTCCAGCAACCAGAAATTCTAAGAAGTGACCGAAAATAACAAAATTTGTGATATTTTTCACAAAAAATGCACGTTATGAATGAAATATCGTCAAAGTGCAAAAGTGCAGATTTTGATTTAGAGTTGTTCGTCTGGACGGCCAAATCGTCTGGACGGACAAATCGTCTGGACGGATAAATCGTCTGGACGGCCAAATCGTCTGGACGGACAAATCGTCTGGACGGACAAATCGTCTGGACGGACAAATCGTCTGGACGGACAAATCGTCTGGACGGACAAATCGTCTGGACGGACAAATCGTCTGGACGTAGAAAATCGTCTGGACGGACAAATCGTCTGGACGGCCAAATCGTCTGGACGGACAAATCGTCTGGACGGACAAATCGTCTGACGATTTTTTCGTCTTCTGTACGTCTAGTGTGAATTTAGGTCGGACTTTGGTCGATTTGTTCGTCTACACGAACAAATCGTCTACGAAAAATCGTCTTCCTAGACGGCCAAACAGACGAACAAATTTAGACGATTTGTTCGTCCCCGTTTTCGCATCAGACGATTTGTGAAAACGGCCAGTATGAAAAATCATCTTCCTAGACACGGCCAAACAGACGAACAAATTTAGACGATTTGTTCGTCTGAAAATGTGTTCGTCACGTTTTCACATCAGACGATTTGTTCGTCTTGAGACGATTTGTCCGTCCAGACGATTTGTTCGTCTCTGGCATCTGTAGGGTTTAGTTATGAGAGTATTAACTGGCATGGTAGGGACGACTCACTTTGCAGGCTGTTGTAAACTTGTCATATAACATCATGGCTTCATCTTTGGGATGACAGGAATGATATCTATAGAACGAAGGAGCAACAGTGCGCGTTTTTTTGTTTGTTTGCACACTCGTAAGATAATTTTTAACACTCGAAGATAAAATAAGTATTTCAGTGCGGTGATGTAAATGCCAAAGGCCGACTTCCCAAACTTGCTGCTTGAAAGCTAAATTACGCATAAGTGTTAGCCAATCGGCCATAAGCACAGACACTGACGGTGTTTTTTTTTACAGTGGTTGTGTAACGTCCCCACCACAACTGGGTATTAGCCAATCGGCCATATAAGCACAGACACTGACGGTGTTTTTTTTTTACAGTGGTTGTGTAACGTCCCCACCACATCTGGGTATTAGCCAATCGGCCATAAGCACAGACACTGACGGTGTTTTTTTTTTACAGTGGATGTGTAACGTCCCCACCACATCTGGGTAGCGTAGTCAGTGGTGTACGCAGCTTATAGGGCATGAGCTTGGCCTGTAGATTTGAAAATTCTGTCTATGCCCTTGGCTGTGCCTGCAATTTTTCAAATCCTACGTACGCCCCTGGCAGTGAAGGCGAGACGGGACCTCTCGGTGTCTCATCTGAAAGACGTGAAACACTGTATGACCTCTGAGTGCCAACCCGCAAAGAACGCAGATCTTTGAAAGGGCTTTCATTAAGGCTTCAGAAGTATTTCTTAAACTTACTGCATTTTCTTTCCTCTAGCTTTCCCTCCAAGGGTTGACTGAAAGCAAAATAAGAAAGACGGGCGCGGTCAACATCACGAACTACTGTCAGCCACAGAAAATGGAAAGTTAACCATGAAATATGGAAACAAAAAAAAATGAAGCCTCAATTAATCTATCTTATATTAAAAACGTCTGGCAGGCAAACGTTTGTGATTGGCTGAATTTTCCCGCCATTTTTAGCGCGCTTGGCTTGGAAGCTGAAAAGAGCCTCTGTCGGCCTTCTTTTTGTCAGCAACATACCGAGCCAGATAAAACATCCATTTTTATCGGTTTATTGGGCTAGCGGTATAAGTGCGGTGTTTGACAGGATACCTGTGGTAGAATGAGGATATCCCCTCCTAGATCAAGTACAGAAACTTTAGGCCCATTCTGCTCGCTCTCGCTCAGCTTCACATTCAGTACTGATTTGGCTGAAAGGATAAATGTGTGATTATGGTCGAGGAAATATCCATATTCAACGGAAGTAGAAGTACATAAGACCAGAAGTGTCCATCTTGGTATTACCCGCGCGCCGATGTTGTGTGCAAGTGACCAGACTAGAAATTGACCTACTAGTGTGATTTGACTAAACAATTATTCCTCTCGTCCTTATGGCCTCTGACTGCTCTGTGAGTCAATAGCTCATTCGGCCTCCGGCTTCATGGGCTATTGACTTAGAGCAGAAACATATAACTCACTTATATGTTTCTGCTTAGAGCCCGTGGCGAGAGGAATAGAAGCAGAGTCCAGGAGAGTCCAGTAGAATTTAGCACATCCGTATTAGTAAATTGCAAAGTCCGGTGAAGACTGCGTGAATTCTGACCGATTGTTTTAAATTGGTCGTTTTTGCAATAAAATGTATGTTGCCTCGTTTTAATGTATTTGGCCACACATTTCTTTGTATCTCAGCCAGTTATTTTCAAGTACTTATTCCGAAACGTTGCAGTCTTGCTACATGTCTTTAACTGCATACTGGGCTCCGTTTCCTAATCAACTCTTAGATGTTGTTAATCAAAATTAACGCGAGAAAGGGAATAGAGACGGTATGTATATATGAACAGGGGCTTTTTCTAATAACTGATAACTATGTAATTGAGTCACTTTCGGGGGTGGCTAGCCTCCTTTGCAGCCGCTGTGAAACGCACGACACGCCAGCGGCTGCAAAGGAGGCTAGGGGGTGGCTTACAAGAACAAAAGTCCTGATGATACCCCCTGAAAGTGAACGAACCAGGGGCGTAGCCAGGGGGGGGGGGCCTTTCTCGGAAATTTTCCCATACATTTACTGTATTTTCTGGAGAAAATTTGAGCATTTTCTTCCCATGTTTTCACTATCCGCCCCCCCCCCCCCCATTCAAAATTTCTGGCTACGCCGCTGCGAACGAATGAATGAAGTCAATCTTCTATGCCCAATGCACTCACATCATATGCTTTGGAATTCCCCCCCCCCCCCATTCAAAAATTTCTGGCTACGCCGCAGCGAACGAATGAATGAAGTCAATCTTCTATGCCCAATGCACTCACATCATATGCTTTGGAATTTCCTAGATTTACTAAACGTTTTAATCGGAAATCTTTCTTACCCACTTTTGGGATTATTCTACGTGTTGCTCCTTTCAGAAAACACACATAAAGAATCACACCTCTTTTGATCTGCAAGATACAAAATCACGTCAAAGCCAAAGAGATATCGTGGTAACTTGATGTCACTCGCTCGCTCACTCCTACGTTAGTACGTTAGTACCATAAGAAATGTTAGGAGGGGGCGTAGCAGAACTCCCCAAAACAATTTCGAGTAGGCCCAAATTCAGAGGAAAAAAATCGTGCAGGGGTCAGAGCAAAGAAAAAAAAAACATGCACATGCAAGCTGACATTTCTCTTCTATTGAAAGTTGAATTGTTAATAAAAATAAGTATTATTTTCATATTTAGGGACGTGTCATTATTTACCGGGGGGGAAGGCTCCCATTTTTCAATCAAGGCTAAAAAAATTAGGACCCTCCCCTTGAAAATAACAAAAAAAAATGTGACCCTCCCCCAGTCGTAGGTAAAAAAAATTGGGACCCTCCCCCATGCAATTTATTTCTGAAAAACCTGTTGAGATAGACTATTTGTCGAGTGATGTAACGTCTCTTTCATTCTTCTTAATAACAGAACTATTTTTTTCTTACTTCTGTCATGCACCAGTCAATTGACATCATGGCCCCCCGATTTAAAATTCAGTGTTAAGTGTTAAATGTTACTAAAGCTCCAGGCCCCCGGGGACACTTTTTTGCAACATGGCGAAACGCGCCTTTATTTTGATAAACGCATTTCATCAAGCCTCCAGAGAAAAGATAAACGTTTTATTTTCTGCGTGTAGTAAAAAAGCCTGTTGGGTTTTATTCTTCACGCGCTACAAATTATTATTATTCACGGATTTCTATGCAGCTTGTAACGTCGAACTCACTTCTTTCGAACATATTGACTGCCAACCAGGCGTATTACTGGAGGGCTTTTGGGGGTTTTCATTTGTCTTTGCCAAGATACACATGCTTGTAACCTGCCTCGTCCCTAGGCGTCTCTTTTTGGTAGAAACAGAGAGAAAAGCCTCTTGCGAGTGTTCTGGTAGCGAGCGCGCAATGCATCTTGGGAACGGTGCGCTAGCTCGCTCCCAGTCACTCTCGCCTCGAAAATCACTAGAACGCGCCTGGGTACGAGGCAGTGCTTATAACGACATTCGTACGCATTCCATTTAAGCGCCACAAGCGTACTGTTTTCTTTGGGCAAGTTCTCTAAAACTAGATTAGATGTCATTCCTTATGCGCGCGAAGCGCGCCGAAATTTTCAACATAATGAGTGAAATAAAACTAGAAAATGATATAGAACTAGTTGCTGGAATCTCTCTTTCAAGGCTTCAGGTTTCGAGATATCCTTCCCTTTCACTCGCCCAAAAATGAAGTGATCCCTTCAAAATCCTCCGACCTCGGTCCTTAAACCAATATATTTTCGCACGATAATCGAACTTCTGGTTCAGCGTTAATTCCCCGTTAATGCCCCGCTGAATATCCCTGCTATGGAAGGTCCGTGTTAAATTCCCTGCCCTTCAGTAGATTAACGTGTTAAATCCCCGGCCTGACCGCGTTACTTTCCCGCCCTGTATCGGGGGTGGGGGCGGGGATGCCAATTGACTGGCGCATAAGGAACCGCGGTTATTATTAATCGCCTCGATTAATATTAATACTTCAGTGACTAGAAACCGCTACTAGTATCTAAAAGGCCTAAAAGAGTATATTGGATATTGGGAAATTCGATAAGACAAAAAAAATCAGCATATAAAGCGAAAATGTCCGACGTTTCGGCGTCATCATGGCGCCATTATCAAGGATAATAAATTATGCGAGTGTTCAGAGTACTTAGAGTTCAGAGTCACTATATTTACATAAATCAAACAAAGACTTTGGCGCGTATGGAATCTGACTGCACGTTCAGACGCGGTCTAAGCTGCTTGATGTACAACATTTCGTTAACAAGACAATCAAATTTATTAGCGCATTTTTTAAGCACGCGAAAACAATTTTGTAGGTCTTGTGGAACAGCGCCTGAATGTTCGCCATCGTAATGCTTACGGATTGACGAGGTCTTGCTATTGTGACCTGACACACGTACAAACAGATGCCCACGCGTGTAACCAACATAACCAGCATCACACTGGTCACATTTGAACTGATAAAGACAACATTGTTGGTTGGGTCATGGCTAAAAGGGATGACTCAGAAGGACCTGATTAATAATTCATAGGCTTCACGGTAGAACGAAGCTACATATGCCATGTTATGCACTGTAGCTTCGTTCTATTGTTTGTCCTATGAATTATTAATCAGGTCCTTCTGAGTTATCCCTTTTAGCCATGACCTGTTGGTTGACAAGTCTGGGCTTCTGTTCGTTTAAGGAAAAATCCTGACCGATCTTACGACTAGTGAAAACAGGTTGAACCGTTGTCTTTAGTTTGACACTTAAATCCCTCAGCTGGCGTTTCACTGCATCAGCAGACTTCTGATCTTTAAAAGGTATCACGACGCGTGTTACTCTTTCAGACAAGACCTTGGTAGACTGCGGTGACTGCTGGTCAGCGACCCTTGAATTAATAAAGTTCTTAATAGTGGTGTCCAGAAGATGTTGCGGGTATTTCAGTTTAGAGAACACAACTTTAAGACGGTCGTGCACTCTTCATTGAAAAAAGCCCAAGACGAGGATAAGCGGTACGCACGATCGAGCATGGTGGTAAGGAGGCTACGCTTGTATCTGCTATCAACGTGACTTTGGTGATGAAGAAGCAAGCCATCATGAGCTTTTGGCCAGTGTTAGTTGGTTTTACGAACACTTTAGTATCAATTAAAGAATGGCGCTCTGTTAATAAGATCAATGCCAAGGAAGGGGAGCATTCCATCTTTTTCAACCTCCATGGTGAACCTGACGGCGGGATGGGTGTGGTTGAGGGTTTCAAGAAAGGCTGTGGCTGTATGTATATCAGGCATCACAGTAAGCGTGTCGTCAACATAACGGCGATAGTAGGAAGGGAGTTTTCCTTTAGAATGTAGTTTCTCTTCGATATACGACATGAATACGTTGGCTAGTAGAGGCCCAAGGGGGGACCCCTTTTAAAAAAAATCATGCGAAAAAAATTCCTGCACAGCCATGGCTTTCAAAAAAAAATTCCAAACAAATTCTACTCTGGGAAAATAATTCATGCAGGACCAAAAACCTGAGATGGAAAGACATATTTTTTGCGCTGATCAAAGTTTCACCTCTCCCTTAGTTAAATCGTCCAAATTTAATCAAAATCCTTAGTATTTTTTCTTTGGCTATAGGACAGCTTTGAGTAGCACTTCTCAAACTCATTAATTACTCATGAGGGCGTAGACCAATGGGGTTCTTGCATTTGGTCAGGTGTATGACTTTGGAAACCCTATGAAACACCAGTTGAAAATCACTAGTGTCTTGAAACGATTTCAAACACTAGTGATATTGAGTTCTTAATTAGCATATTCATAGACTACTCAAACACAATTCAATAACATGTTATTGTCTTGATCGGCAGCTTCTTCTCTTTCTTGTTCTTTAGCGCCTATCCTGCCCGCTCGTCCCGTCCTCCCTTCTGCGTTCAGCAAACGTCTGAAGTGAGCAAATCTAACAAAACAAAAATGTTGTAAATAAGACTAGTGTTATCAGAACATGCAAACACCAGTTCGTTGTTGCACTCGAATCTTGTTTTGCCCAAAAGACCCAAAAATATTTTCAGCAATCAAAACTAGCAATCCATTTCCATCCGCTTTAATTTGAACCAAAACGCTGCAAAGCGCTGTTAATTTATCAGTCGAAAGCTTACTTAACAAACGTAGGCTAATATTTAGGTTGCTCCTAGTGAATTCACTGCTTTCTAGCTCTCCAAATTACACTGATAATATCGTGGCTAATGGCATGCTTGGAGCAGAAACGTGGACATATAAACATAAACTAACCTTTGTCGTTGCCATCCAAGAAATTGAAATCCAGGTTGGGCTTTCGTTCCAGCACATACCGACGTATCTTGCACACGATTTGGTAAAGAGTTTTGGGCGGATACCGCTCCCGGGGGGGGGGGGGGGGGGGGGGACTCCCATATTTTTTGACCGGGGATGATCGTCGGAAATTTTCAGTTTCACCCCTAAAAGATACCAAACATGGCGGGAAAATGGCGTGGCTCAAATAATTTCTTACCCTAAAAGATACCCTAAAAGATGAGGCCTTATGTGCAAAGTAGGCGCGAAGGAGACAGGTAACAGGTAAAAGATACCCATCAACAAATTTCCGTGTTTGTTTCTAATTTATCGTCTTCTCATCGAGTAATCTCTCTTTCTTACACGGATTTTAGAAGCACCATCATGAGAGAAAACAATTTGGACACATAGTATTTCGGCCCTAAAAGATACCAATCTCCCTAATTTTATTGAAGATTAAGATCACCCCTAAAAGAGACCAAGGCCCCGTGATTTTAACCCCTAAAAGATACGACGATCATCCCCGGTCAAAAAATATGGGAGTCCCCCCCTTCCCCCCTCCGGGATACCGCTATCCTTTCTTTTTCTTCCGCAGACGAAACCTTGCGCCATGTTCAAGGTGAAATGGCGATTCAATTAGCATATACAAGGCTGTACAATCTAGCAATTGATTAGATGGCATGTTCTTTGCTTGAACAAAATTAAGGGCTGATGTAATCAGCTAATTTGGCGTCTTTGGGCTTATGTAATCACGTATTATGTACACCGTTTTCAAACGAAAACGGATACTTTTTGCTCCGTTTTCAAAAAGATTTGCATACACACTTCGTTTTCGTATCGTTTTCGCCCGTCCACACTACAACGCGATCCGTACGAAAACGCTCTTATGGTTATGCATTCAGGTGGACATGAATATTTAATGAATTGTGAATGCAATATAGACCTTTATCACGTTAATATGGCTTAATAACATCTTATATGTATCAGGGAACGAAGTCCAGTATTTAATTCAGCACATCCATATTAGTAAAACTGGTGAAAATTGGTTGATGTTTCAGATGTTTTTTGCCCATGCATTTCTTTGTAAAACATAAGCCACCAAGCCAAGTTTTGAAAATCCACATCTCAGCCAGTGTATTGAATACTGGATATTATGAAACCATATTAACGTGATGGAGGTCTATAAGATCATTCAACGCGACTAAAACCGGACGTTTGAAACAGATCCTTTTATATAACTACCTCAACGTATTGAGCTTCTTGTTCCTCACTAGCGGATTGAACTTGTAACTTTGCCGATAGACACTGTTGTATAATTACACGCACACTTGGATTTGACTGGAGATTTGATGCCATCGCTGTAAAAAAAGAGATATCTCTCACGTCGCGAGCCGTCCCCGGCCGTGTCCAAGGTCTTTGTGGTGGACAAAAATAGAGGTACTCTTCTATAAAACTCCTACTCTACACAATTTAATAGCAACATAATCGACGGAGTTATTATGCGGTCCCGCATAATAACTCCATGGCAACATGTACTAGAGTATTCTATAGTAGCTTTGATTATATTTGCTTGCAAAATCGATGTTCTGCAGACTGAGAGGGATAAAATATTTTCCGTTGCGTTACTCATGGCCCTGCGTTCTCCTATTTCCTAACAGCAACGAGTATCAAATCGTGTCCGTAATTTTCCAACTAATTTCCAGTATGATCGACAGCTCTATTGCCTGTAAAATTGACGATTTTCGCGATGTTGCGCGCGCATCCAAGAGCTCCCCGGCTCGTCACTTCGCAGGGGAGACTCTGGTGGCGGCCATTTGAGGGCCTTCGCTGATTAATTGATTTTGATTGGTTGATTTTGCTCTTTGCGGCTCTCTATTAAATCTCGCGCATGCGTCAGTGGCTGTAACCAGAGCCTCCCCCGCGAGGAAACGAGCTGGGGAGCTCTGGGTACGAGAATCGGTGACAGCCACTGATGCATGCGCAAGATTTGATACAGAGCCGTTGAGAGAAAGAGCTTTATGCGCATGATCCAACGTTCAAAATCAGCGAAGGTCCTCATATGGATGTCGCCACAGCCTCTCCTGCGATGAGACGAGCCGGGGAGCTCTGGGTCTCGAATGTCTCGATCCCAGAGCTCCCCGGCTCGTCACCTCGCACGCGCGAGATTTGATACAGAGCCGCTCAATCTCCATTCTCGTACCCAGAGCTCCCGGCTCGTCTTCTCGCGGGGGAGGCTCTGGTGACAGCCACTGACGCATGCACGAGATTTGATACAGAGCCATTGAGAGAAAGATCTTTCTGCGCATGCACCAACGTTCAAAACCAGCCAATCAGCAACGGTCCTCAAATGGATGTCACCAGAGCCTCCCCTGCGAGGAGCGAGCCGGGGAGCTCTGGGTATATGAGAATGGTCAATCTCCTACCCAGAGCCCGTCATCGTTTGGTCAGCGGCAAGAATCCGATTTGTGAGGATGCGTGGTAGGTCAATTCATACAACGTTCAAACCGGAAACCCAGAACCTGGGTTTTAAAAAAATCGATTCCCCCAGAGCCCTGAATCTTGCCGCTGGCTAAAAGATGACGGGCTCTGGGTACGAGATTAAGAGCTGTTGAGAGAAACACCTTTCTGTGCATGCTCGAACGTTCAAAATCAGCGAAGGTCCTCAAATGGATGTCACCAGAGCCTCTCCTGCGATGAGACGAGCCGGGGAGCTCTGGGTTCGAGAATGCATGATCAGGTGCTGTCACCCGGGGGGGGGGGACTCCCCATATTTTCAGACGGGGGTGCTCGTCCTATCCCTTAGGGTATAAAATTGACAGACGTGCTATCTCTTAGGGGTGTTTATAATCAGCCCTATCCCTTAGGGGAGTCTCAGACCAATCCTTGCCCAGAAATATATTGGTACTGACACCAGAACCGATATTTACAAAGGAAACTTGGTTGAAAACCCTAAAAGACCTAAAATTTCGCTTTTATTTGTTTTGACCTGCCAAATTTGCTATCTTTTAGGGGTAAATTCGGCGGTCGCCATGCCAAATTTGCTTTCTTTTAGGGGTAAATTTGCTGTTTGGCACACCCATTTTGCTATCCCTTAGGGTCAAAATCAATTTTCCCGACGAGCACCCCCGTCTAAAATATTGGGAGTCCCCCCCCGGGTGCTGTCAGCTCACCTTCATTAGATTATAGTCATCCAGCTAATCATCCTCGCACGCCAGGGTCCTCCCCTCTCCCATGGGGGGGGGGGGGGGGGGGGGGGGGGGGGGAGGAACTTGAGGGGAGCACCTCAAGGAAATGTTTATAGCAGACACGTTGTCGAGAGCATATTTATCGGAAAACGCAAATGATCAACAGTGCACGAGAATGCCAACCAATTAGCTATGTCGAAGAAAATCTGTACTAGAAAACTGGTCCATATCTATTTGTTATCCTTTTTCCAGGGGAATCCAGAAATTCCAGAAAGGGGTGGGATAGTGAAAATACAGGGACCATATATTGCAAATTTCCTTCAGCAAATACAGTAAATATATGAAAAATCTCCCGAGAAAGGGATAGGGGGAGGGACCCCTCTTCCCGCCGCTAAATATGCTCCTTACACTGATGTAAATTAATCTACAAAGTGGCGATAAAGTCTGTCTGTCATACTTAATCTTGTTAATAATGTTTTGAAAATTTCATTCTTTATTTATAAAAGCCCTGTCACTTCAAAGTGTGCTCTGTGGACCTTATCTATGGTCTGAAATGTTAGCACCTTTCCCTGTGATCAGAGGCTACTTTTAATCTTCCTGCATTTGCTTTTACATTTATGTTTTCTGTGTTCTTCAACTGTGAAAAAGTAGCATCTGCACCATTCTCGTACCCAGAGCTCTCCAGCTTGTTACCTCGTGTGGGAGGCTCTGGTGACAGCCATTGACGCATGCGTGAGATTTAAAACAGAGCCGTTGAGAGAAACACATTTCTGTGCATGCCCCACCGTTCAAAATCAGCCAATCAGAGAACACCCTCAAATGGATGTCAGCGTGGAGCTGAGCCGGGTATGAGAATGCATCTGCACACAAATGTCATTCTCCTTCGCATGCACGAGAAAATGGCGTGAGCTTGTAGAAACTGGTCGACCAAGTTGGTGAGAGCAAGAAAAAGTCAATTTACCTGCTCTTTTCTACAGAACAAGATACAAGCGGCCTCTGCTAGCAGGGAATTAGCACCTCTGCCAAAGCTTTCAAATTTCCAGAGTTGATAAAGAAACACCATGTGAAAATAGGGCTGTGATAAAGTCAGACAAAGTGTGATTTAATGGCTGCCTATCAAGTACATTATCAGTAGTTTCTACATTAAAAATCCAGTACATGAGTATAGGGCCCATTTGTTTGTACACTCAGAACTTGACGGTTGCCATATGTTCCTGGGAATAAAAAGTAACACTGATGTGAATGATGCGTTATTGTAAATTGTAAATTAATCCTTCATGTCTCTCGACTTCTACCATTTGTTGGTATCAAACCTATGTACTTCTTGCATAATGTGCTAATAAGTAAATGATGAATGAATGAATGAAATGCCAAGAATAGGGGGGGGGGGGGGGAGTAATGAGAATAAATATATCTGACTAATTTTTAAATACCTCTGAGCATAATAGAGGCTTGATCAGAGGTGATGTCAAGTAAAAAAATATTTATGTTCTTACTACATACCATGCTTGACTTGAGGTATATACTGTCGATCAGGGTACTGTATTATAGAATGTGTTACTAATTCCTTTAGAAAAAACAAAACATATTTATTATCCCAAAACTGAACCTATTCCACATGGGATTGTCTAATCTCTGCTAGGAGGGGAATCCCCCTATCCCAGCGAGGACATGGTGGATTTTAGAGGGGGCCATCAGGGACGGATCCAGGAATTTCAGAAAGGGGAGGGCCAGATAGTGAAAACATGGGATGAAAATTTTCAAATTTCTTCCAGCAAATAGAGTAAATGTATGAAAAATCTCCCGAGAAAGGGGGGGGGGGGCATGGCCTTCCTTTCTTTCAAAGGTAAAATGTTTAGCGTCAACATTTGGGGAAAAAAACCAGCAAAAACAAAGGAAGACCAAGGCTTGCCCCCCCCCACCCCACCCCAACACACAAAAATTTCTAGCTATGACCTTGCTGCATGATTCCCACTCTTGGCAGTACCAAACTGGGATCTGGGATCCCTTCTCATTTACTGGGATCCCAGATCGGAGGCATCCAAGCTGGGACAGCCATCAGGAACAGTTGGGATTCCCATTTCCCACATTCCAAAATGGCATTTGTCAAGCTAAATTTAACTAATTCTACTCACATTGCAGGATGATACAAATTCATCATATAACAGAAGAGCTTCATCCTTGGGGATGTTGGAATGATACCTGGGAAACATTAAAAATGTGTTTTGTAAATAAACAAAAATTAATAGTGATTCTAGGAGAACTCCATACCCCAACCAGGCTCAGAATTTGTGTGAAAAGAAGTGAAAAATATTTATAGAGATTGTATGACAAATAAGAGGTAAACTTGAACCCCCACCCACTTGAACAGAGTGTCCAATTCCCTCCATCATGGGGGTATGTTTTTTGGGGGGCTAAATATACTGAGATAGTACATATATTTTTAGACTTACTGCATGGACTTCCCTTTAGCTTTCCCCCCAAGAGTTGCCTAAGGCAAAAGAAAAACATGTTTTTAAACAAAAATGTGGCATTTTTGTACCTTGATCTACACGGCACATTACCTCATGGGGGAGGCACTAGTGACAGCCATTGATGCATGTACGAGATTCTGTGGTTCCAGAAAATATCCATCCACCCCCTCCCATGGAAGGGTGTTGAAAAGCGACCCAAAGGAAAGTATACAGTATTTGTATGGAAAAAAATCAGGTAAATTGAGAGAAAGAACTTTCTTTGCATGCTCCAATGTTCAAAATCAGCCAATCAGCAAAGGCCCTCAAATGGCTGCCACCAGAGCCCCCCCTGCCAGATGACGAGCCAGGGACCTCTGGGTACAAGGATGGGAATGTGGCTTTGTATGCTATCATATTGACTAGGCTGAATACAATGGGATTGGATGTAGAAAAATGATCATGAGTGATCTATAAGGGTACCTGTGGCACAATGAGGATATCTCCTGGTAGATCTAGCACAGAAACTTTAGGTCCATTCTCTACAGTCTCACTCAGCTTGACATTCAGTACTGATTTGACTGCAACAGAAATTTAAACAAAAACACACATCTTACTATGAGCCATGGCCAATATCTATAGTTCGACACTACCACCTAAACTAGAACTGCTTTGTCTTCCTCTCTCAACTGGAAATGGTGATGTCATAGACAGGGTACAAAAATTAGCATATTTTTGTTTCATAAACAGGGTCACATTTTGTGAGCTTGAGCAGAACACCTCTACCCAACTTTGGGTCAAGTGCAATCCCAGGTCATATTACTGTCTCGTACTTTGTGCTGGTAATGTTTCTGTTGGTCTGCAACTCACTACAAAATATATTAGCTGGTCAACAAGAATGAAAGTGGTTTCTTACCTACTTTTGGTATTGCATCAAGTGTTGCTCCTCTTAGAAAACACAGCAAAAGAACAACCCCTCTTTTAATCTAAGAAAAAAGTTAATAAGTGGTGCTAATTAATGAAGCTTCAAAATTCCATGCTAGCAGAGAACCTAGTGCGTAGCGTTTGGCAGGGTTTAAACCCTATTTTTTTACGTTTTGATGCCTAACTTTTTTCTCTACTGTAAAAATAGACTACTGTTTTCAATTTTTGCAGTGTTCTTCTAATTAATGGATTTACACCTGCTCTGGTGGACTTGTTCTTGGATTATTAACTAGATCATGCTGCCTTGTAAAATCTCAGTGTTGATATTCTATGTAAATAAATTTTAAATGGAACCCCCAAATAGGGAGATAGCGGGGCAATACTGCAATGTTGGGTGTGGGGTATATACACAGAATTATGAGTTATGGTATTTTTTGGAAACACACAATGAAGTAAATATATTATGTTCAGATTCTTGGAATTGCAATCATTCCTTTGGGAATTAAATAACAAAAGTGTGGCGGCCATGTTGGTGCCCTGAACAATGGGAGCTAATGAACTTTCTTTTGTTCTGTACCACCAACATGGCCACCAGTGATGTGACAGGGGTGCTCGTCGGGAAAATTGATTTTGACCCTAAAGGGATAGCAAAATGGGTGTGGCCAACAGCAAATTTACTCCTAAAAGAAAGCAAATTTGGCGTGGCAAACACCGAATTTACCCCTAAAAGATAGCAAATTTGGCAGGTCAAAACAAATAAAAGCCAATTTGTGGTCTTTTAGGGTTTTCATCCAAGTTTCCTTTGTAAATATTGGTTCTGGTGTCAGTAGCAATATATTTCTGGGCAAGGATTGGTCTGAGACTCCCCTAAGGGATAGGGCTGATTTTAAACACCCCTAAGAGATAGCACGACCTGTCAATTTTATACCCTAAGGGATAGGACGAGCACCCCCGTCTGAAAATATGGGGAGTCCCCCCCCCCCCGGGGATGTCACATGCAATCCAAGAGTTCTTCTCTACAAATCAATCCAACCTCAACGTATTGAGCTTCTTGTTCCTCACTAGTGGGCTGAATTTGTAACTTTGCTGATAGACACTGCTGTATAATTACACGCACACTTGGACTAAGAGCTGTCATGTCACTTTCACCACCATGAATGTTGAAAGCGGTGTGACTATTTTGTAGAGCTTTTCTTGCTTGCTTTGCTCCAGGCTTGCTCTGATTGAGGCACACTAATTATTTACTAGTAACCTGCATTTTTATAGCAAAGTAACAAAAGAAGCGAAAAGTTCCAATATGATAACAGTAAATCATCAGTGTTCTTTGGATCGCGGGCTCGTACAAAACAGCGGTCTGAATGAACACAGGAAACCCGTCTCCCCAGTTTTTCTGTCTGGTTTGTGGACTCCTTTTCCTACTTTGGACGAAAGAAAGGTCACATTAACACTCAAAACTCGTTGTTTTAAGATGTCGTCATTTCTCTTGCTCAAGAAGCAGAAGTATGCTTGAAAATAAAGCATGTTTTTATTGTTGACCGGCGGGTTTCCTGTGTTGCCGACCCACAATCCATTGTGCGATTCAATGTTCGCGAACTTCCAAGATGGCGACAAACGAAGGAGTTTCTCCGTTTCCTCTCCCGCCAACTCAGTA
This sequence comes from Scolanthus callimorphus, assembly GCA_033964015.1. Taxonomy (NCBI): domain Eukaryota; kingdom Metazoa; phylum Cnidaria; class Anthozoa; order Actiniaria; family Edwardsiidae; genus Scolanthus; species Scolanthus callimorphus. The sequence goes on from CM066921.1 coordinate 1,616,738, forward strand.
TTCTAGACTATACACTGATGAAAATGTCGAGCAAGGAAAAACACCAGATCCACCGCCTCCTATTGAAGGGAGTTATTCCATGTTTGGGGCATCTTTTGAGGTACTTTTTAGCGAGGTGACTTTACCCGATATCGGCGTCAGTATCGGTAGACGTTAGACTAGTAAAATAGCTAAAAATATACAATTTTTTGATTGTTCAGACAGATGAGTCTATCATCCGTCCGTTAGAGGTTCAAGGGATTCCCAGATTATATCCACAAAACAGGAGACTAGGTTAGTACTTCATTAGTTTTGCCAGCAGTTCAATGTATGACAGCTGTGGTTTGATATTCATTTAGTATAAGCGTTTTGTTTACACTGTTTTGTCAAACAGTAGATCTAAAAAATTTTTCTTTTTCTTTTAGATCGCATTACTGAGCTTAAAAAGTTAAATCATTCCATACTAGTGAACTTTCTTGAACTGCTTGATATTCTAATACAGATGCCTTCTTCAGACAAGGTAATATAATGCACCAGTCAATTGACAGCCCCGCCCCCCCCCCCATCCGCGCATTAGCGGGGTACTAGCAGGGCTTTCGTACAGAATTCACACTACATTACTGCCCCGTTGGTCGGGAGATGCGCTTTCTTTCACAGCTTCCACACAGTACATCGAGCGAGGAGTCACTCTCCTCCCCGGGACACAACACAACACAAACCAGCCCGCTTTCCGGGCTGTCTCACCTCCATATGAACAGCTCCTTACTTCACAAAAGACATGACAAGTACAGATTTTTGTTACTTGAATTACACGCATTAAATTTTAATCTACACTAGCGAAAGTACATTCAAGTAGAAAAATATGGTTTTATTGCGCTTTGCGATTGGCAAAACTGGGCACCATTACCACTGTATGCATTACTACGCGACCTCAAAATTCAATGTTGCGATGGGCGATTTTTAGCCGTCAATCAAACCAAAACGCTGGATTCGGCTGCTTTACTGGATCAATATTGATTACAAAATCAACCAAAATGGTTTTAAGCTATCCTTTGGCTTCACTTGCCTAGAATGTTTAACTCTCTGTTAAGAAAATAGATATTAAAATTTTCTTGCGTAAAATCCCCCATCGCAACAGTGAATTTTGAAGGTCGCGTAGCAATGAATACAGTGGTAAGATGACTCTTTTTAATGAGTAAAAATCCTTTGTGTTATTTTTCTAAATTTGTTGGGCAAGGAGCGCATTTACTCTTAATTGTTACCCTGGGGACGGTGCATTCACCTCTCAGATTGTCCCTGCAAACCGAGGCGCTCACTGCCTTTCACTTATTAAAAAGGTGAATTCCCAGCTAATGCGCAAATGGGGGGGGTGCAGGGTTGCCAATTGACTGGTGCATAAGGTGATGGCTGGAAACCTAATGGTATTTTTGGTCATTCCAGTTGGGTTGGGTGGAGAAGCTTAGGGGCTCTCCCACCATTTTGGTTGGAACAGTTGCAAAAAATATCCTGTGTTCAAAATCAGCCAATCAGCAGAGACCCTCAAATGGCTGTCACCAGAGCCTTCCCTGTGACGTGGGATGTGCAATAAACCAACCAATATTTTCTGACAAATGGTATGCACTCCTGTTTTATGAAATAATGCAGCTTATTTAAGTTGGCCTCTGGACTCTTTGATCTGAAATTTTTTATCTTTTTTTATCATTTTTAACAGGTAAAACTTTATTTATTTGTTTCAGCGGGAAGCAAAGCTTGAAGACCTCAGACTACTTTTCATTAACATGCATCATATAATCAATGAATTGAGGCCACACCAGGTATAAATGTCTGTTGTGTGCATACTAGTTATATATTCATGGGTGTAGCTAGAGTGCCTTTTACCCCCTTTTGAAATGAAAAATACAGTAAACGTTAAAGAAAAATGGACAAACATGGTCAGTGTCATCATGCATAATTTAGGGGAGGGTGTTTGCAAGAGCAAGGTTTCAACTTTGGCGTCCATTTTTTTTACTTTGAGCCCCTTTGAGTTTGGATCCCCCCTGACCCCCCTTTCTAACATGCTGGCTACGCCCCTGATATAACTTTCTTGTGAAGCACCCCACTTGTATTATATACATTCACCTTGTATACCATGCTATAGAAAATGTAGTGCGAAATTCGTAACAAGAGGTTTGGGTGCAGTGCATGATGGTATGGTTGAGCAACTAAAGTCCAAACATGCTTTATTACTACTATGAAGCAAGTTTGGCTTCACGTTATGGTGTTTTATTTTTGGGATGCTAATTTATAGGCACGAGAAACTCTTCGTGTGATGATGGAAAGACAAAAAAGACAGAGACTAGATACAGCTGACAAGTTACAAAAGTAAGTTGCAAGTGGGGTCTTTTTTAGTTCCTTTCACAGTCTACACCATCTCATATTTCTAATTAAACTTTGATATAGGCTTACAACTGCAATGTTTACATTCAGTGTACTGCTTCTGATCTAAGTGTAGAATTTTATTAAACCAGGCCTGTGGTTAATTCTGTTGTTCTTTATAGGCATATCACAAGAGTTATGGCACTGTTACAAAATACTTCAGGTTCCCTACAGCTGGCTCTTTCACAGGATGAAGAGATGAAAGAATCCAAGGTTCATAACTCTGATCTGCTAAACTTCAAAAACTTCTTAATTTGTAATTACCAGCTATGTACAAAGATTTGGCTGGCCTGAGGGTAGCAAAAGCTAATGACTTTTGAGGGAGGGTGTTGAGGGGGGAAGTTGTTTGGTCTGATTTTTTAAAACACAAGCCACCCCATTAGAAGTCAAATGATTGGCCCCTAAACTAGGACGGGTCAGCAGAAGCCTGCTAGCCGGCACTCCAGTGTTTTTTTTTAATACAGATATTTGATTTTCTGGGTGTGCGGTATTCCTGTGTTGTGGGAGCAGGCTAGGTCAGACAGTATTAAACAACATTGCCTTTCTGCAGGTTGGTACATCAAGCAAAGATACAAGTGATGATGCAAGTGGTTCAGATTGGAAGGATGATTTCCTCAATGCTGCAGTTGAGAATGTTTCTTGACATAATATGTCAGGAATTAGAATAAACTCTTGTACATATGTAAATAGATATAATAGTCAAAGCAATAAAATATGTGAAATATTATTTTTGTCATTTATTGTTTTGAAAATGTCAAAAAGTCTTGTAGAACTAGATTGTAAGTCCTCCACTTCAAAGTGTCAGTCAAACGGGCTTTTTCCGCGGCTGGAGATCACTGATGGTCTGCCTGTGGCTCTGCAAGGTAACCACGCAATCGGAAACAAGATGGCGGCCTAGGAGGACACTTTCGAAAGGTCACCAAAAATCGAATAGATTTATAGATTGGCATTGTAGTGCCAATTTAAAAGCATGCACTTGATGACTAAATAAGGCTAATTCACTGCTACTTCCCGAGCATGAGCTCTTACACAAGTTTAAGATATTTATGCCGTAAAGGTTTTCCATCTTGTCGAAGTGCACGATCTTCAAGAACATGGGTTTGTTCAACTTATATTGGTTTACCACGCCGTATTCATCTGTCTGCGGAGCATTCTTCCAAATTGTCAGATAATTTATTTCTTAGAAGGATTCAAAGTGACTCTGTTTTATTCCCGCGAACGTTTTTTGGACAGAAATCAAATGTAGCTTGGGAGCCGTTGAGACGTTTTTCGTCTCGTGCAAGACAAGAAGTCAACCGAAACAAGACCACGGTACTTTACGTTGGTGCTTTGGCTGTGACTGTATTGGGATTCTCATATGCTGCAGTGCCATTGTACAGATTATATTGCCAGGTAATAATATCACGGGTATTAGAACTTTCAGCTGTTATGCAACACACCACAGGGTACCCATGCTATCACAAAAGTCAACAAAGTAGCTTTTATCAAAGCAGTGTAACATTCTTCACATTTCTTAGACAAGAGCACTGGTTACTCTGTTTGGTGTATTTATTTACTTGCGACCACCTTAGAGTTAATTTCTTGGCAAAGAACTGAATCTGAATTTTTTTATTATTTCTTTACTGCAATCCAAAAATGGGTTATGAATCCTTTTAATTCAAGGAGAGGCAGGATTCCAACTTATTGATCATCTCGTTTCTTTCTGAGAAAAAATCTGAAAGTGATGTGCTTTGCTAGCTGTCTTCCATAAAAACATACTGCCATTGTCCAATTGTCAGACAGAGGGTGACACTGTCTGGGCTTTTGTAACAAAAAAATCCAATTTTAGATTAATCTTACTTTTGTCCAGGAAAAATCTGTTCAATCCAGAAGAAAATCGTAATCAAGATTTTCACAAAGTAATACACCCTTAGAACAGAAGAGGTTCATACATGCAAATTAATAATGTGTGGTTCCAGAAAATATCCACCCCTTCCCCCCCAAAGGAAGGGCATTGGAAATTGCAGAGAGAGAGAGAGAGAGAGAGAGAGGGGGGGGGGGGGGGTCACTTTTCAACACCCTTCTGGTGGGGATGGGGGGGGGGGGGATGTATATTTTCTGGAACCGCACAATGTTAATAACAGAAATTAATAAAATTTCCTTACTAGGCATCTGGTCTTGGTGGAACTGTCAAACAGGCCAATGCTGGTGAAAAAATTGAACAAATGGAACGTAAACCTGAGAGGGTGCTCAAGATAAGATTCAATGCTGACACAAGCTCTACCATGCAGTGGAAGTTTAGACCACAGCAAACAGAAGTCATGGTATGATGCATGGATTTTTATCATGTTTGTCTGTCTGTCTGCCCTTGTGTCTTGGTACTTCATATGATGCATGTTGTATATTTTGCTGTTCTTGAATTCTTCTGTTCTTGTATATTTCACATGTTAACTTTTTATATCTGTTCATTGTTGAGTGCTCTTATGAAAATCAAATTTGTGATAACCCTCTTTAAATATTTTATTATCATTACCTATTCAAGGAAGGGTAAAAAAATGTGAAAAATATGTAAGAACAAAAGGGCTTAAGAGTGATCACCTGAAAGCCCTTCCATGGGGAGTTACAGAGTTATTTCTGGAATCATTCATTTCTCTAAAATCTGCTTTATTGTTAAGCTTGTCCCAGGAGAGACAGCTCTTGCCTTCTACACAGCTACCAATCCAACAGATGTGCCCATAACAGGGATATCCACTTACAATGTGATTCCTTTTGAGGCGGGACAGTACTTCAATAAAATACAGGTACATGATACAATTGGTAGAGGATTTGAGTGACCCCCTGCTTGTTTCTTTAGTGACAAGAACAAATGCTAAATACTTATGCATAGGCCATTCAGGGCAAAGGGAGATTTTTATCAGAGATCTGGCAAATCTGGTTTTATACATGAATACGAAATGGCCGAAATTATACTACCATTTGGGACCTTCCGCGAGGCGTGACGCATCAACTAGGTTTGAAATCTTTCTATCGCAGACGTTTGTCAATCAAATCTTTTTGTTTGGTGCACGAAACTTTGCTTATATGAGGATCAAATTTCATACTAAAACTTTTGAGTTTCTGTTGCGATAATCTTAGTTTTCACCACAAGTCATCCTATGTTTAATAATATCAAAACATTTAGTACCTTTTCTTGTCAGAAATGCCCATATTCTGTAAGTTTGTTTCAATTGGTGTGTAACTTATGTAACTTTAGAGATTCCCACGGGAAACATGAAAGTTTCACATCCCTGCACGTGCAGTTTAATCAGCGAAACAAAAAGTTCTGACTGACAAACGTCTGTGATAGAAAGTTTTCAAATCCTAGTTGTCGCGTCATGCCTCACGGAAGGTTGCAAATAGTAGTAACAACCAGGGGATGATATTTATGTTAAATGCTGTGTTACGAAAAGCTTTCTGCTGATGGTTTGAGCGTTAGCCCTTTGTCAGAGCAAAGTGAATGAATGGTTTGCAAATGGGTTTAACAAAATGTTTGCTAAATAGGAGCATTTTTTTAATGATCACTGACTGAAAGACAAAACAACATACATGGCAACAATTCAGTCATGTTATGTAGGAGATCAGGAGAATTCATTGCAAAACAAAAACACTTCACATGCGAACATGTTTGCATCATGTTTGCATTGGCAGTACTGTTTGTAAAAATGTGCAAATAACACAAAATACACATTTTCAAAAATTTTCTTGCATTTTCACGAAGCAGTGTCATCCTCCTTTTCCATTCTCTAACTGGTGTGTTATTCTCTGTTCCAGTGTTTCTGTTTTGAGGAGCAGCGACTCAACCCCAAGGAGCAAGTTGACATGCCAGTATTTTTCTACATTGACCCAGAGTTCACTGAAGACCCATCAATGGCCAAAGTGGACACTATTACACTCTCATATACATTCTTTGAGTCTAAAGAAGCGGAAAAGCTCGGACTATGAAGAAAACAGAGACTGCTCAGGGCGGGAAATTGTTTGTTGGGGCCTAGCATGTCAATTCATTCTAGGGCCTAGCAAAAGAGAAATGACCCTGAAAAACATTGGTTAGCCTCCGTAGCAAAAACTGGAAATAGCGCAGGCCGCAAGGGGACATTGGTGCAACTTTGCCAAACCTGGGACAGGCCTGTTCCCCCTTGCCCTTCTCTGCAATAAAACAGGCTCAGAAGTAATACGTGCACTGTAAAGTGACCAAGTAAACATTTGCCATCCAATGAAAATGTCAATATAAATGGTTATCTGTAAAATTATACATGGACAATCTCTGTTGAAAAGCTCCAAGGCCAGAGGCAGTTTTAAAATTAAAATTAAATAAAAAAATGTTGAGGACAGTTGGTGATTCATTACTTCCTACCCAGACCTTTGTGTTGATTTGTGGTCTCGGCATGCCTGCTTTTCTGAAATAGCTGCATCTGTGGTAGCAATCTCCCTCCACCCAACCCACTAGATTTTGAATTAAAAAATTCTGCAAAAACAAATGAAATGGAAACTGAGGGGATAAAGCCAAAGTACACCATACAAAAATGAGGCAATAATTTTTTATGACACTTTATTTGCTCACATGGAAGAGATAACGTTTTACAGTCACAGTCATGTCAGAAAGCTATTGCCCTTATTTGCTTGTCTAGGCATTAACAAGTTACATGAAAACTGCTGCATACAAAATATTGTTTAGACATAATGATTTTAGTCCATCTTTACATTTCTCAACCCCTTTTCCTGATAAGAGCTACTTACTTTGCCTCAATAGAGGACAAAAACAATGTGGCTTTGGTATTCAATGTTGTTTATACATGTATTAAAAGTGATTATGACTGGATTAAGTACATGTAAAATTATAGCAACGAGAAAGAAATTAATAATTGAAAAAGGACAATAAGGAGGTCTTATGCATTAAGCCTCTGCATGTCATATTTCAATCTTCTTATTTTGTAAGCCTGCCCTGTTCTCAGCAAACCTGGATAAAATTCAGATAAAATGACAACTATCCAGCAGCTCTTGAAATATTAGATAAGGAGTTTTTCAATACACTGTTGCAGTGACGTGATCTGCGGCTTCAGTTGTGATCCCTCATTCACTGTCACAGCACAAGCTATGACAGGCCTTGTAACTCCAACAGCACGGCCCAGGGCTGCCTTGGATCTCACAAACACGTAAGGCACATTCTATGATACAATCAAAAATCAACTGTCTCAAAGGTATATACAAGAAACCAGAACTGTAGTAAATTTTATAATGATTCAACATTCAAAGCAGGGGCAGATCGAAGTTATTGGAAAGGGGTGTGTGTTTCTGGTTTGAAGAGCCAAATTTGTCTGTAGGGCTACTAAAACCTACTACATTTTGCTGTTTTAAACCACTCTTGTATTGAAAAGGGGGTGCCGTTATGTTGCAAAAGTAAAGCTGTTTTTTTTGTTTTCCATTCACATACATTTAGACCTCTTCACCTAGCCAGGGAAGTATGACCTGACCGTACAGTCCCAATACAATGCAACTTCATTTACATCAACCTGATCTACCCAGTTTTTCCTTTGGACTCTGACTTTGAGAGTTTGAGTGGACAAAGACATACATGTAACATGAGACTTAATCAATTAACTTTCCCTAAACAGGTCTTTGTCATTCAAGAGGTCTCCTCAAGAATTAGTAGTATACCTATGCTATGGATGGAAATGGTTAATAGCTCTAACTTGTACCTTGTCCTCACAGAGAAGTGGCAAGTGGAGGAGAATCTCCAGTGGTTCTGTGTCGGCAGCCATGACGATGAACTCAGCGATGCCTCTATTAAGACTCTTTGTGGCTACAAAACAAAACATGAAGACTTTTCTAATATTTTTAGTAGTACATGAATAGAATTAACTCTAACATTTCCCGCAAAATTAGTGACTTTTTTCGCATTTTGCCCTATAAAATCCTGTGCTGTTTTGTGGTAAACTAAGGAATAACTTGTGATTTGGATGCTGGGCTTGGGGACAGGTAGATGGGGGATGCTTCAGTCCCTACATTTTGTCGAACTTGACTATCATATTCACTCGATTCAACTCTCTACACTTAAAAGGGGCACTGTCATGGTTGTTTCAACAAAAGGTTATAAAATTAGAGCAGTGGTCAACGATTATACTATTATTTAGCCTTAACAAGAAAAAGGAACTGAAACTTGCATTATATAGGCATTCTTACTTAAGATTTAATAGCTTTTGCTATCAAATTTTCAACCATTCAGCCTGATCAGAAATCAAAAATGCCATTTCACAATCCAATTCCATCCGCTCGATAGCACACGAAAATACTCCAAATTTGTATCCATTTTGTAGCTGAAAGGTTATTTAACAAACCTAGAGGCCTATTTTGCTCATTTCTTGTCAATCTCACTGCATTTAAGCTACCTAAATTAACCCTAAAATCGTGTGAAATCATGGCAGTGCCCTTTAACATACAATGTCACTTAGACATTTGTAAGCCCTGGCTAGTCATTTAAACACTTCTGCCATGGAAAAAATGATCTTTCCTGTGAATGGGATTCTTCAGAAATTCACTGTGATACCTTCATTAGCTCCTTTCCTTAACTGCTTGTAGTTTGTAGCTTGTTGCATCAAATCCAAGATGGTCGTTGTGAGTTGAGGATCTGCAAGAGGGAATGCCTTGGGGTTCACTTCATCTGCAGCCTGCTGAAAGAAAAAAATACCATGCTGAGTCCTGCTCTCAAATCTCTACTCTGCTACCTAAAAAATCCAAGCAAAACCTCATCTTGAGGCCGAAAAAGTTGTCTGCATTCAAGCTTCATCAGTTTCTTGTTTGGACCCAAATTGAGGCTCACACTGTATTTATGCCCTCTTGATGCTCATAGACCAAATCTGGTAACGGTGTTTACATCTTGTTGCCACCCAATTCAGGTCATGTGATGATTTCCTTGGGTGGATACTATTATTCGTTCTGCACATACACTCATGCACTTGGTCGGGTGAGAAAAATTTGACAATTGTAACCACCCAAAGAAATCCTCACATGATCTGAATTGGGTGGCAACAAGATGTGAACACCATTAGCTGATTTTGGTCTATTCAGCTGTGCAGTAAGGAATTTTAAACAGGACTTTTGCTCTTTTAGAGAACAACACTGATTCAAGGCTAGAATTGTGCCCGTATGAGTTGCCTTTGACAAAGTTTCCCAGAAATGCTGGACAACCTCCTGAGGTGATCCCAAAAAGTGTGAAATTCCACGAAATGGAGTGTTTCATGAGACCATTTCAAGGTTCTTGATCTATAAACTCAATCCCTAGTCTATGGCCAGTATACTACAGTAAATGACTGCCGAAAATAGCTCACCATCTTCTCCCTTAGGACCCGTTCCATTCGGCAATAGGAATTCCAGGAAATTTCAACCAGGAATTTTGGTGCCCCAGTCTCCCATATAATTTGAAGGTTGGAGATGGCATTTCTGGCATGTTAGCATCCAAACTTTTGTAACATTAGGTATAAGGTGATCACAGTTTTGCTGCAAACAACGTTCTAATGAACTTAGACTGAGTATCTTCGCTTGCATTAGGAAAGGCTCATGGTTAGACCGGCGTGTACATGTATGCCTTACTTTGCTTCTTCTTTAACTTTATTCATTGTCAGTCTTCTTTGAAAATGCCGTAGGTAAGGGCAGTTTTACAAGCAACGTTTATCAAACGATATGACTGTCAGTCTCAGAGACATCACAACCACTTGAAGGTAGGCTTTACAGCTCAATAAATGAGGCGGAAAAATCTAACAAAACCACACCACATAGGTCACAACTTACCATTGTGATATTGTAAGTGTTTCCTCTCAGCTAAATAGCCTCACGGAGGTTTAACGGAGGTACTTTTTGAAGGACGCAAACTTCTCAAAGTCAAAACGTTCTTTCCACGTGCGAAAGAAATGAAATGCGCATGCGTGTAAGGAGAGAATGGTTGGTCAGCGGAATCCCAAAGTAAACAAAGATGGCGGCCGACCGAGCGAGACGAGAAGTGAAAGTTTTTGATAAACAATGATGCTGAATTGGGTTATTTGTAAAATATTGGGTCTTCAATACTAGCGAGTTGAAGGAAAATGCTTTTGATAAGGTAAAGTTGAGTGTATGAAGAATAAAACAGCACTTACGAGAAGCTCAACTAAGGTAGTCGACGTTTTGCTGTCGAGGAGTGTCCATGGCGACTCATGGAAATATTTGATTTTTGCGTGGAATTCCACTGTTCCACTATTGATTCGCAAGAAAGATTAGACTGGGTTTTACTTTATTCCTTCTTCGCATGTGAAGGACATTACATTGATTTTTTCTTTGGCATTGAACGTTAATTTAACCCTCCACAATTGAATATGCTGATGTATTTCTTTTTAGAGTTTGGGAATGCGAGAAATCGAAAAAGAAAAGAAAAGTGGTATATTATAACTGAGATTTTTTTACGCATTTATTACATTGGGATTTAGCACCTTCATAGGAACGAGATTCTGTATTCAAGATTTTATCAAGGATTTTGCTGGGATCCTGTGGCCCTATGCCTATAGGGATCCCAATTCCATATCATTCAATGAAAACAGAGTTTACAAACTTGGTAAATTCTACTTAAATAAATATCTCTGCTAACAACCCATGTGTATAAGGAACAGCAAATAATACAAAAATCATTGTGCTTGGTCAGACTTTGAAAAATACCAAAGGATATTGGATTTGCCCACCCTATACATCTGGGTTATTAGCAGCGATCTTTATTTAAGTAGAATTTACCCAGATTGTAAAATCTATTTATATTGTTGTTAGGTATCAAATGGCTGGTCTATAATGTCAGATGAGAGCCCTCCCTTGTTACTTGACACTGAGTTGCAAAATGTCCAATTTAACGCTGTTGGAAGGTAAGGTGTCATTACATTTCTCTAGGTAAATTTCCTTGGATCTTTGAAACCCTAACCCCTATGAGATATAGTCATTAAATACCGGGGTTAGAATTTTTTTTAGTCACAAGATAAAAAAGCTTAAACAGAATGGCTACAAGCTAAAGTTTTAAAACAAGAAATGTGTATTTATTTCCAAATATAGTTAGTCTTTTGTTCCAAAAATAATAGTCTCTAGTGAACACACAGGCCATAGGTGAGCAATATTAGCCAGTGATCAGGATGTGAGGGAAAAACACTGCTGCGAGTAAACTGCCCCACCCACATTCTCTTTCTTGTACTCAAACTAAAAGTTGCTTCCTTAAATTGTCTTTTAAGGTATTTCCTGACAATCGGTATCCATGGAAACCAGGAGAAACAAAGAGAGGTTAAGTTACAAGTGGGTGATTCCAGTTTAACGACATGTGAATACACAACAGAGCCAGTGTTACAAAATGACCTTGACACTCTTCTGAGGTTCAAGGATTCATTTCTGAAATTTTCACTCCCTCCTGGTAAGATCTATCGAAGTTTCAATGTTTTGCCATTTTATCCCTCTCTTGGACACTGAACTCATTCACTCTCTGTGTGGTTAACATCTTTAATCAGTCATCAGTGTCTTTGGCAGGCAGGTCACACTCCATTAGGCTTTGGTATGAGTTTGTGCCAGGTTTTCTGTGTGGTTGCCCTTTCTTGGTCTTCCACTTGTAATTGGCCGCAACATTTCCGGTGCAGGTGTCATTAAAACAATGCATGTGGCCAAACCAGTGAAGGTGCCTGTACTGTTACCTCAGGTCAAGGTAAATAGGGACACCCTTCACACATTTATAATTCTGGTTCTTACATAATTACACAGGTTTTGCTGATGAAGAGGTCACTCTGACTGTGGAAGCCTTTAGACTACCAGAGGACCCACTCAAAGAAGGGGCCATATGTGGCAAGGGCTCTCTGACAGTGTACCCTCGTATAAGTTCCCTCTTTCCTGTAAAGGTTCCTTCGTTGAAGCAACCTGAGGATGGGGGAGAAATCTACTCACATTCTTTGAAGCTGCTCTTGACAAGTGATGCTCTTGGGGAAGGGGTGGGGATTAATGTAGGATCATTGCTGATGGGGGTGGTGTTAAAGACAAAGGAAGAAGAAAATGCAAAGCCAGAGCCAAAAGTTAAAGGTACAAGAAAAATGGATGAGAAAAGGGTGTTTTGTTGATAATATTATTTATTTATTTATATATCCATTTATTAATATTTGTTTGTTTCTTTATTCTATAGAAAAAATTATCATTAATAATTATCATCACTAATAATTATAACACATTATAACCTAAATCTACCTTTAGAGTCCAAGAAAAAGGCCACTGTGGTCCCAAAAGACAGTACTCCAGGACCAAGCACTGCATACCAGCCTGATAGTGTACCTCAGACACCAGAAGTCATACCAGATGGCACACAAAGGGTGAGCCACAGACACCTTGCTGTGCTTAATGACTTTTCTGTTCTGTTCAGTAAAGTCTTAAAAAGACATTTGGATTGCTGTCTTATAATACTGATCAGATTGTGAACAGAAATTTGGTAAGGATACACGTACACTGGAGATTGGATATATTTTTTGGATTTTCACTTGATCTCCTGAGAAATGAAGTTTCATTCTGATCAAGGACTAGTTACTGACTAACTATCACACTAATACTAACAGTGAGAAAGCAGTCAAGGTGGCATAAAATGATTGATTTCTTTGCTGCATCCTCTATATGGCATAAAGCATTGTTTCCATTTCTAGATCACTGATCCACCATTGGGTAGCCTGTGTTCTTCAGTCCACCCACGTCACCTTTGTGGTAGCTATGTAGCCCGTGAGGGATACTGTGAGGTAGTTGTGTTAGTTCATGCAGCAATGGGTTTGCCAAGCAAGTCTAATGGTCGCCCACCACAACCTTATGTTACAGCGTAAGTACTGCCACTTATTCACAATGATGAAGGGATATGCTGTATTGTATAATGTAAATACTCATCCCCATCTTCATCGCTATCCTTATCTTCCTGGTCATCTTCTTCATCCCCATCCCTATCCCTATCCTCATCCCCATCCACGCCCACATGGCATTAACGCCCATTAGGCATATATAGACATATTGTAACCCATGTGAATGTGTCACGTTTCAGGAATTCTCGTAAAGACCAAGAAGGGAAACTGCAAACCCAGTCAGTCACACACACAACAATCCAACCCACCCACTCCCCCACATGGGATGAGTTGCTACTCGTAGAGATGCTAAGTGAAAATGCTGACCAAGAAGGTAATCATGGTAAATCTGACTTTTAGTCTAAAATACCTTGATTTGACAGCTTATTTTTAGAAATGTTGCAGTTTTTGATGAAGAAAAAAAATTCCTCCACTTTTCTAAAACTCAAACACAAAGTAACAAAATCTCTAGAGAAAAAAATCCCATTAGCTCCGCTAATAAAAGGAGATCTGCAGAAGCAGGTTTGTCACTGTTACTGAAACTCACTATGTTTGTCACGCAGAGTTAACTCTTTGTATTGTGGATCATCCCAGCAAGGAGCTGATGTTGGAGTACACGATTCCCATGATGCACCTCAAACCCTTACACCAGTATCACCTGGAGCTGGTACAGGTATGCCAATCACGACATGCGCTATATTACTGATCAACCAATCAAATTGCTTACTGTTATGGCACAGAACTAGCCTGCGAGCCGGCTCTCTAGTGGGTTTTTGGGATATAGGAATCCTTGCGCCACAAAAAATCAAATATCCAAAAAAAAACCACTGAAGAGCCAGCTAGCACGAAATGTGCCACAACATTTTCACAGTCAGACGAAATCTGGTCTTTCATCGCATACATGATGCCGATAGATACAAACCCTGTCTGATACTTCCACAGCCTACCCATGACATGAGCAGTGACACCCGGCTCTACGTCACTCTAATTCGCAAAGGAGACAAGTTGTTCACAGGAGAAAGTGTCAATAATAGTATCTTTGGATTGGAGGTAAGTTAAGCCTTGTTTGTTAACCAATGATTCAGTTGTTTTGAGATACTTCCCCAGTTAAATGTAAAGGCTGCTTTTCACTGGTGATTTCAGCGGAGACGAGAATTTAGAAAGCATCTAAATAAATGTATTCTTCAATTTCTCTTTCTAATCAATCAAGCATAACATTCAAATGAAAGTAATTTTGAGCAAGTCCCTGTATTTTATTGAATCTGACACCGCTTGCTTTTCCGCCCTTTGATTTTCCTTTTACAGATAACCTGATTTAAGCATTTATAGCTTATCCCTCTTTTCATCTATTGTAGATGTTGTTACGTGGATTTGAAAATCCTGTAGCCAATCAGCTTGGACCTCTGATTGCGGTTGCCCGGGTTATATCGGACTGGAAACAGTACAAGTAAGCTCTTGAACATTAACAATACCTATTCTGATCTCCACTAGTAATCAGAGGGCTTCGAATTGCTCTTATTTCTCCCATCAGAGAAACTATGCTTACGGTTCATCCAAGCTCTGCTGGTGTTACCATGACAACGATCAATTTCCCCTCACCCCACCCTACATCCTTCTCCGTTGCTGGTGCGTCACTGACTTATGGTGCCCCTCAGGTATGCCACGTGAGTTGTACTTTTTCAATAGCTGATGGTTTGACTTTGAACTCAACTTTCACCTTGTGCTGGCTTACCCCTTTTACTGGTGATCACAAGCTATGCTAATACTAAGCCTTGTCGGTGCTAAAAACTTGAGATCGGAACTTAAAGTGAAGGCATTGTCTCGTGACATAGGGCTTCTGTTGTAAGTTTGTATGGCTAAAATAAATCGAGAAACAATCTATGATGTCACTTGCTTCGGCTTCTTTCATGCTCCAAAAAAGTAGAGCCACTCTTATCCATTCTTACTACTAATCTTGTACAGGTGACAACTTGTGGGGAGCCCCAAGAGCAGCCACAATGGAATCAAATGCTCTTCTTCCCCGGTCAAGGAGACGCGCTATTTACAGCAACTGCCGCGCTGGTGATCGAGTACTATGCTGCTTCACTTGGTAATTATGTATAGCCAGGCAACACCCGCATCGCCAGGGTAGCGCGTGTTCCCCCCTTTCACAGCGGAGGTGGAAGTATTTAGTTCCGGTAGGCATACCATGATCTGAATTACAAGAATGTGTGCCAGCAGACATTTAGCACTTTGAGCTGCTTTGGAGGAACAAGAAAATGTGTTTTGGCATTTATTACCGTTACTATTGCTGTTACCGTTATTAACTTGAATTGTTTTATACAGAGCACACTGAAGAATATTCAATAAGAAAGACGTAAATGTTTATTTAGTATTTATTTGGTATTTTTCAGCGGTTAGTTCGTCCTCGTGGCAACTGACGGGCCCAATAGGATACTCCCATCACAGCTTGGACCAGTTCTTATTGTCTAATTTACAGCAGGAGAATTCCAAGTTTGGCCTAAGGCTTGATGCTTTACCAGTAGAGGTACTTATAATAGTTTGGGTGGAGAACCTGTGTTATTCTATCGCGACCGCCATTGGAAAACACGGGCTTTGTCAAATCATGAAGCCCCCGATGGTATCGGGCCG
The DNA here is from genome assembly GCA_033964015.1 of Scolanthus callimorphus. Classification (NCBI taxonomy): domain Eukaryota; kingdom Metazoa; phylum Cnidaria; class Anthozoa; order Actiniaria; family Edwardsiidae; genus Scolanthus; species Scolanthus callimorphus. Next base: position 1,632,631 of record CM066921.1, read on the forward strand.
ATAGGCACGTTTAGTAAAGGCTTAAGACTTGATGTGCTTCCAGTAGAGGCACTTATAATAGTGTTGGAGAACCCGTGTTGCTCATCGCGACCGCCATTGGAGAACACGGGATTTCGGACGGGTTTGTCCGCAATAACCACGCTTAGACGCTTGGCCGTATACGGTAATTGATGTGCTTACAGTAGAGGCACTTACATATAATAGTTTGGTGGCGAACCCGTGTTTTAATTGGAGAACACAGGCTTTTTGTCCACGCTAAAAAAACATCAATGCCTTCAAGCAGGTTATTGATAATAGCTATCCACAGAAAAGTGTGTGTAGTCATGGAGTCAAGCATAGACTCACCCATGCTCGACGTTTTGTTTCCACAGGGTTCCCGCCTCAAGACAAATGTAGGTGCCACCGCTGCCGTTGGCCTCGTTTTGAGGTTGATAACCAAAGAGGTTAGTTGAGTTGCATTAATTTTGTCGTTGTTGGTGGTGATGTCGGTGTTGTTGCTGTTGATGATGCTGTTAATGTTAATGTTGACGCTAATGATGTTACTCTTGTTCCTCAGGAGTTCTCTAACAGTTTCGAGTACTAGCACTTCTACACTTCGCTTTCTTCGTGCCGAAACGGTCCTGTCGCCCAATGTTGTTAGTTATCACATTCTCAATGAAGCTCGTGGCGTTTTTATGTTGCTTGTTGGTGTTATAACGCCCGTGGTCAAACGTGGGGCACTTAATGTCGTTCTTGTTGTCACTGTTGTCGTCGTTGTTGTCCTGTAAATTTAATTGTAAATTAATTGTAAGTGGCGTAATATTAAACTTGAAACTTGTTGCTATTGTTGGTGTTGCCGATTTTGTCGTTGTTATTTGGTGGTCGTTTCTGTTATTTTGGTTGCTGTTTTGTTATTACTTCTGTTATTCTTGTTGTTGCAATAGCTCTTATCACGTGACTCTCGTCCATTGTAGCGCCCGGATCAACTGGTGGCTGCCTCGCATCTATCCTCGCTCCCGGTCTTTAGGACTGGGCCGACACTCGCACCAGGCCCCTCGACCTCAAATCAGCCAGCTGTGACACAGGAAATCCATAGAACAGATCAGGTACTGATATAAATATATATATTTCTCGTGGCATTTTGACTTTATTAACTATAAGGCCGGGTGTAGGCTTCAGTGCTGTTATTATCCTATTTTTTTTAATCATTTTATCCTATGCGATGAAACAGACAATTTTCTTTGTGGTATGTTGACTTTTTCTTTTCGTATTTACTGACATTATTTTGGTTGCAACAGAACCCGTTTGGTCTTCCACCTCTTGATGCAGTCAGGACTCTTCTACCCCAGTTCCACTCTGTCTACTCGGCCCAAAGCCCCGCTCCCGTCACGAGCTACCATTCTCTCTTACCACCAGAAACTAATAGGTAAGAAACGGAGAGTAGCCAGATGTTCTGATGCTTCCTCTTAACTTGAGAATATTACAGATGCTCTCTGTCAGTATATGGCGCCACCACACCTGAACTGAGCACTATACAATGCCTCCTACTCTTAAATGTGCTGTGACTTAAATGTTGTGTTTTTCGGACTTGAAATCATAAGAAAGTTCCTATTATTTGTTCATGCCTTTACAGTCCCGCCGCAAACGTCGATGACCGGGTTCCTCGCACTCTTCCACCTGAGGTATTTGACATTTCTTCTTTCTCCCTGGTTTTACGAAAAGAAAAAGCATTTCACCACCTGACTATCAGGTTTCCTTTCGGGAAGGTGGATGAGGGTGTGGTGGGTTAGGGGTGGGGATCGAAGATAATGCTCAGGCTATCCCGAAATTAGTTTTCGTGTTAGTTATTCAATCACAGTAGGTTGACTAATAACAGATGCGTTCCCTATCAGATTCAGATTCCTGCAAATATGTTAGCGCCCACATCGTGTGAGCAGTACCCACACCCAACATGGTCAGCATTTTAAAATTTGCGACCATAAATTCCCTAGGTAGTTCTAATTTATTGATGTATGTTTTTGTCGCTGTAGCTTCGCAATACGATGGATATGAGAACACTGGCTTTGTTAGATTACCAGATGAAGGTAACGCGCTATCTAAACGTGTAGGCGTGGCCTCAACTTATGCCTGATTCATCATTATCTCCGTTGTGGGTTAACCACGGTGCAAGAGCCATTCCCAGTGGACACCTTTGTGTGCAGTTACAGGAACAATACCCATCGATCTTCTACCCGTAGACGTGTAGGACGTCATTCTGGAGCTGAAAATAACTCTTTTCAATTATCCAGTAGGAAGCAAAATCTGAAAAACGTGACCATCTTTTTGCAGGAGGTCGATCGCTATCGAACAGCTATGAGAAAACTAGCAGCGGATTTGCTTCACCTCAAGCAAGAGAACGTCCGGCTAGAGGTAGGGAAATGCACATTTTATTATTTTTCACTTCTTACAATATTTCACTCCATTTTATAGTTACAAAGACCCGGCCTCTCCCTCCCATGTTCAAACGAGAAACTGTTTTCCCGCCCTTTTTGGCGCGCGTGCGTCCACAGGAAGCCCACCACCTAGCAACGACGGTACAAAGCAACACACGTCGGAACACACTTCAACGACTGTCTACCCGCGATCGCATCTGTGTTCTGTACAGCTACTAACATCATCTCATAGAGTAGATTTGAAAAGGCTGTGAAAAGTGCCGCGACAAAGTTACCGTGCCGCGATTTCATTCCGAATCTACAGCAGGCCAGGTTCTGTACCGTGTCGCGGCTCTTTTCACAGTCATAAATATTTCTACTAATCGACGATATCTCGCATCTACCTGCGCAGGAAGCCAACAGTCGACTGCGGAGAGACTTGAGTCAACACGATGAGATATCTCGGCTTATGATTGGCTCGAATGACCTTGACAACGTGACCCACGGAGAGCTTGTCCAGAAATTCGGTAAATATTTTTGAAATGGTTAGTTATCTCAGTGTATGTTGAAAATGTTATAGTTGCGTTGTGCTGTGTTTTGCAGTGCTGTGATGTTATGTGCCGTGTCGTGTCTGTACATGTGTATGTTGAGTATATGTTGTGCTGTGTTGCGTTGCGTTACGATGTTATACAAAATCTGTCATCTCATGTCATGTGAGATTGTAATTTTCTTCCAAAGTTCTGTTAAAAAAGAAGTTATCAGATGAATCGGCCAAAAGGCAACAACTCCAGCAGCGAACACAAAACTTGCAGAATGAGCTCATAAAGGTAAATACGCGAATTTAATTTATTAGGGCGGGTTTCGGATGAGAGTGACGAGTAAATCAATCAGACTGAGGTCATTTCTTGTCCACCTGTCTTTCTGATTGTAAACATAAGCCAAATCACAACAGACGTCGAAAACCACGAAGGAATTTCTTATCCTAGTGGATTTGAATAAGTCTTGTTCTTGCTTTTTTGTTTGACAGTCAAATGTAAGTCATTTGAGGTATGCTTTCTTTTTACAGGGCCAGCGGACATGTCTAATCGAACAGTTTGGTTTGTTTCAGAAAAATGAGAAGGAAAAAGAAAGAATCAAGCTTCAGGAAGCTCATGAGAGTCAGCAAATGTTACTCCAAAAACTACAGGTCTACTATTTTTTCTGAAGCATTTGTGCCGTTTCTAACTATTTGCGTTGGTGCGTCTTTGTGCCGAATACAAAACTAAATGACTCAGTGTTATTTTTAGGGTAAAATCCAAAAATACAAGACGCTGCAAGACACGTGTAAAAAACAAGAGAAGGTAATTGAATTCCTGTTCGTCTTTTACATGTATCTCTCTGTCGTCTATTTATTGGATAGAATATTTATTTATTAACAAGCCAGCGGCGTAGCCAGGAATTTCTGAAGGGGGGGAGGGGAATAGTGAAAACATGGGACGAAAATGTTCAAATTTCCTCCAGCAAATACAGTAAATGTATGGGAAAATCTCCCGAGATAAGGGGGGGGGGGGGGGGGGGGGGGGGGGGGGGGGGGGGGGGGGGGGAACGCCCCCCCCCCCCCCCCCCCCCCCCCCCCCCCCTGGCCACCTCCCATGCAAGCTGTTCTCATTGTTGTTGTTGTTTCTTTGTTCTTTCTAAAGGTGATTGTGCAGCTCGAGCAGCTTTTATCAAAGGACGGAAAGCAGTCTTTGTCAACAGGTTAGCTTTGCTGTGTTATCGCTACTTAAAGAACCTCTGTCAGCCACTCCTTTGTTATTGTTTTCAGTTGATATCAGACCACGAATTACGTGTAGAAATCTTGAAATAGTCTTCTAAAAACGAAGTTTTATTATTCATTAATCGAATTCAATCGCAAATATTGCACTACATTCCCTAAATCAGCCGATGGAAATGGATGCTTTCTCTGTCTCGGTTTGTTGCTAGGATATTTATTTATTTACTTAGCTTTCCAGACAAAGTAATTAACAAAAACGAAAACAATACACACAGAAAGAGAAAACCGCACGGCTTGCAGGGCGCCACAACAAGTTCACGCCAATTACTGTGGCCCCTTTACATTTTTCTAAGATTTTCTCAATTACAAAGGACCCAGTGAAAGACAAACAAAATAAAAACATTCATCACTAGAGGTTCAGTACAGAAGACAGAGCGAACAAGTATTGGCGGCTATGGAAACAACTGTGAGATTTATCAGCTTAATTTTACTTATTTTCAGACAACGAAGAGATTCTGTTAAACAGAACGCTGAGTGACGAAAACACGCGACTGCGAGGAGAACTTTCTCGATACAAGGTATTCACTGGGTATTCACTACTCTTTTTTAAACGAAACACGTGGATCGTTCCAGCTGTATAATGCTGCGCGGCATCTCCCGAAAGAAATACTGCATTTGCCCCCTCCCAAATTTGTCCCCTCCCACATTTGACCCCTCCCACATTTGTCACCTCTCACATTTGTCCCCTCCAACATTTGACCACTCCCATATTTGTCCCCTCCCACATTTGACACCTCCCATATTTGTCCCCTCCCACATTTGTCCCCTCCCACATTTGTCCCCTGCCACATTTGTCCCCTCTTACATTTGTCCACTGACACATTTGTTCCCTCCCACATTTGTCCCCTCCAACATTTGTCCCGCGCCAGTGTATAGTTTGTACAGATACAGAGGAGATGTGCGGCTGCCCCACTTGTAGGTCGCGCACTAAAAGTCGCCTATTACTGATCGGTTATTAATATCGCGCGATGAATAATTCCTTGTACGTTGTACAGAAATAACACATAATTGTCGTCTGTCTGCGCAGGAATTGCTTGACGGCTCTGAACCGAACAGAGGTACTAAAAGGTAGGGGTTGTGTACTTTAGCGTTTCCCCTGACCTCGCTCACAGTTTTACGTGTAGGTTTTGAAATCGCTTCATTGCTACTGTATTCAATATTTACTATTAATGTTTATTAACACCTATTAATCGAAGTGATTGTTTCTTTTTTTTTGGAAGGGAATCGCCGAGCTGGGTAAGCGATAAGCAAATTGAAGGAATAAGTTCTTTGTCTTTTGCGTTTTTTATTCCTTTCACTTGTTTCATAATGTTTTTATTAGTAATCCTCACCTCAATACCCTTTTCAGCGTGTCAGTGGTGGAAATGGAGGAATGGACGACGCGGAGAGACTGGACTTGTTACAAAAGCTTGATCGGGCGGAAGGACGAATATTGGGCCTGGAGAAACAGGTAAAGCGTCTTCCAATTCCCTGCGTTCTGGGTGGGCTCCCTGTGGTGGGTAAGAGATTGGAAGTGTGACGTCACAGGAGACCCTATCGACTCGCCCCAGCCCTCGCAGTTCATCCACGAGCACAAGAAGCCCACTCAGAACGACTAGGCTGGACACTGTGTAGTGCTCGAGTGTAGTCTTTAAGTGAAACGTCGGCTGCTGGCGACTAAGTATAAAGTCTTGTAGCCAAAATATCATCTTTAGTCGACGTGTTTTTCCATATTCTACAACTCTTTTCAGGTAAATGAGAACGCAAGGAGGTGGGCCAAAGAGAAAGCCAAACTTCAGGTATGTTGAGTTTTACATCAGATCTAGGAGGGGGATACAGTGTGTGAGGGAGTCCAGAGTATACAGATATTAATGTGCGTTATGCTGAAGCCTCGTGGTTCTTACGTCCCTCGAATTCCGATGCGCGCGAGAATGGTCATTTGTTTTATGTCGATAACGTGGGGAGTGATCTCCCGAGCTTAGGGCTCATGTATGAATCAAGGCCATAGCTAGAACGTTTTGTCTGGGGGGGCAAGCCTTGGTCATCCTTTGTTTTTGCTGGGGGGAGCAGGCACGTTGTTCCCCACATGTTGACACAACTAAAAATTTCGCTTCGTTGGGGGGGGGGGGGGGGCAACTGCCCCGCCCCTCCGCTAGCTACGGCCCTGTGAATGTGAGCCCCTACACTGGGGATGATCACTCCCGAGTCTTCCGAGAAGATGCGAAGATCTAATCATTTGCAGATCTTGTCACAAAAGCAGCACCTTCTCCTCAATTATTTAGAAAAGACCCCGAGTTGTTTGTCCGTCTGGGGTTTGAACGCCACCCTCCCACACAACAGCACGGCGTTCATTCACTGAGCTAGCCGGTCGTTTTGTACTGTTGTTTTGACCGCTCCCATACTAGAAAATAAGTGTGACATTCCGTGGTGTACCGCTCGATATTTATAAACCTACCACACCCAAATCCTATTGTTGTATGCAGGTCTTGAACCCTGATGCAAAAACCTACTATTCTATGCAAGACCTCCTCCTATGTTTTGAACTTATATATAAAATATATCTGGAGGGAAGTCAGGATTTCTCCTGGCGTGTCATTGCGTCCGTTTGATGCATTTTTTTTTTCGTTTCTTTCCTCTTTCCTCCATTTAGATGAAGCTAAACGAGATGGCTATGTCCCAACAAACAGGATTCAGGAACTCCTTTAGCACACAAGATCTTCGTAAAATAGTAGGTCGACAATAGACAATTCCAGCTATTAGCGCGCGCTCTCTCTCTTATCTTTGGAGTGTAACAAAACTACCAGGATGCAACGCGCGCATACAAGACACTTGGTTCGTAAATTGTTACACAACTACCGAAATGCAGCGCGCGCATTCTTTATAGCTGGAATCGTCCCACTATGAAGGAGTCTCGAATTTTTTGCTATGGAATTTCTGAAGTGGTAACTGGTAAGGTCTAGGATTTCCTCAGAGTGACAGCCGGGAATTTTTTCTTTGGATGGGATTTCCACAGGGATACAAGCAAACCGGTATCTTGGATAGAGGAGTTGCAGTTTTTAAATGGAAACGCCCTCTAATCGATATCGTCGAAACTCACAGAGATATTTTTAAAGGTTTTTTTTCGTTTCAAAAGCATCGGTTCGAGCTTTTGTGGTCGATTCTGCTAGAAGGTCCATGATTTTGGGTCTTGTACTGAGTAAATGGAGTGCAATCGTATAATGAATTGGATGAAGAAGAAAAAAGGCACATAATTGTCACCACCCAGGATCGAACTGGGGACCTTGTGCGTGTGAGGCACACGTGATAACCACTACACTATGGTGACTGCGATGAAAATATGTTCGAATTTTACACACTTTAAATAGAAAACGTGGTGTCAGAGCAAACTGTTTCTTCCAGTCTAAAGAAATTAGCTGTCAGCAAAGATGAATGCCATTTATATCGCTTGTTCAAGAGATTATTATACAAACCTACTTGTTATGCAAATTAGGCGGCGTCAGCGCCGACCAAAACAGTCGAACCCAGTTTCTCTATTGTTTTGATTTATCCAAGCTTTTTGTGAAGAAATCAATTATTGACAAGGCCTTTATACCATGCATGAGAAATTTCCGTTCCTAAATTTCCGTCCTAAATGACTTCATCAGATACCTAATTAGCATACGGATGAAATACCTAATTAGCATACCTAATTAGCATATGGATGAAATATTTTTTTAAAGTGAGAGGGCGTTTAATAAAGAATGTATCAGAAAAGAGTAAAAGGTAGAAAATGTACGAAAGTGTCCACCTCCGCGTGCCTTTAAAAAACAAACTTATTGGGTCTGCGCAGGGGCTCATAAATAGGGGCGTCCCTCTCTAGTATTACCCTATTGATAAGGCATTTTGACAGACCTAGTTATTTTTAGAACGATTTTACCGCTAAAATTGTAAAGCTTTGTTTTACTAGCCAATCAAATTCGTGTAGCTTTACAGACGCCTCTCATTTGCAAGATATGCACGTGCAAGCACTAATTTCTTGTTGTTCTCTGCTATTATTATTTTAAATAAACGCGACTGCCGCGGCATAGAAACAATAGTAAATACCAATCTAAAAATAGCTAGGTCTGTCAAAACGCCTTATCAAGAACATATAGCAGAGGAACGCTCCTACTTATGAGCCCCTGGCCCTGGTCTGCGACTTTAGGGTATTAGGGACGGCGGAACAGTTTTCAAAGTGGGGGGCTCATTAGTAAGATTGTATGGTAAGGTGGGGGTATGAAAACTTGGACAATTGTCCCCCGGCTCCGCCGTGACTGGGTATAGGACAAAAGAAGTCCCTATAGCTCGGATGAAAGTTTGAATCTTAGCAATTTATATATTAAAATTGGTCGTTACGTTTTTTTTACAGAATGAGTCGCCTACAATGTCAGGGATAAAGAGATCATATACCGGACCTAGACGGCCATCGCCCAAGCTGGGACCGTTAGACCGAAGATAGCGTTGTTAAACTTACTGGAGTCATCGCAACGACGACCTTCAAATTTCCGCTTTGCCTCCAAAACGGAAACGGAAGCAAGTCGTGATGGCGAGGTCGAACCTCTGTCGAGTGCTACGCCCCCCGTGGCAACCTGCTGGTCTGTACTTTGGACTAAAATTCCATAACAAATCGGCGCATTTTTCGCCAATTTAGCGCGAGCTACTCGAGTAGTGATTTCTACAGATTGTTGGTTCTGAGTAGAGACCAACTCCAGGGGCGTAGCCAGGGGGGGCCCGGGGCCCCCCTTTCTCGGAAATTTTCCCATACATTACCATACTGTATTTGCTGGAGAAAGTTTGCGCATTTTCGTCCCATCTTTTCACTATCCGGCCCCCCCCTTAAGAAATTCTTGGCCACGCCGCTGAAGTCGCAGTCTATACATAAACGACAACACAAACTATCTTAGACCTCCAGCACTCCTGAAAAACAGTAGACGTAAGTTTTTCAGGAGGGCGTCCCGAGACGCGCGGAGTGAAAACTATATAGATTACCATGAATACAAGCAAACGCACCGTTTTCTGTTAAATAGTTTGTGCCTCATAAGAACTAGCTCTAACGCTGCTAAAACGGGCTCCATATCAAGGAATGACTTGCCACAAGTCGACAAAAGGGATACTGACAAAAGGTGACAAAAATGAACCGAAATGAGTCGCAGAACGACGAGAATTGAGGTTTTGTAAGTCGTGGTAGAAAAATAAAACGTTTCAAAGGACTTTGAGAAAGCCTAGGAAGTCAGCAGCAACCTGCGTGTAAATAGAACAAGCTGTAAATACGATAGCTGTACAGTAGATGATGGCATTAATCTTACTTTATTTATATTGGGAGGAAGACTGTACAGTGTAGAGATGGAATACAATATGTTACTAGTACTTTGACACTATAAACAAGGAAACATGAAACGTGTGCCCAGGACAAGTCTAAAGGTTCTCCAATGTGATTCATGTTTTGTAGCCTGAAGTGCATTATTATCATTATTATGGATGTGGCGCAAATTCAAAAAAACATTGCAGCTAGGGACAAATCGAGAGCTAATGTGCTGATCTTTTCTGGTACACGTAATGTACATACACTGTAGCATCACATGTAATTCGTCCTGGATACTTCCAACAAATCTCACAGGCACTGACACTCCCTTACTAAATTACATATAAGTGGTGCCTGACAGTAGTCTTATTAAATCCTGTTACATGTAGTTCCACTGGTACTCCACTGTTTTTTGGGTAGGGGTGCGCCGCCAAGGTCTCCAAAACCTGACCCTATCAGATACCAAAAACCCTCGTTTCTTATACCCTACCGTAGACCTACGGTCAAAATTGTATATCCTACCGTATACCTGAAGTTAGTCACCAGGGTGGTCCAATTGGTCGCAATCAAAGCGGAATTTTGTTAATCATGAAAAGGTTTTAAAATAACTGTCTTTCCACTAATTGCAGCACAACTTTGATTGAAATTTGTTTGTACTTGGGTGCCATATTGAAGTACATACCCTATCAGTGACCAAACAAGCGAAAAACGATACCCTACTGCAAACCTCAGGAGCCCGAAAAATACCCTAAAGGGCGGCGCATACCCGTACATCTTATATGAGGGAGTACCCCCCCCCCCCCCCCCCCCCCCAGGTTCCTCTCGTCCTCATGGCTATTTAACAATTATTCCTCTAGCCCGAATGGGCTCTGTTTGGCCTCATGGGCTATTGACTCGGAGGCCATGAGGGCGAGAGGAATAATTGTTTTAGTCAAATCACACTAGTAGGTCAATTTGTATTGCCAAAAATGTTTTTGTTCTGGTCATTTGCCTTTTTCTGGCTTTCAAGTCCAACAACTTTTCGCAACTAGTAGGCTATAACTTATAGCCTACTAATAGCTCAACCAATCAGAACGCAGCATTGATTATATACCACTAGTGTGATTTGACTAATGTTAAATAGTCGGTTCATGAATCTAAACACTGAGCAGTTAACAACTTCTTTTGAAAGCTGTTGAAAGCATGAAATTCTGACTCAGGTATGTTTTTGCTTTTTGAGCCTGATAAAACTTGAAAATAACCTCACTTGCATTCAAGTTATCTAATTGTGTACACTATCCAGAAACGTCTGGTGCTTTTTAATGACATCAAGATCCTGTTTGGTCTGGGGAAACACTTTCTTGCTTGAGAGCGAGGTCCAATTCTTGGCTTCTCTTTTTGTCTATGACTTCCATCTCTAGTATTTTCTGTGAAATAAAAATGGCAAATTCATAAAGTTGTTTTACATTACATTTGGGGAAATTTTAGAAGGCTTGTTGTCGGGACCATTTGATCAAATCGGTTGTTTTGCCAGAAAATGTGTAAAGGCACATGCAGCTATTTTCTTACCAACCTGTGAAATTTCTGTGTTGATTATTGTTCTATATTTCTTGCCCTGGCCTATTGATTCCATTTCCTCCAAGAACTGCTTTCTCTCCTCAATTTCCTGGAAGACTACAAAAAAGTAAAGAGAAATAAAAAGACAGTCCACTTTCATTCCCACTGCCTACTCTTCTGTTTGCTGAAACCTCATGGGATCCATTGCATGAGATACCTCACTCACTGTCAATTTGACAGCATTCTTGATAATAAAGGTCGACCAAACATTGAAGATACCAGTAAATTCCAGTATGGTTCATCTTCTGTTTGCTGTTGGTCATACCGGTAGGCTCTGGGAGCATAGGCTGATTCTGATTGGACGATATTCATACCTCCCATTTTAAAATTCACCTAATTGACAACAAGGGTCACTTTGGGTCAAGGGTCAAAGGTCACCTTATATGGAAAACTGGAAATCTAGAACATCTGGTTTCATCTTTCACTAGAACCTCCAATTTTCAGTAACGAGAGCCTCAGTCTGGGTATGAATGACTGTCATGATAAACTATAAAATTCTTACGTTCGTCAAATCGGTCAATCTCTTTTTCTTCTGTCTGTTTGGTTGTGACTTGACTTTAGGCTTGTTACCAATGTCCTTCCCATATTCTCCATATGCCATCACATACTGAAGTTTCCTCTTTTCCTCAGCAGATATGTAATCTGAACAAAGCACAAAACATGATAAGAAAGATTCAGAGAGATCATAACACTATGTACCATTCTTGGTGCAAACTACAGAACAAACATTTTTTTCTATGCTTTGCATATACAGGGGTTATAGCCAAAACCGTTGTTTCGCACTGTGAAATTTCAAAACATGGTTTGATTTTGCTTTTTTGTTCTGTCAGTCAAACCATCTAAGCCAATCAGGTTCTTGCCCTGTTTTGCCTAGTGCAGGTGACTGGGTTTTCAATGTGACAGAAAGCCAGTTGACTGCACTAGGAGAAACAAGGCAAATACCTGATTGGTTTAGATTGTTCAATGGTGGAACAGAAAAATCCCAAACCAATGCAATGTTTTGAAAATGGATTGCACAGCATGAAACAATGACTTTAGCTATAAACGTTGGAACAAGAAAAGAAACTCACGCCCTGCAGATGGAACAAATTGTTCTTCCTTTTCCCCATCATGCAGCTCCTCAATAGTTCCTTTGCTCCTCCTGCCGCCAGAGAGATGTTTAGCATTCATCACTTTTGGGAGGGGCTTCTTTGCTGATGATGTCTGTCTTGGTCTCTGGGTTTGACTTGTAGTGGGGTTGACCGTCACTGGCAGTGACTGTCCCTCTATGTTTGGAGAAAGAAACGTTTTGTCACTGACTTGAATGTGTGTACGTTTGAAGAATATCAGGGACGTCAACTCTCCCGGTTTTGTCTGGAGTCTGAAGATTTTTTACTCCTGCCTCCCAGAAAAAATTTCCTGAATTGCCATTTCTCCCGGAATTCTTTCTTGGAATTTTCTATAACCTTTGTATTTCACCTAAAAATCTCCAGGTTTCTCCCGATACTTTGACATCACTGGAATATTATCATTCAAGCTTTATAACTACATTAGCAGCAATAACTTGTTACACTTACTGGTCATTTTATCACTTAATTGCCTCCTTTGAAAGTTGGTCAGTTTGGATTCTTCCATCATCACTGAATTGTAAGACATATAACAAACTTACTTCATAAAATAGAAAGAAGTTAAGTAGTTAATAACAACAACAATATATTTATTAATGTGCCCTCTGAATTAAAGTAACAAAGGAAATGGAACTACTATGATTATACACTCTTAGACTGCCGAGGGACAATAACACTGAACAATCGGATGAAATAGGCGTTAAACTTGAAGAAGTGTCGAGAATGATGATTCGACTCGCAGCAGCAAAACGTAAACGAAAGAGAAACAATCCTCGACGATTTCTCTCTAATGCAGTGGGCAAATCCCTTCAAAACTGACTCCATAAGTATCCTGAAACATTTCAATTCTAACCTTTCAACAGTTCCTGTGTTTGTTTGCTGACAGGAGCCGCTTGGGAGCTCCATAAACCTCCTTTTGCGACGGGCTGTCGTTTCGCCGCCATTTTGTTTTATTTTGTAACCAAGAACACAAAATTACACAGGTAGCCCAAATGTCGATACGCAAGACAAACTTATAATTTATTTCGAAAATAAGCTTCTAATGAAGCAAACAAGTTTGCATTCAACGAAAAGTATTTTAGTAGAAAAGGTGTCATTTCTGACCATGAACAGACATGAATAGTTTGTTCTCCAAGACTAACAAGGCAAAATGATAGTTAGCCAAGTTCGGGTACCCTGTGTGCTATATTGTTCTTTGAGGAGCATGCGTAGTGAGATCGTCTTCGAAAAAATGGCGGGAGTTGTGAAGTGAGAAGAAAACAAATCGAGGAAACGAGAAAATGTCGAAATGTGAGTAGAATTCAACCATTTAGAAAACATTTACAAGATACTACAGTTTTTACAAACGTGTAGAGTGCAAATGAAAATGCTTTGTCTGTAACTTAGACCAGGGTTCGTCTACTTCGTCTCCAGCTTTCGACCAACTTTAAAGTTTGTAATTGAGCATTTTACAATGTTTGTAACCTGAAAACAATAACAACCAACTGAACAGTAACTGTATCAGACCCTCTTCTCGATTTCCCGGTATATACTTTTCAAGGGAAACGAGGAAGGGCCTGATCCTCAGGTTAATAACATATAGTCCGAAATAACTCACTGAAATCTGGATGCTTTCTTTTATTTTTTTAGTGTGGCAGCACCCTTATGTGAATGTCTTCAAGCATTATGAGATTGGAGGATGGAAGAAATGTACAAAAGAAGGAGACGTTTCCACCATAATGGTAACCATTTAGTCATGCACCGGTGAAACTACTAAGTTCTTTTGGGTCTTTCTGTAGGTACCAGAGACTATTGTATTAAGTGTTAGCTTCGTTCTTTGTGTTACTTGGAGTCCTTTGTCTCGGGTCCTTTGTCTCTATTGAATTACGTCAACTGTGCTCTGGTCAGCTCCGGTACCTACAGAACAAACTGATCTCAACAAGAGAGTTTACCACCCCTCACCCCCACTAAACTATAGTTATCTAAAACACTTACTATTACTGTTCGTGTTTTAAGGACAAGCAAACCAAAGGAACTGTCTACAGAATCATGGGTTCTATACCAGCTGGGAACTACATCCAGTTTCCTCACACCTCCAGCCAGACTCTTGGCTTGACAGGGCGCTACCTGTACCTAATGTTCCGTCCAATCCCAACCAAGTATTTTGTAGTTCATATTGATGTGGCTGCTGAAGATGGCTTAGCAGTGCGGATCTCCTTCTCAAATTTATTCAAGGAATTCAAGTCAACGTCAACTTGGCTTCAGTTTCCATTTGTTTCTAACCCCTCTCCCTATTCTGTTGAAGCTGTTACAACATCTGGTGCCTCAGTCACTAGTAAGTACCCTCCTAAAACCTTCTTGGGATTTCCAAACACTTCCTAGCTGGTTAAAGAATAACAAATAATTAGGTGGTACTCTGTCCATGGTTAAACTGACAAAATACCCGAACTGATATCACACGAGCTTGATTTCTCCTGGAGATCCAGGGGCGGATCTAGGGGAGGGGTTGTGGGGGGTTGCAACCCCCCTATGAGAGTGATAGATTTGATGAACTCTGGGAAAACACACCAATTATTCAAAAATTTTGAACTCAGTACAGATTATAACCAGTCCAACTCAGTGCTGCAAAATCCCCTCTGAAAAAATAATGGATCCGCCCCTGGGATCCTTCCTGGGTAACATGAAATAGCTCTGGTATAGCCTCTCCTGCAGTCATTCTCAGGCCAGACCACAGGTAGTCCCTAAGAACGACTGTATTGGAGGCTACTGGTGGGATCCTTTTTCTAAGCTTGGATTCAAAGTATACCTCTCAACTTTCATTTTCACGGTCTATTTTATGAAATATCGAAGAGTTTACATATTCAGGTTTTTCCTAATTTT
This sequence comes from Scolanthus callimorphus, assembly GCA_033964015.1. Classification (NCBI taxonomy): domain Eukaryota; kingdom Metazoa; phylum Cnidaria; class Anthozoa; order Actiniaria; family Edwardsiidae; genus Scolanthus; species Scolanthus callimorphus. The sequence continues at coordinate 1,647,694 of CM066921.1, forward strand.
TGGGAGTGACGAATACATGGGAGAAAAACAATGATAAGTGGGGATCTTCCCAGCCAGCTAATCTCACTTCATGGAGCACAGGATTGTTTTCCAAATGAAATATTATTAGGTCCAGCGAGAGAAAACTAGCCTGTGTCAGCCACTCCTTTGTTATTGTTTTTATTCAATTTTAGAAGACAAATTATGTGTAGAAATCTTTAAATCAACATTTAAAAACAAAGTTTTAGATTTATTTTCCAAAAATAATTGAGAAAATTGCTCTATATTCTCTAAATCAGCCGATGGAAATGGATGCTTTCTCCAACTTGGTATGTTGCTATGCTGTCAAAATGGCAGCTGACACAGGCTCTTTAGGAATCTGTTTGGAAGGCTTGGCAATGTGACAAAAATCGTTCTGATTGGTAAACTTGAGAGAAAGAAATCAGCTGAAGTAGTCTTGATAAGCATGCCCTAAGGAAAAGGTATTTGCTATGAACAGGTTTGTTTAGTATTGATTACAAAAGAGATGTTGCTTTTCATTTTAGATCTTGTTGGTACTGCACCCCAGTCCACCAGATGGACAGTACTTGTTCTTGATCTCCAATATATACTGTCCATGTACCTCAATCGAACCTTCTCCTATGTCAAGAGTGTACGACTGTGTGCCAATATGTTTGTCAAAGGTCTCTTTACAAGCGACAATAACTACCAGCCTGGTATCACTGCTGCAGAGGCAAGGAAACTTGGTCTGCTATCGGCAGGAGTAACCCCTATGCCAAGAGACATGGCATTTGTAGTTCCTAAGGGTGGAGACTGGCATGAGTTGTATGACTATATAAAGTTCCCCCCTGATGGCAAGCAGACACGCATTGGTGTTATGACCAGTGTTAGGGGAAGGAATGACATGTCTTTGGGTGAGAGAATTAATGAGATTGACAGAAAAGAAAAACAAGATCAAGAAAAGAAAACCAAGATTGGCACAGAGAGCAAGAGCAGGGTAATTGAGAGAATGTTAAAATGTCTTATTATTATGTGTTATTGTTATCGCTGCATCATGGAAAAAGGGCCTGAACGACATAATTCTACTGTCTAATTTTTTGTCAAAGAAAAATTTATAGCTCCTTCAAAGCATTTTTCTCTATCAATACCATCAATAGAATGAAGTGATGTGAACAAACAGCACACACCTCAAAGGAATCCCATAGTAGATTAAAAATTCACTCACCCATTGTGAATTATATTCTCAGAAAGCTGTAGCTGACAGAGTGGCGCTAGTGGAGAGACTAAGTCCACAAAAGAATCAGACTAACAAGGTGCGTCAGTAATTTGTTCATTGTTACAGAGTTTCAGAGCCCCAGTCAGCCGCTATTTTGTCAGCCTAGCAACATACCGAGTCAGAGAAAGCATCCATTTCCATCGGCTGATTTAGGGAATGTTGTGCAATATTTTGACTGAATTCAGTAAATCAAGTGCATAGAGCAGATTTCGTATGACTGTGAAAAGTGCCGCAACAAAGTTGTGCCACGCCGCGACCGTCACCGTGCTGCGACTACGCGATTTCATTCCGTATCTATAGCAGGCCAGGTTCCGTACCGCCACCGCGACAGTACCGCGCCGTGTCGCGCCACTTTTCACAGTCATACGAAATCTGCTCTAACCTGAACGAAAAACTGACAACGTCATGACGGAACCCATGCAGCTGCACATATGGTTTGATTGACAGAGCTGGAAAGCCAAGAGTCAATTGGTGTTTTGAAAACAGACAATTTTATCTGTAATAAATCATACTTGTTGAAATCATCCACAGAGGCACCGTGTTATCCCGACCACCCTTCCACAAGTTGGCCTCTATGACCAAAAGGCTGTCATGCAACAAGACGTCCACGTGTATCCCCCTGCACGCACACAGCGCCAACTTACCAGGGACTCACACAAAGACGAGGTACGTACATGTTGAAATTTGCGACTACCAGGAACATAGCTACCATACACGCAACGTACACAGCCGTGAACTAAAATTTAACCTATCTATGAACAATTTGTACGCCCATATCATGTTCTAAGCTTAAAAAATGCACATTTGCGAACAATTTGAAACAAATTGAAGCCCTTGTAGCTACGCCCCTGGCTACTTCTAATATTTTAGTCGCAAAATCCAAATTTTTAGTCGCAAGTTTTGAGGGCATAAAACTCTCGTGATGGCGCTCCACGGCAGTTATCAACAATAAATGCGGGATTCTTTCTGCAAATTTAGCGCCGCCTGACAATTAGTCATTAGGAAAGGCAAAATCTGGTAAAACCTTACCTTTTTAAATATGCAAAGTTGCAAAGTTTGGACTATAAACTTTTTTATTCGTAAAAAGGGACAATTCAATCGCACAGACGACTCGACAGGCATAAGAGTCCTGGGGCCCATTTCTCCGAGAATTCTCACCTCGGACCCGAAAACTGTGCTGCAATTTTGCTACATGATTCAAACATTTTCGGTTTATTTTTTGTACTCTGCTGATTAGTCTAGAACTATTATTTGACATTTATCTCTGAACAAAATGGTGTTTGGGCTTATACCCATGATTTATCCGTGTTTTCCTCAGAGTAGATGTAAATATTGTGCAGGGATAGAGATCCCTAGGTAATCACCAATGTAGGCCTCGACATTTCGACTGTATGTTTGCCAACGCCACTTGAATATTTGTATTGTTTCAGGCTGAAACGTCCCAAATGTTTCATCAAGTTTCGTGCAACATACTGTGAATTTTCTCTTGCAGGAAAACTTTGTCCCTCCTTTAAATGCTCCTGTCAAGGTGGCAAAGCCTGCTCACTTGAAGGTACACTTGCTGTTATTCGCCTGGCTTGAATCTAATTCTGTTTAGAAAATGCTTCTAGTAAATTGTACATTATGTATTTTAATCGTTCTTTAGAGCCTCAAGCCAGATCCTATAATGTCCTTGAAAAGAATAATTGGTTTTGGCGGAGGAACATACAAAGAGGTCAGTGGCTTATCATTTTGGAGGTGTACTCCTGGAAACTAGACAGGAGTCATTCACGAAAGATGAAACAGTGATTCACTCTTCACGCTAATTCAAGTTTTAATGTTCCCAGGCTTTGTGGACTAAAACTGGCAGTCATATTGTGTACCCGTGTCACGCTATTATCGTTTCTATGGAGGTGTCTACGGCACAGCAACAGTTCTTCCTCGGACACACAGATAAGGTAAAGAACCCGTGGGAGGGGGCACACATATAAGGCGAAGAACCCGATAGGGAGGAGGGGTGGGACACGAATGAGGTGAAGAACCCGAGGGAGGGTGGGGGCACACTGATAAGGTAAAGAACCAAAGGAAAGGGGGACACAGAAATAAGGTGAAGAACCCGGGAGTGGGACAAGACAGTTCAAGACAACTTTATTCAAGAACCGTATACACCCGAGGTACATTGTTTTTAACTTGAACATTTTAGGCGTCGTCGGATTCCGTTTTTGAAATGCTTTTCATATTTGAAAGCACTTGTAGATAAATTTACACACAGATAAGGTGAAGAATCCGAGGGGATACGAATAAGGTGGAGAAACCGGGTTTTTAGAACCTGTGAATGGCTGGTCTTCTACACATCCCTTTCTTATTTGAGGGCCACGCATACATTATCATTGTGATATCTAGTGAAACCCTCCTTAAATAAAGTAATATCTATCTATCTATCTATCTATCTATCTATCTATCTATCTTATTGTCGGTCAGAGATATTGACGGTCTATAGGATAACTTAGATAAAATAATTTATTTCTTTGTGTGGATTCATGCGAATTTTCACGGAAGATTTCATCATGCTCTAGGCATGTATGCGAATGTAACCGGTAATGTAACCGACGACCGGTTAGCGCAGTGGTAGAGCGCCGGGCTTATGTGCGGGAGGTTGGGAGTTCAAACCCCAGCCGGGCCAACACTCAGGGTCTTTTTCTAAGAATTGAGGAGAAGGTGCTGCCTTTGCCCTAATATCTGCAAATGGTTAGACCTTCGCGTCTTCTCGGATAAGAACGTTAAACCGTAGGTCCGTCTCTCACATACACTACACTAACCGGAACCAGAGGGACGTTAAAGAACCACGGGGACGCGGGAGTGACCATCCCCAGTGTATAGGGCTCACACTCTACTAACATGGTCGAGCGTTTCGTACATGAGCTTCTAGCTCGGGAGATTGGGTGACTGCTCCCCACGTTACCGACTTAAAATAAATCATTTATTTACATCGCTTTTAAATATGCAACACCCGTCTCTTTTTGTTACCATCCTAACAGGTGACAGCCCTGGCATTTGACGGTAGTACAAACTTGCTAGCGTCAGCTCAGGCAGGAACTCCTTCGGTGATACGACTATGGAAATACCACACTCGGAAAAGTGTCGCTATGTTTCGCGCACAGGTCATAAACATCTTTTGCCTAAGGTATGTATAGTGACCGACTCTGCAGTCCGAAAGCTGAATTACACTGGATCTCGCAGCACGAATGGCTGCCAAGCGGTCGTAAGCACAGACACGGGGGGGGGGGGGGGGGGGACCCGGACTGTACCCTGCATTTGGTATTTTCGTTTAGTGATTGTCTGTGTTGTTCTTGTCTAGTTTATCATACAGTGGCAACGTCCTGTGTGCTGTCGGCAGGGATTCTCACGCCAAACAGGTAAAAAAAATAAACAGCCTTTGTACACCATTCTAATGACGTTTTAAGATGAAAACATCACACTGTTTAATGGAAATTCGCATTCGGAGGTAAAGAGGAGGTCTATTATTTTTTTAAATTTTACATATAATTTTTTATTATAATTTTTTTTAATTCTTACATTTCTTTCTTACATGTAATGTCCAAACACACGCACGTACATACGGATACACGCACGCACGCGTCACGCCAACCACACAAAGCAGATTTGGTATGACTGAAAAGTCACGGCACACAGTCACGGCAAGGCAGGAGCGTCGCTTTCTGTGAACATACATCCAGAGACATGAAGCCGGCGAAAGGACATAACTGATTGACTAATCAAAATGCTTAGACACGACACGACACGGCACGACACGGCACGGCACGGCACGGCACGATTAGGGCGATGACATGGCACGGAAAGCGCCGTAACTCTTTCACGGTCATGCGAAATTTAAGCTCTGAGCACGAGTCAGAAAGAGGCAACGATATACGCCTATTGTTATTAATGTTGCTTGAAAAAGCCATGAATCATAACCATTGTTCACAAGGAAGTCGCTTTTTAGTCGAATTTGAGAAACCAAACTACACTAAAAACATTGAGTGTATTTATTTAATTTTACATGAACTACTGCGTTTTCAGGCAAGAATGATCTTCGCGAAATGCACGGTTCGTGATACATGGTTAATTGAAACAGTCGTATTTAGTTATCCTATAATAGTACCCCTACGCTAGCTACGGCACTGCTGATACAAGTTATTTTTAAATGAACTGCTGTGATTTCAGGCGAGAATGTTTAATTGAAACAGGCGTATTTAGTTGTCCTATTAGTACCCCTAGTCGGACCTGTTACTACATTGTGACTAGCTCGAAAATAGAAATACCCCCGGGTGCCGTGTCATAGACATTGTTAAATCGAAAGCCTGAAATACTGCAGATCTTCTTCAGAAACTCGATCCACTCACTTATTGAGCGCTGCCCACTACCCTGGCCAGTGGAATTCGTGTGGATGTTGATAAACCCTCGCTGTAGACCGTTGTCTGGTATTGACTGAGTGGTAGCTCCAACTTCCGGTAGACAAGGCTCGATAACTAATAGTCGACCTCCACTGGACATCACAGCACGGCAGTTGTTTAACAGTTAACGCACTGTTCATCATTTAACATTACAACGAAATTTTTAGTCATGACCGTATCTACGGTAGGCATCTCGGGAAAAGGCTGGAAACAGTCATGGCCAATAAGCTGCACACGTCCGTCTACACCATAGTGTTTGATGTCGGATCTTGCTTTGTTTATAATAGCGGGCAGTTCCACTAGTACACCTTGCACGTGTTCACATCCTTGGTGTTTAAAATGGAAGACAAGAACTTTCCTGTCGAGCCTGCTATGTCCATAAGACGTCTACATGAGGCCCAGGGAAATACATGAAAAATACTCCGATGCTCGAAAGACGGATGTGAAATCTCTAACTCCTGGGATATCATTGTCATCGCATTCTTGTAGTCCTCTAGAAATTCCCTTCTTCGTTCTTCGCTACCGATTTTATGTTTGCTACACCCTTCTCGAACCTTAGCTGGGTCATAAGGACATGTGTCTTGTTTGTTCATGTAGACCAAATGAGACATTCCATGTTCGAGTTTGAATGCTTGTGTTCCCTTCTTGACTGCTTCCGGTAACGCCAACATGGCGGCCCAGTTCTCATCGCTACAGAAGTAAGCAATCATGTGCCCAAGACTCGGTCCTGAATCTCTGCGGAGAAGCTCAATTGCCTGATTCTTGCTGAAGTGCTTGTCTGGGTGCTCCATTCCTATCCCCCACTGAGCCAGTACTCGCATGATCGGGTAGAGCTGACCGCTCGAGTCGCAGCCGGCTTGTTTTGCCACGTCGTTCACGCTCATTGATGGCTGATCAGAGGAGCATAGTATTTCAGGGATTTGGAGACCAACAAGCACGCCGATACAACGGCTCTGCCACATTCCATGAAACATGGATAAAATCACCTGCTCGTGAGATTTGTCTGTTTCAGCTTGGGAAGTCATTACGGGATCAGATGCCATCGCGAAAAAAACCCATATCAGACCGCAGAGTTCGTAGTCGTACCCGCCATCTTGGACGCGTGGAGGAAATGGTCTGGAGCGAGTGACAAAGCGGGGGGGGGGGGGGGGGGGGGGGGGGGGGTAGAGAATCTAATACGGCCACGACTGACTACGAACTCTGGGGTTTGGGAATTTTCGCAATAAAAAAATTCCTGCAAAGCAAAGTGCTTCAATAACATTGTATTTTTTACGGAAAAATATCCGGCAAAAACGTACGGTGCAAAGAAAACAAACAAAATACAATGTTTGCACCAACAAATCTTCCATCCTCCCCACTCTAGTTAGCCATGCTTTTCTTGTCTTTCTTGCTTCATAGATCCGAGCAGTCATCTGTGATGCTATTATTAAAGTTATTGTTGTTGTTGTTACATCTCATAAGCCATTTTATTTTAGTACTCCTTGAAGGCACAACAATATCCCGACTGCTCGTATCTATAGATGATTGCAGATTGGCGAACAAATGCGCTGATTTTTACGGAGTTTTAGTCCAAAGTAGAGCCTGCCTCGTTTTACGAAGAGTGTGGTAATAGTATGTTTGTCCCTATAGCTGGTTGTAGTGTGGGATGCGTCTCAGGGGGTCAAGCGAAGTGAATATTCTCGCCAAGAGTGTGGTAATTGTATGTTGTCCCTATAGCTGGTTGTAGTGTGGGATGCGTCTCAGGGGGTCAGGCGAAGTGAATATTCTCGCCAAGAGTGTGGTAATTGTATGTTTGTCCCTATAGCTGGTTGTAGTGTGGGATGCGTCTCAGGGGGTCAGGCGAAGTGAATATTCTCGCCAAGAGTGTGGTAATTGTATGTTTGTCCCTATAGCTGGTTGTAGTGTGGGATGCGTCTCAGGCATCAGGGGGTCAAGCGAAGTGAATATTCTCGCCAAGAGTGTGGTAATTGTATGTTTGTCCCTATAGCTGGTTGTAGTGTGGGATGCGTCTCAGGCCATCAGGGGGTCAAGCGAAGTGAATATTCTCGCCAAGAGTGTGGTAATTGTATGTTTGTCCCTATAGCTGGTTGTAGTGTGGGATGCGTCTCAGGCCATCAGGGGGTCAGGCGAAGTGAATATTCTCGCCAAGAGTGTGGTAATTGTATGTTTGTCCCTATAGCTGGTTGTAGTGTGGGATGCGTCTCAGGCCATCAGGGGGTCAGGCGAAGTGAATATTCTCGCCAAGAGTGTGGTAATTGTATGTTTGTCCCTATAGCTGGTTGTAGTGTGGGATGCGTCTCAGGGGGTCAAGCGAAGTGAATATTCTCGCCAAGAGTGTGGTAATTGTATGTTTGTCCCTATAGCTGGTTGTAGTGTGGGATGCGTCTCAGGGGGTCAGGCGAAGTGAATATTCTCGCCAAGAGTGTGGTAATTGTATGTTTGTCCCTATAGCTGGTTGTAGTGTGGGATGCGTCTCAGGGGGTCAGGCGAAGTGAATATTCTCGCCAAGAGTGTGGTAATTGTATGTTTGTCCCTATAGCTGGTTGTAGTGTGGGATGCGTCTCAGGGGGTCAGGCGAAGTGAATATTCTCGCCAAGAGTGTGGTAATTGTATGTTTGTCCCTATAGCTGGTTGTAGTGTGGGATGCGTCTCAGGGGGTCAGGCGAAGTGAATATTCTCGCCAAGAGTGTGGTAATTGTATGTTTGTCCCTATAGCTGGTTGTAGTGTGGGATGCGTCTCAGGGGGTCAGGCGAAGTGAATATTCTCGCCAAGAGTGTGGTAATTGTATGTTTGTCCCTATAGCTGGTTGTAGTGTGGGATGCGTCTCAGGGGGTCAGGCGAAGTGAATATTCTCGCCAAGAGTGTGGTAATTGTATGTTTGTCCCTATAGCTGGTTGTAGTGTGGGATGCGTCTCAGGGGGTCAGGCGAAGTGAATATTCTCGCCAAGAGTGTGGTAATTGTATGTTTGTCCCTATAGCTGGTTGTAGTGTGGGATGCGTCTCAGGGGGTCAGGCGAAGTGAATATTCTCGCCAAGAGTGTGGTAATTGTATGTTTGTCCCTATAGCTGGTTGTAGTGTGGGATGCGTCTCAGGGAGTCAGGTGAAGTGAATATTCTCGCCAAGAGTGTGGTAATTGTATGTTTGTCCCTATAGCTGGTTGTAGTGTGGGATGCGTCTCAGGGGGTCAGGCGAAGTGAATATTCTCGCCAAGAGTGTGGTAATTGTATGTTTGTCCCTATAGCTGGTTGTAGTGTGGGATGCGTCTCAGGCCATCAGGGGCTCAGGCGAAGTGAATATTCTCGCCAAGAGTGTGGTAATTGTATGTTTGTCCCTATAGCTGGTTGTAGTGTGGGATGCGTCTCAGGGGGTCAGGCGAAGTGAATATTCTCGCCAAGAGTGTGGTAATTGTATGTTTGTCCCTATAGCTGGTTGTAGTGTGGGATGCGTCTCAGGCCATCAGGGGCTCAGGCGAAGTGAATATTCTCGCCAAGAGTGTGGTAATTGTATGTTTGTCCCTATAGCTGGTTGTAGTGTGGGATGCGTCTCAGGCCATCAGGGGGTCAAGCGAAGTGAATATTCTCGCCAAGAGTGTGGTAATTGTATGTTTGTCCCTATAGCTGGTTGTAGTGTGGGATGCGTCTCAGGCCATCAGGGGGTCAGGTGAAGTGAATATTCTCGCCAAGAGTGTGGTAATTGTATGTTTGTCCCTATAGCTGGTTGTAGTGTGGGATGCGTCTCAGGCCATCAGGGGTCAAGCGAAGTGAATATTCTCGCCAAGAGTGTGGTAATTGTATGTTTGTCCCTATAGCTGGTTGTAGTGTGGGATGCGTCTCAGGGGGTCAAGCGAAGTGAATATTCTCGCCAAGAGTGTGGTAATTGTATGTTTGTCCCTATAGCTGGTTGTAGTGTGGGATGCGTCTCAGGCCATCAGGGGGTCAGGTGAAGTGAATATTCTCGCCAAGGCACACACCGATGTTGACATCAAGCGAATGAGGATCGCCGAGTTTGACGATAGCAGGTGAAGTTGTGATTTCATTTTTCTTTGAGTTTGTGCGTCTTTTCTTGGCTGGTTGACACACGAACCCAAGCTCAACGCAACGCAAGCTCAAGTGTAAATCATAGAGACGCAAAAGGGAGCCTAAAATCAACATTTATTAGTTTGCTTGCACTTCAATCGCTTGATTTACACTAGACGTAATAACAAAGGCGCACAATATCTTCTTTCCTTGCGCTTGCGTCTGCGCTTGCGTTCTAGTGTAAACCAAATAATGTATGAGAAATGTATTAGTTTGATGTCCTTGCGTTTGCGTTTGCGTCTGCGCTTGCGTTTCCTTGTGTTTGCGCTTGCGTCTAGTGAGAATCAAGCGAACGCAAGCTCAAGCAAACTTATAGATGTTGATTTAAGCTTGCGCTTCCGTCGCTCCGATTCACACTTTCGCGGAGCTTCCGTCTTGCGCTTGCGTTCGCGTTCGTGTTTTATATTCATCTTTTTCATTTTATTCATTAGCGATTACACTAACCGGAACCAGAGGGACGTTAAAGAACCACGGGACGTCAGACGTTGCCCATCCTCAGTGTACAGGGCTTACAACTTACTAACCCGCCACACTGACTAGGGAACCTCGTAATTGGAGCCTCGCTCTGTGAGGATTTTCCGGCCCTCGGGCAAATTTAATAAATTAAAAAAAAAAATTGCGGAGTGGATTCGCGCTCGTTCTCAGCTGTTTGACGTCATTGTAAATTGAAGGATTTTATTTTTTAGCGGAGCTCCTTTATTTGAGGAATATGTAACCGGGAGCTCCGCTTTTAGCCAGTGGCTAAATCTCTATTATTTGTTTCTTTTTTGACGACAGGATGGTGTCATGCGGCGTTGATAATATCCGATTTTGGCGCCTGCGCAATGGCTCCGTTCGATCTTGTCCACTTGAGCTGAGACAACATGGGTCAGTGGAATTTACCGACGTCGCGTTCGGTGTCCCGGATGTGAACAAGGACCCAACTAACCGGAAAATGTAAGAGTAGAAATGATGCGTCAATACGCTTTATGCCCGCAGGACTTGAAAACGACACGAGGCTCTTTACGCAAATTGCGGCCTAGCCTCCCCGCAGGCTCTCCTTGTTTCTTGTGTAGAACAGGCCGGGAATATTGGCTTGCCTTGTGCCTCGAGCGCGCACATTTGTATGGGATTCCTGTCACTCTCGTTTTTGTGGGGTTCCTGTGGACTTTGTATGTAAAAAAGCTCCAACCAAAAAACAAGCGCGCTTGCCACAGGTAGCCCGCCACGTGTGTAGAGGGCGCTCGTCTGCCCGCGCGTGTACGCCTATAAAGAAAGCATTTAGAAAACGAAAACTTCACCAGAACCAAAGTTAGCCTGCGGACAGGATAATTGCGGCCAACTAGTGCCGTCACCATTGTGTTAGCGAAAAAAAAATCTTGTTTTCAAAAGGAGCAAGCGTCCGAAGCCTCGTGTTTTCGCTAACGCCTTCAGGACGGGTGTCCTTTTAAAAATGGAAACGAGGTTTAGTACGCTCCTCATTGTGGAACAAAGAAAAGATATGGCTAGCGTGCATAAGGCGTATGACAAACCGAAGCACATGAACAACAACAACCAAAGGTTGAGATTTATGTTAAACGCCGTGGAAAAATGTTGTTTTGCTGACGTTTCGAGCGACAGAACCACAGCCTTGCAGCCATCAGAACCCACTCTAGAGGATAGGATTCCCTTCCCCCTTACTTTTCATCCTACTAACCTAGCAATCAAACATTTTGTATCCAGGAACTTTAAGATCCTACAAAGGGATCCGGAAACAGCCGCAATTTTCCCCAAGCCGCCTTTGTTCTCTTTTAAGCGCCCCCCCCCCCCCCCCCCCATCACATAAATGGAATAGGAACAATGCTTGTCTGTTTTGAATAACAAAAGCCGTCTTCGCCAGGACGAGTCGGGACGGCACAAGCGTATTGTTCTCACAACATCGTGAAAACGGTCAATTAAATGCAATGATACGTTCCTTGTTGTTCTAGCTACTTCAGCACCGTCTCCGGTTGCGTCTTCCAAGTGGACTACCAGAAAATAGTCTTGGATCGCGTACATAAGCTCCTTCCTATTGGCGCGCGGCACAGTAACACTTCCGTTAGTATAGCGGCGCTGTCAGTGAACGAGGCCTTCTGTGTTACTGGATCGGATGATGGTTATCTCAGACTGTGGCCTCTCGACTTCTCGAGTGTGTTTCTGGAAGCAGGTACTTAGAACAATATTGTAGGACGATTTTCGAAAAATCAGTTTTAGTATAACTACTCAAGTGACTATATGAAATTCCACGCACTAATTGGTCAAAATTTATATCTTATTTTGCTATAGTCACCGAGCGTGCTATAGTCACCACATTGAAGGAATTGGGAGCGCGCGCGTGAACTTTGTTGTGATCGCGAAAAATCTTACAAAAACGAGTTTTTTGTCTAAAAAATCTTATGAGTCACTTGAGTAGTTATTTATACTAAGACAATTATTCGCCTCATATCAACCTTCGTCTCGGTAACTATTCGCCGATATTCACGTTGCCTACTGCGTCTAATTCACCCGGCGTAATCAATCGAGCGTTCGGTAATCGAACTCAATCGAATACCAATCGTTCGATTGATTTCGACTTGTTCGGCAATCGAACTCACAGCAAAATCTTTACAATCGAACAAATCGAACTTTTAACATACTTAGATTTTTCTCCCTAAAGGTACCAAATTGGGAGTGGTTTTATCTGATTTTGACTCCAAAAAGGTACCTACAAGTCCGAATATAGTGCAGATTTTTAAGACCTGAGCTACTAGACGTTTGAAGCTACAATAGCCTGTAACAGATTATGTGCTGAGACAATACACCAAATGTTTCACTCCAAAATATGCTGCCCTAACTAGCAGAGGCTTTTCCCGGGGGTGGGACTCCCTATATTCGAATGCTAGGGGTGACCGTCGTATTTTTAGGGGTTGAAATCGGCGATCTGGTATTTTTTAGGGGTTCGAAAATAATAAACGGTATAGTAAGAAAAATAGGTATTTTTTAGGGGGTTCTCACGAAAATAAGGTAGTGTTTTTGAAAGTCGAGAGGATACATTTGATGTATATTAAATAAACGGCCAGAATAAATTTAATCTGTCAAAATTGTTGGTATTTTTTAGGGTATTTTCAGACTGAGGGGTATTTTTTAGGGCGGAATTTTTTCCGACCAGGTATTTTTTAGGGTCAAAATTCTAGTTTCCCGACGGTCACCCCTAGCATTTTAACCTTAGAGTCCCCCCCCCGGGAGGCTTTTCCTCGGTAACTCGCTCTTTCGTTTTGTTGCTAGCGCTCGCGGTTTTGCTGTCGTGCGTTTTCATTTGTTATCTCGCCCCCGGCCAAAACAACTACGCGAATGTGTGACACGTGACTAACTTTGTAAAATTTTAAAAGACTGGACAGAAGAAAGCACTCATGCTCGCAGGTTACAATGTGGTAAAACATTCTTTTTTACCCCCCAAAATGCACCAGAGGGCCCTATAAATTACATGAACCAAAACATCCCCTCCCAAAAGGTTTGGGAGTCCCCGTCTTTCTCTGGGAAATCCTGTCACACATTATTCATAATTACCGAACAAAATCGAACAATCCAATCTGTTCGATTGGTTGGTGTTCGATTTTGTTCGAAAATCGAACTCACAGCAAAGCTCGCGTTCGATTTTGTTCGAGTGCCGAACAAATCGAACGATTGGTGTTCGATTGCGTTCGATTGATTTTTTGTTCGGATTTGTTAGATTGATTACGCCGGGAATTCAAGAGTAGATTTCAGGCGTTTACTCCTCTACGTTGCGTTCAGAATAGCGCTGCGCACAGATAAAGTAAAAAAAAACTAAAGAACGATACAAAATGAATTGGTAAACTGGTAGTTCCACTCATTATAACAGGGCTTTTATGTACTCCTAGCGGGGCTCGTAATACGAGCACGATCCTTCTGAATGGGGATTTTTTTTCACAGCTTTATTGGGTCATACTAAATTCATGTACAAACAGAATTCTGTTTGTACATGAATTTAGTATGACCCAATAAAGCTGTGAAAAAAATTTCAGAGGGATTGTTTGTCTGGGAATCTGTGCGCAGCGCTATTGGTGTATTTACTTGTCGTTTGGTTTACCACATGTGAAATCGGCTCGAATGATGCACGCCGGTAGAAAATTGTCGCACACGTCACCAACAAGATCCGAGGCAGAATTATTGCATGAAATTTGCTACTGAGTGTTAATTTTCTTGAAATATTTAGAGCACGAAGGACCTGTAACCGCTGTAGATGTGACGCTAGATGGCCTTTACATATTGGCAGGCACCAGCACGGTACGTTTTAAAGGCAGTCGTATTTTGTACATAAGAGCAGATTTCGTATGACTATGAAAAGTGCCGTGAAAGAGTTGACCGCGCTGCGACCGTGACCGTACCGCGACTACGCGATTTCATTCGGTATCTACAAACAGGCCAGGTTCCGTACCGCCACCGCGACAGTACCGCGCCGTGTCACGTTACTTTTTCACAGTCATACGAAATCTCCGTCACTATCTCCAGTCACAATCACGAGGAGCGTAGGGAAGTTTGCTGAAAAGACGCGATATTTTGAGTCCGCTCGGTATGCGGGATGTGGTTTTAAAACACGATCTGAAATGACGGTAATTCGGTATTATCTTTGTCTGCGGTGACCGTTTTATAGAGCTGTCAGATATGCACGGTCAGTTGAATGCTATGATCTTGTAGTGTCTTGCGAGAAACGGTATCGCGGTATTTGGCGAGGTTTGCACGCGTTATTGCGTTATTCAAGGGTCCCTACGCCCCTCCACAATCAGTCATATTTATAGTCATTATTATAGCAATCATTATCATCGTAGTAAAGTCATCGTCAGGTACTGTTTCAAACACGAGCAGCAGTGTTTTGAATGGCTGAAAACACTCGGCTATCATTGATAGTTTCCAATCATCGCTTTGGGGATAAAAGCACGTCGGCCATGTTGGAGGACAGAACAAAGGGAACAAATGAACTTCTTTTGTTCTTTTCCACCGACATGACCGCCAGTGACTTCACATGAGAACCAAGGATTCAATTCTTGGGTTGCACTCATTCCTATGGGAATAAAATCACAAAAAGGCGGCGGCCATGTCGGTGTACAGAACAAAGAGCAACAAATGAACTTTCTTTTGTTCCTGTACACCAACATGGCCGCCAATGACGTCACGTGCAAACCAGCAATAGGTCCTTGACCAATTAAAATGCAAAAACGATTTATTCATTAGAAATAGAATATTGTTTCTATTTCTCATGAGACATGTGTCCATCCCAAAGGTATTTGAAAACAATACTCGACTCATGATTTTTGGGGCGAACAAAGCTCATCATGTTTGATGCAGAAATTGCGAATTAGGAGATTGCAGAGGGTGTCAACTTTGGAAGAGGGAAACAAAAGTCATTTGTTCTATAGAAATACTGTCCAATCGCAGAGCAACACAACGTTTTGTATTGTCAGAGCTTAGTTGGTGGGATATTTGAATTTCAGATTGCTGTCATTGCTAGTGTCGAGTATTTGTGAACTTGTCTGCGGAATAGTCGTTCAATTTTTAAACTAGTTAGCCAACGATATCCGGGATGGACTTACACAACATTTTTGGCCTACTACAATTCGAACGGAGATACCGGTACTCTTCAAAGGATGGATGAAGAAAGGTACATGTATTGTGTTCGATTGAAGTACATTTTTGCTTAATTTAGTTGTTGTGGTCAAGAAAATCGCGGCGTACATGTTTGAATCAAATTATGATTATTCTTACCCTTTATTGGAGTTTAGCTACTTTTTTAGAAAGGTAGCTCATAAATAAATTAAGAATTACTTCGTTTAGTTGAGAGAAATATAAGCTGAAATATTTGAGCTTCGAGAAGCAAGACGGTTAAACTTTATATAAAGTCACTAGTGGCTTTATATAAAGTTTCATGTTCGATTACATACTGTTGTTCTTCTGTGGTATCCCCACTATGGAGTCATTTGATTTGTGGCGTGTACTATTAGTTATAAAGGCTCCATCACGTGTTTGAAAAAAGACATCCGATTGATCAAGAGCCTATTAAATAACGGATGGGTGCTTTAACATCATATTCATTATAATGATCGTTGTCGTAATTTTCATCGTCACCCTCGTCATCACTGCCATTAAGGACGTCAACACAATGGTTTCCACCATCATTATCGTGACCATCGTTTTACAACAATAACAACAACAATACTTTAATGCCCTTTGTATTACTATAATTACACCACCACCGTCTCTGTCACCGACATTATTATGGCCCCCATTATAACCACCATCACCAGCATGATCATCTCCAGCATCAGCAACAACAACACCATCATCAACAACGACATCAGCAGTAACAACATCATAAACAACAACATCGTCATTAACATCAACAACATCAGCAGCAACATTATCGTCAACAAGAACAACATCATCGAAAACATCAGCAGCAGCAGCAACAACAACAACATCATCAAACAACAACATTGTCATCATAAATAACATTAGCAACAATAACATCATTTGACAACAAGAACATCATCGTCTCCACCAACAATCATCACCATGAACAACATCAGCAGTGACATAATCATAAACAACAGCAGTAACAACATCATAAAACAACAACAACAACAATATAATCAACTAAAACAACAACGACATCATCATTATCAGTAATAACAACAGTATCATCATGATCAAAAATCACCTCAACATAAACCGCAACAACATTGTCATAATTGTCAACAGCTCATTGTCATCATTCCCCCTGCACTGAATGTCCATCCTTATCTTCCCTTTCCCGACAGAACACCATTCAACAAGTTCTTTTATATTTGTCAGGGAAACCTTGGAGTCTTAAATGCCTCGACCCGTTCGTACAGCACCCTTATGAGGTCCCACACCGATACCATCACATCTGTGAATGTTGACGTCACACGCCGTCACATGGGCACGGTCTCGGCGGACGGCACAATCAGGATATGGGACCTCGATACTCAGGTACGACCGCGAAGGGCCACTTTTTAGTTACCCCCACATAGAAATCCTTACGACGTCAGTTAGTAGAGAACAAAGGAAAGCATACGCGAATACGTTTAATTCCAATGAATATTTATATTAGCTAGCAGCTAATATAACTTAATTTCAGTCTATGCTCTCGAGATGTGCCATATTTTCCTTTTGCGTGTAACATTTAGCAAATCTCTAATATACATCAATCCCATCATTTGCTAACCTGCGCAATACTCGGACTTCCCGTGGAGGTCCAGTGCATAGAAACCCAGAGAAAGCGACGCCAACATTTCTCACGCGTTCTTTCTTCTTAATAATTTGAAGAAGGCCTTTACTTGATAAGATATTTTTATCCACAGGTTCAGTGTACGATTTTCGCGCTCCAGCGGAGGAGCCCTGTGTCATTGCGTTTCACCCGCGGACCAGCGCTTTTGCTTGTGGATTTACTGATGGCACAGTAAGGGTGTTTGATATTCAGAGCACTAATCTACTAGATGAACACAAACACCATAGGGGGAGGGTGACGGGGCTTGTGTTCGCACCATCTGGAGGCTACATGTACAGCTCGGGATCTCTTGGTAAGTATAGGTTGTCGTGTCTTAACGAATGTAAGAGCAAAGTTTAGCTTATAGGAAACGACAGTGATAACGGTGATTAGGAGGACTAGGATGATGGTTGGGGCGAAAGTGACGTCTGTACAGTCAAGTCATCATTATTATTACATAGAATTATAAAAATAATTTTGAATGTTTGTCTGGTGAGTGTTGATGATGACGATGATGGTGATGTCTTTGTGGGTGGGTGACACGGTCGATACCAATGAGGATATAAATGGCTGCGTTGACGGGAGCATGGCGATGATGATGATGGTGACACGGTCGCTATTAATGAGGATGATGGTTGGGGCGAAAGTGACGTCTACACAGTCAAGTCATCATTATTATTACATAGAATTATAAAAATAATTTTTTAATGTTTGTCTGGTGAGTGTTGATGATGACGATGATGATGATGGTGATGTCTTTGTGGGTGAGTGACACGGTCGATACCAATGAGGACCATTCCCCAAAAATGCTGTTCCTTTTTTTCATTGTCCGCCAAAACCAAGCTAACTGTTCTATTTTAAAAAAGAAGCACCCCTTTGCATGTATCATAGCATCTTCTATAGATGTAAAAAGTCCGTGCTTTCAAATTTTCTTTAGGTTATGCGTAACACACTCATTTAGCTGAAACTTGTACCTCACTTGAGGAACGCGTGGCAAAGGCCAATTTGGTCCCAACTTATACTAAGGGAAAATCGGCAAGCACGCTATATCGGTCCATTTTGAAAATGGAATATTGAACGGTAAAAGGCATAACCGTCAAATCCGCTGGATCAGTCTATTTTCAAAACGACCTCGTGAGCAGTGGCGGCCTATTAGCTATGGTAAGATACATTCATTTGAAAATTTGGCAGAGCTGAAGGATACAAAGAAAACTTATATGATAATTAGTAATGGAATGATCGTCCTTGGTGAGCTAGGTGAATTCGTCTGAGAAATTGGCAGAAATGAAGGATATGAAGGAAACTAATATGATAATTAGTAATGGAATCACTCTCCTTGGTTAGCAAGGTTAATTTGTCTGAAAACTTGGCAGAAATAAAGGAAATGAAGGAAACTTATATGATAATTGATTTAATTAAATAAATATTCATTTTTATAATTTAATATTAATTATAAATATTATTAATAATATTAATAAAATTATTATTAAATATAATGATATTATTATTAATATTAATTATTAATATCAAATATATTCTTGAATTAATCAATTATAATAGTAGTTTCCTTCATATCCTTCATTTCTGTCAAGTTTTCAGACAAATTGACCTTGCTCACCAAGGAGAGTGATTCCATTACTAATTATCATATTAGTTTCCTTCATATCCTTCATTTCTGTCAAGTTTTCAGACTAATTCACCTAGCTCACCAAGGACGGTCATTCCATTACTAATTATCATATAAGTTTTCTTCGTATCCTTCAGCTCTGTCAAATTTTGAGATAAATGTACCTAGCCCTAGATGGGTCGCCACTACTCACGAACAGTTTGATTTAAAAAGAGACGGTATTAGCGGATTTGACGGTTTTGCGTTTGAAGAAAAGGAAAGGGTAGTTATATTTGTTTAAACTCCATTCTTTCTACTCGTTAATTAACGAAGAAGGCGACACTGCACATGGTTTACCAAAATACCAATACTGTTCCGCTATGATAATAATCTGTCGAGTCTTGCATACATTTTGGACATTTATCGCATTGTAAAGTACATTAGCAATGCTGTGCATTGTATAAAGCAAACATCATTGTATTCATGGGCTGGAACGAGACAGTGCCGTGCGAGATTCCTTTCACCCCAAGCAATATAGTTATGTGGGCGTTACATAATCATCACAACGCTCTCGTAAACTAGGGGGTTTTCATTGGATACTCACATAAAGACAATAGCCATAGAGGTCTACAAAAACGGGTTTTGTTCAGTCCACCGTCAGTTCCGCTCAAGTCCCATATAGGACGGATCTCGATTGTGCGGTAAGTCTAGTTCCTTAGCCAAATTATTTTGTACAACGAACATAAAAAAAAACAGAACTAAAAATGTTTGTGTTTTGGTTTCGCATTGCAGCTCATCATGTCGGTTGCCTGTCAACCTCTCAGGACACTTGGCAGCAAGCATATCAAGGAGCGAATAATCACCCACATTACACCTGTTATAGAAAGCCGATATTGTGCGGTTTTTGCTAAATGCTTTTGGAGTTTGGAAAAAACGGAAGAGTCTTTGAGGCGTGGATGGAATTCGATCTGCATGAAAAAGGAGGAGTGTGACGCCTCAGTCAAAAACTTAGCGAACGTTGCTTTCTTCTTTTCAGCAGTAGCGTCTTTTGAAAGGAAAGCGAAAACGAAGAAAAAAGGAGGTGAAGGCGATGAGGGCGACGAAGAGGACGACGATGCGATAAACCCGAGTCAAGGGCCGGCTGGGCAAAATACGTCTATCAACATAGCGGTACAAAAGGAAAGATTCCCAGCCGTAACTTATTTTATTGGGTTTGAATCCGCAAATGGCGCCCCAGTAAGCATGGTGCCGTTACGGAAAGCTCTGAACAACTGTGGCATGGAGTTCACTACAGCCAAGGTGCTAAAAGCCACTAAGCAGGGAGAACTGACGACCCATCTCTGCACAGTCCTAAAAGATCACAGTTCAAGTTATATGATGAGCATTGTCGACCACTCCTATGCATACTGTGTCAGGGATGTCCTGGAAGAATTTGACGAAGACATTACAGACCAACTCGAGTCTCAGTCCTCGTATACCGTCGTTAGCTTCTGTGTTACAAGCACCAACGCGTGGAAACGCTTGCGTAATGGTATTGAAGAGCTACAGAAAATGGGGTTAGATCTGAAGAAAAAGAACATTCCTCAAGTCGATGCACAAGAATCCCCAGAATCTGTTATTCTTACCACTGATCCCTGCACACAATTGATCAATGATATTGAACGGGTGATGAGACAGTGCAAGTACACGATTCGAAAAGGGGAAGTTTACAAGTTGAAGGATGGCGCCAGATTCACTTACGCTCTCAAGTGTCCTATTGAAGAATTTGTCGCAGTGCTAGAAGGAAACCCCCTCTTCAAAGCTAAACTGGTGAAGCACGGCCACAAAGTCAAAGAAATGCTGAAATGCCCGCAGAGTCAACTGATACATCAAATGGAAGTCGATTACAACTTAATTGAGATAGATGAGGGATGGATGCTGTCAATACAAGAAAGATCATTTGTTAAGGGTGCTATCCCGGAGAGCGATATCGGGAAAATTAGTCCACGGGCGTTCGTGCCTTATCCTCGCACCAAGTCCCCAGATCCTCGTTACTTTAAAGGCATTCTAGAAAACAGCTTAACCGACGACGAAATAAGAAGCTTTTGTACTGACTTTCTTGGCTTGCTGAACCACCAAGGAAAAAAGCACAAAGAAAAGGTGAGCAAAAGTGTCTCTAAGCCATATGTTAGCGTAGGGCGTGCAAGAGGGGGATAAGCCAATGAGAACACTATTTACGCTTGTCTAACGCTTGAATTTGTTACCTACAGGTGCCGTGCCTAATCGGAGCAGCCGATAGTGGGAAGACGAGTCTATTCGCGCCGCTTCTAGGTATAATTCCTCCAAGCAAATTGGCTAGAGTTACAAAGCAAAAAGCCTTCAACAAATCCATGATTACTTCAGACACGGAGTGTATCTTTATCGATGAAGCACACGAGAAGCTTATGGACGTAGATGACTGGAAGCTTCTTACCCAAGGTGGCTGGGCAGCGCATGATGTAAAGTTTTCTACCGCTAGAGGATTTGTAAACAAATGTCCCATGTTGATAACTTGTCAACGCGAGATGCAATTTGAAGGCAGTGACGCGCAAGCCATGAATTGCAGGCTCAACAAATACGTGTTCAAATCACTTCCAAGCACAAATCCTGAAGCTTTTCAGTGGCTGCAGAGTCATCCGATAGATGTTATTCTGTGGGCGATGGATAAGGCCATAGAGGCAGATGAACCTACAGAACGAGAACAAGACGTCAACACAATCAGTGGATTGTCAAGAGAAGACCAGCAAGAGTTGTTCAGTTTCAACCTAGATGGCTGTAGCGATAACGACGAAGACGATGAGGCTCCTGACCTGAGTAGCGCTTTCAAAGATGAAATACATGAGATGGCGAACGAGATCGTGCAGAACGAAGAGTGTCGAGAGGAAGAATTTATTCAAGGGCTAGTGGAAGGTAGGCGAAGGAGACTTAGGGAACGAGGTATAAGTGAAGCAGATATCCAGCGAGTCACTTCCCCCCACGATCCGTTGCCTGACGACATTGAAAGAGAGCTAGAAAAAACGAGAACGGCTGAGGTCGAAGCTGAAAAGATAAGGAAGAAGAAAGACGACGAAGCTAAGGTTTGCAGAGAGTTTGAAAACGAGTGGCTCCGACGCACAGAAGTCCAAATGCAAGAAGAACAGATGAAATCAATGGACGAATTAAGGGATGCCTTTACGCGCAGGACAGCCAAAGGCGAGTCCATCATAGGATTCCATCTTCAGACCGATATAACACGGTACTAATGTTTACTCTTTTTGATCGACAGTAATGGTAGAGCTCTTGAGCAACAAGCTGATGACACATCATCGCAATATTGGGACAAGTAAAATCAGGGAGTCTGCCATCAAAGAGCGTCGAAGGATTTGTATACGCCTCGGTCTTCTAAGGTATTCTAAAAGTTTATTATTGTTAAATTTGTAAAGCGCTGAGAGCGATTATTATAGATCAGGCGTTGTACAAAAACAAGTTATTATTGTCATTACTAGGCCAAAAGACCAGCACCTAGTGGACTCGCTATCGGACCCACTACCCCTGCCTGACGGAGACGATAGCGGAGTGGCCAGCATGTCGTCCCAATTGTGTCCACCCACACCACCATGCCCACCCACACCACCGTGCCCACCCACACCGACGGGCAATGTGCTTCATTCCACTCCGACAATCCAATTCAGTCCACTCAAATCGCCCCCACTGTTACTTCGTACACCGAAGACTCCGCAGATTCGCACCATTGAGGCGTACCCCTCCCTAATAGAGAGAGACACAGAAGATGATGATGAAGAGTTCTTAATCCACCGTGCCCGGAAAAGGAAGGGGTCTGTTCCAGTACAACCTAAGTCCAAAAAGCTATTCTGGAAAAGTCAAAGTCAGCAGTTGCAAAGTGGACAGAGAACCTTGACTAGTTACTTCAGCCACACTTAGAGTTAGTAGTCTAGATTTCATTAATGCCCGGGAAAAAAAACAATTACGTTAATATTTTGTTGTTACCATGGCAACCGTTTACATTGCTATTACTACTTTGACAAAACGTTGAGTGTAAACATTGTTTATTTTTCCTACTTACATTTGCTTGTGAAAAATAATGGCTTACTAATAAATGCAGTTCATTGAAACCTCGAGTGTCGACGATTTTTTGTAGTAAACATGACGAGCTTAAATTGAGACCACGACAAAGAGCAAGGCATTTCACAAAAATGGTGTCGCTTTAGTGAAAAGGAATCCTCAAAAGGTTATATAACAAGCTAGAAATATATCGGAGTCGAAGAATAAACGTTTTGTGTTAATCAATAATTTAGTGTTAACAGTGCATCCAGCATGTACCGGGCTCGCTGGCTCAGCTCGTTGCCATGGCAACTGCTTGACTTAGACATTCTTATCATTTACATTGTTTATTGCTCAATCAACATACAGTGTAAACATTGTCTTTTCTTATTTACAATTAAACTCAAAGGCCTATCATGTCCATATGTTCCAAAGGTCTCCAGTTAACAGATTCCAACACTCGAAGTTCTTCCTCGATGATGTCTTCCCTTTTCACGGGCGAAGAGATAATGTCCATGAATACTTTATTTCTGGCTAAATCGCTGTCCTCTAATTTGACTGCAATGAACAAACAGGCCAATATAAGCTCTCTCAGAGTAGACTTTTTTCTGTCCTTAGTCTTGTTTAAATGACGCCAGAGTAGACTTTCTGCCAACATAGACGTGCTTTGGGGGAAATTGAGGGCACAAATCCCTTGAAGAAACTCGCCCGCAAACTTGATATCTTTTAAAGCGAGCTCAGGGTGTTTATCCACAAGAATTTCCATGTTGACACGTCGACGTTTAGTTGCAATAGAGGTCGAAAGCTCTATGTAATCGCGATTTGTTTGGGGCTTTCTATTCCCATCATGCCAAGCGCGAAACTTCGTTTTAACAGCGTGGCACCACAGGCCGTACATAGAAAGCTATTATACTACTTTTTGGAATAGGATGGAAATCTTCGTGCTGCCCGACAAAGCAGGGAGTTGGCTGTTCTACCCTCTTGAAAATGAAAATCGGGATCCCTGAGGATGGGCTTCCATTGTCCAAATCCGTACCTTTTAAGGCCAGCTTTCAGGTACTTGTCCTCTTCGGCATTAAACGGCGAACTTTTTCTTCTTATCGAACTAAGCCCTTTCACCTTCGGAGCATGATCCCGCTTGAGTTTTGGAATATCGGCAGAGCGTTCGGGGGGCGGGACTTCCTTAACTGTTTCGACTTCGTCACTAGAAGAACTGCTCGTTTTCTCGTCCTCGCGTCCTTGAGAGGATGTGGACTTGTCTGACAGCCGCGCGCGAACATCTTGTTCGAGTTCTGATCCCTTGTCACCTTGCAATTCCTTCAAAAACGTGTGCGCCTTCGTTGCGACGTCGCGCGATCTTTGCTTCTGGTAGTGTACCCTGGCAACCACAGAAGTGTGTTTCTGGTCTTCTGAGATGGTGCTTTGCGCAGAACTGCTTAGTTTTAACGAACTTGCAGTCTCGACTATTTGCCGATAGCGCGTAGGATGGACGTATTTGCCGGTTGCGTCAAAAACCAATTTGCTCATTGACTCGCCAAGTTTACTGTGCTGACCACCATTTCTTGTTACCAAAACATAATCGCAACTAGGCTTTAGCAAAGGACGAATGTGAGTGATAAAACCATCTAGCACTTGCATGCTTGTGTCTGTCAGAAACAGCGAGTCAAAGCCGTATTTCAAAGCAGTTTTGAACATTTTCTGGTCGATGTATCCACCGTTGGTCTTTGCGCTTTTTACCATTTCAACCGTCAAGTACTGATAGGTCATTGGCCGAGAACCTTTCACCTTGATAAACAAATACAGCGCGAGGAATTTAGTAGCGAATGATAAATCCAGAGGTGATGCTGCGCGTGGCTTTTCTTTACACATTTTAAGCACGCTTTCGTAGCGCGGCAAGTAACGCCCAACCGCTTCCAAGAGCTCTTCTAATGTCGCCCAATGCCCTTTAGCCTCTAACGACTCTATGTCGAGGTCACCATTCCACCGAATGCGCATCATTTTAGAAACTGTTCTGCGCACCTTTTTCAAGTACACCTCTGTCGTATAAAGGCTGCTTATCACCGATTTTGACGCGCCATTTACTTTTCGAAAGTCCGCCATTTCTCCAATTGCGTCGATGTAACTCAGTCGTCCTGCATGGCCAAGCTTCCATTCGTCCTGTAGTATATCAACAAATTTGAAAAGAAGATTAGGAGAACACAATCCAAAGTCTATTATTCCAAATGTCAATTCCTCTTCGTCTTCGCAGCAAAACTTAAGAAACTTTAAACACCTGCTAACTATTTGCTTGGCTTGGCGCTTGCTTTTGCACCCTCCTCCAGTGCCAGTCAACCACGAGTTCAGTTGCTTGGCAATGTCACTGGAAATATCAAACGAAGGAATGGTTTTCGAATTGCGCACAGTGTTTTCAGGAGGTTCTTGTTTAACAGTTGGCGCGATTTCCTGGACAGCTTTGCAGTTGGGCTTTTCATCAAAATAATAAAACCACCGATGCTTTTTCTTAACGTGTTTTCTGCATCCTCGCTGGGTGGAAAATCCATCGTGTTTACAATCTTGAACTGGACAGTAAAAATGGCCGTCTGTTTCATCTTCTTCTAAGTGAAGCCTCTTTGGCTTAGGCGAAGCATTTGGTAATTTTGACCAGTTGACCACTTCTTCACTCTTGCTCATCCTTCGCCGAGACCAAGACTGGAAATGCGCGAAAGTTCGAACGGGCTTACCTTATATTCACATTTGCTCTCTAGAGAGTAACACATTTTACAAGCCAATCAGAACTGTCTGGGCATAAGCTTTGCCCAAACTTGTCCTTTTGTTTGAGCTTGAAACAATCGAACAAGTTCAGGCAAGTCCACTTTAACAAAAGGGCAAGACGACAGGCTTGCGCATGCTCTCATTAGCAGACAAACAAGCCTGGACGTGCTGGTTGTTTATAAATAGTAAAGCAACATACCTTGTTTTGCTTGTAACATCCGCTGTCCGAGCACCCTAACATTATCAGCCTGTGATGAATGCACTACACTTAATTATGCAATCACTCGTACCTCAGTTATTCTAAAATCCGTGCTTTTCTCAAATAGGAACAAAAGTTCACATTTATTAGAAAAGGAACTTTCAATGAAAAGGAACAATGCCAAGAGTGATAGTTCCTTTGTAGGACTGTCAGGAACCAATTTAAGCAATAGAGGAACAAAAAGTACAGTTATCGGAACAGGTGTTCCCTTTCACTGCAAGAAATTAGGAACATTTGGTCAGAATTCCCTTTTCACAGAAATCAATACGGAACTTTTGTTCCATTTCACTTTTAAAAGGAACAAATCGAGTAAAAAGGAACGTATTGAAAAGGAACAGGTAGTTCCTGATTACTCTAATAGGAACCCTGTGTTCCTATTGTTGACCAATTCGTTCACTTTCACACCTGAACAGTTCCTTACTATGAAACGTGTTTGAGGTCTCTTTGCTGCTAAAGGGACTAAATACAAAAATGCGCGGAACACTCGTGTTTCAAAAACAAGGCCGGCTTTCGTGTCGCATCAGCTAAAATTCGATTTTTAAACTCTGAACCCAAAAGAGGTCCAATTTGGACTTTTATTCAACGAATGACAAAAATTAGAAGTCATTTAGGTCCAAAATTTAGCTGTCATCATTTTTGGGGAATGTATATGACCATTCCCCAAAAATGCTGTTCCTTTTTTTTCATTGTCCGCCAAAACCAAGCTAACTGTTCTATTTTAAAAAAGAAGCACCCTTTGCATGTATCATAGCATCTTCTATAGATGTAAAAAGTCCGTGCTTTCAAATTTTCTTTAGGTTATGCGTAACACACTCATTTAGCTGAAACTTGTACCTCACTTGAGGAACGCGTGGCAAAGGCCAATTTGGTCCCAACTTATACTAAGGGAAAATCGGCAAGCACGCTATATCGGTCCATTTTGAAAATGGAATATTGAACGGTAAAAGGCATAACCGTCAAATCCGCTGGATCAGTCTATTTTCAAAACGACCTCGTGAGCAGTGGCGGCCTATTAGCTATGGTAAGATACATTCATTTGAAAATTTGGCAGAGCTGAAGGATACAAAGAAAACTTATATGATAATTAGTAATGGAATGATCGTCCTTGGTGAGCTAGGTGAATTCGTCTGAGAAATTGGCAGAAATGAAGGATATGAAGGAAACTAATATGATAATTAGTAATGGAATCACTCTCCTTGGTTAGCAAGGTTAATTTGTCTGAAAACTTGGCAGAAATAAAGGAAATGAAGGAAACTTATATGATAATTGATTTAATTAAATAAATATTCATTTTTATAATTTAATATTAATTATAAATATTATTAATAATATTAATAAAATTATTATTAAATATAATGATATTATTATTAATATTAATTATTAATATCAAATATATTCTTGAATTAATCAATTATAATAGTAGTTTCCTTCATATCCTTCATTTCTGTCAAGTTTTCAGACAAATTGACCTTGCTCACCAAGGAGAGTGATTCCATTACTAATTATCATATTAGTTTCCTTCATATCCTTCATTTCTGTCAAGTTTTCAGACTAATTCACCTAGCTCACCAAGGACGGTCATTCCATTACTAATTATCATATAAGTTTTCTTCGTATCCTTCAGCTCTGTCAAATTTTGAGATAAATGTACCTAGCCCTAGATGGGTCGCCACTACTCACGAACAGTTTGATTTAAAAAGAGACGGTATTAGCGGATTTGACGGTTTTGCGTTTGAAGAAAAGGAAAGGGTAGTTATATTTGTTTAAACTCCATTCTTTCTACTCGTTAATTAACGAAGAAGGCGACACTGCACATGGTTTACCAAAATACCAATACTGTTCCGCTATGATAATAATCTGTCGAGTCTTGCATACATTTTGGACATTTATCGCATTGTAAAGTACATTAGCAATGCTGTGCATTGTATAAAGCAAACATCATTGTATTCATGGGCTGGAACGAGACAGTGCCGTGCGAGATTCCTTTCACCCCAAGCAATATAGTTATGTGGGCGTTACATAATCATCACAACGCTCTCGTAAACTAGGGGGTTTTCATTGGATACTCACATAAAGACAATAGCCATAGAGGTCTACAAAAACGGGTTTTGTTCAGTCCACCGTCAGTTCCGCTCAAGTCCCATATAGGACGGATCTCGATTGTGCGGTAAGTCTAGTTCCTTAGCCAAATTATTTTGTACAACGAACATAAAAAAAAACAGAACTAAAAATGTTTGTGTTTTGGTTTCGCATTGCAGCTCATCATGTCGGTTGCCTGTCAACCTCTCAGGACACTTGGCAGCAAGCATATCAAGGAGCGAATAATCACCCACATTACACCTGTTATAGAAAGCCGATATTGTGCGGTTTTTGCTAAATGCTTTTGGAGTTTGGAAAAAACGGAAGAGTCTTTGAGGCGTGGATGGAATTCGATCTGCATGAAAAAGGAGGAGTGTGACGCCTCAGTCAAAAACTTAGCGAACGTTGCTTTCTTCTTTTCAGCAGTAGCGTCTTTTGAAAGGAAAGCGAAAACGAAGAAAAAAGGAGGTGAAGGCGATGAGGGCGACGAAGAGGACGACGATGCGATAAACCCGAGTCAAGGGCCGGCTGGGCAAAATACGTCTATCAACATAGCGGTACAAAAGGAAAGATTCCCAGCCGTAACTTATTTTATTGGGTTTGAATCCGCAAATGGCGCCCCAGTAAGCATGGTGCCGTTACGGAAAGCTCTGAACAACTGTGGCATGGAGTTCACTACAGCCAAGGTGCTAAAAGCCACTAAGCAGGGAGAACTGACGACCCATCTCTGCACAGTCCTAAAAGATCACAGTTCAAGTTATATGATGAGCATTGTCGACCACTCCTATGCATACTGTGTCAGGGATGTCCTGGAAGAATTTGACGAAGACATTACAGACCAACTCGAGTCTCAGTCCTCGTATACCGTCGTTAGCTTCTGTGTTACAAGCACCAACGCGTGGAAACGCTTGCGTAATGGTATTGAAGAGCTACAGAAAATGGGGTTAGATCTGAAGAAAAAGAACATTCCTCAAGTCGATGCACAAGAATCCCCAGAATCTGTTATTCTTACCACTGATCCCTGCACACAATTGATCAATGATATTGAACGGGTGATGAGACAGTGCAAGTACACGATTCGAAAAGGGGAAGTTTACAAGTTGAAGGATGGCGCCAGATTCACTTACGCTCTCAAGTGTCCTATTGAAGAATTTGTCGCAGTGCTAGAAGGAAACCCCCTCTTCAAAGCTAAACTGGTGAAGCACGGCCACAAAGTCAAAGAAATGCTGAAATGCCCGCAGAG
This sequence comes from Scolanthus callimorphus, assembly GCA_033964015.1. NCBI lineage: Eukaryota > Metazoa > Cnidaria > Anthozoa > Actiniaria > Edwardsiidae > Scolanthus > Scolanthus callimorphus. The sequence goes on from CM066921.1 coordinate 1,676,736, forward strand.
TCAACTGATACATCAAATGGAAGTCGATTACAACTTAATTGAGATAGATGAGGGATGGATGCTGTCAATACAAGAAAGATCATTTGTTAAGGGTGCTATCCCGGAGAGCGATATCGGGAAAATTAGTCCACGGGCGTTCGTGCCTTATCCTCGCACCAAGTCCCCAGATCCTCGTTACTTTAAAGGCATTCTAGAAAACAGCTTAACCGACGACGAAATAAGAAGCTTTTGTACTGACTTTCTTGGCTTGCTGAACCACCAAGGAAAAAAGCACAAAGAAAAGGTGAGCAAAAGTGTCTCTAAGCCATATGTTAGCGTAGGGCGTGCAAGAGGGGGATAAGCCAATGAGAACACTATTTACGCTTGTCTAACGCTTGAATTTGTTACCTACAGGTGCCGTGCCTAATCGGAGCAGCCGATAGTGGGAAGACGAGTCTATTCGCGCCGCTTCTAGGTATAATTCCTCCAAGCAAATTGGCTAGAGTTACAAAGCAAAAAGCCTTCAACAAATCCATGATTACTTCAGACACGGAGTGTATCTTTATCGATGAAGCACACGAGAAGCTTATGGACGTAGATGACTGGAAGCTTCTTACCCAAGGTGGCTGGGCAGCGCATGATGTAAAGTTTTCTACCGCTAGAGGATTTGTAAACAAATGTCCCATGTTGATAACTTGTCAACGCGAGATGCAATTTGAAGGCAGTGACGCGCAAGCCATGAATTGCAGGCTCAACAAATACGTGTTCAAATCACTTCCAAGCACAAATCCTGAAGCTTTTCAGTGGCTGCAGAGTCATCCGATAGATGTTATTCTGTGGGCGATGGATAAGGCCATAGAGGCAGATGAACCTACAGAACGAGAACAAGACGTCAACACAATCAGTGGATTGTCAAGAGAAGACCAGCAAGAGTTGTTCAGTTTCAACCTAGATGGCTGTAGCGATAACGACGAAGACGATGAGGCTCCTGACCTGAGTAGCGCTTTCAAAGATGAAATACATGAGATGGCGAACGAGATCGTGCAGAACGAAGAGTGTCGAGAGGAAGAATTTATTCAAGGGCTAGTGGAAGGTAGGCGAAGGAGACTTAGGGAACGAGGTATAAGTGAAGCAGATATCCAGCGAGTCACTTCCCCCCACGATCCGTTGCCTGACGACATTGAAAGAGAGCTAGAAAAAACGAGAACGGCTGAGGTCGAAGCTGAAAAGATAAGGAAGAAGAAAGACGACGAAGCTAAGGTTTGCAGAGAGTTTGAAAACGAGTGGCTCCGACGCACAGAAGTCCAAATGCAAGAAGAACAGATGAAATCAATGGACGAATTAAGGGATGCCTTTACGCGCAGGACAGCCAAAGGCGAGTCCATCATAGGATTCCATCTTCAGACCGATATAACACGGTACTAATGTTTACTCTTTTTTGATCGACAGTAATGGTAGAGCTCTTGAGCAACAAGCTGATGACACATCATCGCAATATTGGACAAGTAAAATCAGGGAGTCTGCCATCAAAGAGCGTCGAAGGATTTGTATACGCCTCGGTCTTCTAAGGTATTCTAAAAGTTTATTATTGTTAAATTTGTAAAGCGCTGAGAGCGATTATTATAGATCAGGCGTTGTACAAAAACAAGTTATTATTGTCATTACTAGGCCAAAAGACCAGCACCTAGTGGACTCGCTATCGGACCCACTACCCCTGCCTGACGGAGACGATAGCGGAGTGGCCAGCATGTCGTCCCAATTGTGTCCACCCACACCACCATGCCCACCCACACCACCGTGCCCACCCACACCGACGGGCAATGTGCTTCATTCCACTCCGACAATCCAATTCAGTCCACTCAAATCGCCCCCACTGTTACTTCGTACACCGAAGACTCCGCAGATTCGCACCATTGAGGCGTACCCCTCCCTAATAGAGAGAGACACAGAAGATGATGATGAAGAGTTCTTAATCCACCGTGCCCGGAAAAGGAAGGGGTCTGTTCCAGTACAACCTAAGTCCAAAAAGCTATTCTGGAAAAGTCAAAGTCAGCAGTTGCAAAGTGGACAGAGAACCTTGACTAGTTACTTCAGCCACACTTAGAGTTAGTAGTCTAGATTTCATTAATGCCCGGGAAAAAAAACAATTACGTTAATATTTTGTTGTTACCATGGCAACCGTTTACATTGCTATTACTACTTTGACAAAACGTTGAGTGTAAACATTGTTTATTTTTCCTACTTACATTTGCTTGTGAAAAATAATGGCTTACTAATAAATGCAGTTCATTGAAACCTCGAGTGTCGACGATTTTTTGTAGTAAACATGACGAGCTTAAATTGAGACCACGACAAAGAGCAAGGCATTTCACAAAAATGGTGTCGCTTTAGTGAAAAGGAATCCTCAAAAGGTTATATAACAAGCTAGAAATATATCGGAGTCGAAGAATAAACGTTTTGTGTTAATCAATAATTTAGTGTTAACAGTGCATCCAGCATGTACCGGGCTCGCTGGCTCAGCTCGTTGCCATGGCAACTGCTTGACTTAGACATTCTTATCATTTACATTGTTTATTGCTCAATCAACATACAGTGTAAACATTGTCTTTTCTTATTTACAATTAAACTCAAAGGCCTATCATGTCCATATGTTCCAAAGGTCTCCAGTTAACAGATTCCAACACTCGAAGTTCTTCCTCGATGATGTCTTCCCTTTTCACGGGCGAAGAGATAATGTCCATGAATACTTTATTTCTGGCTAAATCGCTGTCCTCTAATTTGACTGCAATGAACAAACAGGCCAATATAAGCTCTCTCAGAGTAGACTTTTTTCTGTCCTTAGTCTTGTTTAAATGACGCCAGAGTAGACTTTCTGCCAACATAGACGTGCTTTGGGGGAAATTGAGGGCACAAATCCCTTGAAGAAACTCGCCCGCAAACTTGATATCTTTTAAAGCGAGCTCAGGGTGTTTATCCACAAGAATTTCCATGTTGACACGTCGACGTTTAGTTGCAATAGAGGTCGAAAGCTCTATGTAATCGCGATTTGTTTGGGGCTTTCTATTCCCATCATGCCAAGCGCGAAACTTCGTTTTAAACAGCGTGGCACCACAGGCCGTACATAGAAAGCTATTATACTACTTTTGGAATAGGATGGAAATCTTCGTGCTGCCCGACAAAGCAGGGAGTTGGCTGTTCTACCCTCTTGAAAATGAAAATCGGGATCCCTGAGGATGGGCTTCCATTGTCCAAATCCGTACCTTTTAAGGCCAGCTTTCAGGTACTTGTCCTCTTCGGCATTAAACGGCGAACTTTTTCTTCTTATCGAACTAAGCCCTTTCACCTTCGGAGCATGATCCCGCTTGAGTTTTGGAATATCGGCAGAGCGTTCGGGGGCGGGACTTCCTTAACTGTTTCGACTTCGTCACTAGAAGAACTGCTCGTTTTCTCGTCCTCGCGTCCTTGAGAGGATGTGGACTTGTCTGACAGCCGCGCGCGAACATCTTGTTCGAGTTCTGATCCCTTGTCACCTTGCAATTCCTTCAAAAACGTGTGCGCCTTCGTTGCGACGTCGCGCGATCTTTGCTTCTGGTAGTGTACCCTGGCAACCACAGAAGTGTGTTTCTGGTCTTCTGAGATGGTGCTTTGCGCAGAACTGCTTAGTTTTAACGAACTTGCAGTCTCGACTATTTGCCGATAGCGCGTAGGATGGACGTATTTGCCGGTTGCGTCAAAAACCAATTTGCTCATTGACTCGCCAAGTTTACTGTGCTGACCACCATTTCTTGTTACCAAAACATAATCGCAACTAGGCTTTAGCAAAGGACGAATGTGAGTGATAAAACCATCTAGCACTTGCATGCTTGTGTCTGTCAGAAACAGCGAGTCAAAGCCGTATTTCAAAGCAGTTTTGAACATTTTCTGGTCGATGTATCCACCGTTGGTCTTTGCGCTTTTTACCATTTCAACCGTCAAGTACTGATAGGTCATTGGCCGAGAACCTTTCACCTTGATAAACAAATACAGCGCGAGGAATTTAGTAGCGAATGATAAATCCAGAGGTGATGCTGCGCGTGGCTTTTCTTTACACATTTTAAGCACGCTTTCGTAGCGCGGCAAGTAACGCCCAACCGCTTCCAAGAGCTCTTCTAATGTCGCCCAATGCCCTTTAGCCTCTAACGACTCTATGTCGAGGTCACCATTCCACCGAATGCGCATCATTTTAGAAACTGTTCTGCGCACCTTTTTCAAGTACACCTCTGTCGTATAAAGGCTGCTTATCACCGATTTTGACGCGCCATTTACTTTTCGAAAGTCCGCCATTTCTCCAATTGCGTCGATGTAACTCAGTCGTCCTGCATGGCCAAGCTTCCATTCGTCCTGTAGTATATCAACAAATTTGAAAAGAAGATTAGGAGAACACAATCCAAAGTCTATTATTCCAAATGTCAATTCCTCTTCGTCTTCGCAGCAAAACTTAAGAAACTTTAAACACCTGCTAACTATTTGCTTGGCTTGGCGCTTGCTTTTGCACCCTCCTCCAGTGCCAGTCAACCACGAGTTCAGTTGCTTGGCAATGTCACTGGAAATATCAAACGAAGGAATGGTTTTCGAATTGCGCACAGTGTTTTCAGGAGGTTCTTGTTTAACAGTTGGCGCGATTTCCTGGACAGCTTTGCAGTTGGGCTTTTCATCAAAATAATAAAACCACCGATGCTTTTTCTTAACGTGTTTTCTGCATCCTCGCTGGGTGGAAAATCCATCGTGTTTACAATCTTGAACTGGACAGTAAAAATGGCCGTCTGTTTCATCTTCTTCTAAGTGAAGCCTCTTTGGCTTAGGCGAAGCATTTGGTAATTTTGACCAGTTGACCACTTCTTCACTCTTGCTCATCCTTCGCCGAGACCAAGACTGGAAATGCGCGAAAGTTCGAACGGGCTTACCTTATATTCACATTTGCTCTCTAGAGAGTAACACATTTTACAAGCCAAACAGAACTGTCTGGGCATAAGCTTTGCCCAAACTTGTCCTTTTGTTTGAGCTTGAAACAATCGAACAAGTTCAGGCAAGTCCACTTTAACAAAAGGGCAAGACGACAGGCTTGCGCATGCTCTCATTAGCAGACAAACAAGCCTGGACGTGCTGGTTGTTTATAAATAGTAAAGCCAACATACCTTGTTTTGCTTGTAACATCCGCTGTCCGAGCACCCTAACATTATCAGCCTGTGATGAATGCACTACACTTAATTATGCAATCACTCGTACCTCAGTTATTCTAAAATCCGTGCTTTTCTCAAATAGGAACAAAGTTCACATTTATTAGAAAAGGAACTTTCAATGAAAAGGAACAATGCCAAGAGTGATAGTTCCTTTGTAGGACTGTCAGGAACCAATTTAAGCAATAGAGGAACAAAAAGTACAGTTATCGGAACAGGTGTTCCCTTTCACTGCAAGAAATTAGGAACATTTGGTCAGAATTCCCTTTTCACAGAAATCAATACGGAACTTTTGTTCCATTTCACTTTAAAAGGAACAAATCGAGTAAAAAGGAACGTATTGAAAAGGAACAGGTAGTTCCTGATTACTCTAATAGGAACCCTGTGTTCCTATTGTTGACCAATTCGTTCACTTTCACACCTGAACAGTTCCTTACTATGAAACGTGTTTGAGGTCTCTTTGCTGCTAAAGGGACTAAATACAAAAATGCGCGGAACACTCGTGTTTCAAAAACAAGGCCGGCTTTCGTGTCGCATCAGCTAAAATTCGATTTTTAAACTCTGAACCCAAAAGAGGTCCAATTTGGACTTTTATTCAACGAATGACAAAAATTAGAAGTCATTTAGGTCCAAAATTTAGCTGTCATCATTTTTGGGGAATGTATATGATGATGGTTGGGGCGAAAGTGACGTCTACACAGTCAAGTCATCAGCATTATTTGTCTGGTGAGTGTTGATGATGACTATGACGATGATGGTGATGTCTTTGTGGGTGACACGGTCGCTCCAATGACGGTCGCAATTATTACTTTAACCTCTTCCTTAATGAAATAGGTCATTAAAATCAATAATAACGTTTGATTCCCTCACAGGTGCCGTGGCTATATATAACGCCATGTCTGAGGACTACACTCTTGTCCGGATGATGCTGAACATGTCTGTCCGAGATGAGACCCGTGGTCCAAATGCCCTTACCGTCAGCTCGGACAGCAGGAGGCTGGCATTTGTAGGGCCGTCTGAATACACGGTGACTGTAGTGGATGCTCGATCGCTAGACGAGGTAAGATGGGACAAGTTCACGAGCGCATTTGTAAAAAAAGATTGAATGTTGTTGAATGTTGAATGTTGTGATTGAATGTTGAATGTTGTGGTTGATTGTTGTGATTGAATGTTGTTGAATGTTGTGATTGAATGTTGTGATTGAATGTTGTTGAATGTTGTGCCTTATTTAGCCAAACAGGAAGTGACAGGACACTATGATGCTGTGATGATGTTTCCTAATTGCGAGTAGTAATTAGTGTGAATTTATACAAAAATAAAGCATCATAGAACCAACCATAGAACCACTACTTTACCCAGGAATTAAAATAAAAAGTAAAAATGGTATACGTACGAGCCGATAAGAATTCATTGTATACCTATTTTATTCCACGCTACAGAAAATTACAGGAACGTTTTACGTAAATGCAGTGCACGATCGGAAGGTTGAGTGGAATACCGCCAAATATTCCTGCATTCTGATTGGCTGTATTTTCTGTGGCTTGGTATAAATTATTATGTCTCGTAGGTTCTTCGAGTGGACATAACGACCATAGCAGCAGAAAGACCAGTAGTGGATACAGCGTCCCTTGTCACATTCGCACCACTGGAAGTGAAACAGTTGCTTGTAGTTACGTCATCAAACAGGCTGCTCAAACTAGACTCGTCCACAGGGATGCTGCTTAGCGAGGTCAGTCGGTGTTTCGGTTTTATTTATTTATTTATTTATTTTTTTTTTGGGGGGGGGGAATTTGGTGGCAATGGTGAGTCAGAGGATTGTTAACGTAAGGCGAGGGAGAGAGGGTGAATGCTGAGATTTACGAAAAATTAGAGGTCAATGTCAAAGTGCAAAGAACATTGTAAAGGGAGAGGGTGGAGATAGATGGAGAGAACGAGTGCAGAGATCAACGAAAAATAAGAGGTCAACGTCGAAGTGTCTCAATACTTTTGTCCGCCATTGTAGGTATCTAATATCCACCGTAACTACTGCGCATGCGTGTGCGTCAGTGCAGACGGGCGTCATCTGGTGACGGCGGGAGATAAGGTGATCAAGATCTGGGACTACCACATGAGGCTCGACATCAACTTCCAGGTAACATTTACAAGCTAGTATTTCTCCAAATCGTTTCAAACCCCTGTCATTTCCAGAACAAAGTATAAAAAATGCAGTGCTCTTAAAGGACTATTACGTCAGATAACAATCTATACACTTCAACCTTATTGGGACGCTGTCTAGTAGAAAAAGAGTATTCATTATCTTAAAATAGAAATATCAGGGCACAGCATTGCGACCATATGCTCGACCACATGGTCGCTATTTGGCGACAAGTATTCTTTGATATTCTTTATTTAGGCGCCAATTACACTGTCTGGTCTGGTCCTGAATACGTCTTACCACATAACTGGCCTTACACTTCAATGGTGTTTGGCAAGAAAAAGTTTAACAATCACTATTCCTATTTCTTACTCATTTACACTTTCGACTTTCGACATTCTTCGCTTTGGCAGGTGTTCATCGGTCACGCAGATCAAATCCGTCAGGTTTGTTTTACGCCTGATAACCAGAGTCTTGTCAGTGCGGGTGAAGCTATTCTCATCTGGGATTTCCTTGGATCCGGAAAGAAGCTTATAAAACCAAGGTAATATAACTTTATTTCCATTCTCAGGTGGGCTCTTTCTGTTGTGAAGCAACGCTATTACGACAGGGCTTGCGATAATGCTGCGATTGCGAGTAGGGCCTTTTTTAATTCTGGAAGGGGAGGAGGACATTGACGGCAATATCATCAACTCCCTGGTTTGAAAAATACTTTTTACTTTTATTCTAATGCGCTTTTCTGAAGTCGATCCCAGTCCTTGGGATGTTTTTAGCACAGGAAGACCAATCTCAAAGGCTGAAAATATTTTCTATTTTTTTTTTCACTTATAGTGGACGCGAACCCAAAGAGAGCTTCCTTCCTCCATTTCCAGGTAAGTATTGTGATTCGTTACAACTTTATTGATTAAATTTCACCCTAAAATACCTTTCATAGAACCCAAGAGACGTTGTAAAAACTCTATAATTTGGAAAGGCGCCGCAAGTCATACTTGTTTCACACTGATTTGATATACATACTTGTTTCCTTGTATGAAGCATTAACAATCTCGGGTTCCATTCAACAGATGAGAGTGTTAGAGTGACTCCAGAAAAACCGTACAGTCCTCGTGGAATACCCAGTACCTCTCAGCCACGCCGATCCGCACCACAGCCTACCCGCTACGAACCAATCGACTTGACCATGAGTCCCATACGTGACCCTCGCACCACTTTCCCGAGGAGGGGAGGGAGGGATTTGGTTTGGTAGGCACGGGAGGTCGAGACGAGTCGATTTCCTCCCAACAAGTGCAACCGCACACGCAAACGCCTACTAAGCACGTGCAGGATCGGCTAGATCACGTGCAGCAGCGATTAGATCACGTGTCTCAGGATCTAGATCACGTGAAACAACAACTTGATCACGTGCAAACGCCACCACGACAAGGAAAGGAGCACGCACAAGAACGGAATGTCGAGTCAACTGCCTGGCAAGTGTACGACTATAAGAGTGTAAGCAAAAGTTTTCTTTTCCTTTTTATGGCACTGTTACATTAATCTTACTTGAATACTCTCTCTTAAAGCCATCTCCTCAGAAATCTCGAGTCGTCTGCAAAGTCCTCCCTCCTGACGGCGCTCTCCAACACCCTAGTGAAATCACCAGAGACGAAGGCGCTCTCAACCCTCCCCCTTACGTTCTAAGGCACTACAGACGCCGGCAGAGGGCGTCAACTCTTGCCAAGAGACGCTACACGGCGCCGCCCAGCCAGGCGGGGATGACGCTCAAGTCTGTGCTTGGGTACAACGGTGCAGGAAGAAAGAACATGCTGTGGAAATACGATACAGGTAAGAGAGTAAATTCCTGGGAGAGCCGAAAGTTGCGCGGTAGTATTGTTAGAGAACATAAATTACCGTTCGAACTCGTTGAAATATTTTGGGTATTTACGATCTCTAAAGGCATCCCAAAAAATTGCCATCTTAATTTCAGTAAGGGATGAATCTTAGAAGAGAACGGCGGGTGTGCTTTGTCTATGTTTCCAGTACATCGTACAGTAATTGCCGTTGCCGTTGTGGTTTCTTTTCAGTTTATATATATATATATATTTATACCACAACGCGCGCGTTTCTCGAATTCTGATTGGCTCTCAGCCATGGGTACATTAAAGTATACACCACAACGTGCCATCATCAGCGCGCATTCCGTGGTGTATTAGTGGACATACCATGGTTATGGAAATTCAAAGGACATTTGTTACATATGTTTTTTTTTCTGACTAAACTTAATACATAAACTATGTACGAACTTTTTAGGTCTTTTTGCGTACACTTGTGGTTCGATAGTCGTTATCGAGGATTTGCACACCGGTGGTCAGCGGCATCTCATTGCGCATGCGGAAGAGATATCTACTCTCGCAGTGCAAAATGATGGCCTCGTTCTGGCGTCAGCATCCGGGTCTTCGGAATCTTCGCCCAACAGCCAAATATGTATATGGGATGTCCCTGAGGGCACTTGCAGTAAGGTCAGTACAATACTGTTTTGTAATCCCTCCAAGGCGTGCCTTTGCATTTGCAAAACTTTGGAGATCACCTTCTCCAGTCTAGTCCGTGGCGTTCTGGGTGGGTTCCCTGTGGTGGTAAGACATGTGTGACGTGACGTCACAGGAGACTTCTGCGGGTGAGCTCAGCCCAGTGCTCGCGCTTCCTCACGGTTCATCTCCGGGCACAGGAAGCCCACCCAGAACGCCAGGGACTACGCTGCACTTTCTCTTGGAATAGGAAACTCTTATGTCATTTATTCGACGTTGTCGTATGAAAAATTCTGAGTGTCAATAAGAATTATTTGGCTTACTATGTATTAAGAGGGTCACTGTATCACGGACCGACATGAACTTTAATATGGCATAAATGTAGGTTCGTTCTACCGTGAAGCCTATGAATCATTAATGACCTCCTTCTTAGTTATCTCTTCTAGCCATGACCTTCTAATATTCTTCTGATTATATGCGCCCCATTATTTTTAGGTTTTATCCTACCATCCACACGAGATTGTTTGTCTCGCTTACTCCCGAGATGATCGCATGCTGATGTCAGTCGGTGACTACAGGGACTGCTCTGTGGTGATATGGACCACACAGACCTATACTGTCCTCACTTCCTCGTACGCTAGACTTCCGGTACACGACGTACTGTGGGACCCCTACACAGTTAATGAGTTTGTCACCGTGGGGGAGAGTGGGACGATTCTGTTTTGGCTTGTGGATGAAACGGTACCGAATGTTAATCTTAAGGTAATAAAAATGGCTACTAATGTAGACACTACAAAAGTTTCACCAGAGAAGGACGGGAAGAGGGGTGGGGAACATTCCTAAGAATAAACTATATACATTAGAAAATCAGCACTCCCTCTCTTCCCATCCTCACTTAAAAAGCCTGTGTCAGCCGCCATTTTAACAGCATAACAACATAGGCTGATTTAGAGAATAGAAAGCAATGTTCTTGCTTGAATCTGGTAATTCAAATCTGAAACTTTGTTTATAGATGTTTATTAAGAGATTTCTACACGTAATTCGGCTTCTAACATCAAACGAAAACAATAACAAAGGAGTGGGTGATACGGGCTCTTTAAGCGATATCCTAGCTACGTCCGTGCTAGGCCCTTATGTATCAGTCAATTCCAGCGGTGACCATCCCCCCCCGGGACACCGTGGGGCATTTGCGCACCGCTGCCTTCCCTGGGGTGGGGAATTTGAAAATTTTGCTGGTCCCAGGGTCGGGAATTGTTTTTCCCCGGGGGACGGGGGTGGGGAATTTTGGTTTTCTAATCTCAAGCGCGTCGGTTTTACGAACTACAACACCAGTTACAATAACTATCGTTTGGCAGTTACAAAGTCCCAGTTACAGAAAATAACGCCACATAAAATATAATGCAGAGCATGGCCCGTATACACCACGTTTGGGGAAGACACATTTGCACATTTCGCTGTTAACGTCTCCTATAGAGAAGAAACAGATTTCGCAATTTCGTCTCTCAGTGGAAAAACGTAAAAATGAATTGACACTATCAAGTCAAGTAACATAACTGTCAAATAGTTGCTCTGCAAATAGAATAAAGGTAAATTTCGCATTGAGAGATTCCGGAGACAATTTGCAGAAATGGCTATAACGGCGAATGGCCTAAGGTATTAGTACAATATCGGTAGACATTCCTAGTTTCACTTCTTTATTTTATATTTGTCTCACTTTCAGTGAAGTGAGAACTCGTTCAAAGACGAGAAAACTAAAGTACATTTACTGAAACGAATTATAAATGCTCGGACAGTATAAATGGAGTTGAAGTTTTTGTTGTGAAGCTTTGTCACGCAGAGTCGATGGAATCCTACCGTCTTTTTCTCAGTCCCGGGGGTGGGGCATTTTTCCGCTTTTTGTGTTCCCCGCCGTGGGGTATTTTGCATTTTTGCTAGCCCGGGGGTGGGGAATTTTCAGTTTTATTTTTAGAAATGACCAAAATCCCGGGGGTTGCCCGGGGGGGGGGGGGGGGGGGGGCATGGTCAGCGCTGGAATTGACTGATACATTATCTGTGCTTTACACCTTTGTAAAATGTGTCATTGTTTTCATCAGTTTCTTCATGCTTTTATTCTCTTCATGTTTATTTCATTCCAGGTTCATGAACCTTCTGTCCCCAATGAGCTGGTAACCACAGCACAGGTAAAGGATTACCTTTTGGTCTAGTAAGGAAGAGGGTTTATTCAGTATTGTAATATTATTTTACCTTAAAGCATAGTGGTGAACTACCATTTCACTGTAACTAGAGCTACTTGTAGCCTTGGAAGGAAGCATTCCCTTGAGTAGGATTATAAACCCAGAGAAACCAATAGTACAAAGGGGCAAGAGAGTTTTTGACCTCGCGAGAGATCGTCTGCTCCTTTTGGCTTGAAATTCCACGGAAAGGCGTCCTACTCAAGCTAAACTGGAGTTGTCCTTTTTAGAGAAATAAAATCCGCCAAGCGCGCGTTCAAAAGAGACGTCATGCTCGAATGGTGGCCTATGCTCAAATGGTGGCCTAAGTTCCTCGTTTCTGGTTTATTTCCTTCTTTGTTCTTGTTTGTATTTACAGGCCGATAAACCCACGGCACATTTCACGTGCGTGCACTACGCTGGAGACAGTGTTCTATACGCAGGAACAAGTGAAGGTAAGTGCTTTTGGTTTCATTCAAAGTAAACCAATCTTACAAAGAGGAAGAAAACGTACAAAAACTCGTGGTGATTGTGCGCGTGATGACTAATTTCACGCTGCGCTTTGGCGGACCGACTTCTTGTAAGTTTCATTCGGTGTCGGCCCGATTCTGAAACATTCATAACACACCGAAAAAATCTGGCCATGCAACAGTTGCAATCAAGACTGTTTTTCATTTGGACAACTCAAGTTGCTTGGCTTAAAAACAATCGGCCTGGGACAAATCGCAACTTGTTAATCAACTTGAAGAGAGGCACGTGTCTTGTCGTTGTATTTATCTTAACGCATGTTTGCTTATGTTGATGCATGTTTTGTTTGCTGCTATAGGAGTATTGTCTGCATGGGATACACGGCAGAACAAGTGCTTCTTACACTGGCAAGCTGACAAAGGAGAAATAGGTGCAATACGACCTCTTTACTGTATAACATTACTTTAGAATACAGTCATTAGTAAAGTCACTAGTAGTTATCACGTACTTTGTTTTCCCAGACGTACTGGTTTGCCACAAAGGGCAGCTCGTAGCTGGTAGTTGCCATGGCAACCTCAGATTATGGTCCGTCGTGGGCGTGTCTGAGATGAGGTTACCAGGAGATAACAACAGGTGAGATTGTAGTCCGTGTTTGTCACCATGGCAACTGTAATTGATACCATTGCCATTGTAACCTGCCTGAGGTAAAGTTACCTGGAGATACTAACAGGTGAGATATGGAGTTCTTGTTTGTCACCATGGCAACTGCAACTGAATGGATACCATTGCCATGGTAACCTGTCTGAAATGGGGTTACCTGGAGATACGTTAAGCTCTACGCACAAGCATACGGGAATTGTCATATCTAGCTACTGGCGCTCGAATTTGCAGCGAGTTTAGGTGTTGGGTAACCGAGACTCCTCCACCTCAACCCCCCCCCCCCCCCCCCCCCTCCTCCTCTCCCACATTTCCCTTTTCTAGTCTCTAGTACAGACTTTCTCTCGATTTACGGACGTTAGCCAAAGAAGGGACTGCAAGCAGTCTAGCCTGCCGAATATGGTATAGACAATAAACTGATGTGTGGCTGTTCTTTCTTGCTCGTATTGTTGTTCTGGACATAGAGCGGATTTCACATGACTGTCAAGACTTGTTATGTAATTGCGATTGCTTTGCGTTCTCAATGGCTACTCGTTTTTTCTCAGCCAATCAAATTCTGTAGTAAATACAATTGCATAATTACCTAGTAATTGGTTCGGCTTGTGATTGGCTGAGAAAAAAGCCATTTAGGAGCAAGTGGTGATTTCTCTCGATTCTGATTGGCTAGTGATTGCTCAATTGCAATTGTTTTCACGACAGTCATGTGAAAACCGCTCTATCTAACTGAGAATTCGCACTTGGGTTTGTAGGTTATCTAGTGACAGTCTAACCATGGAGGACGAGATGACCCTTGATGGAGCTATCATCTCCGTATCGTTTGACGATATTCTGGAAACAGTAAGTGTGTGGAATATTTGCACGAGCTCGTGTTCTCTCGTCACGTACAGTAATATCTCTTGTTTGCCTCATCCAGGGAATCGTTGGTACCGTTGCGGGTACCCTGTGGTATATCAACTGGAGTGAGCGGACAAGTATTCGGCTAGTCAGCGGTCACGCGCAGGAGGTACAATGATTGCAGCATCAAGAGAAAATGTTGAATTTAAAGGGGCTATGTCACGGTTGTTTTAACACAAATTCTTTAAAACTAGGCCAGTGGTCTGTATAAACAACACAGAATCTTATATTATGCTTCAACTTAGCCTTGGAATGAAATGGAACTGAAATTTGCATTATATAGGCATTCTTACGTAAGATTTTATACCTATCGCTATCAGATTTCCAAGAGTGAAAATAGTTCAGCCTGGTAGGAAATCAAAATCCAATTCCATCCGCTCGATAACACGCAAAACTACTCCAAATTTGTGCTTATCTAGCAGTTGAAAGGTTATTTAACAAATCTGGACGATTATTTTGCTCATTTCTTATGAATTTGACTGTATTTAAATGGCCTAAAATAACTCCAAAATCGTTACACTACTGACCCTTTAATCCACGCATAGAGGTTATATTGTGATGTATGAGTTTTTGTCATTCCTGCATTTCAGATCAATGACATCGTGTTTAGCGGTACAAACGATAAGTACTTTGCCACCTGCGCGGCAGACGGTATTCTGCACTTGTGGACGACTGACAATTTGGAGCACCTACAATTCCAAGTTGTCGGCCAGGTAACGTACTACAGTACTTGCTTCACGGCCATCCATGTGACTCACGTGACTGAGTAACAACATTCTAGCTTCCCGAGGGCTTGCTTACGAGTTTTCTTTTGATATCCTACAGCAGACTGTTCAATTTGCTATTGCTGTTGCTTCAAAAGTACATTTAGTGTTCTCAATTTCGTAATAATTGCGTGACTCACGTGACCATTCCACACGTGACGCGAAAATGACTATTCACTGATTTGGTATATACTAATAACTAGTACATAAGATTTACTATGACTGTGAAAAGGCTCGGAACACGGTACGGCCACGGCACAGCACGGAACCTCCAGCCAATCACATCACGCGAAATGACTGATTAACCAATCAAAATGCTTAGACACGGCACGGAACGGAACTTTGTCTTCTCGTGAACATTCAGCCAATCACATCACGTGAAATAACTGATCAACCAATCAAAATGCTTAGACACGGCACGGAACGGAACTTTGCCTTCTCGTGAACATTCAGCCAATCACATCACGTGAAATAACTGATCAACCAATCAAAATGCTTAGACACGGGACGGAACGGAACTTTACCTTCTCGTGAACATTCAGCCAATCACATCACACGAAATGACTGATCAACCAATCAAAATGCTTAGACACGACACGGAACGTAACTTTGCCTTCTCGTGAACATTCAGCCAATCACATACGCGAAATAACTAAACAACCAATCAAAATGCTTAGACACGACATGAAACGGAACTTTGTCTTTTCATGAACATTCAGCCAATCACATCACGCGAAATGACTGATCAACCAATCAAAATGATTAGACACGGCATGGGACGGAACATTGCCTTCTCGTGAACATTCAGCCAATCACAACACGCGAAATTACTGATCAGCCAATCAAAATGCTTAGGCACGGCACGGCACAATACCGTTACGGCGTGTCCACGGCACGGAAAGCGCCGTTTCTTTTCACAGTCATACGTAATATACTCTGTTCTTCTTGATGTTCTAGAGCTGTAACTGCGTCGCCTTTTGTCCCGTGCCGACCCCTACCCCTACTAAATCCATCACTAATGACGGCGTTACCGTAGCAACTGTTCACCCTCAGCCGTCTACGGATACAGACAGCGTCATACACTCGACTCATTGCGCGGCGGGCTATAATGATGGAACGGTCAGAATGTTTGACCTGGGGAGAGTCGAGATGATCATGAAGATGCAGCCACACGCATGCGCGGTGACCGCAATTGGCTTCTCTGCTGATGGTAGGGCCTGTAACTTTGCTGTAAGGATTAAGGTAGCCTGTCATGATACGCGCATGCTCCAGGAGCGATCACTGAATTATCAGCAAAACCAATAAGACCATCCTATCAGAAAATTATTTAAGAATGTGTAAAGTTAAAAAGCATGGTCGGATGGATTTACAAGTAGCGTGATTATATACGATTTGTTTTTTAGGTTTTTAGCCTTCGCTGGCCATCGTTGCGGGACGATACTTCTTTGATTTGAGAGATTGCGCTACAGGCTCCCTTTAAGGACGTAAAACCGTAGGTCCCGTCTCGCACATGCGCTTCATTAACCTGAGCCAGAGGGATGTCGGAAGTTGTCCATCCCCAGTGGGAACCTCATATTGTGCCGGATTTCCCGGCCCTCGGGCAAATTAAGTGAATAAAATAGACGTAAAACATTTTTTTTCCGCTGCGGCACTCTAGCTTAGTTCAATGCCCGGAGGTAAGTTTTGGTTTTTGTTTATAGCCGATCTCCCAGATATACAGCGGCTCGGGGACATTTCTATGGATATATAAAGATCAAAGGCGCCCAGGTTGCTGGCTACTGTTCACGCACTAAGGAGAAGCTAAATTCAATCAATGATGATGTAATATTCAATTGCACGATGTTATATTCAACTGACATACGGACTGCAATCCACTTAGACAGGTGGTATTCGGTCTGTGTGAGCACAACGCCAACACAGAATTTCGTCGTGGATATGACTATTTCGATCATTTTTCTAGGACACGTGTTAATAAGTGGTGGTTCTGATGGCGTTATAGCCGTCAGCAGCCCTTCCACGGGCCTGACGGTTCGTCTCCTTGACGACCACAAGGGAGCACCAATCACCGACTTACACGTCACTGCGGTCAAGGTAATACCTCTGTGCTTGGCACATTGCGTATTCTTGATATCTCGGTCGATTGTAAATAAAACTAAACGCAAAATGAATACACTTAGCCAACCAGAAACGAAACCCATTCAGCAGCAAACCAATCAGGGGACAAAGTAAGTGCGACTTAGGCAATCAGAAACGAAACCCATTCAATAGCAAACCAATCAGGTGACAAAGTAAGTGTGACTTAGGCAATCAGAAACGAAACCCATTCAATAGCAAACCAATCAGGTGACAAAGTAAGTGTGACTTAGGCAATCAGAAACGAAACCCATTCAATAGCAAACCAATCAGGTATAAAGTAATTAACAATTATTCCTCGAGCCCGAATGGGCTCTGAGTCAATAGCCCATGAGGCCGAAGGCCGATTTAGTCAAATCACACTAGTAGGTCAATTTGTATTGTCAAAAAATGTTTTTGTTCTCGTCATTTGCCATTTTCTGGCTTTCAAATCCGACACTTTTCGCTACTAGTAGGCTATAACTTATTAGGCTATAACTTATAGCCTACTAGTAGCTCAACCAATCAGAATGCAGCATTGATAATAGACCACTAGTGTGATTTGACTAAATACACTTAGCCAATCAGAAACGAAACCCATTCAATAGCAAACCAATCAGGTGACAAAGTAAATACACTTAGCCAATCAGAAACGAAACCCATTCAATAGCAAACCAATCAGGTGACAAAGTAGGACGTGCGTTTAGGCTTGACCTAGGAAAACAAGGGACACTGTTTTTTTTCTCCGCGTTCTGATTGGCTGAATAAACAAAGACTCAAGCCATCAACCAATAGGAACGTCTGATTTACTTTCGACAGCCATCTGAAATCCACTCTGTTTCGTTTCTCCTCTTCTAGGACGAACAGTACAGTCTCTCTTGCCCTCTCATGTGGTTGGCGGCAAGTGCTGATAGCCGAGTGAGCGTCTGGAGCGCTGATTGGTCCAAAGATTTCTGCGAGCTCGCTGATTGGCTGACGTTTCCATCCCCGCCTATCGCCCCTGATGGAAAGGCTATGCGGCGAGCGGACCCGGTAAATATTACTCTTCGGTAATGACTGGAAGGTGAAAGTAGATTTGATTATGGCGTAAGTGCCATGGATAGTCATTCAAGTGGGTGCCTGATACAGAACATGCGCTCATTTGCGATGAGCTCGCCAGGAAATCGATATATTTACAATTGTTTGTGATAATTTGTACGAAAATGACCTGTGAGCGCAATCAGTAAAGACTGGAAGAAGGGGACCGCAGACGCGCGCTCTTGACAAACCGCTCACACTTCGCCTGCAGCTAAGGCTCTCCAGGCCCGCCAGGACCAAACTACCTAACTTCTTTCCCAAATATTTACTCTGACTAATCTCTAACCTTAGTCAGACTATCGCCGCCTTCCACCAAGTCTCGCGCGCTTCTCCCCTTCCGATCCGGATATCATCGTATTCACGGGCTACAGCATTCAAAGAGTGATCCAGTTCTACAGTCTGTCACACAGAAAGGTAGGTCCCGGTGGGCAAACCGCAACTACCTCACTCCAGAAAGTTTCACTGAAAGAACTTTGTAGATAGAGGCCAATTCAAATCTTGACTTTAAAAAGTATTTAGAAACGCTTTTCAACCTTTGTGACACAAACGCTGTGTCTGAGGCAAGAGAACTTCTATGCGGAACAATTTTTTTGAGTCTCCAAGTTCATTCGTTTTCTGGCAAACTTAGCCAAGCAATGGCGGTGGCTTGGCGTGACGAGCCGAACCCTGAGCATAAAGCAAAACAGCGAAGCTTGGAGATTTTGATACCCAGGGTGTATTCGATTTGTTTGGCAAGGGTTTGGAACGGCGAGGAAACCCAATGGACAATTCCAGCTATAAGCGCGCGCGCTCTTCTCTATTCCGAAATGCCCCAGCCGTGTCCCACAACTACCAGAATGGAGCGCGCGCTTTCTTAACATTAGGGAGATTTAGACCCCGTTCACACGAGACCGGTACAAAACCGGACCGGTACAATTCCAGTACAGTACCGCCTGTTCATACGGTACCGGTACAATTCTGGCACGTTTTGCAACAGTGTTCACACGGCCTAGCCGTGCCAAAATCGGTCCGGTACCGCAGGTCCCGTGTGAACGCGCGACGGTACCGTACCAGAATTGTACCGGTCCGGTTTTGTACCGGTCTCGTGTGAACGGGGTCTTAGAAATAGGACGTCGTCTCGAGGACGTGGGCGCGTACGATCACGAATGGCCGCGCGCGGAAGCCACGGACCAATAAAATCGCGCGCGCAACATCATGACCACGTCTTCTACATCGTGTCCTGTTTCTAAATTTACTTTGTGTTTGTTCGACAAATGCCCCACATCTACCGACATGCAGCGCGCGTGCGTTCTAGCTGGAATCGTCCATTAAACAAAAATCACACGCTGTTCTCACTTGAACACCAATATCGTGAGATCTTTTAATGGGACAAGTAAGCGGAGAAGTCAGTTGAAACTCGTTGATTTTCCAGGTTGTTCGTACGGCCGCTTTGACCCACTGGGCGACGTGTCTTGATATTTCACCGAAAGGACATCTTATCGCAGTTGGAACTCAAGGTAAAGGCTTCATAACATCCACTGACTCCCCTCCCCCTGATACGCGCATGCTCCAGTAGCGATCACTGAATTATCAGCACAACTATAATAAGACCATCCTATAGAATTCGGATGGATTGAGAAGTTGCGAGATTATATACGATTTGTTTTCGAGGTTTTTAGCCCTCGCTGGCCATCGTTACGGGCATTCTCGAACCCAGAGCTCCCCGGTTCGTAACCTCACGGGGGAGACTCTGGTGACAGCCACTGACGCATGCGCGAGATTTAATACAGAGCCGCTGAGAGAAAGACCTTTCAGCGCATGCTCCAACGCTCAAAATTAGCCAATCAGCGACGGCCCTCAAATGGATGTCCCCAGAGCCTCCCCTGCGAGCAGACGAGCTGGGGAGCTCTGGGTACGAGAATGATACTTCTTTGATTTGAGATGCGCAGAACAGCTGTGCAGTTGCGTGACAGGCTCACTTTAAGCGTGACACTGAGGAGAAACCAAAATAAGTATTTTATAAATCGTCTTCTATTCCCTTTCACAGAGCGTCTAATAAAGCTGATGGATTACAATGAAGGCAGCTTCCAAGACTTCACTGGACACTGTGATTCCGTCAATCGAGTCTGTTTCTCTCCCTCGGGTAACCTGTTGTACACAGCAAGTCATGGACATATCCTTATTTGGAATGTAGTAGTGTGACCGCTTGCATAATTTAATCACAAGCCCTCACATTATTGAGTGTTACCATCTTAATGTCGACAGTTTCTCTGGTTTGTTTTGTCCGCCTTTTGAATGTCATTAGCGGAGTTATAACTTCGGAAAGTGCATTTACTATCTTCCTTTGCATGACTTTTGCATAACCAAGGATAAAAGGGTTTTGCGATACCTAAGACAAAAATGCTCGGAGACTTTTAAATATCATATGTATAGAATGTTAGCAATATCCAATACATTTTGTATGTCTATGGCGGGGTTGTAAATTCGGAGTGTGTTATCCTCCTTTGCATGAGGTTTAAATTACCCAGGCTAAAAAAGGTTACCTTAGATACCTTAGAGAAAAATACTCAGAGACATTTGCAAAGATCATAGTAGAAGATGTTAGCAACAAACTTTAGACTCGTTGCGCCTCATGTCCGAGTACATTGTATATTGAGAAATTGAATAATATAGTGCGATTGAAGTACTTGTTTCTATTTCAAATTGCTGCTAAAAATTTACAATACGTATTTGGTCTCAACCCTTTTATCTGGTCAAGTCATCAAATAACCGGCACCCTTTCTTTTTTGTTATGGGAGAAAGTATTTTCATACAAATACTAAAAGGAAGTTTCGCTATAAAAAACGCAAACCTTCATCGGGCAGGTGAGTCCGGAATTTTGTTTTTATTCAACGGCACTTTCTCCTGTCGTATCCTTTCATGTTCTTTTTAAATACTTTTATGGCTTTCTGTCAGACCATGTCAGACAGTTCAGCGCAAAATTGGTCGCGTGTCTGGTACTTCGCGTGGTTAAAACTAAACAACCGCGAAATTCCAGTCACGTGAGTTACATGATCATTTTTAGCTAATAAAATACTGACAGAAGGAAACTTTTGCTCGTAGATAGGATCCTCAACAATGTCCCCTAACGTCTCGCTCTCCTCTACGAATGCTCTGGCGATGGTCGAAGAGTCTTGTCTGCATGATGTTAAGTACACAACTAGCGTGATAAAGTACATAACTAATGTATCAAAGTATGCAACTAGCGTGACAAAGTACACAACTAGCGTGACAAAGTACTCAACTAGCGTGACAAAGTACAAAACTAGTGTGACAAAGTACACAACTAGCGTGACAAAGTACACAACTAGTGTGCCAAAGTACAAATAATGTGACAAAGTACACAACTAACGTGACAAAGTAAACGCTCAATAGGCCTCAAATAAAGAAAACACTCAAACAAAATAGAAATATACACATAAAAGACAAAGAAAACACTCAATAGGCCTCAAATTTACCAAGGAAACATAATCTTGTGTCTTCTTTACAGTTCTGTTGAGTATACAGCATTTCAAAGTATATTTGGGGAGATACATGTAGTCACGTGACAACTGAAAAACGTCAAGCGTGATGCAAGCTCGTAAATAGTAGTACCACGGCCCTCTCGTCATAATATTGATTTACTGCCAAACTATTCAACGGAAATGATAGTTTCTTCTATAAAGTCATCTTTTCAAAGAATATCGATCCTGTGCCGGTTAAGCCCAGTAGAAAAAAATCGATAGATATCGATAAAAATCGATATAATTATTGAAAAATCGATAATCTCAACAGAAACAGAGCTAGCGATCGAATTTTTATCGATTAACGATAAAATCAATCGATTATTATCGATTAAAATCGGCAAATATCGATTTTATTGGATTATCGATTACCCCGTGTTCTGCACAAAGGATTCTATTCTTATTCAAATAACTAGCGGGGTATTATTTATATCTTAGGATCATATTTTAGGATTTTTAAATGTCGAAGAGTTATCAAAGAAGTCGACTTTTCTTGTTTGCGCCGCCATACATTCGAGTCGAAGAGAGATATTTTCAGGAATTATTGAATTTCTTGATGAACGCGAAATCGACCCGGAGTTGATCAAGATAACATCAAGATTTGTGTTGATGTGCATGCTTGACTTCTTCGCATTTGCAATTCAAAATACCATGTTGTCTCGCACGGTTGTTGCATGTGACGTGTCTGCAAGACAGATTCGTTGTGCTCGGAACTAAATGCTAGATTGTGTTCATATAGTGCGTCGTACCTCATTATACGATCACTTATTGAAACATTTTCGTGCGGAAACCATAAGTAAATCTGTCTAAACGCTGAATTCTTACCGGTGTTTTGACATCTGAATACAACAGATCATGTGCCAATGTCACATTTCATCGCTACTAAATACTACAGGTAAGCGTTCTATTTACTACCTATTAGCTCATGCAACTTGTTCACGCTTAATGTTCCTTTCTAGCCTGTACAATTAGCAGCTCCCTTGCTGAGCACACTGCGGTAGGGTTTATAGTAATCTGTTTCCGTTCCGAGCAGATTCCATCCACCAGATAACTGCCCATGTGCGTCAGTAAATTTGTCATTACTTCAGAATTTATTCAGAATTGAGGTTTTATATTGGTTTAATCACTTTGAGATTATTTTTACTAAAATCACGTGAAATCAAATGGGGTCGTGTGATTTCCTAGCCCGCAATTTTTTTATTTGGTTATGTTTTAATTATTCAATTTCTTGTTTCTTTCCGTAACGCTGCTCTATTTGCCTTGTCACGCAAACCCCTATTTACCAGCTCTCTCAGGGGGGATGGGGGAGGGGGGAGATTGAAACGCTATTCGGATCCTGGAAATGCCCAACCTTGGCAAACTTGCTGACCAAAGAAACCTTTTTATGTTGTTTAAAGGGGCTCTCGCACGCTTGCTGGCCACTTCTCTGACAAGAAAATAGCTCAAATCGCAATCCAACTCCATCCTCTTGATAACAGGTCAAAACAACCTAGAATTGCATTTGTCTAACACTTGAAATGTTTTTCTATTAATCTAGAGGATTATTTTGATTACTACGGTCAAATGTACATGTGTTTTCATGGTTACAATTTTACTTATTTTATGTCCACGGTGGACATAAAATATTAAGCGTGCGAGAGCCCCTTTAAAATGTTTTCACTTTTGTCCTTACCAGAAATCTACTATCATGGAGGTAGCCAGTCAAGCAAATACCTGCATTGTCCATCAAAGTAATGAAGACTTAAAAAAGAGAGAATCTAGCGGGAAAGTTCATCCGGCTGACGGAAGGTGGGCCTGGCTTGTTTGTTTCTGTGGACTGCTATGTAACGTCACATGTTATGGAGCGATATATTCCTTTGGTGTCATGTACCCGAGTTTGCTCGAAAGAACACAAGAGAGCAAAGCTGTAACAGGTATGTTTAATATCAGTGCAACTGTCTGTTTCCCTGTAAATCAGTCTGTCTTCCTGTACGTCTGTCTGTCTGTCTGTCAAAAAATCTGTCTGTCTTCCTGTAAGTATGTCCGTCCGTCAGTCCATCTGTCAGTAAACCTGTTCTAAATTTGACTGTCAGGAAGAGCATTTTAAATAATGTTTTTAGATTCTGTTTATAAATACAGTTTATCTATGTTAGTCTGTCTGTATCTAAGTCTGCCTGCGTTTCCTTACGTGCATCTGTCTCCCTGATTGTAAATCTGTTTGTCTGTACGTCTATCTCTGTCGGTACGTCTGTCTGTCTGTCTGTCTGTCTGTCCGTCCGTCTGTCTACCCTTCCGTCCATCTAGAAGTCAATCTGACTGTCTGTGCGTGTCTGTCCGGTCGTCCGTCTGTCCATCTGTAACTCTGTCTTCCCTTCCGTTCTCCTGTTTGTAAATCTGTTTCCAACTCCCGTTTCGCTTTCGTATGTACGTTTGTCTGTCTGTCGATGAGCGTGTCAGTTATATTTTCGATTTTTTTCAGCATTAGTTGGCTCCATAGCACTTGCATTTCTCTACGCCTTATCCCCACTTGCTGCTCTCATTGTCAATCGCATCGGAGCTCGAAAGTTGACAATACTTGGGTCACTTTTGTGCGTGCTGGGACTAACCTGCAGCTCACTTGCCAACACCCTATGGATAATGTTCCTCACCTACAGTACCCTTCTTGGATTTGGTGCCTCGTGCGTCCATACTTCCGTTTTCATTATTGTACCAAAATACTTCAAGAAGAGGGCCAACTTGGCGTTAGGATTAATATCAACGGGAAGTGGTGCTGGTATGATGATATTCAGTGCTATTACTGGTGCCTGTCTAAGAAGTATCGGATGGAATAAAACACTGATTACATTAGGAGGAATATGCGGCGCAGTCTGCTTCTTCTCCCTTCCATTTGATGGACTTTACGAGACTAGCACCAATGGGAAACGATCTGAGATCAAAGAAGTGCGATTCCCTCGACTTTGTCGAAACTGGACTTTGATAATCGAGTCGTTGTCGGTTTTTGTGTATGCATTGGGGCAGATGACCTTTATCGTTCATGTGGTAAGCAAACCTTGACCATTTTACACGATTTTGTTTACATGTAAAAGATGAATTTCACATGACAGAAAGTCTGGACGAGTAGCATTTGCTATTCGCGATCCGTGATTTCTCACGGATGGCCGAATCTCATTCTTTTTGACCGTGGGAAATTTAGCATCCGCGAGAAAACCTCGTAATAGAAGCACTGCTTTGCATCTAAATGCAGAAATCAACCACATCTCATCAAAAAGGTCCATTATCCAATAGAACAGCAGCGAAAGAAAATTGTGTTTTGCGCGCGCCGTGAATATTTTATTGATTTTGAATATTTCCGATTGTTTTTTTTCATTCAACTATGCGCGCTGTGTCTTGTGGGATGAACAATGGTTCCTGTGACGTAACAACAAGACAAAGAAAGAAGAACGGCTTTCCCATTGATTCAGAACACTTCCCATGCTCGTACCATGGGAAATTCGGCTTTTCCCATGAATGGGTTTCAGCAGACATTCCCTATGTATAATCCACCTACATGCTGTCTAATAACTCCGTATGCTAGTTGCGGTTACATATACTTTTGTGATAACAGCCTTTGTTATATTTAATTTTCTTGTTCAATTTTCTAGGGTAAATATTCTCAAGAGGCTGGCTTAACTGTCACTCAATCAGAATCCCTCTATCAAGTTTTGGGAGTCTGTACTCTGTGTTTCCGTGTGGGTACCGGTTACTGTATCGACAGGTTTCGCTGTGTTACGGCCCTGCGGGTTATCAGATTAGCTACTGTTCTCAACGGCATCGCTGTTATCTTGAGTCCTCTAGCCACAGGGTACCCAGTTTGGATATTACTGGCCTTAATATCTGGGAGCTGTTTCGGGGCTTTTGGGACCGCGTACTTCTCTATGGGTTTTTCAGTAGTGTCGTTACAACAAAGAGGAATGGCATTTGGGATGTTGAACTTTTCATTGGGTGTTGGCATCATCGCAGGACCCCCTCTAATAGGTACTGTCAAGAGTGGATTACCAAGAGTTTCCATATTTACTATGTACGCCCGAATCACAGTCAGAAAAGTGTCTATTTTTAGAACTAGGATGCCCGCGAAAATTCGTCATCCACAGGGTTCCCACTTTCTCGCCACGCGAACAGTTGTGAGATCCAGCCTAAAATTAAATCGCAGATCAATGGAAAACCCGTTAAAATCGCAAAGATAAGGTAGGATATTCTCTATTTTGTTGTGTATTGGGTAGACGAGCATTCGAGCCTGAGCATTCGAATACTTCGCGCGCGAAACTCAAATAAAAAATAGACACTTTTCTGGCTGTGATGTGGACAAATACAGTAGGGAAAGATTCTAACTCTTGTTAATCCACTCTTGGTACTGTATATGTTGTCTGTTTTCATTCAAAATCGTTATCGCAACCCGCGTCAAACGATTGATTTTGTCTTTTTCTGTTCTAAATTCTCTGAGCTAATCAGGGTTGCGAATACTACGGGAAAGTGATGAAGCTTGAATTGGGATAATAGACATACTTCTCTGTTATCTCAATTCAAGCTTCATCAGTTGAAAACGTTTCGGATTCGATGGTATTCGTTGGTTTTTCGACTTCAAATTGAGGCTCCCACTGTATTTATGCGCCGTTGTTGCCTATTAAACAGTAGAGGAGAGAATTCGAAACTGGTCTATTTGGCAAAAAAATTGCAAGAAAACGGTGAAATTTTGAATGAAAACGACAGAGACTCGAGCTCTCATCTTTTTATCATTGATTTGTTTGCTTGGTAACCACGCTAGATAACCCACAGCTAGCCCGCCGCGCGCTACTCGACCCAGTCTCCGACCCAGTCGCGACAATTATTCATTGATATGCTTTCCTTTATTCATCAGCTTTCCTAGCCGTTAACATTGCTTCATACTCCTCGACATTTTACCTTGCTGGGGTCATGGAGATACTTGGTTTTATGCTTACATTTGGTATTGAATGTACAAAGATGCCTGGAGGCCAAGTCTCTGATAGACAGGAAGTTCCAGGAACAGTAGACCACGCCCTTCTTCATCAGCAGCTCCCTTTATATGAATCTTCTTTATGAAAAAAGCTTCAAGTATTTTAAAATAAACTATGGAAATAGGTTCGGGGGTGGAAGCCATTATTCCAGCTCATTCCATTGTCATAAAAGTAAATTTAAGCTAAATTCTACCAACTAGGAAACCTTAATTATTAAAACATTTCAAGCAAATATTTTATCCCAAAAACACTTTGCGGATCTTTTGAAATCTACTCACAAGAAAGAGAAAACTCTCATTATTCGGATAACAGTTAAAGAATGAACTTGTAATCGAACTTATACTAAGATGTTCAATATATGTTTTATAATTAGCACTAAAAGTGCTATTTAATTCTAATAAGATTAAGCGTTAAATTTTGACAGTTAAATTGCGTGTAAGTAAACCCATTGACTTTAATATCTTTCTCTTTTAGAGCTGTTATTCCACGCCTTAAATCAAAAGTTAGCTAGTACTTGTAAATCACACTTGAGTTTCGATATTTTCTTAAACAGAAAGATTCTTCAACTTCCAGCTTAATTTCTCCCATATGTTATTTGTAAAATACGTTTTGTAACATTTAAGATTTACAGGTTTACAGATTTTGCCTTATTAATATACAGTACCTTTATTACTTGTTTTTAAAAAGAGTTTGGCCAATCAATTTAAACCAAACACATCTAGTTTTAATTCTTTTACTAATCCGGCCAAAGATGCGGGATTCGTGGAGCCAAAGGCCTACTCCGGGTCCTAAGATCGCCCAAGATCGCAACATGAAATATAGAAATAATCCTAAGATCGCAACATGAAATATAGAAAAAATCCTAAGATCGCCCAAGATCGCAACATGAAATATAGAAAAAATCCCAAGATCGCCTAAGAGCGCCTTAGATCGCCCTAGATCGCCTTAGATCGCCCAAGATTACGGCGATCTTAGGACCCGGAGTGTAGGCCTTAGGGCCCTGAGTTCGAACCCCCGATCGTCGACCTCAGGTTTGTTAGTCGAAAGTCTATGTACTATTTACAATATGAGTGGCTATGTTGTATCGGTACGCGCTCGTGTTTGTATCTGCCGATACAGAATAGACACGGATATTGTAAAGCACTTATGATATTCTAACTTTTGTACTTATATTAAATTGAATGTGCATTGAAAATGAAAGAATTTTCGGGTGTTTACAAAAAACGCCAATCATTTTGCAGAAAGCATACACAGAAAGCATGATTCCTGTCCCACATGGAACTAGCCGGACTAAAACAACATATAGTCTCTCAGGTGAAGCTTCTACGAGAGAAGACCATTCTTGGACTTCACTAGAGTGGTCCACTTTAGCTTTTAGTCTAGGGGATATTTGAAACAATGTGCATTGAAAATAAAAGAATGAAAAATGTGCATTGAAAATGAAAGAATTTTCGGATGCACAAAAAACGCCAATCGTTTTGTAGCAAGCATGCGCAGAGGCATGATTCCGTCCCACATGGAGCTAGACGGACTAAAACAACATATAGTCTCTCAGGTGAAGCGTTTTCTAGGTACTGCTCTACGAGAGAAGACCATACTTGGACTTCACTAGAGTGGTCCCCTTCAGCCTTTGGACAGTAAGGGGATATGTGTTATTTGAAACAAATATCCAACTGTTCAAAGACTGAGGGCTGCACTGGAAGGTGTCCTATACAGAATACTAATTGGTCTAATTAGTATTCTGTATCAGATACAGAATAGATACAGAATACTAATTAGATCAATTAGTATTCTGTATCAGACACCTAGCCATGTGGTATCGGGGGTTACAAGTAGTGTCGCCTGATCCGAATCCAGTGCAGAGATTGGATGAGCATTCTATGAATAATGGATGAATATTATAATACGAGTTATCGACGTTAAATAAGATCCTTTAACTTTACTTTTACTTTAGACACTATATTGTACCATATATGGAGGATCTACCGCGAAACCGCACACAACCGCTAAAAACGATCACGCGGCATGGGGCTTAACAAACCTAGACAATTATTTTGATCATTTTTAACTCGTGGCTGGTTGCGTAGTGGTGACTCGATGTCACTCGCTCACTCACTGGATCACTCCTACGTTAGCACGATATTAGCATAATTTATGCTGAAGTCATCCATCCAACGGGACCTTCGAGGTGCGGGACCATACTAGCTATCTGCGGGACATGGCGTGACTAAAACTCAACTGAACTCCGTGTTACTTGTGTACCTTCGCCGCCAACGTATATATGGGTCTCATTGCCACTAAAGTTCTCCATGTGGGTTGTTACCTATCTTTGCAGAAAAACTTGTTTGTTTCAAATCGGTACTTTTTTAGTCATCTCAAAACCTACACTGTGTAAGGATTTTGATCTGTGCAAATCCAGGTGCAGGGGGTTACAAAACGTGGGAAAATGAAAAATACAATATCAATGCGCATGCGCATGCGCATGCGCATGCGCATGCGCATGCGCAAAGATCTAATTTATTTAAAACGTTACTGTCTAGTTATTTTAAAACCTACATTTAACGAGGACCTCCATGAAACAAAGCCAACGTACCTAGTGCAGGGTTATGAATGCAGGGGGGTGTCTAATTCCCATTTCCCAGACATCCAAGTCCAATTTTCAGTGCATAATCTGCACACGAAAATAGAAACCCCATTCCCCCGAGGCAACTCAACAGCAAGAAGACAATACAACGCGCGGGTCTCCTGCTTGGGGCACCAATTCGTGGTAAAAACAAGGACTAACGACCGACTAGCTCCCCCCTAAACCCTTCTGCTCTAACACAGGGAACCCAAATCTAGCAATATATAGCGGGGGAGATCTGGGTTCCAGAATGTGTATTTCGATGTGATTGTTCTTTCTTTTCGCGGAAATTCGACTGATTATGATGGTTATTTTCCCGAAATATCCAAAGAAGGACTAACCAAGTCCACACTCGTGAACTCAAAAGCGATGTTATCGAATGGATCTGATCGTGTTTGCAGTTTGGACAAAGACAGGAAAACGTACCTCAGCAAGCTAAGATAATTTCACAGTTAATTTACTTCTTGACAGTAGAGTTTGAAAGCAGAAGCGATGGCCGAAACTATTGCTTTTCCAGTCTTTTGTAAACATTTCAAACTGCACCAAGACAAAAGCAAACTCAGGGTCAAACTTCCTTTGGGAGTCTGTACTGGCGGTATGACGGTAAAAATGGTAAAATTTTAAATTTTAAATTGATATTTATAGTGGTAGTGCAC
This sequence comes from Scolanthus callimorphus, assembly GCA_033964015.1. Classification (NCBI taxonomy): domain Eukaryota; kingdom Metazoa; phylum Cnidaria; class Anthozoa; order Actiniaria; family Edwardsiidae; genus Scolanthus; species Scolanthus callimorphus. The sequence continues at coordinate 1,706,539 of CM066921.1, forward strand.
TTAGCTAGCCAGCTAATTCACAGACACCCCACTCAAATTGAAACCAAATATCTAATTATTAAGAATCCCAACTGGCAGAGAGGCAAACCAGTTGGCTATCTACAAGAATGGCAGGGAAGTCGCCTATAAAAGCTACGGATAGCACTATTAGAATCCTTGAAATCACACCTTGAATCCTTGAAGGGACAGCAAAGGTAGGCATGATTCGTTGTCAAACATCGTATTGGATCAGCAATTTCTGGCATTTTATGGAGTATTAACCATCGGTTATCATACGAGTTGTGTATGTCAATACAAATGCAAACAGATTTAACTGAATACAAGGATCGTGAGCTTGGTCGCCCTGTGATATACTAAAAGGAAAATTACATTTGCTGTACTCATATCTTCACGACTCTATTTACATGTAATATCCTATATAAAAATGACAGTGGTAACTCTATTAAGCAGCCATCTTCGGCACCTGCTGCTTAATGCAGGTATGTATACGGGGTATAAATACAGTACTTTGTGACTGTACTTTGCTGCTTAGGGACTGGTCATAAATTAGAGGAGGGAGGGCTGGTGCAAAAATGATGGAGAGGGCCTCTAATTTTAATGCAGATGATAAAGGGAGGGCCATTGTTTGTTTATGCAAACATTTGTTTGGGTAATCCAGGGCCGTAGTCTTTATAGCATTTGTGAGGGCCAACATTTTTCATGCATCTTGTCAGGGGAGGGTTTCCCCAAAACATGTTGACCAAAATAAAAATGCAGCCCTCCCCCTCTAATTTACGACTAGTCCCTTAATAGAGGGTGGTCGCTTAATAATTGGCTGCTTAATAGAGGTACCAGTGTAAAAAAAAAGTAAACTTAACTATTAGGAAAAGTTGCTAAAAGGACATTGGAATGTGTATCTGAATCAGTCACCAAATTTGCCAAAATACAAGACTATTACTTTAAAATAAAGGCAATATTGATGTATATCCAGGATTTTTTTACAGCAAAATGCTACCAAAAGTTTTTAAACAACTAATTTCCAAAAGTTTTTTTAAAGGAAAACAGCCACGAGTTGGCCTATGGCATGCCTTTGATTTGTGATTTTGACTGCATTTAAGGCGACATGCGAAAGTCAGAGCGCATTTCGCGAAAATGTATTTTCGTCCACAACTTTAAAAATATACTCGCTATGAACTTCAATCTTGGAGAATATAAGCAGGTATCTTTTGGCAATATGCACGCATTATCAGATCGCCATTAGCGTTAATACTTTTAATTATATCTGAGCTTAAATGGACCCCTTCCTTGAGAGATCAACCCCACGCAAAAAAAAAGTTGCTGGTATTTTCTAAAATAGGCACTTTGCTTCGAACGAATTTCCTGAAACTTCGTTAACACTAACTGATTTCAATATGATTAACGGAGTTTCGTTCAAAAATACCAGCAAATGTTTTTTTGCGCGGGGTTGAACTCTCGAGGAAGGGGTCCATTTAAGCGCAGATATTATTAAAAGTATTAACGCTAATGGAGATCTGATAATGCGTACATATTGCCAAAAGATGCCTGCTTATACTCTCCAAGACTGAAGTTCATAGCGAGCATATTTTTAAAGTTGTAGACGAAAATATATTTTCGCGAAATGAGCGTCGTCCACCTTAAAGTTACCTAGTTTAACCCCAAAATAGTGATGCTAAACTTGACAACTTTACTTATTCTGCGGTGTTCTTTCCAGTGACAAATCTGTTCTACCAAATAGTATTGACATTTGTTTTTTACTTCACAATGCCTCAAGACGTCACAATACGCCTGCTGAGAAGCTATTGGCTTTTTGTTTTTCTTTGTTATTTACTTCGTTGCCAAGACAAAGAACATAGCACTAATGAATACCACCACGGGTCCAAAACGTATCCGCGCCGTTCTCTCCGGTCACTGAGTTTTATCAATAAGAAACTAATTACGCGGTGATGTAATCGGTCTTTTATTTTTAATCCTCGCTGTCATATTTTGGTCCTTCAATCATTGATTTGCATAAGGCACGTTTTGACGGTCTTGTAATTGAGTCTGAACTGATATCCGTCTCAGTTTAACAGGTCCGAAAACATCACAACACTGTTAGCTAGGATTGGTGGCTCTCTGAGAAGGTGAGACGTTTTCCTAACTGTTATTAAAATGATGATTTTAATATTAAAATATTTAGGGATATATTTGTTAGATTAGCACAATCAGGCTTCATATTGCCGCGTTCCTGCATCACGAAGTCTTCATTATCACGAGCCCAAGCGATATGTAGGTCCTCGTATGGTCTACATATGACACAGGGGCAACAAACGGCATTTTTCAGTAAAATCTGTTCGGAGGCCCTTTCGACAACTTTAATTTTTGCAGTTGTTGTTCGTGACATTTCTTCTACACTGTGTCTCCAAAGATTTTCCAACTGTGTAAAACAGTATAAAACTGTACACGAAATGCGACATAATCTAACGGTAGAAAAGTCGCCCAGAATTAGTTTCGGACACTCCAGTTTCGGACACTCCAGTTTCAGCCTGGCACAAACCTGTTTTTGATCCCTAGACTTTTCGCATCCTTAGCAAGCAAGTGTGACGAGATAAGAAACTGCAGGGAATAAAAGCACCCTTGTCTTGTGTTTTGATGCTCAAATACACCCAATAATACTAATGCAAGATGTTTTGCGCTGTATAGTTTCTCGTTGGGTGTCTAGACTGATATTACTCGCACACATAAGCATGACTGGCACATACGGATGACAGAGACCGACGAGGTCATCAAACTGAGTAATTTATGTGCAGACTTTGTTAACTCATTCCTTCTCAATCCGAGATACAGCTAAAATAAATTACGTCCCTTGCTGCAAGTAAAAATTGTTTCTGTTCAATCTGATAAACCTATACACGTTGTGGCCTGCGACGAATCAATTTTTGAGATCTGGAGTTTTTGATGTTTTGAACAGCCTCGTGAGATTAAGCGGAGTCTTGTTCACGGCCTGCAACCGGACCCATCTTTCATATGATATTAATGCATAATTTGTCTTGATGTCTTAACAAGTGAATGACAAAAGAATAGGTTTAGGATTGTAGAATTTTATTCTTCTTGGAGCCTTGTAACGGTTATTTCATTATCCAAACCCTCTCTGATTTCGCGTATACACTGGCTGTGGTTTACATACAGCTATTTCAAGAACCACAGGGCACGTTCAAGCGTACGCGCTCAGACTGCTAGGGGATATGGGTAAAGTGAACAAAGCAATCAAAACATTTATAGATATGTCGGAGCACACCATTTTCATTGTAGTGTGGTCCCGTTTGCTGCGAAAACCTTTATTTAATTAGCTGTATTTTTGGTCTATTTAGAAAGGTCTAAAAGGTGTTGTGTTATAAAGGCTGTTTTACTAATTTAGTGAATAGCGGAGTCGGCTAGTGTAAAGTGGGCTAAAATGGGCAGGGCTTGCTGTGCCTTGTTTGAAGAGGGCTTGTTGATCAGGTTGATGTTTTAATGAAGTTGTTTGTCTTGTTGCAGTTAAAGACAAACGACAGGCATTAGTGTTTATACAATAAGCATTGTTTTCTGCGACACGATTGTCTATAAAAAAAGATCAGTGATCTGCATAAACACTGACTCAGAATCCATTGTACTATTAAAGAACTGCGTCACGATTGTCTCGACAAAATGTTATAAAAAATATATATATAGTGAAAGGTCGACGAACAGCTTAAACGATAATCATCGTTTAAGCTGTTCGTCGACCTTTCATTATATATATTTTTCTCAGTTCAACTGGTTGACAGGTCCGTTTATCAGGATCCAGCTTGGCAAAACACCTCGTTCGCGGATTTTCATATTTTAGTCTACGTTATAAAAAAGGCCAGTGGCCTGCATATACAACTCTGAATCCTTTATTATGCTTCACCTTACTCTGAGAAGAAAGGCGCTCTTACGTAAGTTTTAGTAGCTTTTCGCTATAATTCCCAATTTTGAAAACTGTCCACTCAGTTGGAAATCAAAATGCCATTTTGCAATCCAATACCATCCTCTCGATAACTGACGAAAATACTCCAAATTCGTGCTTATCTGGTAGCTGAAAGGTTATACGATTCTGGGGTTCAGGTTGATGGCGTTTTAGACCCCGTCCACAGGTATCTGGATATTTTCGAAAACGCATATATTTTTTCTCCGTTTTTAAAAAAATCCGCGTCCACACGGATTGTATTTAAATCGTATTTGCCCGTCCACACGTGTACGCGAAAACGATTAGAATACGCACATTCTCGTACCCAGAGCTCCCCGGCTTGTCTGCTGCTCGCAGGGGAGGCTCTGGTGACATCCATTTGAAGACCTTTGCTGATTGGCTGGTTTTGAACGTTGGTGCATGCGCAGAAAGATCTTTCTCTCAGCGGCTCTGTATCAAATTACGCGCATGCGTCAGTGGCTGTCACCAGAGCCTCCCCCGCGAGGAGACGAGCCGGGGAGCTCTGGGTACGAGAATGGAATACGCATATCTTCACCAATTGAGCATGCGCCCTTCGAAAGGCGCCCTGTACCTAACTTTGATGTTATCGTATTTGAAAACCTCCGTTTTTGACACTCAACAGAAATCCACGAACAACTTTTTTTTTTCGGCTGCCATCAGATCTGCCTGAAACAAGTTTGTTAACCACTGTTCACCATTATATTTTTCAGAGATGGTTTCCCTGAAAGTCCGATGATATTCCCACTCAAGGTCTGTGATGCACTCGGCGTCATCTAGCAAGGTATGCTGAATCAAATCCAGAAAAAAGCTCAAGGTAAAGAGGTCTTTTGCCGTGGCTTTTTTAAAAAATTGAGACGCCTGAATGCGAGGCAGACACTGCGAGTAATCCTCGGCTCTGCATATTAGGAGAATTCGACGTTAAATCTGGGCCTGTGCAAATAATGTCTTGAATTTAAACAAAAAAGAACCTGAAGCTTTTGGCATATTTAGATAGCGTACGGCTAAGGAAATAAATAGCAAGCACGCGTGATGCTGGGACGACGTAGCAACGGTAACTAGGGAGTTAGAACAATCGGCGGGACCGGTGAATTTCTCGAAATATTGCACTTATATTTGGAAAAGTAAATCGCGCAGGCGAGTGGTTCCGCAGTACATTTTGACCACTTTATTACGTCATTCCGTGGTATATAAGAGGACATACCAAGAAAAATCAGAGGACATTTGTTTTATACCTCAACGAAAAGGCAAACATAAAAACAAAAACATCGCGCGCGCAGACAAACGGTGTTTTCATTGGTCCTTTTTAGCGCGCGCGCTGATGATCACGTTCACGTTCCGTGGTATATACGTTTTTTATAAAATAGCTAAGATAGTACGCGCGCTCTGATTGGTTGAGAGCTGTGCATTCTCATATTATAAACGCACGGCAGATGCAAAGCTATTTTATAAAAGCAATAAAAAGCGGATGTCTGTGGTTTATTTAACCATTATCCTGCGAGATTGCGCAGAATATTTAACCATTATCCTGCGAGATTGCGCAGAATATCGTCTGATACTTAGCCGACGAGGGACGAAGTCCCGAGTTGGCTAAAATCAGACGATATTCTGCAAAATCGAGCAGGATAATGGTTTTATTATTCAGCACATCGATAGCACAAAAAAAAAACGAAAAAAGTGACTTTTGTGTATTATTTACGAGCTCAAAACATCACATTTTCCTCAGAGACGGATATCGCAGGATAGCTGTCATGTACAGAAGACAGCTATTGGCGTTCCAATGACCATATTTGGGCAGTGCATCGATGTGCTGAATAATAACGTCTGATACTTAGCCGACGAGGGACGAAGTCCCGGGTTGGCTAAAATCAGACGATATTCTGCAAAATCGAGCAGGATAATGGTTTTATTATTCAGCACATCGATAGCACAAAAAATAAACGAAAAACATGACATGGGATACAGCATCCCTCGTGCGTTTCTCACATTATAAACCATGGAAATCCGCTTTTTATTGCTTAAATGTACCCATGGCTGAGAGCCAATCAGAATCCGAGAAACGCGCGCGTTGTGGTATAAAAAACCACGACGTCATTAAATCCATTAATATCAAGATCCGTCTGATTGAATGAAGCTTTAATTTGTCGCTCACCTCTTCATTGTTCATCCCCCCTTGCTCAACAGTACCACGAACGTCTGTAAGCTTCCTCTTGTTATCGAATCTTAAGTAAATAATTCACGCGGAAAATTACTTTTAACGCTCTTGTGGGCACCTTTTGATTACCCAATTTTGATTGCTCTCTGTGGTATGTTCAGTACATAAGTAAGCTTAGAGCAGCTGAGTAGAATTTCTTTGATTAATGTTTGTCTTCCAGTGGAACATTTAATATATAGGGCACTAGTTATCAATGAATATGACATAAAATGACTCAAGATAGTTCCATGTTTTGAAAGGGCTAGAATATAAAATATATTTCTACAGGAAAAAGGCAAAGAGAAATTTACTTCGAGAGCATTTTAAACCAAACAATTGCACCGTATATACGTATTGGTTTGTTTCCACCGTTCCAAGCATATGCTTTCTGGACGCCTTGTGGTGCAAAATTCTATTCATTTATTCGCTTTTCATCCAACTGTGCTTTCTGCTTGGCAGATAAAGATATCAGAGAACACGTCATTCAAACGCAGGATGTAAGTAGTTATTTATTGCTTTTCTTCCATTTAACTAAAAGCAGGCACAGTTAATAAGTTATTTCAATTACAAAAGATTTCTTTCGATTCGCCTCTAGTTTAAATTAACCTAGCATATTTAATTGCCGCACTTTGATCAGCGCTTCCGTTTTACACAACATATCTTAATTATGTTAATAAACTAATTTTGTGCATTTTACAGTTTAAACGTGATGGAAGTACAGAAAGTCCGATATGGAAAAAGGGGGAATTCTGTCTGAAGAAACTGGCAGATTTATGCATGCATCTCGAAGGTAATGACCAAGCAGAAGTGAAAGTATAACTATAAACAAAATTATACTTAGTCGCAAGTGCCTTGAGAAAGTTGATAATAACGCCTTTTGTCAAAAAAGAAGAATACAGGTGAAAAAGGTGCCCATTTGAAAGGGCCTCAAGAAGAATAACTTTTATTTCCAAAGTAGAGCATTCCATTTTAAGGTTTGCGAAATAAAGATAAGGAAAAGTGGCAAAAATAATATATGTACCTTCCTAGAAAAATTGAAGTAAATTGCGTTAGAAAAATTAAATAATGGCCGTTTTCACACTAGAGATGGATGGAGTCGTCCAGACGACTTAGGGCAATGATTTTTAGTGCATCTCTTACTTCGTCAGTTGCTTCGTCTTGTGTGAATACGCGCAAGAGACGGGTAAAACGTCCAGACGAATTAAGTGGCTTAATGCGTCCAAACTGACGAACTAAATCATTTAATTCGTCTGGACGTTTCATCCGTCTCTTGCCCGTATTCACACAAGTAGAAGCAACTGACGAAGTATGAGATGCACTAAAAATCATTGCCCTAAGTCGTCTGGATGACTCATCCGTCTCTAGTGTGAAAACGGCCAATTGATAAAATGTTATGTAACCAAGTTGACGTTCTGCTGTTTAACAATTATATAATTTATTACATTTATTAGCACAAGACATTCATATAAAACACAGTCACGGAATCATAAAATTTCCCCTTACCAAAAAAATTAAATTTAACATTGACTCAGAGGCCATGAGGGCGAGAGGTTAGTCAAATCACACTAGTAGGTCAATTTGTATAACCAAAAACGTTTTATGGTCTAAGTCATTTGCCTTTTTCTGGCTTTCAAATCCGGCACTTTTCGCTACTAGTGTATAGCAGGTTCTAAACTTAATTCAATAGACCAAATCCGCTAACGGTGTCTCAAAAACAGGAATCATAATGTTATACAATGTTGCGGTGTTATCATTTCATAACACATGGGGAATTTCAGATAATTTCTAGACGTTTTTTCTTCTGCGCAAAAAAACTATACAGTTCGCGATAATCAATAACACCCTCCTTGGAACAGGAACCATGACATTATCCAATATCGGGGGGTTATCATTTCATAACTCATGGGGAAAACTGCAAATGAGACACCCAAGATAATTGGACCTGTTTAACTTTCCCACCAATAAGCGTAATGAATTGTTCCCATTCTCCTCATTACGTAAAATGTGTATATTTTCTCACGAACGGACCTAATTATAGTACAGTTCGAAGAATTCATTAACAATTTTCACGTTTGAGTTTGTTGCTCGGACATTTTACAATTCCATACGGATAAACTGCCCATTGTTTGGAAACTGATATTTTCTTTTGTTTTTTCTTCTTTAAATTGACACAAACAGAGCGCAAACAAGGTAAGCTCGACGCAATTAATTGGTGATTAGTATAAAGTCAGAAAGACAAAGATATAGAGACGGATAATTCGTGTTGCTTCGTCTTGTGTGAATACGGGCAATAGAAGGATAAAACGTCCAGACGAACTAATTGATGTTTCCGAACTTACGAACTAAGTAATTCAATTCATCTGGACGTTTTATACGTCTCTAGTCTCTAGGATCAATTCCCGGCTGGGACAGAGGAAATTTTCTGTTCGATTCGTGATTGAGACAAGATCATATTGTGAGTTGAACTTAGTTCTACTGTGTTTCCTTAGTCTTTCGGATGAGACAATAAACCGAGGTCCCGTCTGCCTTCCCTTCTACCCTGTTCAAGGTGGACGCTAAAGAACCCATTGCACTCTTCGTAAGAGTAGGGGATTGTCTCCCGGTGCAATGGCCTGACTCTCGGAGGCATATATACTGTTCAACAGTCCTCATGATTGTAAGCTGCGCGGCTGCAATTTGCGCCATCTAATGCAGCCTGTTAAGTCCTCCAACCTCTCCTTGTCTAGCGGTCGTGTACTTTTCAGCCGCTTTGAGTTCCCTCACGATGAGGAGAAGATCCTTTCTTTCTTTCTTTTCTAGTGTGAAAACGGTCAGTTCTCGCTAAATCTCGTTTTAGTTCTTTCACTTTCTCCAACATCGCCGAGAAAATGTAATAGAGAAGATATGATTTTGATCGTGTAGATTTGTTTATCAGCGTGTTTTACGTGTTTTCTGCCTTCACGACCTAGGTTGCCATGGTGATAATCATATCTTTTTGGCATGCCAGTTTCTTTGACTTCAGTAAAAAAAAACTGTCTATGGTCGTTGAAGTTAGGCAGGCGTCAAACCTAAAATCGCTGAAAACGTAACTTCGGGAAAAGTTGAATCGCGTGAATCAAGTTGAACACCGTGTTGAATCATGTTCATGATGTTGAACCGTTGAACATTCGTGAAAAAGTTCCGTAAAAATCAAAGTTCTCGTCGTCTAAAATGATTCAAATCTTCACGGTGCATCGTTTAAGCCCTCGCTTACAGCGTGATTTGAGAATTGCTGAGTATCTACTGAGCATCTGGTTTGGCCCAAGCCATATGAATGAAATAATGTTTCGTCATTGTCCTTTTGGCACTTAAAACATCGTAGACCACCCGACGCACTGTCTGCTTTGTGTAATTAAGGTTACTGAGAACCTTCGCGGCACGTCCTCGGAAAAACAATCATACACGTCCTTAGTTTAACCAAAACATGTCAACCTATATACCGTTGGAAAGCTTATAGAATGGACTAGCGGGCTATGGCAAAAAGAAATCTCTTTTTGATATCTGTAATTTTTTTTAAAGCATTGATTGAATATTTTGGTGTGCCATTTTCACGAGCTAACGCTGTCGAACTACTGGACCTTGACTCCCAAGTAACATATTATTTTAATCCTTAAAGGTGTTTCTCAAAAACCGTGTCTGCGTTTTTTAAAATTTTGTCTAGTTCAAAAGTTATGAATTTTTTAAATTTTTAGAGCGTGAAAATTCAATAAATTTGACCTTCAAAATTTAAAAGTTTGATAACTTTTGAACAAAGTAAAATTTTAAAAATCGCAGACACGGTTTTTGAGAAACACCTTTAAGGATTAAAACAATGTGTTACTTGGGAGTCAAGGTCGAGCTGTTCGACAGGGTTATCTCTTGAAAATGTCACGGACGATTTTTTATAAAACCTTTAAAAAAATTATATTTAGGAAAAAATTATTTCTTTTTGCCATAGCCCGCTAGTCCATTCCATAAGCTTTCCAACGATATATAGGTTGATATGTTTTCGTTAAAGTAAGGACGTGTATGATTGTTTTTTCGAGCACGTGCGCGAAGGTTCTCAGTAACCTAAAGTTCAATTCTAGTGTGTGTTTTTTCTTTGCTTCTCAAATTTTATTACCCCAGAGTCAACAGTGTCGCCTTCTTAGCGGGGATGAAGAGAGGGAAAAGGAAAACAGTTTAGTCCAGGAGGGTCGTAGAGATTAGCAGTATTCACACTAGAGAACGGAAAACTCGTCATGACGGGTTTTTCTTCTGACGAGTTTTCCGTCTGATATGAATTCAGACGATTTCCCGTCAAAAATCCTGCGTCTTGTCCCGGTTTCACACTAAGACGAGGTTTCCGTCTCTAGTGTCTATACGGCGTTAGCGGCCCGGCTTCCTCAGCTCCTCCCCTAATGACTGTAGCCTAGCAACGGCTGGTAATCGAGCCTTCATTTACATTTTTTAAATAGCCGCTCCAATTATTTTAAATGTGACAACTAGCTTATTAATAGCTTGTCGATTAGCTGACATTGTCATTTTCTGTTAGCGAACTGTCGACTGAAACGATCTGCTTTTTTTGTCTGAAATGTCTTGAATGATTAAATTGAATTGTAGGCAGAGGAGCATTTACTATTAGAGATATCACGCTTCTTTTCTCCCAGTCACAATTAAGTAACAAGAAATTATTTTGTCTTAGCACAGCACAATATGCCTGCATGCGCTGTTTGCGGACCTATACATTAGCCTCTCAAAGCCTGCGAAAACCGATATTACGTCTCTTTGGCGAGCGCGCTAAGTGGTGTCGGATTTTACAGGCTCTATAATTCGGATCACAACGGGGAATTAGTGCAAATGTCAAAGAGGCATAAATGGGCAGTACCGATGGTAAATAAGGGAGTTTTAATTCCATGTGAGTTATTCGCATTTCTAGCTGGGATGCGAAGTCTTTGTTTCAAACGTTGGTTTCTTGTCTCGTCTCCTTACAACCAACGGAAAGAGTGCCGGTAAACGGGCAGAAGAAATGACCTATGGTTTATCAACATTCACCTTTTGTATTAGTTAAGTACCCTCTTAGCTGCAAATAATTTTTCTAATAATAAGACCCCGTCCACACTAAAACGGATACATTTTGCTCCGTTTTCAAAAAGATTTGCGTCCACACTTATCGTTTTCGTATTGTTTTCGCCGTTTTCGGTGATCGTTTTCGGCGTTGTAGTGTGGACGACAGCCGTATCTGGAGCAAAATGTATCCGTTTTCGTTTGAAAACGGTGTAAGTGGACGGGGTCTAAGATTGGACGCGGCGAAAATTTCGAAACTGCCAGAAAATAGCAATGTCGAACATTCTAAGTCACATTTTTGAAAGGACAAACATTGACAAAGAGACATTTCGGTGAAATGCCAAAATCATCACATAGAATGACAGAATGAATGAGTACATAATATTCATTTCTATTTCCATTTGAATATTTATTTTCGTGAAAGCAATTGTGGTTAGTTGCATTCACTTTTATGCTTCATTAGTAATATTTGTGGTTGTCAGATGGTCCGGGTTTTTTTTTTTTTTTCACGTTGCTCGACATCTTTAGTTGACGTTTGAATTTTGGCAGCCATCACCTTTCTAAAAAATATAGATATAATTGGAGCACGTTTTTAAGTAACCATATCAACTATATTTCAAGCAACTTGTGGCTAGGTTATATTCTAGCATTTAAAATTGAATAATAAGAGGCGCAATGTAAACCTTTTCACTTGAACTCTACAGATGAAATCATACTTGACGCTGAAGACATGGTTTCATTTGGGGCTTGCAGCCAGTTTTATTATGCTCTCCTGTGCTTCAAACTCCACAACACAACCACCAAACTCTACCACAGTAGCAACACCAACAGAACCACCAATCCCAACAACAGGTAACGAAATATATGTCTGCTGCAAGAAATGGTGCTTAAAGGGGCTGTGTCATGGTTATTTGAATGAATTTGCAAATAGTTCTAAATTCGTGTGTTATCACCTCAAGTCGCTTATATCACTTGATACTAGCCTAATAACCAATGAAGGTGAGTTTTGCCGGCAAAAGTTTTGCCGGCCGAACTGCCGATTTTCCAACAAATTTTGATGTAACTTCAAACTTTGAAAACTGTTCATCTCAACAATATTTCAAAAACTCATTGTTGAATCCGTTTCCATCCGCTCTGTAATAGGTCCATGTAGCCTACAATCATGATAACTTTGTAGTTTAAGGGCTATTTGACAAACCTAGACTAGTATTTTGTCTCTCCATCAGTTATTTGGGTGTTTTTTTTACATCACCAAAAGTGTGCTAAAATCGTGGACACCGCTTTGAATTTGTTCCAACGGGTACACAACGGACCTGTTCATCATAAAACCTGTTCCTCACCTTTTTTCGCAGCTAGCGGCAAAAAGAGCAGGAAAGACTCTTGCTGAGATCTGTATTTTTGCATTTCGCCTATTTTACACCTATTTCACGGTTTTAGCACGTTTTATAGAGGAGCTCTTTGTTTGCCGAGTTGTTCGAGTGACGGTACAAACACGGTTTGCGAAATGCTTTGCACATTTGTCCATCGAAAAAAGATCGAGAGAGATTTCCAATACAGATTCAAGATGTTTACAGGTGCTTTTGTAGCGAGCACTCCTTTGTATTTTCAGTGTGTCATGTGCAAACGATGTGTGGAATGGATTTAAACCAGCGAATCATCGACGAGATACAAGCGTATGAGTCTTGGAAGAGAAAAAGGAATCATTTCCTATTAATTCCCAAATGTTCTCGATACAGAACCAAACTACACGAACAATGTTGAAGGAATTTCTGTAGCTGAAGAGTTTTCTCATCATGATTCGTGACTGAAATTAAATATTTACTAGGAAATGTATGAATTGTTTACTACTAAAGTATGAATTATCAATAAGGGATATAGTTTTCCAGAAATGGCCACCTAAAGTAACACTTGGTTTATACCGATTTCAAAAAAGGTTGCTTTGCGATTTGTTGTTTGGCCATTCAAACAAAGGTTTCCATAGACCAAATCGGCTAACGGTGTGTACATCTTGTTGCCACCCAATTCAGATCATGTGATGATTCCCTTGGGTGGTTACAATTGTCCAATTTCTTACACACGACCGAGCGCATGCCAGTATGTATAAGATGAACAATTGTAACCACCCAAAGGAATAACATGATTTGAATTGGGTGGCAACAAGATGTAAACACCGTTAGCCGATTGGGTCTATTGTATCCCGCGCTTCACGAACAAAACCCAAAGCAACGTTACCCTATTCATAGATCTAACCTGTCATTCAAAGCCATAGTTACTGTTGTTATGTCGCACAAACAAACAGGTCTTTCTTGGTGTTGCAAGATGTATTGTATTTTAGAATGGAGCTACTGTATTCCATCTTATTGTTTCGTTCTACGGTCTTTTGTCTTCTAGTGTCTTAATGCCTCTGGTGCCTTGCAACACCAAGAAAGAGCCAAACAAACCAAGTTTCTCTTAAAAAAATATTTCGATCCCTCTAAAGTTTTACCAGATATCTTTATCTTCGGATCATCTCAGTTTACACCGGTATAAGACGATGAAAGTGCTGCAAATCGGACTGATTTTTGAAGTCAAGATATGTTGTTTGTGGGACACGATCAGTCCCAGCGGGAGAAACTCTCGAACTCTGATTGGTATCTCCAGATAGCGTGAAATGGCTTCATTGTTTGATCGGATCTAGGTGAATTAGGTGTATATGAGGCAGCACATGTATCACGTTTTCCTGGTCAATGATTTTCAGTTTCCGTTGTTTCTCCACTAATTCTGAAATGTTTCTGCAATCTTGCCCTGATGATTGACAGCGAGCGCGAACTCGTCTATTCATACGGCTGCATTGCTTTACTCTTCAGCAGGTTTTCCGGCGTGTTTGAGCACTCCATGCCAAAACAATGGGACGTGTGTCGACAACGGAAGTCTGAACAACTACACCTGTAATTGTATTCCCGGGTATAATGGCAGTGAATGTGAAAATGGTAAATGCCTCAATAGACCTTTTCCACGTGAGCGGGGGTCCTGTGGATTGTTTCCCAACTGTCACTCAAGTGAACGAAATCTTTTGTTTTCCCCTTAACGCGCGAGCAAGCTCTCATGTGACTAAACAAAGAAATTGTTTCACATGAGTGCCAGTTAGGGAAACAAACCACAGGGTCCCCACTCAAACGGAAAAGGTCTATTACCAATTTCAGTTCTAGCACTTGTAAATGTCCGATGGGCGTGCCATGTAGTTTTGTAGCCCATAAAAGTCTATGCTACTAAGGTAAAGGCTAAAGTAGTGAACTCAATCCGTTTGAATCTCATGGAATTTCGATCCATCCTTTGGTCTAGAACAGCAAACTAATGGTTATTTTAAGCTTAATATCATGCTGGTACAAGACACTCGTCAACTAGCATCACCCGATATCCCAAGGGATTTCCCTGTAAAACATTTCGCATCATACAGAAATCTGGCCTTAGATGCCGAGGAAAAGGGAGGTGGTAGGAACGTTTAGGTAGGAAAGTTCAGGTAGGATATGGCCTGAGCACCTCAAGCTTGTTAAGTATGTATCACCCAGGAACCTTCGATCAAGTAGCGAGTTCAGGCTGAATTCTACCCAGATCTGGGTACCGACGACCGGTTAGCGCAGTGGTAGAGCGCCGGGCTTATGTTCGGGAGGTTGGGAGTTCAAACCCTGGTCGTGCCAACACTCAGGGTCTTTTCTAATAATTGAGGAGAAGGTGCTGCCTCTAACATCTGCAAATGGTTAGACCTTCGCGTCTTCTCGGATAAGGACGTTAAACCGTAGGCCCCGTCTCTCACATACACTACACTAACCGGAACCAAAGGGACGTTAAAGAACCACGAGGACCGTCGGACGTTGCCCAACCTCAGTGTCACAGTACTCACAATGCTAACACACACTCATGTTTATAAAGCTGGTTCTATAGGATGAGTTATACGTTAATGTAAAGCGCTTTGAGCCGCGAGGATAAGCCCTATATAAGCACGGTTACTTTTTACTTTACTTTTTACATTTAAGCACAATCATTGCAAAAATCTGTCAGATTATCTAAGGACAGCTGGTGCAAAAAAAGAAGACTATTGTCGAATACAGCACCCAGAAGACACAGAAAGGAAGCGTGACCCGTCCAATGACAGCACTAGTACCACTAGCAATTAATTTTGGGTCTCCGCACATGAATTGAAGATCCACTGTAATGGTCTTCAATGCACTACTGTAATGGTCTTCAATGCACTTCTGTAATGGTCTTCAATGCACTTCTGTAATGGTCTTCAATGCACTATACTGGTCTTCATTGCACTGTTCAATGCACTGAAATTATCTTCAATGCACTGTAATGGTCTTCAATGCACTTAAATGGTCTTTTCAGTGCACTGTAATGGTCTTCAATGCACTGTTATGGTCTTCAATGCACTGTAATGGTCTTCAATACACTGGAATGGTCTTCAATGTACTGTTATTCTCTTCGATGTATTTCAATGGTCTTCAATGCACGTCAGTGGTCTTCAATGTACTGTAATGGTCTTCAATGCACTTTAACGGTCTTCAGTGCACTTTAACGGTTTTCAATGTACTGTAATGGTCTTCAATGCACTTTAACGGTCTTCAATGCACTGTAATGGTCTTCAATGCACTTAAACGGTCTTCAATGCACTGTAATGGTCTTCCGTGCACAATACAATGGAGAAAGATGTACTCCGCCAAATGCAGACGTGATAGACAAAGGAATATGCACTATAAATGCACTCAGAAGAAGAAAGATGCTCCATCACGAATACTCGTGCAGAATGATTATTCTTTATCCCTGGACAATCAACTGCTGTACTTTCTTCCCAGATATTAATGAATGTTCCTCCAGTCCCTGTCAGAACGGAGCAACTTGCCAGGATCTCGTGAACAATTACGCATGCGCATGTTCACCTGGGTTTGAAGGAAGAAACTGTCAAACAAGTAAGAACACTTTTCTGATTTGCTACTGATTTAGCAGTTGGGAAGGGAAATACAGCTACAGGAAGATATTCCTTCGACATGTTGTTTTCCTTCAGATACAGATGAATGTTCCAGTATTCCTTGTAAGAATAACGGATCGTGTACAGATCTCATTAATGGATATAGCTGTCTGTGTTCTCCGGGATTTAGTGGATCTTCCTGCGAAATAGGTAAGTAAGAAATACGTGGTTGCACGGGAAAATGAAGAGTTGCACAGAAGAGTGGTGGAGAAAATCCTCTAAAGTGATGTCGCCGACATATTTATGTGTTCACTTTAAGCATGCACTAGACAAAAGCACTAGCAACGACTCCAGATGGCTTTGCGTGGATATGCACTGCAATGCATGTTAACACACTGTTGAAGTTAAACGAAAACCTTGCAATGCTGCAAATGAAGGTAGAAGAGCACAAGTCATGCACATGACGTGAATCTTGTCGTAGATCGATTAACCCTGCTATGTGCAGAAACCAATGCATGATCTAGTAGTCTAATGGTAACAATGCACTATGATGGTAAAAGGTACCCTTGTAAGGTTGTAACTATGTTTTGATGGAGGTAAAGGTACAACAGTCAGGCACATGTCGTAAATCTTGTCGTAGATTGAGTAACCCTGCTATGCACAGACACCAATGCATGATATAGTAGTCTAATGGTAACAATGCGATGGTAAATAAAATGAGCTCGGGTGCACGTAAAGATGAATTGCTGTTTGATGAAGGGACTCCTAACACGATGATGCACTCTGATGTGTGCACTCACGCATGTTGTCCATTCTCGAACCCAGACCTCCCCAACGCGTCATTTTGCGGGGGCGGCTCTGGTGACAGCCATTGACACAAGTTTCTGCGCATGCTCCAACGTGCAAAATCATCCAGTCAGCGAAGGCCCTGAAATAGATGTCCCCAGAGTCTCCCCCGCAAGCAGACGAACCGGGGAGCTCTGGGTATGAGAATGCATGTTGTCGTACCCTTCCACGGGGAAAGATTCACTGTGCGCACACGAATTTCTATTTTTCTCCATGTGTTCACAAAAGGTAGCTGCTCTCTCTTTCCAGACATCAATGAATGTGATAGCGGTCCCTGTCAGAACGGAGCGACTTGTCAACATCACGTGAACAATTACACGTGCGCATGCGCACCTGGGTTTGAAGGCAATCTCGTACCCAGAGCCCGTGCATCTTTGAGCCAGCGGCAAGATACAGGGCTCTGGAATAATCAATTTTTTTATACCCAAAATCTGGGTACTCTTCAGTGCGCATGCGTTTGACCTTGACCGCTACTAAAATCATGGATTTATCACACAGTTCTTCAATAAGTTATAGAAATTTTTCACATTTTACAGTCGTGGTTATAAAACCAGCCAAAAAGAGCTTTAAAAACATGAATTACTGAGATATTTCACTCAGTTTTTAGCAGGTTTTGTTTTAGCAAAACAGCGCGCGTTCTGCTTGACATCGAAAGTGGCGTGATCTTCGTCAGCAGCGCGCGCGCGACAAATTTTGTCAACAACTGAGCATTTGCCTCAGAATCAAGACTTTTGTTGCATGATTTTGTCGTGTTATAACGCTAGTTTTGGAAAATTGATCTTACGAAATGCTTACGGAAATTCATAAGAATAGATCTACAAGTGGAAAGACTTTGGGTATATGCTTCATCGCTGAATGTCACAATAGCCGCCTTATTTGAATATGAATGGTCCTTTTGTTTGATTATGCCTCGTTCTATTAGAAGACGACTATATGGCATTCAGCGATGAAGTAGATACCAGACTTTGAAGCGCAGCGTTTGATACCGGAAATATGTTTTCGCCCAACAGGTGATGCTTGTGTGAAAAATATTTTCTGTTAGATTTCCTCCGAATTCAAATCGCGCGCATGGGCATTGGAGAGGAATGACGAGCCAATGAAAATCGTCGCATGACTTGATTATTCCAGAGCTCCGTATCTTGGCGCTGGCCTAAAAGATACGCGGGCTCTGGGAACGAGATTGGGTTTGAAGGAAGAAACTGTCAGACAAGTAAGACCATCCGCCATGATTGGCTAATGACAATAAAGAGGGGTGTTTGTGGAATACCTGAAAACTGTACATAATTTTCAACACAGGGATCAATACTGATGTGCTTTTTTCAGATATAGACGAATGCTCCACCTTTCCGTGTCAGAATAATGGATCTTGTACGGATCTCATTAATGGATACAACTGCTCTTGTTATCCGGGCTTTACCGGCGCGTCCTGTGAAACAAGTACGCTACTAGTGGTCTTTATGGGAACAAGTAGCTTCCAATAAGAACTCCAAGCAGATTATTCTGATCTGGTATAGCTTTTTGCTCCTTTGACGCATCGCGGGCTAAAAACAAAACAGTTGTGACGGTGCAACCTTTTCTGAAATAAGTGTATATCAGACGAAAACATTGACATAGCTTGACAGCATTCCGTATGCTTTTTTCTTCCTTCCAGATATCGACGAATGTTTAAATGCCCCTTGTCTAAATAACGGTACCTGCATTGATTTGGTTAATGGCTACAATTGCACGTGTTTGTCGGGCTACAGCGGATCACGCTGTGAATCAGGTACGTAAAAATATATAGATCGGGACATGAGTGTATTGGTTTTAGATCTTTGCTTTTCCTCGAACTACTCATTCACACTCTTCAGTGGACCCCCTATACGTTAGTCGGGGATGATGGGCCTACCTTGTAGAAGTCAGTTTCGTGGTAGGGAGTCATACCTTATGAATTATAAATAGAGAATAATACATTGGCGCGCGGATATGGAATTTGTCTTCGAGTGTTCAAATTTTGATATCTCACGAGTGAGCGCAGCGAAAATTGTATATTTATACTTTTGCATGTTTCTATTACGGTAGATACACACGGTTGTTATGTAAACCGGCTTACCGATTGAATCCCGTTGTTATGTAAACCAGCTTACTGATTGAATTCTGTGTATAAATAAATAATATCTAACTATGAATGAAATCAGCGATCAGCTCAATTGTGTTGAGCTATGTTTGCGTCGCACGTTAACACTCATGGCTTGAGCCATACTAATGTCACCAGAATGTGTTCATTCGTGGGTTTAGTTGTGTGAACAATCGCAGGTCGGGCCTTACTAATGTCACCTGAGTGATCATTGATCAGGGCCGTGCTATATTATTATCGCCGTTCAGTTGTGTTGGCGTCGCACGTAACACTCGTGGCTTGAGCCATACTAATGTCACCAGAATGTGATCATTCGTGGGTTTAGTTGTTTTAATGTCGCCAGTGAACAATCACAGGTCGAGCCCTAGTAAAGTCACCAGTGATCATTGATGGGCCGTGCTATATTATTATCGCCAGAGAGCTGGGTAACACTGTTTAAAGATCGAGCTATCATAGTTACAGTGAAAACATAGCACTGAATTATTAGTATGTGAATGTATGAGGTCTGATGAGAAAGAAGACACAATTCCACACACTTGCCAATGCCCACCATGATCATCTAAGGTTATCTTATCGCCCATGATCGTAGAATACCGTTTTTTACATGTAGGTGTTCAGGCAAGCCTGTGGCCGCGTAGCACTAAGTTCAACAGAGTGGAGATAAGGAATTAACCTTGTGTGAAAGCTAACGTGCTAATGAAATGGTCCCATGTGTGCTTATGAGCGTTAGCCCTAGTAAGCGGAGAAAGAGAAAAAATCTCTGACCCCGAGAGGGATTCGAACCCACGACCTCCGGAATTGTACATCCGATGCTCTACCAGCTGAGCTATCCAGGTCAGACTGGGAGCAGGTCGGGGTATATTAGATGTTCCACCGTTTTTTACAGTTTATCAGTGAGTGAGTAATTTTCTATGATGGTATAATGATATATGATGGTTTTCTCGTTATCAGCGATTATAACAGAAATGGCATCTACTAGTGTACCTACATCAGCAACGGCAACTACTAGTGTACCTATATCAGCAACGGTAACTACTAGTGTGCCTATATCAGCAACGGCAACTACTAGTGTACCTACATCAGCAACGGCAACTACTAGTGTACCTATATCAGCAATGGCAACTACTAGTGTACCTACATCAGCAACGGCAACTACTAGTGTGCCTATATCAGCAATGGCAACTACTAGTGTACCTATATCAGCAACGGCAACTACTAGTGTACCTATATCAGCAACGGCAACTACTAGTGTATCCACAACTGTGCAAGGAAGTGTTGTTATACCCACATCAGCAACTATTAGTGTACCTACAACAGCAACAGTAGCACCTTATATACCCACAACAGCATCAACAACTACTTCTAGTTTACCTACAACAACACTCGCAAGTACAACAGCAACTACTAGTTTACCTACAATTTCAACAGCAGCTACTAATATAGCCACAATATCAGCAACAACTACTAGTGTACCTACAATAGCACCAGCTACAAGTATACCAACAACACCATCGACTTCACCACCAAGAAGTGAGTTTGTTCCCATGGCATCACACCTACTTTTCTGACTTTGTATATGATGTTTTCACTCCGGAGAGCATCCTGAAACTTACAACAGGGCGAGGTTCTTATAATAGATGTTTATAGTTCGGTTTCGATTCGAACCATTCTTAAACTACAAAATACACTACAGTGGGCGCTATTTAAACATGCTCAAATAAATCAAGTTCCTTCGCTGCCTCGGTCAGGATGCTCTTTGAGTAATATTCATATTTTCATGCATTTGTCGGCTGGTTGCGGCTTCTAACGTTGTTTTCTCCATATTCACTTCCTTTCGATTTGCCAAACCGCAAGGCTTGAAACTTTTTATATTTTCATATCTTGTCGGCACGTGGCGCCAAATGTTGATAATTTGGTCGCAATTGCCGGCGCCCAATGTTAATAATTTGGGCGAAAGTGGTGCTAGATGTTCATGTGTCAACACGGCCATTGTAATTCAATGCAAAATTAATGAGGTAACCGGCATTAACTAGTCTAGTGGTCCCAATCCATGAGACAAGATTCTACCCTGACTACTTGTAGTTGTCTTCTGTCCAGTCCTGTCGTTCTTCAATTCGTTTTGATTTATATTTGTTCTGCTTTTCTTTCAGCCGTTTCTGCAATTCTTGTAGTCCGTTACAACGCGACCTTTAATGTTAACCTGCTGAATCAATCATCTGTGGCGTTCTCGGCTGAGCAGGCCCTCGTTATTACCGAGGTGAGTCTATAAAGCTCCATTTACACGACGAAAACTATTGGCACGGAATCGACTCTCAAAAAGGTTATGACTACCTTGCCACGTAGTCCCGGCACGGATGACATTTCGGTCGGGCCCTGACAAAATTGAGTATTATTTAGCGTGCCAAAAAATCCATGTCGTGTAAATTGGCTTCATTTAGTGAATTGACCCTAGGAAATTTTGTTTACCCACCCTGGAAATCAATATTTTTTGGGATGCCCACCCATCCTTGAATTCCAGTGCTTTTTGATAACCACACACCGTTACGTAGAATTACGAGGTCCTCAACAAGGTGATGCAGTGAGTGGCTTTACACAGCCACTCACTGTATTGTCGCTGTTATATATTGGGCAGTTGTGTACACGCCCCCTGTTCTGGATAGAATGTCCAGGGGAGCCTGAGGAGCGGAAGTAACACTAAGTGGTTGGTCGCATTTAGCTAAAACCAGCGTTTACACTTATAACTGTCTGACGACAAACGGGCATTGCAAGAAGACAAAATCAGTAATGAAGTTTTGCACCATCTTGGATAACACTCATTATCAAATCCTCTGTCGTGAAACATCAATGCAGTGTTTATTCCATTTAATGCCATTTCAGTGTTTATTCCATTTAATGCCATTTCAGGTTCAAAGAGCCCTTGGCGGTAATATAACCGGAGAGCATGTGTTGTACTTCAGGTACATGAAATAGATGACGAGACTTTTACTACTTTTAATGACTTATTGTTCATTCAAACAACTTGGCATGAGATGTCGTTACGTGACATGACATGACATGAGATGTCGTTACGTGACATGACATGTCGTTATGTGACATGACTTGAGATGTCGTTACATGACATGACATGGCATGTCGTTACGTGGCATGACATGAGATGTCGTTACGTGACATGACATGTCGTTATGTGACATGACTTGAGATGTCGTTACATGACATGACATGGCATGTCGTTACGTGGCATGACATGGCATGTCGTTACGTGACATGGCATGTCGTTACGTGGCATGACATGGCATGTCGTTACGTGACATGACATGACATGGCATGTCGTTACGTGACATGACATGACATGTCGTTACGTGACATGAAATGTCGTTACGAGACATGACATGTCGTTACGAGACATGACATGTCGTTACGTGACATGACATGACATGTCGTTATGTGACATGACATGGCATGTCGTTACGAGACATGACATGTCGTTACGTGACATGACATGTCGTTACGTGACATGACATGACATGTCGTTACGTGACATGACATGACGTCGTTGCGTGACATGACAAACTTTGTTTTCATATCCTCAATTGCCCTCTTATTTATTCCCTTGCGGGTTCCATTCCAGTGTATTTCTGCTCAGGTTTATTATTCCCGTGTGTTTCATTTCAGACCAGGAAGTACCGAGGTGACTATAGGCTTCGATATTCTCATCGAGAGGACAACCGTCGATAACGTGGATAACCAGATTAAGAGCCACTTGTCTTCACAACCTCTACCTGTCTTGTGGTATAGTCTTCAAGTGCCAGGTGAGAGGATGTTTACTTGAGTCGGCATATCGCCCATTAATGCACCTTTCCGAAGTTTTTCATATTTCCTCAGGAGGCCACGGAGAAAAAATCCATCATTATAGCTGGAAAGAGCAGCCTAAAATTAGTAAAATGGGAAAGCTTGAGAGGAAAATCTTTTGAAATAACGAAGAAATAGCCTGGCATATTTCTCGAATTTTGTACCTCCGTATAGGATTTGCAGGCAAGATTTCCCGTGTGCCGAACGAACTGGTATTAAAATCACGAACTTACCTTGCCATTTCTTCGTTATTTCAAAAGATTTTCCTCTCAAACTTTCACATTTTACTAATTTTTTGCCTTGGGGGTTTGGATTCTGGAAAACGCAAGAGACCATATAAGAAAGGAAATTATAGTGGAAACAAGATATAATGGAAAATTTTTACAAAGACCTCACACCCACTCACCACTCATTTTTTTTTTCCCATTACCTACAGGAAGCAGGCGCTGTGGTAGTCCTACTGTAAAAATCCTGGGTAGATCAAGAATGCTAACCATAATGCGAGCCTCAACAACCACGCTTCAAACCAACATCACATTAAACTGCTCATCCGCAACAATTTTCCAATGGAAAGTATGGAAACTACCCCTCTTATCAGGAGAACTACCCGAGAACAGCGAGCTCCTAGTTATGAATACAGCAGAACTGACACTAAACAGT
The DNA here is from genome assembly GCA_033964015.1 of Scolanthus callimorphus. Lineage (NCBI taxonomy): Eukaryota > Metazoa > Cnidaria > Anthozoa > Actiniaria > Edwardsiidae > Scolanthus > Scolanthus callimorphus. The sequence goes on from CM066921.1 coordinate 1,730,153, forward strand.
AGGACACTAGACTATGGAATGCATTTTGTGGAATTCAAAGTAACAATGCGTGACTTTCTTGAAGACTTTAACTCTGATACCATTATTTTAAAAGTTGTAAATTCAGACATCGTTGCAGAAATCGTTGGAGGCTCGCTTATCAAACGTGGCTTTAATAAAATTATCACTTTAGATGGGTCGCCTTCAGAAGATCCTGACCTAGGAGCTGGGAACTACACTGATATGGCGTTTTATTGGTTGTGCAAGAAAAAGGGGGAAGCGTTTCCACCGTATGCATCTCTGGCCCTCATTCGTGTTATAAACGTGAACGGACCCACTGGGTCTGGGGGATGTTTCGACACAGGTATTGGCCGACTGAGTAGCACACAACGGCTGGTTACCATGGATACGGGGAGGATGATTGTCAACGATTGGTATGATATTTTGTTGGTTGTTCACAAGCCCGGAGACAGGCAGAGTAAGTTTTCTCAGGCCATGCAAGTTGTTAGTGGAGATCCCCCGCAAATAAGCATCAGGTTGGTAATGTTGGTTAAGGCGAGTAAAACGAGCAACAAAATCGCAACAAAAACGAGTTGAAGAGGCCATGCTATGCGTTTTACCACCAAACAACTTGCAAACCAAATATCCTTCGCGGTGGAAAGGTTTGTTGCAAAATGTAGGACGGACTTCTACTTTCTGCAACACTATTTTTCAACTTCCAAAATGACGATTTGTTGCAAGAGAAGTTGTTTGGTCAGATGGCAAGACGCGCAGCATCGCTCTTCAACTTGTTTAGCAACAAATATCCCAATGTAAAGCTGGTGCATGTATTGAGCGTTTTACCTTGCCTTTACTTCTCGTCACATTTCCCTCAGTGATCTGGGCTAATATTCTTACGCATTTGTTTTTCTTCAGCTGCATTATTAACTGTGGTCGGCGCATCAGTCCATCATCGCGTACTAAACTCGTCACTAACTGCACGGCTCCCGACCGCACATGCGCAGACAGACCGCTGACCTATAGATGGGAGCTGAAAATCTGGAATATCGGAACAAGTGTGTGGGACAGAGTCCCTGGTCTACAGAGCAAAATCTCTACCACCATCTCCTCTCCTGACATATTTATCAAGGCCAATGCACTGGGACCAGGAAGGAAGTATCGGGTCACTGTGACTACATCTGCCCCAGGGATCACCCCTGGGGAGTCTAATTATGATCTGGTAACCAATTCTCCCCCTACTGGTGGGACATGTAAGGTAACACCCACCGAAGGAGTGGTGCTCAGTACGGAGTTCAAGCTATCGTGTCAGGTAAAGTAAATGACTAGGAATAATTGCTTTTGAAATGAACTATTGTTGATTTTAAGGTGCAATAGGTGTGTGTTATGGCCTGTGCGCATTGGCTGACCTTTTCAATATTTACCACTGTATGCATTGCTACGCGACCTCAAAATTCACTGTAACGATGGGCGATTGGCGATTTTTAGCCGTCAATCAAAATCGTTGGATTCGGCTACTTCAGTGGGTCGACACTGATTGCAAAATCAACTAAAATTATTGAAAGCTATCCTTTGGCTTTCTGGACTAGAATTATTAACTTTCTGCTCAACCTTGAGCTGTTTAATCTACTCCGGAAACAAAGTTACAAAGTTTTGGTAACATGCCTGATTCTCAAGGCGTAACCTCCTTGCAGGGCTGGTCGGATTCTGATCTTCCCTTGATGTACCAGTATTTCTACGTGACAGAACCAGGCCTGAATAGCGTAGTGACGTATGGTTCAGCTCGTGACGTCACAACTAAGCTGCCACTGGGTGTGGCCAGTCAGGGTTACGTCATCGTCATCAAGTTCCTCATTATCGATGCTTTGTCAGCGGCGGCGGAAGTTAAACTCAATGTGAAGGTAAAGCACGAAGCGCTTTTGATTTGATATCGTCTTTAGTCTGAACCCCAACGCATCTCAAAAGGTCTATACTCAATGGACGATTCAAGCTGTAATGAATGCACTCGCTGCATGTCGGTAGCAGTGTTTTATTCCACGAATCAAGTGCCTAGCATGTGCGAGTTGCATCCTGGTAGTTGTGTTACATTTCAAAGCCATTTCTGGAGACAACAGAGCGCGCGCGCTTATAGCTGGAATTGTTCATTTGTATTACGGTACAAATACTGCTACGGTTAACAGTTTTCTACTGCAGTTCTGTTTTGCGACCAGAACCAAACGTTTCGAAGCCGACGATGATTCGGAGCTTATCCTTTAAAGTAGGTTATGGCTTATTTCTAGGTCGAAACTCCAGCCCCATCAGTAGGAGTAAGCGCTACACGCCAGATTATCAGGGATGCAAACGGTAACTTTGAACAGATGCTCCAGGCGGGCGATGTGAGGAGCGCCACTCAGTTAGCTAACGCCATGTTGGGAACTCTTGAGAATGCGCCCACGGACACGTTCAACAGCACCGAGACAATACAGGTGAGCGTCCTGTTATCATTGTAAAATAATAGAATTGATCGTTTACTGGAAATAAGCGGCTTCACCTCATTTTTTCACTGCTCGGTGTTTGGAAATCCTGATAAAACACCCTGTCTCGTGTTTGATATATTACTAATATTTATTTATTTATTTATTTATTTATTAAACTTTGCCTTAAGAAATGATAATACGGAAAAAAGGACATAGAAGTGCGAAAAAAAGTAAGGCAGGGAGTCCACTACAGCGTAGCCAATTCACCGATCCCGCATTCATTGTTATACCCCTAGTTACTGTTGCTACGTCGGACAAGCCAAATTTTATCTTTAGCATAGAGCGCGGAAAAGACACCGATTGCAGGGAGGTGTTACAAGTTGTTGCATGCAATTTGGATTTTATATTTTTATCTTGAAAAGCTGAATAATTATTGAAAAATCTTCGATATTCAAGTTTGTTGCTCGGACATTTTGAATTCCGTAGGGAAAACTTCCAATTGTTTGCTATGAGTGGGCGGAGCTATCGTCAAAATAGGGATCGGTCTATTAAAGTGGGCCCTAATGAACACTAAAGGTGTACAAACACATGTGCGGGAGAAAAAAACATTTACAAAACATTTAAAAAGCAAGATGGCGGGCATAGTTGGTTTTTCGTTGTTTTGCATCTGGGACAGATTGTTCGTCATGTTCTTATGTCATCGACGTCATACACGTCATTTAGGATTTTTCTGTAATATTCAATTAGTGTGCGCTTAAACAAAGCAAGGGAAGTTTGGCTTGCACGTATGTCTACAGGCAAGACATTTCATATGCGGCTCGTGCGTATAAAAAAAGAGCGTTGATAAGTTACAACCAGAGGAAGCCTGTGAGTCCACTATTTATGAAATAAGCACTGGATACTTGATCTCTCTAACAATAGATATTTATCTCCTTAGCTTGTTGATAATATAGTGGAGAGTATGACGTCACAGGTCAATGTGCAGACACTGCAAACCCTTAGCCAGGTGACGTCAGTTCTTGGTCGCGCTACCAGTAATCCACGTGACGTCTCATTAAAGGCGCAGGTAGGAGGAAAAAAAGTACACTCAGTTACCGCAAAGGACCATTTCAGCTATAAATCCGCGCATCCTTTAGAGATGCCCTTGTCATGTATCGCATCACAGGATGCAGTGCGCGCTCTTCTACACACTCTGAAGAAGGGGGGGGGAGGAGGGGGCTTCAAGCAGCCCCTTTCATGTTCAGCAGATTTTCAACTTTTCTGTCTTATGCATTTCCTTTTCGTAAACGCTCGATGCCTTTTAGAAAAATCGCTACCATTTCTGGGGTGGTCGATGTCATAGAAAAGTCGTTGCCGTGTAAATGAATGTATTTGTGAAGTCCCTGTTCTCTAGAATGACACCCTGAAAGCCCTGGTGACGCTCACAAGTCTTCTACAACGGAAGAGTTCTAACTCAGACTCCCTTGATGATGGGATGGTTGAGGCCGGCGCAGAAAACTTGGTACTGAGTCTCGGCAACGTATTGAACTCTGCCTCACGAAGGGCCACATACAAATCCGGGAGCTTGAATTCTGAGCAACAGGAGGTAAATAAAGATACAGTAGACTTTTCAAACGTTATGGTTTCGTCTGAGCGTCGGAAGCGACTAACTTTCTGGCTACTTCGTCGCTCGCCGCTTACTCGAGAATCATTTCGGTAGACCAGGAGCAGATCTCCAGACTTCATCGTGAAATACACGAAGCAAACATCCAATAATATTGTATCATATAAAACGTTTCACGGATCTGCACCTCGGAAGTTGAATAGACCTTTTCCGATTGAGTGGGGTTCCTGTGGTTTGTTTGTTTGGTCACGTGAATATTAAAGAGCTTGCTCGTGCGTTAAGGGAAAACAAACCACAGGACCCCCGCTCAAGCGGAAAAGGTCTATTCAGCTTCCGAGGTGTATATCTATTACGCTGGGCGTCCTTAAACTGCGCGACTGGCAGCGAACGGCCATAAGCACAGACTCTTGGCGTAGTCACTGCCAGAGGGTTTCATTCATATACACTTTCGGAAGACCAGGGAAGGGATTTTAAGTGAAGGTATCTGCTCTTGTTCTAGCCTTCTATTGTCGCCCTTCTCGTTTTATTACCATTCATTTTTGTTTTCAGAGTATTACAGCCTCCACAACGTCCGTCACATTAGTTGGTAACGTCGCAGACACGTTGTTCTCCAAGAAAGTCATTGGTGAACCTCCGAGCTTGGTTAATACTGCTTCCCTGTTAATGATGCTGTGCCGACAGCTTCCAAATGATCTGGTAAAATGCACGCCGGCCGGCGTGGCACTGCCAGATGATCCTAAACTAAGGGATTTGGTCAACGGCTATAAATATGTGGACACCCAGGTAAAAATGAATTGCAGTCGACGCTAGAGAAAGAAAAATGAATTATTTTGCCACGTGCGCAATCATGTTAGAAGCAACCATATTTAACGTGGACAACTCATAGTAACTCAACTAATAGACCAATTTCGATATATTAAAATTTTTACTTGAGTCCGAGGCTCATGGGAATAACACAAACGAAATCGCATCGTCATCGAAAAATGAATAATTTATTTCTTTTGTTTATTCCCATGAGCCTCGTATCCAAGTTTGAATTTTAAAATATCGGTCTATAACCTGAGGTCTGAGGTTCATTGCATTTCACCCTCCTGGTCAACCTCCTAGTTAAATGAATTCAAAGCTAAAAGTAAGCTGCTCTTATCGGTGAAACTTCGACACGGTTGGTATGGCCGGTTCGCGGGCTCACAAAAACACTGCACCACCAGCCTGGTCCCAGGTGTTCTGGGCGGGTTTCCTGTGGAAAGGATTCCTTGTGACGTCATAAACTAACCACAGGAAGCGCGCCCTTTGCAATTTTGGCTGTCTGCCTCACATTACAAAGTAGACTAAGAGAATTTGATGAAATGTTCATTTCTTCTACAGCAAGTATCCTCGATCTTCAATCCCTACAGCTGGTCCTTTACGTCGGAACGCATCAACAGTCACGTGACCAGCTATGACCTGAAAAATGACCAAGGCGGTGAGATAATGGTCAGCGGTCTAACGAAGTACATAGAAATGTATATACCCAACCAAAATTCCACTATCGTCGCGGGCTCATCGTATTCAGTGGATAGTTTCCTACAACCAGACAAGATTTCTTATCATAAAGTGGCAGTTGGTTACAAGGGAATCTCACTGATAATGGAGGTAAAGTATATCGATTATTCCCTATTTCTGAAAATTGTTTTCCATAACTGTTCTTAGGGTGGCAAAAACATAGAATGCCTTTGTCGAGGAAATAAGTCCAATCCTAGCTTACTATACCTTGTACTGACGGTTCAGTTTCTGAAAGGACCGAGAGATTTTGTAAAATGGCTGAAAAAAATGCGTATTGCCCGCGGGCAGTACGGGAAAATTCTGCCCGCTGATTAGCCAATCAGAGCGCGCGTGCTATCGTTGCCATATAATGAATAACAAAGTTTCATCCCGTTGGTCATTAGCCCTGTCCTCAGGCTACTCGGCGGGCCTGTCACGCTTGTCACGCTTTGCCCGGCTATGACGTCATTGGCTTTTGCTGCTTGAAGAGCGGACGCCATATTGAATGCACGAGATGACAGGGGAAGCCTGTGGACGCGGCTACGTAGATAAATCAGTTGATCGGTCATTACAGTAGTCGTAATTGTGTCTTTTTGTCCATACAGGTTGTTCCAAACGCTGCTATCCCTATTACATTGATGATAAACCGTCATTCGTTACCGACACAAAGCCAGAACCAGTACAAGAACAGCTTATCAGATGTGAGTGCATGCGATAGAGATAACCTACAGCAAGTGTGCAGAACGAACACTTCAACGTACCTCGTATCATCTGATCTACTGAATACTACAGGTAATTATTATCATCTGATCTACTGAATACTACAGGTAATTATTACCATCTGATCTACTGAATACTACAGGTAATTATTACCATCTGATCTACTGAATACTACAGGTAATTATTATCATCTGATCTACTGAATACTACAGGTAATTATTACCATCTGATCTACTGAAACTACAGGTAATTATTACCATCTGATCTACTGAATACTACAGGTAATTATTACCATCTGATCTACTGAATACTACAGGTAATTATTACCATCTGATCTACTGAATACTACAGGTAATTATTACCATCTGATCTACTGAATACTACAGGTAATTATTACCATCTGATCTACTGAATACTACAGGTAATTATTACCATCTGATCTACTGAATACTACAGGTAATTATTACCATCTGATCTACTGAATACTACAGGTAATTATTACCATTTGATCTACTAAATATTACAGGTAATTATTACCATCAAGGTTGCCCACTTGCCGCCTTGGGGTTCAACTGCTTGGAGCGATGTAATCATGTTCAAACAGTTCAGCGAAAACCCTCTTGTTTATAGGGCATGTGGCGTATCCATTTCTAAAAGTCCCTCTAGTTTCCTCAAGCTTCTCCTCCTCTCGAAGAGAACTTGCTTTTGGATAGAATCAGTGCTCATTCTGCAGAGATGTGCGATGTTGTTCAGATGTGGGTGACGCACAAGCTCTGAATATCTTGGAAATTGTTGATTTGGTGGAGTTGATTAAAGCAAACCCCCTTTCTAGATAACCGGATTCGCGAATGTATGCTTGAGCGTTTCTATTAAATCACCCGGTTCTGTTTTTAGGCACATATTACATTGGACTAATTTACGAGAAAAGCGCTGCCAAATCAAGGAAAAGGCGTTCCACGTGCTTTGGTCACGGCCGACAGAAACGTTCATGCGTGGAGCCCAAGGACCCCCCTCCCCCTGACAACATGACCATCATTCCAGTCTATAATCCGAACACGGATGTTAACTACACGATCACGACATGGCAGTATAGCTGTATGTATTGGGATGGGATGAAATGGACAAACGCTGGCTGTAAGGTGGGTCATTAGTCTGTCTACCTGTAGCCTGCTAGCTGGGTCTCCAGTCGGGTTTTTTCGGACATTTGATTTTTTTGGCGCGCGGGATTCCTGTGTCGCGGCACAGGAATCCCGCGCGCCAAAAAAATCAAATATCCGAAAAAAACCACTGGAGAGCCGGCTAGCAGGCTAGTCTATACATGCCTGTCTGCCTGTTTTTTTTTTTCTCAAACTCCTTAATAATTCATCAAGCTTAAACAAAGAAAGTCATAAGCATGAAGGTTTCGATATGCGGTTTCGATATGCGGTCATAATTTGCATAGTTTTTGAGATTTTATTCTTCTTTTACTCGATATTAAATGATTCGTTTGAGAAGCTATATCAAACACGCGACAATGATTTTGAGCAGGAATTTTAAACACCTCGACGTCGGTTAAAAAAATCGGCTTTGCCTTATTTTCCAAACCAACTTCTCAGTGTAAATCTGCCTACATCCTGGTTGCATTCCTTTAGTCTGGCTTTTTCGATTTGTCAAACTCTGTAATGATTCGTCGCAATATTTTTTTCCGTAGGTTGGACCAAACACAACTGAAGAGACTCTACATTGCTTATGTAACCACCTGACATCATTTGGCGGTAGTCTCCTGGTGGCACCAACCCTATTGACTTTAAAGTCGTGTTGCTTGAACTTACAAGACTCGATCAGACTGGAAATGTCGCAGTCTTAGTCACAATTATTGTTATTTTGCTCATCTACATTGTAGTCGCTGTATTTGCATGGAGAGCGGATAGGAGAGATCGACTTAGGGTAAGAAGGATTGATTCAGTCACCTGACGTGCAGAACAATACTCGATTTGCAGATGGCCACATGTCGTTCCATAATGATGTTCAGGATCATAATAGGCTCTGTGCAGCTGAACAGTCATGTGCACTGGATGATTTTATTTTCTTTCCGCACCGGGGGTCGAGGGCCCTGGAAATTCCAAGGGGGTAGGGGTCTATCTAAGCCCTGGAAATTCCAAGGGGAGGGGGCCTATCAAGACCCTGGAAATTCCTAGGGGGAGGGGTCAAGGACCCCTGGAAATCCTGGAAATTCCAGGGGAGAAGGGCCTGTTTTGAGCTGTGGAAAAGGGTGTGTTTAGGCAACCTAGAAATTCCAAGGGAGGAGGTGTTCAAATTCCAGGGGAGGGGGTTTAGGCCCATTGGAAATTCCAGGGGAAGGGGGTGTCGAATACCTCTGGAAATTCCAGGGGAGGGGGGTCTTCAAATGGTAGGGTCCCCGACCCCCGGGTTTGGAAAAATAATGTGATCAGCCCAGTATTTCGCTACAAGCCTATGGATGATCTCTTCCAAGGAGTAAATCAAGATTGAGCATGATTGGAGAGCAAACAATATTAGTTTTTAGTTGACTTGTTTACGAAATCGCAAAGAAATTCGCTTGAAGTGGTCCTCAAATTCAAACGATTTGACCAACTTTTTTTTACCAGCACGTAAAAAAGATTACAAGGGTCCAATTATGTTGTTTTGCTCTTACACGGAACCATGTATGTTATTTTGTTTTCCCGTGCAACCATGTGGCATCATAAGCGCCTCGCCATCTCATCACAACGCCATCGTGATGTTAACGTCATCCTCATGAACATCATCATCATCACCATCGTCATTATCACATCATCATTCATTTCCTGGCAGCATCATTTTCATAACAACTAGTAGTAACCACCGACGTTGTTTCTATCGGTGTCATCACTTCCACGATATTCTTGTTTTTATGCCACTGCTGGCTCAGTAACCGCATGTTCAATTATATTTATAGCTCTACCGTGCTAGATGGTAAAAGGGTTAAATTTCTTTTTTTTTACAGTATGGCCCCCTTATAAACATATCTCCTGGCAATCCTAATGGCTTTGAGTACCGCATGACTGTGGTCACCGGCGTTTGGAGGGGTTGTGGGACAACAGCGAACGTTGCCATAGTAATTCATGGAAGCGAGGCTGTCAGTCAACCAATTGTTCTCTCCCGTCACATGCAATCCCCCAGGCTGACCTTGGCTAGTGGTAATGCGGACCAGTTCATCATAACCTTGCCAGCAAGTTTAGGCATTCTTCAGCACCTTAACGTCTGGCATGATAACACAGGGTCCGATCCGAGCTGGTTTCTGAATTATGTAACGATATCAAGCTCGACAGACGATAAAGTATGGAATTTTGTCAACAAAGACTGGCTTGCGCTAGAAAAAGGAGACGGACGAATCAATAGAATCCTGCGACCTACATCACAGTTAGAAATGGAGACCTTCAAGTATACTTTTTCTCACCGCACCAATAAGAAATTTACCGAGGACCATCTTTGGTTATCCGTGGTTACCAAACCACCATACAGTAATTTTACCAGACTACAGCGCGCGACGTGCTGCTTGTCCTTACTATTCTCCGTTATGATTGTAGACGCCATGTTCTACAGGCTCAGCACCGAACCAGATCCTACCATTCAAGTCGGACCATTAAAATTCAGCTGGAGACAGGTTCAGATCGGCATTCAAAGTAGTTTGATAGTTGTCCCGGTTAGCTTGCTTATTGTGGCTTTATTTCAAAACAGCCGAGCGAGGAGGTCAATTGGAGAGGGAGAAACTAGTGGGAGTTGTTGTTGTTGTTTGCGTAACAAATCTAGGAAAGTTTACGCTGAAGACAAAAAATGCGACATGACGATGAAGTTCGACCAGTGACGACTCTTTCGACGACACGTGTGGGACATATGAGCATTGGATCGCTACCAAATCGAAGTGCTATCGAATCTGACTGTCATACTGAATACTCGGATGTTACTGTTAGTGATCGGATGAATTCAAGTACAACCACAAGTTCACTGACAAAAATCGAGAAAGATAGTCTGAACAATGGATTTATGGACTCCACAACGGAGGCCGTTTCTCCGAAAATTCACGGAGTGAATGATCATGCTGAAGAGCACGTAGAAATAACTCAAAATGGACACGTGAATGAGACGCAAGGCGTGACTTCATCAAAGCACAAGCTTATCGACGAGGAGCCTAAAGAAGGAGAACACAAAACATGTTGTGAAAAGCTCATGTCTATGTTCTCAAAGGAGCAGTTTAACGAGGAGCAGTGTCGTCTTCCGCATTTCTGTATTTACGTGGCATGGCTGCTCTGCTTTGCAGTCGTGTTTTTGTCTGCGTTCTTCACCTTTAGTTACAGTCTAGTGTGGGGGAAGGCTATAGCAGACCAATGGTTATCTTCTATGCTTGTTTCATTCACACAAGATCTGTTTGTTATACAACCTCTCAAGATCTGCATCATCGCGGTGATCCTGTCCTGCTTCTTTCGAAAGCGTACGAGTAGAGAACTGACGTCTGGGCCGAAGGAATTAAAAGAGCTTGCCAAATATGAACCAGAGATGTCAAGTTTTAGCAAAGAAACAAGTGATAAAGTGAAACATGAAGACGTGAAAGTTTCCATCCCCGAAGAAAGTATCTTGGAGAAGGTGCGAGCATACAAGGTGAAGGAGTCTAACATGTTCTCCTTCGTGCGGGAAATGTCGCTCTACTTGTTCTTCCTATTGTTGTTAACTATTGTTTGTTATGGTAATCGGAGTTATTATGGTTATGCCATGGCCAAGGCTATTAAAGATGACTTCAACAAGTTTTCCAAGGTACGTGTGATAGGTTACTATCTATCTATACTATTTTTGTGAGGTCTGTCCGTGTGTGGAACGTTTCTGATTGGCTAAACTGTTCCCGCCATTTTCGGCGGCGCGTGCGACTCAGAAGGCCTACAACATAAATATTTTGCTAAGAAGTTACGAATTTGAACTTATCTCACCACCCCCACACCTCCCGTCCTAGCGCCTGAACCCTGTCCTCTTCAAAAGCTTGAGTATTTTCCCACGACCTTCAGCTCCGCCGCTCCTTCTGGTCTACCTTGTTTTGCGGCACCCTCTGCGTCTTTTGCGCCATCGCTAGGGTTGAAAAATCTGTGGGTATTTTTTGGGTTGAAACTCAAGTTGAAAGTCAAGATACTGCTTAAGCTGAAGCTATTTCTGGGAAACATAATCACAATCACACATAATCACACCGGCATCATGACCGATCTGCACGAAAAATGAAGTGTCCGAAAATAAAACTTTCGAAAAGAATTCATGTCTGAAACGAGATGGTTACGCGTTTTCTTTTTATTTCAAGGTCACCACAGACGCGAAATACTGGGCTTGGCTGAAGACGAAGTTCGTCCCTGGTCTGTACGGGGGCTCTTGGTATAACAACGCTACGGAGACGAAGGGGGAGTATATTGGTAACAAAATGTCCATTCTTATTGGAATGCCAAGAATGCGTCAGCTGAAGGTCAAGCAAGGTAAACACATTGTTAACCGTTTTGGCCAATCTAGAAATGAATTATGAACTTATGATGAGGTGCTAATGGTGGCTTTCAATCTTTGTAAGTATTTGTCGGGGCAATGCTGCCTCAAGAGAAATACTACCGAATCGGCACGGAGTCACAGGACCTTCGTAAAAAAAGAAAAAAAAATTCAGTGAGTCCAGTGGGATTCGAACCCACGACCCTTGGCTGCCTTGTTTGGCCTGGTGCACTAGACTGGCTTTATTCGCGACTTTTGTCTGGTTTTCCTGGCTACGGAAGCCTGTCGGCTGCACTGGGCGAAGCAAAGCAAGAAATATTTGGTACAGATGGCCTGACTGGCACCCAAAATCCCTCAAGCCAAATGCCTAGCGCGAAAAAACGAATCCAGCTGTAAGAAAAATACATTTGTGAAGCCATTCTGTGACAGGGCGCGTTTTAGTTTATGGATAGTTTGACTATCAGAACAGAACAACCTAAAATCCCAGCGCGTAAAGAACGTGCTTGGTTGTAAACATTTTAATGTTTTCCTTCCAGATTCGTGCAAATTGCCTGACGAAGTGAAGGAAATCGCCAGCCATTGTTACGGCAAGTACTCATTCAGCAATGAAGACCGGACGATGCTATACCTGCCCGGATGGAAAACCCCTCCCTTGAACATCCCATGGGTGAACCTCACTAAGCTCTGCCCCATACCTTGGCGCTATAGTACCTCCCAACAGCTAGAGTTTCTACCCTCATGGGGTTACTTTCATCTCTACAACGGAGGCGGTTACGTGGCAGATTTAGGCTATAACTCGAAGACTGCAACAACAGTTATAAACACGCTGGAGGCTAACAAGTGGGTGTCCCCGAGGACAAGAGCGGTAATCCTAGAATTCTCAGCCTTCAATGTGAACACGAACTATTTGGTGTCGAGTAGGTACTATTATGAGTCGTTACCTTTCGCGCTTGGACTCGTCTATAAGAGAGTAGAAACTATGGCCTTATATACCACCCAGTCAGGCACATATGAGTTCTATCTCTTCTGTATCCTGTTATTCATACTCTTGGCAGTCTTCTACTTTTGTCGGGAAATTAGAACCATCTACAAGACTGGGAAAGTGTATTTCTTCAGCTGTTGGAACTGGATTGATCTCTTACAGGCTTTAGCTGCTTGTATAGTCGTACTGACGCACATTATCAAAGAGAAATGCTTCTGGATGCAGTTACGAAACTGAAAAAGAACCCTTACATCACAGTCAGTTTTCAGCTGGCGTTCTCAGTACAAGAGGCCGAGAATATCGCGCTTGCTTTTACTGTATCTATCGCTACGGTGAAACTCCTGAGGTTAGTACGTTTCAACCCTCACATTGTCATCCTCTCGTTCTCGCTTGGCAACGCGAAACAAATCCTTCTTTCCTACTCCGTTCTGCTGGTTATCATCATGGGAGCATATGCCATGATGTTCAACTTAATATTCGGCAACACATTAAAAGACTGTTCAACGTGGCTTTATACGTTTTATTTCGAATTACTAATGTCCATAGGCGCTCCAATGAAGTTAGACGAGCTAAGAGAAACGGATAGAGTATTGGGAGTAATGGTAGGGTTCTCCTTCAAGCTCCTCGTGATTTTTATTTTCATGAACTTTTTTGTCGCGATTTTGAATGATGCATACGAAGACGTGAACACGAATACTGATCGATCAGGTGAGCAGTTTGAAATGGCAGATTTTATGATTGAAAGACTAAAGGAGTTACTTTTACGAAAGAAATATAATCTCGACGAGGACAGAGGAATTATTAATCATGGATTGGACGGAAAAGAAGGTAAAGATGGCGAAGAAGGTGAAGAAAATGATATCGATGATTCTGCATCAGCGAACAGCAGAACTTTACTAATAGAGCGAAATAACGTACCAGATAAAAGTGAGCCTGAAAAGGAATTGAATACTAAACTTAGCGTTATGCGGTCAGAAAATGAAACTAGTTCCAAAACTGACTTGGTGACTACTGGTAAAGTATCAGCTAAGAGTAGAACTGTAATGTTTCAAGAAACTAAAGTGGAATTCAAAGATAAGAATGAAAAAGTTGCAGGAGCAGAAGCATCGACAACGCAGGATGTCATGTCGTGTGAAGGTCTTCCAGATTTGTCGCATCTTAGTGCTTACAGGCTGCGGCGAGCGTTGCGGACTCTTCCTAAAACAGCTCAGTCTGCGGATCCGAGACTGAGACCTATTACAGGCCGTACTACCAGACGTTCTCGCGCATCGCGTCTCGCCGCCAGAGCTTCAGCAAAACGGGAAATGTTTGAACGAAATTTTTCAAGATGGAAAAGCGCGCAGGAGAAAACCCAGCAGAAGAGAAATACAATTATTGACAAATACAGGTTACAAGTTCAGCAAGAAAAACTTGATCGAACTCACCAGACTTTGGAGTCTTTAAGCCACAAGGAAGACACCCTAGAGGAACTAGTGTCTGACTTACTAGACGACATTTTCGAGGAAAGGATAGATTTTCTATACGTTTTTAGTCTGATTGTGTCACAGCGAAAGTCTGAGGAAGCGAGAATTCGAACTTTGCATTCTAATCTTCTTGTCACAAAGGCAATGGCCAATGTGCAAAGTAAACTTAAATCTATTGCAGCAAATTTGAGAGAAAGGAAGGCCCAAGAGGTGCAACCCGAACCCGAAGATGATCCTCGCGCATCACGGATTTTAAACTTGTGGCAACAGCATTCAATTGAGAAGAAAGCCTCTAAACTAGACAAAGCTCTGATTCAAAGTTTGCTACAGAATCCCGAAATAGCTTATCTTAGTGACGATGAGATCCTTAGCAGTATTTTTGCTTTGCAGCAAGCCAGGAAAAAAGGTGTTCCCGAACATCTTCGCATGAAAAACTTTCTCAAGTCGGCACAGGAATGGAATGACGATAGTAAGTGAAAACAGAATTATACAGCTATTTCACGAAATGTTGTCGGCAGAGAACTCAAGGTACTTTCCGCGACCTTACATCGTGTTCAGTATGCCCAAAGCACACGTTTACTAGTAACACCATTTCGCCTGTAGTGTGATCGCGTTTGTTCTGACAACCTTCATTGAAATAGCTGTATATCTAAGATAGAACAAAACCAAATATAGGGTGTTTTGATTTACGAACGGGTTCCAAACCCTGGAGTTTGATTAACTTTCATTTTTCCAAGTAATCGACATCGCAAAGGGGGTGTCGACATCATGATGTTAGAACGAGCGAGAAAACAACAGCATTAGTGATGAATGGTAATTTTATTACACACCCTGGACACATTGGCTGTTTACAATTATCTTTTGATACAAACGGCCATTTCAACAAAAATATGATTCAGTGTAGCTTTGCTCACTTACAAAAATATTTTTCTAAAAATTCATTTATTAGAGTTCTAGTCAAAAACACACATGCCAAGCAAGTATTCTCTGCCAAGCAAAGTGTATTTTTAATAGTGGAGTTCGTTGGATTGAGGTAGCCCAAGCTTGGAGACTCTCAGACGAACACTCAACTCTCGCGCTGTCACAATTCAATCAACTGTATTAAATTATTTACTCGAAGTTAAAATAAAGGAATCCTTGGTTGCATCTGTCTAGTTTCATCTGTCTAGTTTCATTCTGTTAGTCTCAACTCACCAATGACGTATATACCTCAATATTGAATTCCCTGACCTGCGCACTGAGTTCCTAAGGATTCTCAATTTGTCGTTATCCCACATGCTTAGAAGAGAAGGTAGAGCACTAGTAGAGCTAAATCTGCTAGGGTGAGTTGGGTGCGGGCACTTTATGTTGAGATTTTTGTTCTTCGAACAATAGCAAATCATGACAGTCATTATAGTGAACAATAGAAAATCATTCATGACACTTCAACTTTTCTAGGACTTCATTACGCAGGCCAGGGAACTCACCAAATGACGTATATACCTCAATGTTGAGTTCCCTGACTTGCGCACTGAGTTCCTAAGGATTGTCAATTTGTCGTTGTCCCACATGCTTAGAAGAGAAGGTAGAGCACTAGTAGAGCTAAATCGGTTAGGGTGTGTTGGGTGGGGGTCCGGGGCTGGAGAACTTTGCTATTCCAAGAAACCATCGCTTTACAGAGAACAATATGAAATCATGACACTGTCATTATAGAGAACAATAGACAATCATTCATGAAACTTTTCTAGGACTTCATTACTCAGGTCAGGGAACTCAATACATTGATGACAGAGGAAACAATGACCTGCTACCATATATGGAATACATATCACAACCCTCTACATTTTTATTGAGAGTACGACGTTCATTTTGATTGTTCAAAACTTCAAAATTCATACCAAATCTAGCTATTAAGATATTTGTCAATGGCTGTCTTACAAATTAAAATATTGGCATGCATCAGGACAAGTTATAAACTTTGAAATGTTTTTCACGGTGAACTCTGTAAAACCTATGGAGTTATTACGTATGCGTAAGTTTTTTATACAAATATTTTAAAATCACCGGCGAAGGTCAATAGACAGTTTTCACGATGTTGCGCACGCAACATAAATGGGATGAGAACAATGCTTGTCTGTTTTGAATAACAAAAGCCATCTTCACTAGAACAAGTCAGAACAGCTCAAGGGTATTGTTCTCGCAACATATTTGGTAAAATATTAAAATTTTACAACATTGTGGTTTTTTTTTCATGCGAAAGCCACTTTCATCGAAGAAATTTGAACGCTGCCACATTGCAGAACAATGTGGAGTTTGGTCTCTTGATTTCTGCGGTTTTCACAATTTTGCGAACTCTGAAGCTATGTTACCTGGATTGTATGTACCATGTGTACCCAGCCTTAGCTACACTCAGTGGTTAGGAACTCTCCGCGTGTAGACACACGTGGTTGCACACTTAGACGAATGACTGGTACGAAGATATTTGAGCTTCATTATTGTCCATATATTCCGCATCCTCGAAACCATTTTCAATCACCCTAGCATCAGGGTACCTTTGGTCGTCATACGCTATGTCTCTATGGTATCTCTTTGTATATTCCTGTGCGTATTCGGCAGGATACTCTGGTATATCGTGTGGATAGCCCGCTTTGTACTGTGAGATATCGGGCGCATAGTCCACAGGGTATCCTTGTATGTCGCGTGGATAGCCCGCCTTGTACTGTGAGATATCGGGCGCATAGTCCACAGGGTATTCATCCCGTGGATGGCCCGCCTTGTACTGTGAAATATCGGGCGCATAGTCCACACCGTATTCATCCCGTGGATAGCCCGCCTTGTACTGTGAAATATCTGGTGCGTATTCCGCGTGTTCTGGAATATCATACGGGTAGCCCGTTTTGTACTGCGATATGTCGGGTGCATCATGATATTCAGGGATTTCTGACTTGTAGAGTCCATGCTGTTTATATCGTGGAACTTCCGGCTCATAGCCTGTAGGATACTGCGCAAGTTTCTGCTTTTGAGGTAGTCTATAATCTTCTTTCCTCGGTGTATCATAGTGAGGGTTTCTCATAGGAACCATTTTAAACGCCAAGGGGTCTTCAGAGTGGTAAGACGGCGCTGGGGAGATCGGCGAGTTCGGTGCTGACCCGGATGACGAGCTCCCAGGCCGGTCTCGAGATCTCCGTGCGCGCCGTGCGGAACTAGTATCTAGTTTTGGAGGCTTTTTCCGACGTCTTCCCGTTTCCGGATCATATTCCGGTCTCGGGTTTTGCCCCCTCGGTATATTGTCTCTCGGATTTTGCCCCCTCGGTATATTGTCTCTCGGGTTTTCCCCTACCCGGATATTTCTTGGTAGCGTGCTATGACCCCGCACTAAATTCCGTGTATCGGGATAATCAGCTCCTGACGACGACCGATCCGACTCCTCGGAATCCCTTGGGAAACGCCTCCGATTTCCTTTACTCCCGAGCGCGTTAAGAAAACTAGGAGTTCTAGTTTCACCTTTATGATGCCGGCCCTGAGGCGCGGGCAAAGTTCCGTAAGCACGACCGCTGTGCTTATTAAATCCCGGCTCATGCTTGTCGAGCCGATCCAGGCTTCCTCCGGAGAGGGGCCCACCTTTTCCGCGCTTCCATGCGGAGAGCGTTTTGATCTCTTTCGGGTTCTCTGTCCCCCGATATTTTCTTTGCTACCACGCGAAGGACTTCGACTCTCGTTTATGCGCTCTCGACTTCCACTCGGTTTTCCGACGTCCTCCCGACTATTGTACGGTGAATGCGCCGGAATGTTACTCAGTGATTTGCTCTTTTTAGCCTCGTATTCGGGTGACATGAATGACGTCACAGCCTCAGGTGGAAGCTGGGATCGTATCCTAGAAAAATATAAAATAAAATATATATCAACGTTTTTGTGATGTTCCAGTGTACTACGATTTCAGTACGAGTCGAGTCAATAGTCTTCTTGGTGTTAGAGCATATTTCGATGACTGTGACAAGAACAGAATACGGTACGGGCAAGGCACGGAACCTGGCCTTCTCGTGGACATTCAGCCAATCACAGCACGCGAAGTTATTGATCAGCCAATCACAGCACGCGAAGTTATTGATCAGCCAATCACAACAAGCGAGATGATTGATCAGCCAATCAAAATGCCTTGGCACTGCACGTCACAATACTGTTACGTCGTCGACACGGCACGGAACACCCGTTTCTTTTTCACAGTCATACGAACAAAATCTAATTCCTCACAAAAGTTCCAGGATCGGTGATTGGTAACAGGTGAGAGTAGTAAACTCACTTGAGACTCTCGTTAGATGTCATACTGTCATAGGCCGGTGGGGGAAGTCCCTGCTCATCCGCGGTGAAGGATTTGAAGCGCGGTCTTCCTGTGCCGTCCATGATGTCCATCCCCTCATCAATCTCATCTGCAAATCACACAATATAATACCACCTGTTTCACTAGACATTAACTAGCATCCTTACAATCTGATTGGCCTCTTCTGAATCTATTTAATAATTCACCGATCCCGCATTCATTGTTATACCCCTAGTTACTGTTGCTACGTCGGACAAGCCAAATTTTATCTTTGGCATAGAGCGCGGAAAAGACACCGATTGCAGGGAGGTGTTAGAAGTTGTTGAATCAATTTGGATTTTATATTTTTATCTTTAAAAGCTGAATAATTATTGAAAAATCTTCGATATTCAAGTTTGTTGCTCGGACATTTTGAATTCCGTAGGGAAAACTTCCTATTGTTTGCTATGAGTGGGCGGAGCTATCGTCAAAAAAGGGATCGGTCTATTAGACTATGAGTTCGAGTTTTCTATGAGTCAATAGATAGTTAACGAGGCGCGTAGCGCCGAGTTGACTAGCGTTTTCGATAGATAGTGAGTAGCGGAGCCAATCAGATTGCAGGATTCGTGAGAGTATGCGAGTGAGTTTCTACTAATACGTGATGGGTGAAGATAGCATGCCTGGGGTTTCTACTTAACAGCTAGACTACTCGTTCTCGCTGCGCGCCTCGTTAGTTATCTATTGCCAAAACCTGTGTTGACGACAAAGCAGTTGAAGAGTTCAACGATTGGCCGCTTTTCGAAAACCTCAGGGCCTAGTGTAGAACGGTTCGCAAAGCTATAGCTATACTTTCCGAAATACTTCGAGAATTAAGGAGATTCTATTCTGTCGTTCAACATTAGTTTTTTTCTGACAACATTCCAAGGCAGCGTACGCCTTCTTCGACAGTTATCGCGCCTGGGTGTCGGACAGAGAAGTTCTCGCACGCTTTTTTGCTTGAGGGGGGCGTGCGTTTAAAGAGCCCTTGCCAGCCACTCCTTTGTTATTGCTTTCAGTCGCTATCAGACAACGAATTACGTGTAGAAATCTTGAACTGGTCTTCTAAAAACAAAGTTTTATTATTCATTTATCAAATTCAATCGAAAATATTGCACTACATGTCCTAAATCAGCCGATGGAAATGGATGCTTTCTCTGTCTCGGTATGTTGCTAGGCTGACAAAAATGGAGGCTGACACAGGCTCTTTAATACATGGATGAGAAAATCACGTGGTGAATTCAGACGTTTCCTCTCGCAAAGTGAAGTATGATCGCGAGCAACAGGTCGGTTGAAATTCAGGCTAGTCAAGCTCCTTTACCGATTTCCTTCATAGAGTGTGACACTTGCCGACGGAGAGAGTTTCTCCATGAGCATGTACTTGGATCGTTAGCATAATGGCCGACAAATAACTCATCGGTCTTGTCGTCTTTAGACGGGAGTTCCTCTTTCTCGTCGTCTGATTCAGGGCTCTCAACATCACTAATTCCATCCTTGCTACTCAAGCTGCTTACGTCGTCAGCCGGCTCATTCGGGTCGCGGTAAGTGCTGAAATACAAATAGTAATTGAGTCAGGTTTGACAACTAATTTTATTATATAGCTCGTGTTTATTCGATCAAAGCGCGCGCTCTGATTGGTTCTATCATGGTCACGTGGTAAAGTACAAACTTAAATGTAGCCCGCGCGGGCTACAAGATAATAATTGTTGCCCGCGCGGGCAACATCGGTAGAGCGGGAAATTTAGGCGGGAAATTGTTTGTTATTTTTACCGTAAATTTCTTTTTGCTATATAATAAAACACTAAATGACTGAACCTCGGGAAACAGCGAGCTTTGTTTTCAATCGAATCTCGATGTTTCCCTCGAATTCGTCTCTGGAAATATTGAGATTCTCGGGAAAACAAAACTCGCTGTTTCCCTCGGGAGCAGTGATTAAGACCTCATCCACACTAACGCGTTTTCGTTTGAATACGTATACTTTTTGATGCGTTTAGGCCTTCCATCCACTCTAACACGCTGATCGTTTTCATCGAATCCGTATAAGTTTGAAAACGCTCTCGAAAGTGAATAAAAACGAATCCGTATACAGATCGTTTTAGTGTGGACGGTCGAATCCGGATAAAAATGAAAACGATAACGTCAACTGTACCATTAATTTGATAGTAATATCCTTGCACACGCCAACATCAAATAAAAACTGATCGCTTGTTTGGAGCTAAATCTCCCGTCCACACTAACACGCTGTGAATCCGTATAAGTTTGAAAACGAATACTTTTGAAAACGCGTTAGTGTGGACAGGGCCTAAGTGTATAATATTTGACAGGCATTTTGAAGGCCATTTCCATGCTGCTGTGAGAGCAATACCCTTGAGCAGTTCCGAGGCGTTTTACGTGAACATAGCATCGTAAATCATCATTTGATGTCTACTCACATTTGTACCCCGGGTAATATACTGCTGCGAAGGGAGGTATCAGTGGTGCCTCGAGTGCTGGTGCTGGCGGCGGAACTCAAGCGCTCAATGTTACGCTCTGGAACAAACAAACACATGTTTTATTAGATTGGGCTTCATAAGATCCAAGTGTATTACACTTGAAAAATTGTACTTTATTTTAACTCGAATTCTTAGAGTTGCTTGTAACCCCCGATATTTAACAACTATCCCCCGAAGGGGAGGTGAATAGTGGTGGATATATACCGAGACGCGAAGCGTCGAGGTAAATATCCACCGCTAGGCACCGACCCTGAGGGATAGTTGTTTTAGTATATACCAAATCAGTAGAATAAAATACGGTTTTAAAAGATTCAAGACGCAGTATCGCGCGCGAAAAGAGCCGCCATTTTGAGAGTTTTCTCAAAACAGTAAATAGTGTTTGATATCTACTATTTCAGGAACCAATCAGAGCGCGCGAAAATGACTATTCACTGATTTGGTATATACTAAATAGCGCTATTCACTGTTTATCAACATTGCCATTCTAATGCTAATGTGCCAACCGTAGATTGAATAGCGCCTTTGTTCTGTGAACAAATCGATCTCTGGTTGGCACATTAATAACAATGGATGACGTCAGCGTGAACAGCGCTATAGCCACTTACAGTAGGTTTCTTCAAGTTTCACACATATACAGCAAATCTAAGAACCCGGCCTGAAGGTAAACCAAGTCGGCTATGTAGAATGAATGGACGGGAAGCCAGAGCCGGGAATCGAACTCCAGGGCCACGCTCTGGCCCCATTATATTCGAAATCACATCTTCTCCTTTGTATTTTTACTATAATATCATTACCTTTCTTTCTCCTTCTCTGTATGAACACAAAGCCAATGATCACAAGGACGAGGATGACAGCGAATACAGACACCAGAGCGATGAACCAGTTTTGTTCATGTATAGCTTTCGGCATTCCACCTTCAGGCGCACCTGGATACATGCATAAGGAGACATTGTAAGACCCCGTCCACACTACACCGTTTTCAAACGAAAACGGATACTTTTTGCTCCGTTTTCAAAAAGATTTGCGTCCACACTTATCGTTTTCGTATTGTTTTCGCCGTTTTCGGTGATCGTTTTCGGCGTTGTAGTGTGGACGATAGCCGTATCCGGAGCAAAAAGTATCCATTTTCGTTTGAAAACGGTGTAGTGTGGACGGGGTCTAAGGTTGCTTTCATATATTTTCCATATTATCGTGTTTATACCAAAAGGCTCGTGTTTTATCAGGATTGCCAGACACCGAGAAGTGCTTGGAAATCCTGATGAAGCACGCTGTCTCGTTTCTGATATATTGCATACAAGTGACAAGTGGGATATTCTATGTATGGTCACGAGAAATCATTTTGAAGGGCTCGAAATTGCGCCCGATACAGGCGGAAATACGCCTAAAAAATATTTTACGCCTAAATTATTTCACGAAGGCGTAAAAGCGACTGTGTTTTCAGTCTTTGCAGTGTTCTCCTAGTGGATTTACGCCTAGATTTTTGATGAGTCACGGCTATAATGTTGGCACAAGGCGTAAAATTACGACTATGATTATTTCTTAATTTCAAGTCCTGTTTTGTATAAGTAATATATACTCGTATGAGCCATTGGGCCTTAATAGGGTGGATCCCTGTGGTTTGCACACAGGGATCCCATCATAAGGTATATCGCTGCTACTTTATAATTTCTATCAGTCTCTGTATTTAGTTGTTCATCACTGAGGAGGACCGCTTCGGTCGTATTAAAAGATCTCTGAAGTGAAGAGGCGGGCTTCCAGCTGTATGGCGTACTCTCTTTTCTATGGTTTATTATCGTACTCACCTGTACTAACGACATCAGAAGGTTCCGATGGGGGTGATGGTCCCACTTGGTTCCATGCGATGATCCTGAACTGGTAGGACGTGAAGGGCTCGAGGTTACCCACCGTACACGAGACGAATGTCTTGTTCTTCGTTATCTCTTCGGGCTTGAAGTTCCAACGAGTGGCGAAAGCTTCGACACCTAACAATGAAAAGTTCAATGTAATTCAGTAACAATGTCCTAGGGAATTCCTGCAGAAACCCATCCATGGGAAAGGCTGAATTTCCCAAGGCACACACATGAGAAGTGTTCGGAATTCACATGGATAGCCATAGGAAATGAATCCGAACACTTCCCATTCTTCTACCATGGGAAATTCAGCTTTTCCCATGGATGGGTTTCTGAAGACATTCCTTCTGTTGTAAAGGACAATATAATGGAAGCGGTAATTAATAAATCTGATACAACACGGCTGCCCATGCACACACCAATTTCACGCCTACTTGGTCAAATGCAGGTTACAAATGTAAGATATAGCCGATTTCTAAGCGCAAATTAAGCACTAGTCGCCAGAGACTTGTAGCTTATTTCGTCAGTGCGTACAGCGCATTATAACTTGCTCCAGGACTCGTCCCCTCACCACCAGTTCACACAACGGGGTTTATCACTGCGACTGGGGAGTTCCCTAGTATATAACGAGCGTAAACAGTTCCTGTATTGATTACTCTTTTTCGCACTGTGCACGCATAACTCACCCGTTCGAGCTTGGATTTCATACTTTATGAAAGGTACATTTCCACTGTGGCCATTTTCCCATGTGAGCAAAGCAGAGGTGCGACGTGCTTTAACAATCGGTTTACGGGGTTTACCAGGAAGCACTGAAAAATATAGGAACAATGGTTAATAGCTGAGATACCACGTAGTATGGCATGGGTCCTCCCTGTTATGAAGGGTTTGGGGGCACCTGAGGAAATCCATTACCTAACGAGGGAATTCCACGCGAAAAATTGATATCGCTCGATTCGATATCGAGGAGCGCGCGCCAAATTGGCAAACAAAATGCGCTAATTTTTACGGATTTTTAGCCCAAAGTAAAGACTGGCTCGAAAGAGTCTATTGAAATAGGACTACGTACCTGCAGGCCCTTTGGTTCGAACAGGAACAAACGAGCGGGGTCCATAACCCACTTGGTTCTTAACTCGAATGAAGACCGAGTAATCCGTCAGCATTTCCAGCCCGGAAATGATGACTGTTGTATCCGGTGGCGACACTATTTTGCGGCTTTTGGACGACTGGTCGTTCCTCGCGTAGGAAACTTCGAAGAATTCAATGCGGCCGTTGGCTGCACATGGAAACCGCCACCGGAGATCTATTCGCTCGTTATACACCGCCTCGGCTTGGAAATTGTGTACTGGACCAGGGACTGCGGATAGTGAGAGCAGAACGTCAGAATTACAAAAAATAGCAATAGCTTGCCTTTTCATCTCGCAATTTGGTTTTAAAATGATAAAAGGCTGGCGTACGACTCATATCACTTCTCGTTAGTGTTTGCCTACCATTGAGATTTGAGTATTGAGATTCCTGAGATTCATAAAAGCTGAGGGAAACCCAGTAATAAATACAACATTGTCCGGTAAAGCAGTCTAGCAAATCATTGCTACGTTACTTACGGTCCGGTAGAGTTGTCTTGTAAAACGTTCCGGTGCTAGGACTTTCGCCTTTCGAGTTATACGCCACGACCCTGAATCCGTACGTGACGTATTTCCGTAGATTTGTGATGTTGGCGCTTGTCATGTCGTTCCCGACATCAAATTCTTGGGGCCCCGATGGAAAATTACAATGTCCGAGATTCACAGATCTTCGACGTCGACGACGAGAATTTTTTGCATCGAAATAAATCTGAAAGACAACAAGGTAAGAGTATACTTTTAAATACACCTTGCGGCAGCAAGCGTAATTTCAAGTGGACGTTGGAGGGCAGAAACTCCACGAAATGGCGCAAGATAATGCGTATTGCTTATCTTAGCCTGCGAGCCTGCTCTCCAGTTTTTTTTTCGGATATTTGAATTTTTTTTTTTTTTTGGCGGGCGGGATTCCTGTGACATCTGCGACACAGGAATCCCGCGCGCCACAAAAAAATTAACTATCCACAGTAGATCCGACTCGCAGGCTATGCTCATCTCCGACTCCTGTTCTTACCCTGTAACCTCGCAGAAGTCCTCTCACGGACTCGGGTGGGGTGGTTTCCAGGTCATGAAACTGAGGTCATCGTTATACGACCGAATTGATGTCGCTGGGAGGTTCTAGAGGAGCTGCAACACAAAAAGAAAATCATTACTTGATCCGGTATAGACCTCATCTTCAAAATTCATATGGTTCATACTGGGAATCAAGAGAACGAATCCTGTATTAAGGCTGGTTGTCACTGGAACGCAAACGCAAGGATATCAAACCCATATATTTCCCCATTGTGGTTCACACTAGAACCCAAGCACAAGAAAATCGAGACATTGTGTTCCCTTGCGCTTGTGCTTGCGTCTAGTGTCAATCAAGTGAGAAATGGACTCTAGGGGAAATGTAAAAATTATATGTGATCTTTACTACTCATAAACCAAGTTAGCATACCCATTTCTCCGGTCGTGGCAGGCACGTCTGGCGTATAAACTCCTTCGCCCTTCTCATTCACGGTGGCCATTTTAATGTAATAGGTGGTGAAGACATCCAAACCCCTAATAGTGTAGGACCTCTGTGAGGCAGAAAGATTGATCTGGAGGTAGGTACTGATGCCTTTTTTCCTGTATTTGAGTTTGTAGCCTGTTATGGTGCCTCCGACTTCGTCTGGCAGAGGGGCCTATGAGACAAGAATATCACATGATATGGACCTAGTGGAGAATATCACATGATATGGACCTAGTGGAGAATATCACATGGTATGCACCTAGTGGAGAATTTCACATGATATGGACCTAGTGGAGCATATCTCATGATATGGACCTAGTGGAGAATATCACATGTTATTATATAGCTCGTGTTTATTCGATCAAAGCGCGCGCTCTGATTGGTTCTATCATGGTCACGTGGCGGGCTACAAATTCAATGTAGCCCGCGCGGGCTACAATTAAAAAATTATTGCCCGCGCGGGCGACATCGCTAGAGCGAGAAATTTCGGCGGACTATTTTTACCCATGTTTACCGTATTTTCTTTTTGCTATATAATAAAACACTTAATGACTGCACCCTCGGGAAACAGCGAGTTTTGTTTTCGCTCGAATCTCGATGTTTCCCTCGACTTCGTCTCGGCAAACATCGAGATTCTCGGGGAAACAAAACTCGCTGTTTCCCTCGGAAGCAGTCATTAAGTGTATATTATGGACCTAGTGGAGAATTTCACATAATATGGACCTAGGAGAATATCACATGGTATGGACCTAGTGGAGAATATCTCATGATGATATAGACCTAGAATCGGATACAGAATCAAGACAGGGGAGGGGATAACCTTTCATTTATATTGAAAAACATTGGCATAACGAAGAATCAATTCGCTATTCATAGGGGCACTTCGAATGCTTAGAGCCTTTCTATAGACGTCCTCATGCGGTACTTACCGACCACTCGACTAGTAAAGTTTCAGATGTCGGAGCAACGATCCTGAGGTCTCGCGGCGCTCCGGTAGGCACTGCAAAGGCACAGAATAAAGCACAATCAAACACATAATCCGGTTACCTCGCATAGGTAGAAAAGACGGCTGAAAATTCAGGGTAAATACCGTCGGTTGCAGCTACTCGTCTACACGCGCGACAAAATCACGGGAAGTTTAGCCGGTGAAACTTCAATGTTTTGACGGGAAAACTTGACCGTTTTTGCCACAATATTCAAGTCCACAACAATAATAATCGAAAAAGCTAGCTTTATAGCAAGTATTACAGTTTTTCTGGTCACAAAAAGACATTAAGCAACTTAACATTTTACCTTTTCCACTCACGAGCGGCGTCAATGCTTCGCACATGGACTGGCATGAACATTGAAGTTCAAAACTTCGAAGTTTCACGTGCTGACAGAGCGTGTAGATGGGTAGATGCAATCGACGATATGAGCAAATCAAATGACTTACATGTTGGGATGGTGGTAATTTCTTGTGAGGGGGTACTGTATTGACTATTCCCGACATCATTTGTAGCCATAATACGAAACCTGTAACGAGTCCCGGGTAACAGCCCCTCGACCTTCAGCTTCCTAAGGCCGGCTGCGACGATTATCGGATACGTCATCCATCCGCCATTGTCGATATCAAATTGGAGGGTAAAATATCTGATGGGGTTGTACCGATGTTCGTTGATTCGCCATTCTATCGTGACGGATCGCTGAAAGATCGCGTTTGTTGGGATCGGGAAGATGAAGGGTCGGTCCGGAGCAACTGAAGAAGAACAAAGTGAGAAATTAAATATTGAAGTATGGCAAGATGCTAATGGCGACTTTAAAGCCTATGTGAGTATTCTTCCGGGCAATGCTGCCTCGAGAGAAATACTACCGAATCGCCCTTACGCCATGGTGGGATTCGAACCCCCGACCCTTCGCTTTCATGAGCCAATGCTAGATACCGGTGTGAGCTATAGAGTCAGCTGGGAGCAGGAATCGAATATCTGAGACAACTCGAGCTGTCTCAGCCACTCTTTCCATGTTGATTACGAGCTCACTAACATCTAACTCGACCTACAAAAGGAGCCGAAAATATACTTGGGAAAGGGAATTAATGAAGATTGATGATGATGATGATTACCTCTCTGGTCTGTCGTATAAACCACAGCGCTCGCCTCTTCTCCCCATCCATGCACCGTACGTGCTCGTACGTAGAACTTGTAAAACACATTACTAAACAGGCCCGAGTAAATCTTCTCACGGTTGGTCGACGGATATTGTTGTCCTCGGATATTATCGGCGCAGCGGTGTAGTTCCGTGTATATTTCACCAGTAGCCGATGATGTTCCCGCGGGGGTAGATGGGGGGATCCCATGTCAGTTTCACGTATGCGTGCGTCACTTCCGGGAATCGCAACCGCGCGGGTGCTCCTGGGCTGAAGAAATTAACATGCGAATCGAGTTTGAACATCAATTCAATAGTGTTTGAGCTCATTCGTTGCATTTGTAATGAAAGTACAATATTAGCAGAGCTTTGCGTACTCTTTTGTTTGCCTTAAAACAACACGGCATAACAATTCAATAGCTATCTTAAAACGTCAGTACAACAACTTCACAACTGGGACATAACCAATCTCGTACCCAGAGCCCGTCATCTTTTGGCCAGCGGCAAGATTCAGGGCTCTGGGGAAATCGATTTTTTAAAACCCAGATTCTGGGTTTCCGGTTTGAACGTTGTATGAAAGTTCGTTACGTTTTTGACCTACCACGCATGCTCACAAATCGGATTTCCCCAGAGCCCTGAATCTTGCCGCTGCCAAAAGATGACGGGCTCTGGGTACGAGATTGGGACATAACAACATAAGCGCGCGCACTCGTATGCCATAGCAAAAAGAACATAAAGACATAGTTATACAATATCCATCCTACAGAATGACCATCTTAATGTCAGTAAAGCCTGGTTCATGCTAGTGACATAACAACAGAAGGCGCGAGCACTCTCTGACTAAGATAGAAACATAATAGTTTGTTCTTTGTCATATCACGTGCGCTCATTGTTCCTGTTAACTTGGTCAGTAGCTCAGGACCCGAGATTGCGCCTAGAGTTTGCATGTTGGTGCGTCTTCTAGATTTAGACGCCAAAGTTAAGATCCAAAATAGTTCATATATTGGGCTACTTACTTGAGTACTTGGTCAGTAAGTAGCTCAGGTTCTGAAATTGCGACTTGTGTTGGTACATTTCCAAATTTAGTCGCCAAAGTCAAGTTAAGATCCAAAATAGATGATATATTGCATTACTCACTTGAGCTATTGGTCTTTGCCCTCACGACTTGGCTCCTCGGTCCTTCCCCATGGCGCGTGTAACCAAGAACTTGGAACTCGTAGATCACAAAGCTCTCCAAGCCGCCGATAACCGCCGAATAAACCAGACCCCCTACTTGTTTGACCTTCTCGATAGCATGACCTTGCTCCTTGTAAAAGATCTAGGATACAAGAACGAACTGATGGTCACACAGGAAACCCATAACCGCCGAATAGACCAGACCCCCTACTTGTTTGACCTTCTCGATAGCATGACCTTGCTCCTTGTAAAATATCTAGGATACGAGAACGAACTGATAGTCACACAGGAAACCCATAACCGCCGAATAGACCAGACCCCCTACTTGTTTGACCTTCTCGATAGCATGACCTTGCTCCTTGTAAAATATCTAGGATACGAGAACGAACTGATGGTCACACAGGAAACCCACGAGAGTTCGCAGACGAGGTTACACGGAGCGTAGCCTGTTGGCAGCAGTAACGTGATGGGTGACGTCCTTTCGACTGCGCGCAGGGTACACGGGGCGATTATTCTATCAATTTGCAGCGCGACAGTCGTTGTAATACGCACTGAGCTTGTAAGGCCTACGGCAAACGTCAAGCCAGAGTCGCGCTGGAAAGTGGCATTGTAAAGTCTAATGAAGCGGAATCTTTTGAAAAAGGAAAGGTTCGACAGAAGAAGAGCGACTGAAGTTCGACTTTTGCGCGGGGCCTATGATTCTAACTAGTAATGCAACAAAGAGCGGTTTTCATATGACTGTCGTGAAACTAATCGCAAAGCATTACACAAATTTTGAATAAAATCTATAGGAGTAATTACAAAGTAATTGCGAATTAATCACGACAGTCATCTAAAATCCGCTCTATCACGTTGCGAGATATAGTTTTTCTGCTTGATTTTATTTTTTATTTTTTTCCAATGTTGTGCAACAAGTTGCTAACTGCATTGTTCTTGATTCCTAACAATTCCATTGGAATTTGGGCAAAGGGCATCAACTGCAGGTTCTTAGCGTCTCACCGCTGCGTGATGCACCGCGGAGACATTTGGACATGGTAGAAATTTCCTGTGACATCTACTAGTTTCCTTGTGTTCTTTTAAAGTTCCACGCGATGGGTGTCTCATACCTTATAACCCACGATTTCTCCATTCCGTCCCACTTCCGGTATTGGCCTCCATGACGCTAATATTCTCGTGGAGTCTTGGACAACAGCGCGTACATTCGAAGGCGGCTCCTCTGGAGCTATATGTCGAAAAAAATGTTCAACAATAATCCGTCGAGATTCACGACCGATAATGTACATTCCTGCTTTGCTGCATATTACAGGTTAAAGGATCCGTCTCACGAGACTCTACAAAAAGTGCTCAGGTTAGAGCATTTTACTGTAGAAGTGCAAGAACACTCTATAATAATAGAATAACGGCACACTATAATAGTAGAATTCCTTTGCATGAAGTCAGAGTTTCTGATGGTAATGAATCATGTGAACAAACACACAGCATTATGGACAGGGTAACACGGACCCTTTAAAGGAGCCGACTCAACATTGTCTTTTTGCAAAGGGATTTTATTTGCTCTCGGGTTTGTACGTTAAAATGGGCTAAACTGAGTCTCTGGATTTTGATTGCATCGAAAAGCGCGGCGAAGAAGTGCATTATGGGTAAGGTGTATAGGTTCCTTTAATCATGGAAACAAAATACACTGCAGAACTCACCATCTTGATCAGTCAGCCAGGATGCTACAGCTGTTTTCGTGCTCTCTCCTTTGCCATTCAAATTATATGACGTCATAACAATAGTGTACGTAGTGTAACGCAACAGACCACCCACTATGTAACTCGTCACGCGAGCGTATGGTATTTGGATAGTAATCGGGCGATTGGACGAGATGGAAGGAGTGAGTTTGATGTTGTAGCCAATATGGAGGCTGTTCCAAGAGATCTCAGGCGGAATCTACAATAAAAGAGAACAACGGATATACTTAGTGCAACCTAGTGCCAAACAACAACGCGGGCGCCGCACGACGCACGCTTTATAGGAATAGCGCTCATTGAAGCGCGTGTTGCATGGTGGTAATTATAGGGTGGGGCATTTCCAATGGCTCTGAATGGATGCGTACCTCAAACAAATCGAATGCAACGCAAGTTTGACTTGATGAATTGAACCTTACTCGTAGGAAAGTTACTTACCACCCATGTCAGTTTAATTTCGCCTTTCGTCGGCCGCTTGTGAACAGTTAAGTTACTAGGAGGCAATGATGGTGCTGAAATGGAAATAAAAACATTAAGCTTTGCTATAATTGTGTTGCATTTTTGACCAGAATAGTAAGAATTAATTTCAACCGGTCTGTCTTCTTCAGAATATCTCTGTTCGTTAATACCCCCCCCCCCCCCCAACACACGCACACACACCCTGGTATTATCGGTTTGTCGCTTATTGAAAGCTAATTTTGTAATACCGTGATGCGTATTCCATGCAAGAAACCGGATCTTACGATTTTGTGAAGACCCTCCTTACCAGTCTCCAGGGTGCGTTTGCTGTCCGAATATGGACTTGGGGGACTGCTACCGACTTTGTTCGTTGCTATGACACGGAAGCGGTATTTCGTGTAGGGTCTGAGGTTAGGTACAGTCAGTGGAAACAGCCGGGATAATCTGCGGAAAGGGACAACGTCAGGTGACTACAATTTTGAATAATACATAGAAGAAATCCGCACAGATATTTCGATCACAGAACGAAACATTCATCACCAACAGCATCAGCAGCAACATTATCAACAATAACAGCAGCAGAAATAACGACAACAAGAAAAGCAACTGCAACAGTAGCAGCAACATCAATAACAACAAAAAAATCATGCATGTTTATAGTGGTAGTGCACTTAGCTACACCAGCTATTTTACAGACACTCCACTCAAACAACAAACCCAACATCTACAACAGAAACAACAACAACGACCTCAGAAACAACACAAGCAGCAACAACAACAGTAACAACGACAACAACAACAACAATAGCAACAACAGCAGCAGCAACAACAACATCATCTGTTATCCGCACAAATAAATCGATGGCAACAATAAACCTTGATCCCTACGACGGTGATGCGACGGTGACGAGAGCTATCATACTTTTGTGGGGTTGCGGTCAAACGGCAAACATTCCAAGTAACATGTCAAATCTGTGAGACATGTCCAGCAAGCATACCTATGAGCGTCTTGAACCACATACACAGTGCGCCAAACAGCGATATTAGAGTCGAAGTACGAGTCATTGTTATACTCGATCGTGTATTGTAAAATCGGAGTGCGTCCGGAGAAGCCGAGTGTCCAACGAAGATCTACCGACCAGGGATTGATTGCCAAGAACTGTGGCTTGCCAGGAGCTCCAGGGAGAACTGATAAAAATGAAAACATAAATATAAAATTTGAACGCAAAAATTGAATCACCATGCAGGGGTAGGGCTTTCATCCGGAAATTAAAACGAAGTACTGAAACTGCACCAATCCGAATGTGCGGTCAATCACAACACTTGTATTGGGTCGTACTGGAGAACAAATGCTTCAATAAAAAAATCCTAATATATAGATTTAGCCACAGGCTAAAGGCAGAGTTCCTGGCTGCATATTTTTTCACGGGCGCGCAGTATCCTCCCTTTAAAATAAGATACGGTTTTGGGGTTACCTATGGTATATGGGCAGGCAGACAGGCACGGACGCACCCACGGTACTCATGGGAATACCGCTGAACCATGAAAAACTAATCGATTGTGTATATCTGAGTTTCAGCTATTGTATTTCTCCTGCGATACGTATGATGCTCCGCTCCGCTTTTTGAGAAAAGTGTTTCTCCCCCTTTCCCAACCCCTCCCTTTAACTCTTGCTACATAGTCTCTGTGTTTGACCTACCTGGTGAATCAACCGTTGTGACCGATAGTGATTTAGTGGGCCCCACCCCTGCACCAGTCTTGGCCGCCACGGTGACAATATACTGGCTATTCGGGTTGAGTCCCGTAACCGTCATATCAACAGAGATGTTACTTGCTAACTGGGTGATCACAACCTGTGATAATAGACGAAAGAACGCTCTGTTTATTGTACAACTTGGTTTGCTTAAAATAAGGGCCTTTTCTTTTCGTGGCCGACTTAGAGCCCCAGCAGAAGCATTACTTTCGCGTAATTTCAGATAGTTAGACAAACAGACAGACAAGCACACATAAATACAAACAGATAGGCAGATACAGATACGGACACAGACATGACAGACAGACAGACACAGACACAGACATGACAGACAGACAGACACAGATACAGACACAGACATGACAGACACGTAGAGAGACAGACAGACATCGATACGGACACAGACAGACACGTAGACAGACACAGACATGACAGACACGTAGACAGGCAGGCACAGGTAGACAGACAGACAGACAATTGTTGAGGGAGATAGTTTGCTGTGTACACTCAAGTTTGCAAATAGCCTGAGTATCAGGCGGAATTTTATTTTTCTGTGAGAAAATGAGAGAGGAAAAATTGCAAACTAACGCGTGCTGGTATCATAGCTCCTGACAAGCGTCTTTGCTTACATTTTCCCTCCACAGACATTTTATCTTCAAATTCATTTACGGTCTAGTGAAACCACAGCCTCGAAGCCTCACACTTACCGATTGCGAGTCATTGCGCCAGTGCTTGATAACATATCCCGTCAGCCTGCCGTTGATTGTCGAGGGAGGGCTCCAGTTGACGGTGAACCCGTCCGAGTAGACATCGGACACACTGAATGATGAGACGGCAGTAGGAACTAGAAACAACAATAGTATTCACGCAAATATAAGCCTGTCAACTGCCTATTTTAAGTGACTATTTTCAGAGGGGTTTGCGAGAGAGGAGACAAAGAAAACGGCAAAGAATAGACAACTTTGGATCCAGAATGATACGAGTGCATGCGCATGCGTCAGATCGAAAGCTGCCAAAACGATCCATTCTCGTACCCAGAGCTCCCCGGCTCGCCTGCTCGCGGGGGAGGCTTTGGGGACATCCATTTGAGGGCCTTCGCTGATTGGCTAATTTTGAATGTTGGGGCATGCGCAGAAAGTTGTTTCTCTCATGGCTTTGTATCAAAACTTGCGCATGCGTCAATGGCTGTCACCAGATCCTCCCCCGCGAGTTGACGAGTCCGGGAGCTCTGGGTTCGAGAATGAAAGCGATAATGATACTCCACAATGCAATTAAACAAATGAATCACTAGTCTCCCATTTAACTAGACAACACTCATTAACTGACATGTCATGCCAAGAGACGCAACTCCGCCACGAGAGTGGCGGTCTGCTTCGCTCGTCGTGTCATGGCGCAGGGATTGCACGTGGTTAAACAGATCATTTTGAACACACTATCAGAGCTGTAGAGGACCTCTCACCTCCTTCTTCAGTACGGATGAGTTTCTGAGAGCTCCTTGGGCTGTCACCCGCACTGTTATAAGCCACTACCACCACCTCGTACTGGGTGTACTTCTTCAAGTTGATGAGGGTCCCGCGCTGTACGCCGACACTGCTGTCATGCGGGACCACCGTACGAGCGATGGTGCTAGGGTCACGTGGTTCCCAGGCAAGAAGCTGGAACGAAAAATCAAAGCAACACTATAGTCACATACTAGTCCAATACTCTGGCAAATTTATGCTGGTATTGTTCTCTTCCATTGTATTGCCTCGTTCTATAATACACTCCATTGCACTCTATTGTTTTAGACAATGCCTTGCATAAACTTGTCAGTGTATTGGACAACCCTCTATAGTCAACACGTGAATAGACTTGCGTTTTAATATATTTTTTTAGATTTCTGGTTTGACCTTTCGGTTTGGGTATCCGTCCGTCCGTATTTTTGATATTTCTTTATTTTTTCATTCATGGGTCACTAAGCATGAGCATTCTAATAAGGCTCTCGTGGAATGTTTGCCTAGTTCTTCTCTAACCATTCGAGGACCAGATACATCTAAAGCAATAAACGTTGCTTTGGGAATCGGAAAACAATACGATTACAATCGTACTGTGGAGTTCACGTACTTTAAATCCTTTAAGTCGTCCATTCCACTGTCTCTGTGGCGGGGGTTTCCATTCCATTTCGACCGTCGTCGATGTGATTCGCAGGATCTTAAGGTCCTGAACAGGCGCTGTTGGAACTACAAAATGA
Source organism: Scolanthus callimorphus (assembly GCA_033964015.1). NCBI lineage: Eukaryota > Metazoa > Cnidaria > Anthozoa > Actiniaria > Edwardsiidae > Scolanthus > Scolanthus callimorphus. The sequence goes on from CM066921.1 coordinate 1,765,100, forward strand.
ACAGAAATTAACACCTGGTGAAATATTAGAAATGCGTTTGCGCTTCGTAACATAACGGTCAAATTCTGCGCTCAGTCTTACACTCCAACACATGATTACAACTTTCCCAGATTTATCGCTAACATATCTTTTGAAAAAAAAACAATTTTTTTCACCGTGTCTTAAACGGCATTCCTCTTCGCATGCGGCACAGGGGGACCAAATCACTTTTTAAGAGCGTGAAGATTTAGAACAAGCAGCAAATTCACGAAGGCGGGGGCGATCTCGAAATCCGCTTTTTCCGTCATCAACACCCTCTTTAACAATTAGACTACGAGTTTTCTATGACTCATAGATAGTTAACGAGGCGCGTTGCGCCGAAAATCGCTAGAAAGCGCCTGGATACGAGGCAGTATATGACAGAAAACAATTCATCAAGTTTAAACAAAGAAAATCACAAGCGTGAAGGAAGTTTGGATACACTGTGTTAATTTGCATAGATTTAGATTTTATCCCTTCTTTTCTCGAAATAAAACGATTCGTTTGAGAAAACTGAATAACAAAATGTTTTACATCAGTATTTCCAAACACCTCGAAGTCAGTTTAAAAAAGCCCGGTTTTCTCGTTCTTTCAGCCCACTACTCGCTGGTTGGAAATCCCGTCTCATGTTTGATATATTACTAACCTCCTTCGCCAGTAGTGACGACCACGCTAGTGCTGAAGGGCCCTGAGCCCGCGTTATTAAAGGCCTGCACCTTTACTTCGTACTCAGTCCACAGGAGGAGCCCGTCCACAGAGCCCTGGGTAGCCAGGCCGTCAGAGATGACCTTCACACTAAAGGACTGGCCGGACACGCCATTTTGACGATAATGAATGCGGTATCCTAGCAACTGACCGTTGTGGGTAGCTGCTGGCGGGGGCTAGTTGAACAAGGAGAAATAAGGTTTAGTTCAATCACATTCAACGGACGAATCCAGCTATAACGAACGCGCGCGCGCTGCATGTCGGTAGATGTGGGACATTTGTTTGAACAAACTGTTTAAAAAGCGCGCGCTGCATTCTTGTAGTTGTGGGACACGGTTTGGCCATTTCTGAATAAAGAAGAGCGCGCGCACTTATAGCTGGAATCGTCCATTGCGATTTTGGTCGGTTTGCTGGCTCTACAGTAAAAAGTACTGTCCTGGAAGCAGATCTTTATGTTACTTTAGACATGCAACGAAAGACATGGTTAAAACAGAAGTGAAACGAAAACTACGAGAACAAATGACAACAAGGAACGGAAAAGCATAAAGACAGTCCTCACCTTCCACGTGACGATAAACGACTGCGCAGTCGCGGCTTGACCCTTAACATCGACAGGGGCACCGGATGGGGCTAGAGAAAAGAATCATCGGTCGATATGAGTAAAAGAACAAGACCGACATGAGTTTTATACTATCTTACTGGATCAAAATTATCTAACAAAGTTAGTTATTTTACAAGACCGTATCTTTTGTCAAGTTCCTAGCTTGCGACTAAGTGTTCAAATCCTGTCGCCAAGCCATTGGTTTTTGTCACCATAGAAAATTCGTCTGGCGACTACATGTAAACTTCCAGTCGCCATCCCCAGACCAAACGCTTGCTGACCTTGGGCGACCAGATCATTGTAATTTCAACGTCTACGTCTCTGTATCTTTCATAACGGCCACCAGAGCCTCTCCAGCTCTATTTCTATAACGCACGCGCGAGGGCAAAGACTTCACCTGAGAGACGCGCGAACTCACATCCGGGGCATAAAAAATGGCACGCGCGCGATGACGTCATAATGGTAAATTTCCAATTACCTTCGCGATTTCTGTCGCTTTCTCAAACAAAGAAACGAAAATTGTGTTCTCACGATGGGAATCTTCAGAAAACTAATATTTGTGATCCTTTTCGCGTTTTCGTGCCTGAATCTCTATCTGGATGGTACGCCTATTGTTCCCTACACTTTGGGGCGCGTGACTTGTAAGTATGCGGGAATCCGGGCGTGATTACTTTAGAGCGCGAACATTAATTGATCACAGCATCGGATTCACGGATCTGTCTCGCATCCTCCTCCATAACTCAAACTGAAGCCACAAAGCGCAGTGACCGCTGTAGTGCATCTGGCAACGTCTGAGCCGCAATCCCGTGAGAAGGTCTTGCCGCTAACCTAGTTTTTTTTTTCTTCTTCTTCTTTCAGTCTACTGGTGCGCCATTGGCTGTGTGAAAGTTTACTGCAATCTCAAATTTCTCTGGCTCAACTACACGGAATGGATTTTGTGTATTATGGTTCTCTTATCATTGGCATGCTTGTTGTTCTTCATTCGTCGGTGAGTTAAACAGATCAAACGCCTGAACACCAGGATAACTCATCTAAAGCTAAGACGTCCTTATTTCCTTTTTTCAGACGCACCTCGGGAAAAGAAAGAAAATATCACGGCTACATTCCCCGCAAGTACTTTACCCGCCGAAACCGAGCAAAGATGTGCCGCAAGCCAAGGAAGTACCCAGCCATCCCCATCCCCATGGGCGCGGCAAAGGCTCTGCCACAGGAAGTGAAGGAAGACGTCTTGGGCGACAATGAAAGAAAGGAAATCACTAAGAACGCCTCCAGCTTGGGTACTGTTGGTGATGTTTTCGCAAGACTGGCGCCTGCACTCGCTAAATCAGGTACGAAGCGTAAAAAAAAGGTACGAAGCGTATGGTAACCACTTTGAGCAAGCATGGGTAACGTGGTCGAAAAGGAATGCTTTCTGCACTATGCTGCGCACTGACCCAAAGAAGCAATCCTGTCAAACAGCCAAACTAGAAGAGGGGAATGGTTGTCAAAGAAACGGTCCTGAGCACGTCCCTTGTTAGACGTCTCGATCTTGATGCTAAAATACGCTTTCCTTTAACTGCTGATTTCTGTTCCATTCCCAGATCCTTCAACTCTGCTGGCTATCCAAGATGGACCTGTTAAGCACCTCATCCTGACCCAGTCCCAGACCTGAATGACGGCAACACGGAGGAGAACGCGATTCTCTCATCTCGCTCAAAACTTCTTCTTGGTGTAGTGGGAGTCGGGGTCGCGGGCTTCGTTATTTATAAATTTATTAAAAAGTGAGACACGACTAGGCGTGTTCCACTTTACCTTCTTAAACTGGACTCTTACATGCCGACACCGGCAAAGTATATTTTGATTTTACATATAATGCTGTGATCCTAGAGAACCTCTACCAGCGCTACTTCCTCGCAACAATACTGTATTAAAGGCACCAATATTTGCAACAGTAAGTTATCTAATTCATACTGAAAGCGACACTTATGTAATATACCATTTGCACTCTGTATTATTTATCATGATAAAGATGTTGACTTGTAATAATAAAGAAAAACTGCAAAGTTTCATTTCCTTGAGATATTTCGCGCAAATCTTTGTCATACTTGGACGGAAGAGCGAGGCACATATATTTGCCTGAGGCAGTTTGAACATAAAAACAAGCACACTAAGTCATCGAGAGCTTCTTATGTATGAAAACAAGTAAGCTACTGTGTGGCGAACAGAAAAACTTGAGCGGTTCATGCCTCACGCTCATAGCATAGCAGCATAATATCTCCGCATAGCCTCCACTCTTCCAAACATGGCGGGAAAATGGCGGAAATAGTGAAAGGGGTGTGTAAGAACACACACACACAAAAAAAAGATTACAAAATATCTTTTTCTAAACCTTGATACCTTTTTCATTTATTATAATCACTGGGAGATCCGCTTTTAGGCAGTGCCTAAATCTATATATTAAAGAGTATCTTACCGGCAGAGAAAGTTCTAACGTATGGTGTCTCATCACTGGGTAGTCCAGTCCCTACTTCGTTAACGGCACGGACGCGGAACTTATAACGCGTAAACGGACTCAGCCCTGCGAATATTACAATGATACAGTACAGTCAGTATATATTTCATGGTCAAAACCCTTACTGGAAACTGGCGTGAATCTTATATCCAAGCAAGAGTGGATTACCAAGAGTTTCCATATTTACTATGTACGCCCGAATCACAGTCAGAAAAGTGTCATCCACAGGGTTCCCACTTTCTCGCCACGCAAACAGTTGTGAGATCCAGCCTAAAATAAATCGCAGATCAATCGAAAAACCTTTAAAGTCGCAAAGATAAGGTACGATATTCTCTATTTGTTGTGAATTGGGTATACGAGCATTCGAACCTGAGAATTCGAATACTTTCGCGCGCGAAATTCAAATCTAAAAATAGAGTCCTAAAGTGTGACGTCACAAATTTGAAAAATTTCGAATTTCAGATTTTAGTCCATGGATAATGAAAGACCAACTTCGAAGAACGTTGCATGCAAAAAATGAGGTGAATCGGTTGAAACGCGACCGAGCTATGGCCCGCTTAATACATAATTTTCTTTAACAAATCACTGTATTTTGGACTCGGTTCATAACTTTATGAACTGAACCAAAAATACAGTGATTTGTTAAAGAAAATTATGTATTCAGCGGGCAGTATCTCGGTCGCGTTTCAACCGATTCATCTCATTTTTGGTGTGTAGCTTTCAATCGAAAATAGTGCTAAATTGAAATTTTTGTTTTTGTGACGTCATCACTTTAGGACTCTATAGACACTTTTCTGACTGTGATGTGGACAAATACTGTACGAAAGATTCTAACTCTTGTTGATCCACTCTTGATCCAAGATCTTATATAGCCTGCGGGCCGGCTCTCCAGTGGGGTTTTTCGGATGTATATTTGTTTGCCCGCGCGGAATAATAAAAAAACAATATCCGGAAGAGAAAAAAAACACTAGACAGCAGGCTCGTAAGCTAAATCGTATAGGGCATTCGGGCCTAGCCTGATTTTCAGCCAGGTTTTTTTCTCTCTCCCTTCCCCCTCCCCCTCGTTTTGTCGCGGTTTGTTGCTCGCCCCAGACTGATTTCTCGCGCACGTCCAAGATGGCGGCGATTGCAGCCGGGATTACGAACAAAAGCTTTTTCCACCGTAAAAACACCTAAAAAACCGCCTGAACTTACCGATAATCACGGCAGACACTTGTGACGAGGACGGGTTAATGTGTTCTTTTTTATTTATCCAAGCCGAGCCACCCTCCCTGAACATTTCCACAGTGTAAGAGACAATGCGACTGTTGCCGGTATATCCAGGGGGGTTCCATGTTAGTCTCAGGGAGGTAGACTGGATTTGACTGACAACAGGTCGGGATGGACTAAGTGGCACTTCTAAAGGAAGGAAAAAAGCAAAACATATTGTTGGTGCTATTGTAATAATAGCCTTGCAATATGGAGACCATATACATATCAAACAATACCGCACTACCGCAATACGGCCAAAACTATATTTGGAATCATTTGTCTTTTAAGGAAGTGACCGAACATCCTCTTTTGATAAGAATTTCGGCGAAAGTAGCAAGAGAGTTTTAATTAATTTTGGCTTGATAACCCACAGCTAGCCCGCGGGAGGCTCCGCCCAGTTCTCCCCAGTGCAATTAGCAAAAATGGCAAAGATTCATTGATATATAAATGATATATAACAGCATAAAAATTAAGGAGCCAAATCCTTGATGCATTATGTTTATAAACATTCGTAACAGGACGACAACTTTAACATATCATTCCTGCTAAATTGACCTCGCCAAGATAGCGAGCTCCCTGTATACAGACTGAAAACACAGAATCGTACCCAGTCGCTTGCTAATAATTAAGGAACAAAAAACTATGGAAAAGTGCGATGCGCGATGGCTTCTGGGGGGAGAAATGAGGGCGCGCAAGGAATTATGGGAAGAGCGCGATATCCCAGAAGCCTTTTTGTTCCGTTGCAACTGAGTACGAGTCTGCTGAAAACATGTGTTTCTACCATTCCTACAAATTCGGCTAAAATGGATTTCGTCCACGTTTTGGTTACAAAAACAGATAGTTGTGACGGTGTAACCTATTCTGAAATAGGTGTTTATTTATGGATTACTGGCTTTCCAAGTCTAACTCTTTTAAGGCCCGTTTACACTTGCAATTTTTGTCGCGCGAGTCGCGGCGATTTTTCTCGCACGTACGCGTCAACTCAAAATCACTAATGTAAACTATGTGTAACTCGGCGCGATCTGCCGCAATTTTTGTCGCGTGATGTCGCGGAGATTTCAAACATGTTCGAAACTCTTTGCAACTTGATGCGATTTGAAGAAAAGAGAGCACAGAAATCGCACCGGATTTGCATCTCGTTTACACTAGAGAGAAGGAATTGCAACTCGCGCGAGAAAAATCGCCGCGACAAATGCAACAAAAATCGCAAGTGTAAACCGGCCTTTATATAGAGTTTGATATGCATACCTTGTACAACTAAGACGGTACTAGTAGACGCGTTACCAACGTCAGACGTCACCACACACTTGTACGTCCCGGCGTCTGAATCATGGACGGCTGTGATTGACAGCGAGCCATTCTGTAGCACGGTTATACGAGGCTCGTTTATCGCAGCGCCGTCTTTGCTCCACGTGAATTGAATCGATACAAAAGCGTCTTTGGTGACGCCGACGGCGAGTATCTTAGTGTGACCTTTGATGGCGATAGTACGAGCAGGAAGCGGCGTACTTATACGGGTCTGAGCTGTGATCAAAGAAATTGTTAGTACACAATTCTGATCTTTTTTTAGTGGGCGTAGAGAGCGTTTACTCCTTGCCTAAAACCTCTGAATCCTTTTGCCCCCAGATTTGCATGCGGAGGAAGTTGCACATCAACGTGAACTTTTGGTACACACTTACTCAACACTTTGAGCACAGCGCTTGCATTCTTTCTGCCGTTGCTATTAAATGCGATGCAGTTATAGATGCCGGAGTCTTCTCGCTTGGTATTCGTGATCTGGAGAGTACCGTCCGACTTCTGACGGAAGCGAGTAGAAGGACTGAAAAGGAAAAGAAGAGACAAATTCAGGATTGTCAATAGAAGGCAGATACCGGCAGTTTATCGCTGTCGCCTTTGCCACTGACCGCCGGGTCATTTCAGAATGCACAGTAATGCACAGGCAATTCATGGGAAAAGCTGAATTACCCAAGGCACACGCATGAGAAGTGTTCGGAATTCACATGGATAGCCATGGGAAATCCGAACACTTCACTTTCTTCTACCATGGGAAATTCAGCTTTGGAAATTCCCATGGATGGGTTTTTGCAGAAATTCGCTGTGATGCTTTTGGCGAATTTACGTCCAATGAATTTGCTACCAAAATGCGCGCCTGTCTATCTGCCCGGTCCATCCTTCTGTTTGTCCGTTTGTCCGATCCGTCTGTCTATTTGTCCGGTCCGCCGTCCGTCCGCCCGTCTTACCTGGTTGTGTCGACAGGTATCATATCCTTCTCCCATCTCACAGTCGGGATCGGATTACCACGCGCTTGACACTGGAACTCGACTGTCTCACCAAAAATCACACTACGGTCTTGAGGAGGCAACGTGATCCAAATCTGAACGCCTAAAACAATATATAACATGACAGTTACTTCAAGCATCTCAAACTCATTAATAATTCATGAGCTTAAACTAAGCAAATCATGAGTGTGAAGGAGGTTGGGATACGCGATCTTTATAGATCGATTTTTCATATTTTATTCTTCTTTTTCTCGACATTAAAGGGTTCGTTTGAGAAGCTATATCAAACACGAGACAGTACATGTTTTTCATCAGGATTTACAAACACCTGACAATTCGTTAAAAACTTACCTCGTTCTTTCAACTCACTCTTCGGTGTTTGGAAATCCTGGTTAACCACACTCTCGTGTTTGACATGTTACTTATTATAATAACTTTGGCGAGCATTGTGGCGTATTATCCGGGCTCTAGTGAACATTTTGGCGGCTCCCGCACGAGTCAATCGGCGTTGATAATGGTCGCCATGGATCATTGCTTTTGAGCTCAAAGCACTCCAAAGTTATAGTAGTAATTGCGCTCGGGCTAAAATGAGCACTGAGAAGGGCTAAAAACATATTTACGCCCGCGAAACATCAACTATGTTGTTACAATGTCGCAAGAGCAATAACGGAAAATCTACAGTTTCAAAGTCATCTATGAATTACGCCCTTGGGCAAGTAAAGGATGTAATCAATGTAAGCGAAGACCGTTATAATTCACCTCCAAAAGAGTCTTGTAGCAGAGCTTCGTTTGAGTGAGCGGGTGAGTTTTATTACCTTGAATAGTTAAGTATGCATCTGCCATCTGATGACCCGCCTCGTTACTTGCCACACACTGGATAATACCTGCATCTTGTGCCGCTATTCTGCACAATAAAATGTTACTTTGTTAATAGGAAAACTCATGTAAAACTCATGTATCGGGAGTCTATATAGAAATCTCGAGATATCATATATAGAAACAAAGTATTACACTTGATTTGCCGAATTCAATCGAAAATATCGCACAACTTCAATATGTCGATGGGGTTGGATGCTTTCTCTGACTCGGTATGTTGCTAGGCTGACAAAATGGCGGCTGGCCGAGGCTCTTAAAATTATTCCACAACATGCACTTACAAATCCATGCCAACTACAAGCCAACTGTCCTTTAGTGCAACACATCGCAAACATAGCATAGAAATAATACACTACATTTCCTAAATCAGCAGATGGAAATGGTCGCTTTCTCGGACTTGGTATGTCGCTAGGCTAACAAAATGGCGGCAGACTGTTGCTCTTTCACTTCTTATTATACGGGCGGCCCTAATAAGAATTATAGACATTCAAACGTACTTTAATATCGTATAATCTTTGTTGCCATTGGTCAGTGTTTCGCGGCCGCTGGGATAAACTCGCCGCCCATTGTTGTACCACGTGATCATCGGCGCTGGTTTCCCAGATGCACCACAGCTAAATGTCACACTATTGTCGACACGTTTCGTGGCATTTTGCGGACGGGATGTTAACCAAGGCTCGGCTGAAATCAAATCATCAAATGGACTATTGTACTCATTGTAGCTGTATAATGAAGTGCGGACGAGTCAGACAGCTCTGGGTATGAGAATGAGTGCGATTTTTCCTACAGACAAAGATCCTCTCGATCTTTGTGCGCGCGATTTCAGCCTAATCGCGGAGTTAGGCGCGCTACATTTTTTGTAACAGAAGCTGGAATAATCCATTTTGTGCACATATGAATCACGTGGTCATCTCCAAGTCAACGATGTGATAGTTTGGTTGCAACACAACAGTTAGACTGCTCGCTGTCCCTTCTTTGGCGAACGTATCTGAAAACGAGCGCGTAACCGAGGAATAGCGAGAAAGAAACGTGCGCACCGAAAATGGAATTGTGAGAGGGTTTTCTTTCTCTGTGAGCAACTTTTCCCTCCCTGCATAACACACAAAAAGCGCGATAAAATGCATATAACTATCATGAGATAAAAGTGCGGTTTGTTACTGCGGGTTTCATACTTTTGCGAGTACTGCACCGACTTATTAATTGTGTCTTTCAAAGCGTTCACTGAATCAAACATTCAAGTAACCCGGTAGCTTTTGCAAGACCTCTGAGTAATGTTTGTGGTTCGGTAAAGCTTGGTGCACACTAGCGACATAACGACATAAGGACGTTATGTTGCAACGAAAAAAGTACTGGAAAATAATTGAAACAATCAATATTTTCCATGGATCTTCATTAGATTACTTCACCAAAGCAATCTTATGTTAATTTTTGACCACTTCAACTTCTTGAAACCACTAAATTTTGTCGCGTGTTATTTTTCTTATGTCGTTATGTCGCAAGTGTGCGACATAACTTAAGTATTTAGCTTAAGTATTTAGCTGTGCGATCGAAAGAAGCCAATAAAACACGGTTTGACTGTTGCGTCAGAGTTCGCAATATCATGAAGACCACAGTATCATGATCATAGACCTTATCCGCATGAGTGGGGGCCCTGTGGTTTTGCTAGGTCTGATTTTCCAACTGGCACTCATGCGAAACAATGTCTTTTGTTTTCTTGTAATGCACGCATTAATATTGATGCGCGGAAACCAAGAACATTCTACGCTTGAGTGCCAGTTGAACAAACAAACCACAGGGACCCCACTCAAGCGGAAAAGGTCTATTGTCGGCGTCTAATTTATTTTCGAGCTCCTTACTGTAAACAGTTAGATTGCCAACCCACGACACCAGTCCAACACTTGGAGGGTCCGTCTCACAAGAGAATTTCCCCTCGTGAAGAGTCAGCACATTCTTGACTTTTAACCGTTTGTTTAGCGTCCCACCAGGAGCAGTTTCGAACTGGAAAGTTGAAGACGATGAAATAGCCGTCCCGTCTTTCTTCCAAATTATTCTTTGAGGCATGGGACTGGAAAAATAGGAAGCAAAGTACATTAGAATTTTAAGTTATTTTATTCAGTCACCATTTTGACTGCCTAATCGTTGTAATATTAGTCACCAAGTTGAAAATATGGTCGCCAGTGGACAGGACTGTTAGCCAATTCTGTCTATTGATCGTCAACCCTTACATCCTTGGACAGGGGAGCTCTTCTCTCTCCATTCCTTGGGTGGATGATCCCCCACCCATCCCTTGGACAGGGGAGCTACCCTCTTCCATCCCTTGGACGGGGGAGCTACCCTCTTCCATCCCTTGGACAGGGGAGCTACCCTCTTCCATCCCTTGGGAGCTACCCTCTTCAATCCCTTGGACAGGAGAGCTGCTCCCCCGCCATCCTTTGGATAGGGAAGCTGCTCCTTTCCATCCCTTGGACAGGGGAGCTCTTCCCTCTCAATTCCTTGGGCGGGAGATCCCCAACCGATATTCTGTATTTTACTGATACTGAGCCGCTTTGAATGAGGACTTACTTTCCAGTAACGAAACACTCGAAGATGACGGTCTGTCCCTTGCCACTGATAGCGATCTCGTGAGAGGGACCCAGGAGAATTGACGGCGAGACTGCAGTAGAACCGGACAGCTGGTCTAAACAAATTAAGATATAGAGGATATTCAGTACTTTTATGTATTGCCCTTGTCGCGCGATCTGTCGTTTATATGGGATTCCTGTGGAATTTATATTCAAAAAGAGAGCCCGACCCTGCACCACAGGAAACCCGTGTATGTTAAAAAGTAAAAAGGCACGTGACGTCAAAAAGAGGGCCTGTATGTAGGCTAGGCGTTCCGTGGCCCTGCTTAAAAAGCACGTCTCCGCCGCAATGGTCCGTGTTCGACTCCCGGCCGGGCCAGAGGAAATTTCCTTTCTGTTGAGCTTTGTTCTACTGTGTTTCACGTCTTTCCGATGAGACAATAAACCGAGGTCTCGTCTCACCTTCACTACCCACCCAGTTCCAGAGGACGTAATAAACCCTCTGGCAGTGACCACTCTCAGTGTCACGCGAAACGCCGCTGAGACCCAGAACATATCAGCTTCTGAGTTGCAAGTCTGGGAACTCAGCCTCCCAACATTTACATTCTTAAAATAGGTTTATTACTCACTGACAAACAGCTGTAGCGTGGGCCTTGTGTAGTGGGTGCCGGTTTTACTATTTGTAACCGTAGATCCATACCGTGCTATGTCCCCCCACCCTAGATTACTAATGTACATATTCCCAGCAGCTGAGAAGCTCAGTCTGTCCGTCTCCGAGAAGACCTGCTGGTTATTATCATTTTTTATCCATCTGTATGTAGTCTTGTCTAATGGGAATGAATCCGTGGTTGATAGAGTGTACTTGTAGTGGCGACCTAGGTTTCCATAGGCCTGTCTGACTCCTGAACTGGATTGGATTGTTAAATCTACAAACAAGAGATATTAGTATTATTTTTTTAGTGATTTGAACGACGCGTGGCCAAAAATCTGCTTTACTGTAGAGTATGAAACCTATTGGGTTGTATTTTAGCATCTTGTGAAAGGTTTGCATGAAAGAACTAACTCATGTTAGTCCCGTTAACAAATCTTGATAACAATCTATGAAAACACATACACTCCAAAGCCTGAATATCTCTCTAACACGGTAATTAAACTCAGCACTAGACTTCACTAGAGTCACATGTAGATCTCTCTTAGGATAATTGTCAAAAGCCAGCGAAGTGACGAAAATAAAACTGCACAGTTCATCAAGATTAAACAAAACAGGGGCCGCGGAGGGGGAGGGGCTGGTAGCCCTACCATTTTCGTAGTACATTCTTCCTTATAAGCCCCACCACTTGAACGCATGCTCCGCGGCCCTAAGAAAATCAGAAGCGTGGATACCCTGTCTGAATGGGCAATTCCAGCCTATAAGCGCGTTCTCTCTTTTCTTTAGAAATGCCTTTGGAGTGTAACACAACTACCAGGATGCAACACGAAAAAAACGCGCATACAAGACACTTGATTCGTGACATGTAACACAACTACCAATATGCAACGCGCGCATACAAGGCACTTGATTCGTGACATGTAACACAGCTACCAAGATGCAACACGCGCATACAAGGCACTTGATTCGTGGAATGTAACACAACTACCAGGGTGCAACGCGCGCATACAAGGCACTTGATTCGTGGAATGTAACACAACTACCAGGGTGCAACGCGCGCATACAAGGCACTTGATTCGTGGAATGTAGCACAGCTATCGACATACAGCGTGCGTAATCATTCGTGGAATGTAACACAACTACCAAGATGCAGCGCGCGCATACAAGGCACTTGATTCGTGACATGTAACACAACTACCAATATGCAACGCGCGCATACAAGGCACTTGATTCGTGACATGTAACACAGCTACCAAGATGCAACACGCGCATACAAGGCACTTGATTCGTGGAATGTAACACAACTACCAGGGTGCAACGCGCGCATACAAGGCACTTGATTCGTGGAATGTAACACAACTACCAGGGTGCAACGCGCGCATACAAGGCACTTGATTCGTGGAATGTAGCCAACTATCGACATACAGCGTGCGTAATCATTATAGCTGGAATCCATAGCCGGCCCATTTGCTTAGATTTTTGAGATTATAATTCCTTCTTTTTGTCGTTTGTGAAGGTATATGAAACACTTCAACGTCGGTTAAAATACACAGCTTTGCCTGATGTTTTTAACCCACTTTCGGTTGGAAATCTTGATGTCGACTTGATGAAATACTGTCTCGTGTTTGATATATTACATAAAGTACTTATTGATATAGATCAGATTTCGCATGACTGTGAAAAGTACCGTCATACGGCGCGGTACTGTCGCGGTGGCGGTACGGAACCTGGCCTGCTGTAGATACGGAATGAAATCGTGTAGTCGCGGTACGGTCGCGAAACGGTCACGGTCGCGGCACGGTCACGGTCACGGTCACGGTCACGGTCGCGGCACGGTCGCGGCACGGTCGCGGCACGGTCACGGTCACGGTCACGGTCACGGTCACGGTCACGGTCACGGTCACGGTCACGGTCACGGTCACGGTCACGGTCACGGTCACGGTCACGGTCACGGTCACGGTCACGGTCACGGTCACGGTCACGGTCACGGTCACGGTCACGGTCACGGTCACGGTCACGGTCACGGTCACGGTCACGGTCACGGTCACGGTCACGGTCACGGTCACGGTCACGGTCACGGTCACGGTCACGGTCACGGTCACGGTCACGGTCACGGTCACGGTCACGGTCACGGTCACGGTCACGGTCACGGTCACGGTCACGGTCACGGTCACGGTCACGGCGCGGTCACGGTCACGGTCACGGTCACGGTCACGGTCACGGTCACGGTCACGGTCACGGCACGGTCACGGTCACGGTCACGGTCACGGCGCGGCACAACTTTGTCGCGGCACTTTTCACAATCATACGAAATCTGCTAAGTACTCACATGCTACTCTAAACGTGGCCCTTCTCGACAAAGCAGCTCCCACGACATTCCTTATGACACAGTGATAATACCCATCATCCTTTGCATGCTGGGCATTACTAATCTTCAAGCGCCCATCAGAAAACTCAGTGTACCGGGAATCCCGACTGAGGTCCCTAATATTGCCCTTAAGATCGGTGGATATCCAGCTATACTGCACGGGTAACGTCACCCCTGCTGCGGCAGTGCAGTAGAAGGTCGTGGTATCGCCTTCATTTATAAGTCCTATGCTATCTTCTGGACGATTGGCTACAAATAACACAGGGTTGTCTGGAAAAAAAATCAGGAAGAAGTTAGTAGACGTTAAAACTTTAAACTCTAGTTGGTTACACCGAGAGTGTAACAAGGTTACACCACGCGGGGGTTGAGGGAGGGGCGGAAATCTCCTCTCCATTTAGTGTGTCCGCCGAATAATCATACTTGCGGATCCAGGAAGATTTGCCTAGTTCACGGAGGTCCACGTTACGCAAATACCCTTAGGGACGTATCATTAGATATTGATGGGATAGATGAGGAAGGACAGAAAAAAGCAATTCAGAAACCGTTAGTCAAAATTCGCTAGAAAAAGCAAGTATAATATAAGTGCTTTATTTACTGTGTACAAATTTGGACCTTTTTGTCGCCGGAACCCCCCCTGGATAAGGGCCTGAACTCGCAGCTCGCAACCGCAGTTCACAAAATTCCTTGTCCCAATTTTAACAGGAAATTTGTAAGAACAAAAACTAAGCTAAAGATCCCTAGTCAGCCACTCCTTTGGTATTATTTTCATTTTGATATTAGAAGACGAATTACATGTAGAAATATCGAAATATGTTGCTAGGCTGACGGATTCCAGCTGAATCTGACATTTTCATTTTTCCTGACACATCAGAGGCCATTTTGTGGCAAGTTTAGAGTTTGCAAAACATTTTAAAAACCGCAAATGAGTGCTTGAGAAGAAGTAATTTTAAAATTAACATTTGAAAAGGCAACTCTCTTTCTTTCTATGCGCTAACCCCCCGTAAGGGTGTAATTTGATCTCTCTGTACTGGAGCAATTAGGATAATAACTTGTATCAAAGTGACACCTGTAAAACACAGTTCAACAAAAACTTTTCTATGTTATGTAAAGTTTGATGGAGTACAGTGTAAAGTACAAAAACATCTCAAAACACCAGTCACAAAGTTAGAAAAAGGCCTATTTAATCTACAAAATAATAAAAAATAACATGAAACGAAGAACCCGATGAATATGAAAACAATTCCCATTCAATTTTTTCTTAGCCACAACGATTGAATTGGAGCCAATCATTGAAGATAATAATACAAGGATATACAAAACTGTTAAAAAATTGAAAAGAAATCGAAAATTATACCCGGAAAAGTTTGTTTGGCTTTCAGTACTGTATAGTCTTCTTTAGCTTTAGGGAAGCACTTTACACTTATGATAAATGAGCTAGTTTTACGAATATTAGTTGCCCATTCTCGCATCAATAATTTGTGTTGCCAGACTATTCTCAAGGATTTTATGAGAGGATATTCATGGAGATGTCTTGGTACAACAGGTAGTGTAGCCAAAAAGCACAAATATAGAACATGACTCAACTCTGTCACACGCGCCGCGCGCAAGCACAAAAATTAAGTAGTTCGTAACTAATACTATACCAAACTCAACTACAGTAATCACTTAATTTCATGTTTGCAAAAAAATGCTTTAACAGCCAAGATAAGAGATCTAAATTAATTGAGCCATTGATCTCTAGGTCTGCGTAGTGAGTGTTGTCAAGAAGGAAATGGCAGGAAATATAGAAACGACAAAACTCGAGATCCGATTTCACTAACATGTGCGCTTTTTATTTGGGATATGATAACGCATGCAAGGGGCGAATAACATGCTAAAGAGAATCATTTAAAAGGACGCTTTGCAGGGTAATGCAAATTTCTTATTCAAATATTAAATTTCTCTACAATCTGTGGGGGCAAAGAACAGTGTGTATTTGTTTGCAGTCACGGAAAGTCGACTTATTAGAGCGTTGGCAAAATTTACAAGTTTCCGTTTAGACGCTCCTTAGAGTTGTATATTATCCGAAGCTGCTGTCAACTTGGTAAACCAATAAAGTGCATCTTGGAAGCCATTTCAAAGTTTAGTTTAGACTCTTCGATCGCTTGAGATGTATATGGTCCTATATTAACACCCTCCGGGCATTGGAAAAGACTCCCCACATAAAACTCATCGTAGTAGCCTATGGCTATGAAAACCTTCCCGTATCTAACAAAAAAAAAATAGAATATTTACCAGAATTCAAAGTCTCAAGAAAGGAGAACTGAACAGAAAGAGTATTTAAAACCAGATTTTGCGTTTGCTTAACTTATCAACACTTGTGTGCCGCATTAAATCGGAAAGTTTCACGGTTGCTGTCCATTTTAATAGATAACAGCGTCTGTGGAGTTTTCAGCTGCTGTAGTTTTGTATAATTCATTCAGTGACTCATATCAGAGCATGTCAACAAATTCCTGCCAAGCAAATTCAGCCCGGTTTCGGAAGCTCTCCAAAGTACCCATGTTTTCCCATAAGCGCAGTTTAGGTTGTGGATTTACGAGTAACCGTAGAACACAAGAAGGAAGGGGTCACCGCAGTGTTGATTTTACTACTAGTAGTAGTCACGCCAAATTTTATTCCACATAAACAAAACAGTTTTACAGGACTTACCTCCTTGTACCAAGATACATGAGCACAGCACAAGCTGGATGAGATAAAGTTTAATTTTCTTTGTCATAGTTGCGTTTTAAGTGCTAGTAAACTGTTGTTTACAGCCCAAGTTTCTTCGTGTTCGACCCTGTGTGTCGCAAAGTGAGACTCCGAACCGCAGGACAGTTGCAGACGGACATTTGTCACCTCCACCGCGTATTACCAAGTAACTCAAAACCCTCCATCTTGGTCAACGCTTATTTCTTCAATAAAACTTCCCGCAGTAACAGAGTAATAGTTTGTTGTGAAGTTCTTGAAGGTTTACGAGTAATGTAAATTAGATATTAGCACTACCGACCGAAGTTTGGATTTCAGCATCGATTGACAGAGCGTGCTCCACCGTTAAAATATAAAAACATTACAAACACAACAAGTAAAATCCTTGACAGAACTCCAATGCCCTTCTTTGTTGGTCTCCTTGATGACTCAAACCAAATTTTTGCATTTCCTGCAAAGCCGAGGTCAAACCGACAAGTTTCTCCTCCGATTGTGAGCTCTATTATCATGACAAAGAAGCAACAAGAGCGCGAAATGCCACGTGACAGAATAACGGCACCTGATTGGACAATAATTTCAATAGGTAATTCCGCTTTGATGTAGCTTTTACAATTACAGGGAGTAAAACCATTCAAGCGTTCAGTTTAAACACTAGGCTTTGTGCTGGAGCTCTTCTTTTAGACTTGAACAAATAGCTGTAATCTCGATCTCCGACAGCGCGGCTATGCGAGAACTGTATATCTTTCTTATTGATAAAAATCGAGAGCTTCCGTCCGATCAACTTTACCAAACTTCTCTATTCGCCGCGCCTTGGCTTGGTACCGAGAACCTTATCAAGGTTATCTGCAAATGCGCGCGTTTTTGGACCATTATGCGCTTCCACCTCACGTTCGGCCGCGCGCTTGAAGTGTGTAAGTAAAACCCTGCGCCCTTCTGCCCACGCTTTGAAAGCAAGCAGCGCTCATCAATCAGTCTTTGCTAAGGATTAATAGAGTCTACCTTAGTTTAATCATTAAAAAATTTAATTGCCGCAATAGCTTTTTGCAAAGTTATAAACTGGATAACAAGTAGCAAAAATATGTTTAGCTACGGTTTAGCCTATTATTAATTGCTATGTTTGGGTTCTTAAGACCTTTCCGAATAAAGTATTTCTAATGCATAACAAAGCGTCTTTTGTCCTAAAGTGAGAGCATCTACTTTCAAAATTACTCCGAAGACGGCGTTTACGTCGTAGCAAAAAACGACATTTTATTCCAGTCGATGACCCATCAGTATTTGAATACAAATCAAACATACAAATATCGATGTTGGTGTGGAATTGAAAATATTTTAAGTGATTGACAGCTGGAGCCGTCGTTGCTAAGGCGCTGCTGTTGCTAAGCACGTACTTTCTAAGAGACTAAGGGGAAGTTTTCATGCTGAAATAGTTTATTTGAATGCCCTGGCCTATTTTTTATGGCACTAATCAATGCCCTAAACCTTTTTCTGGAGTGGTGATTGGGAAAAGCTAAAGATAGATAAAGCCAAGAAAAAAGCCATAGAAACAAGGTGTGGCCTCCGTTCCCCCACCCAAGCCCCGGACACGGCGCACCAAGAACTCCTGACAAAATAAATAGTCCCTCCTAACAAAATAATCTCACAAGACGCTCATAATGTAGTGACCTCTTCAACACGATAGAAAAATAAGTTTACAACTTTTGAGGTCACAGTCTAATGAGTGAGCACCTTGGTTCTCGGTTTAGGTGTTTCAAAAGTTTTAACTTACATTTCTGTGCTTTCCGCCGCTTTCCGTAATAGTCCGGTCAATTTAGCTTTTAACCTGGAAAAAATTGCAACATGGGATTTTTATACAGCAAATTCTCAGGAACGTATGTGAGAAATACGTGCCCAAATTTGTGAAAATCCGTTCGGGGGAAGTTGGCTAAATCTGGGGTTTTTGTTTCTGCACGAAGGAAAACCTGTTGTTTTTGATGGCACTTCGAAAGTGAACTTCGAAGAGAGGGCTATGGACTGTATAGCCGTAACTCGTTGTGATATTGAACGCGGTATCAAACAATTTCTTTCTACTGCATAATGTGATTGCCTAGATGTGAATTTTGTGTTTGTTTATAACCAGTAGTCTATAATAATTCTCCCAGTTTCTGTGTTTCCATTGTCAAGTGCCGCCGAAAACAAAAGGAGCCCTTGACCTCGCCGGTAAAACCAAAAATTTAACCAACTTTCCCCGGTCAGATTTCTACGAAATTTTGATATGTTATTCCTACGTATGTGACGTATGTTTGTGACAATTAGCACCAAAAATTTCCCATGTTGCAATTTTTTCCAGGTTTGGGTTTTTTTCGGGCTAATTTGACCGGACTATATAACCATTTATTACATGATTGACACCTTTTATTGTTATTCAGGACCCTTTATTTTACTTAAATCCCTATGAATTAATTACATTCTTAAAGAACGGGGAGGGTTTGATGTTTCAGCAGGGAAGATTGGGGCTATTATTGAATAATTAGTCATAAATGACCCGCACTATAAATGCACGGGTCTTTATGGAACAATTGATTCTCATAAATGACCCGGCACATTTATAATGAGGAGCAATTATGACTAATTAGACAAATAAAGCCCCACCCTTCCGATGCTGAAACACACAGATAAATGATAAATACTACAAAATTGTCTGCTAGGTTAAATTGAAAAAATTTATATATTACTAGCTTTAGCTGAATAGTGTGTCTCAAAATTCCAAATTGGCGATTCTTTCTACTTTTCTACTAAATTTAACTATAATTAATATGGAATGAGCAGTTGTTATAGGTAACCTTGCTGGCCGGCTCCATTTCTGCTTCACGCTCAATCAAACTGTGAAAGTAATAGAAATAAAAAGAATTTAGAACATTAAGCTCATAACAATGCATAATGCACAACACATTTTTCTTTCGTTAATACATTTTACAAGTTTTTCAAATTCTGGATGGACCTCGTACGTCGCAGCATCAACGACACACCGGTCTAAGATACGTTCAAGTTAGTCATGCAATTTAAATTCACCAGAGCTGTATATTTCAACTGTTATAATAAAACGAATTGCTGTAAATAAGAACTTTAGTTAAACTTACCATGTCGTTATCAATCGCCAACTACAGGACACTTTGAAATGTATTATCTCTTGAACAGCTTAAAACCACACAGGGAGTGCCGAGTTCCTCACGCGCATAATGCACCCTTTTAGTCTTGAGTCCTCAAGCGTTTGTTTTTTTCTCCGACATTCGTTCTCAGTCGCCAACTTAGAACTACTAGTTCAGCACTCAAGCACTGACTTCTACAAAATGACGACCTAAAATCGCGATAATCAGGTATTTTGATTCTTTTGTTGTTTGGTACAAAAAGAAGTACTACCATTGGTCGTTTAAAAATGAATGCATGGAAGCTAAAGGACAATAGCCCACACTTTTGTTTGTAGTCTCCCAACCACTCTAGGGATATTCTTTAATTTAATGAAACGGGGGCTTCAGAATGCAAACAAACGTATTGTAAAAGGCACCCTCTCTGCAGTGATAAAGCGTTAGCAATGAGTCCTTTGAATTTGAATTGCCCGCAAAATACACGTTATCATGAAAAGTTGAAAAGAAAAAAGACAGTCAAGGAATCACATATTTCCTAACCAACACTGACGACAATAGCTTTCAAAAACATTTTCATCCTTTTGTTCCGATACGACTTAAACCTCTGGGGATACCCCTCTACTGGAAAAATAAAGATCCCTGGTTGATTTATATGGTTAAAAATCGTTTGTTTGACGAAGTATTTTCGATTTTTTAATTGCATGGCGCTCCACCCGATAGAAAAATCACCTTAGATCATGTAATAAGTCAGTTAAATACCTCGGTCTTCGGCAATATGGCATATAAATACCTCGGGCCTACGGCCCTCGGTATTTATATGCCATATTGCCTCAGCCCTCGGTATTTAACTCTTACCTAGAATACTTTTTCCACTTTTTCATTAATATAACTGCATGATTCAAAATAAAATGTTTATTTTATTCTTACAATAAGTCAACGATAGTTGTTATAACTAGTGTTTACTGAATCTGCTGACTAAATTCGCAACGTGAATATATTTTATAAAAGTCAAATTCATATAAATTCCAAATAAAACTTTTATAATACAATAATTTTGATTTTTTTTTACTATTTAAAAATACATCTCATGTTTCTTTTATCCAGGCAAAATACCTCTGCATTCACACACAAATATTAAGAGCCGATTAAATTTATTTCCAGAATCCCATACACCTTTTCCAAAATGGCGACTTTTTGTTCCATTGGCCCTTGTTGCCTCACTCTCATGAAATTGTCTTTTGTCTTTGAGCTTGAGTGAATACAAAACAAAAGAATAATTTCACGAGAATGACACATCAAGGGCCAGCCAGCCATTTTGGAATAAAGTGTATAGCCACGAGTGAGATTTAGCGTGGAATTCAATGGACCTTTTTCCAAAATGGCCGCCGCAAATTCACACGTCTTAAAATTAAACTGACTGAAAATCAAATACTGGCACTAGAAAGAGTATCCTCACATTAGTAATACTTTCAATTTTCGCTATGCCAAATTTCATGTCGACTGAGAAAGCAGAGTCTGAAATTGAATTTTTACAGACGCATACCCCCAGTCATACAAACGTCTGTAAATTTTCAAATTTTCAACGTTCGTTTTCTCGGAAGATATTGGATATAATGCAGCGAAATTTTGTAGTTTTACTGAAGTGATGATGTGTGTTCTAGTGCTGTTGTTCATTTTTAACAAAAATCGATTTGAATTTTCGGCGGCCATTTTGGAAAAAGGTCTATTTTGTTGAAGGTGAATTCAACAAAGCATAGGCAACCCGGTTTTTTGCGCTCAATTGCCTTTATAGAAGAAGAAAAATAAATCGCCTGACTCGTGAATTTTACGTTAAATTTCACGCGAACAAGTCGCGACTAATTCTGTATTTGGATATTTCTATCACAAAGTTTTCTTTTTTTTGGTCAAGAAGTGACATCTATTAATGGCTCATCTAAAGCAGCTTCATGTTCTTTTGCTTTCAGTCTCAGGGACAACAAGCTCGCGTCATTTCTTAGTTCTATTGTATTTCTTTCAGCTTTCTCTGTTAGACTAGTTTCCAGGGAACTCGTCTCGGTCGTGGGCGAAGAGCTTGTTGACGAAGTTGGCGACACGGCCGGGGAAGTGGACTCCGAACTTTGCGGTGGACTAGGCACTAGGCCAAGTCCTAGCGCTGGGATACCTGTGTAGTGTAGGGCCGCTATTTGTTGTTGTGCGCATGTCCAGAAGTTGGTATTGTAGTATTCATAAGGGAACATGCCGTAGGGTTCGTATCCAGGATACAGGCGCGCAAGGTGTGTCGGGTAGCCAAGTCCAAATATGGCAGGGATCTCGTGCCGTCGCTTTCTCTGTTGCTTGCGCCACTTGGCTCGTCGGTTTTGGAACCAAATCTAGAGAACAATTTATATCTGTTTAGGACAATTTATCCCTAATACCAAGAGCCCATTAGTAAGAGTAACAGATCCGACCCATCACTCATCAGAAGAGGTCTATTTTTAGAAACACATATTCCATAAATTGAACAGAAACTTGCAGATAACAAATTGATAGTAATATAAGCACCTCAATGCCATACGAGTAAAATGCAACAACAGTCTTCATTATAAGCTAAGCCTTAACAAATCAAGATGCGAGGTGTACATACCTGAACTTGTGATTCGGTGAGTCCAGTCCCTCGCGACAGTTCCGTCCGCGCTGAGACGTCTGGGTAATGGTTTATCAAAAACACTCTTTCCATCTGGAAGATCTGCGCTTTGTCAAATGTTGCTCGATATCGCTTGCCCTCGGATCTGGAGACAAACTCTTACTGGGCCTCGTTTTCTGGGCTTTGAAGGAGCGATTGGACTTAGGAGTCCTAGAGACTGAAACAAAAGAAATTGAAAATAACACTTGAGTGGAAAAGATTCCCCAGGAAATTAAACTCAATTGGTATCAACCCCTCCCTACCCCGCCCACCAACTGAATGAACTATTATGCGAATTTACAGCAGACTTGGTCATACAAACTTCATACAAAATGACAAGAAGCTCTTCGGTCGCATCATGGTCGCATAATAGGCCAAAAATAGTCGTGGTAAACAAGAAAACTACCATCTGATAGATGTTGCGTGCCCAGGAGACAAGTTCAGATAACTTATTTAGTAAAATTTGTGAAGGACTGACGCATGGTTCTTTCGTTCATGGGAAAGATCTCATGCCAAAGTTATAACAATTTCGACGTATTTTTACGTCAAAATGAAAAACACGGGGGAGGCTATATGGATAACAAGTAAGAAACCATTTTTACAGTAAAGTGTACTAGAATCGACACGATCTTGAATTCTGGTTTTTATAGTGCCCAGCTTGAAAGGTCTCATCGTTATCATAATATTTTTCGCGTATGTAACGCGGCCCATTTTCGTTCAGGACACTTTTACGACAATTTTCTTAGTCTCGTAACAACCTGACTCGCACAGAAAAAAGCGAAAAGAAACTTTTAGAACTTTTCAAGCATCATACCTTTTTCCTCGTTTTCTTCCTGTAAATCTTGTGTTGTAGCCTGAAACTTGCTGAATTCTTTGCTTGCTAATCCAAGAAGATTGGAGATAGAAAAGCCAGATTTAGGAGAGCTTTCCAAAGATGCTTCGGCTTCAGTTCTTTCCATAGTGAGTTGATGCAAATGTTCGACTGAGCTTACGTGAGAAGTCAAGTCGAATGCTATCTGAGCTAGTAAGTCAGTCTTTATAATGAACGAGTGTAAGACTTCAATATCGTGAAATAATACAATGCCCCAAACGCCAATAAAAGTATAGAAGCCTTTCAAAAGATTTGATTACATTCGGAAGAGGAGCATTGTTTTTTTTGGCTACTTCATTCACAGTTTGCAAGGTGTAAAGAGTCAAACAAACGTTGTGTTAGTTAGGTGGTCTGTTTTCCCTTCATTCTAATACAGTCCCACATTAACCAACTAACCTGAATCCCTTATTGTGGAAGCCAGCTATTAACAATTGTTTAAGGTACTTTAGCTTGGGCATTAACACATGGATTCAATAGAGTACTCAAGTAATGACGTCATAAAAAAACAAATTTTCGATTTAGCAATATTTGCCCTTGGATTTGGAAAGGGCATAATAATTGAATGCTACACACAAAAATCAGGCTAATCGGTTGAAACGCGACCGAGATATGGCCCCCTGATTACATAATTTTCTTAAAGAAATCACTATATTTTTGGTTGCGTTCATAAAGTTTTGAACGCAGTCTAAAATACAGTGATTTGTTAAAGAAAATTATGTATTCAGCGGGCCATATCTCGGTCGCGTTTCAACCAATTTGACCCATTTTTTGCATGCGATTCTGTTTCCACTTTGTCTTTCATTATTCGTGGACTAAAATTGGAAATTCAACATTTTTCAAATTTATGACATCACAATTGACTACTCTATAAAGTGTAGATTGTGGCCAATAAATCCTTTGTTGGTCGATTGTGAAAACAAGTAAAAGGGAGGAGTCTGATAATGCTCTAATTTACACAGGAAGGACACATCACAAAGCTTCCGAGTCCAGAGCAATGTATCGCCGACCAATATTGCATTATTATTGCACAAGCATGCGCCATACACCCACGTACAAATTATCAGGACCAAAACAACAAGGAACACAAAACAAGTGACTTACACAAGAGACACCACTTTGCTTTACTGCGATTTTCATATTCTGCGAACTCCCACTTGACATTTCCGAACGCCAAACTGCGTTTTGGCTTCCGTCAATCAAACCTTTAAGACAAGTCCACCCATGTTTTCTGTGGTTTGCATTTTACAGTGAAAAATTGTGTTTTGAAGCCTAGCTAGACCCTATCAGTTCACAAGATCTATCATCTACCTCCGCCGTGAAATCACCCGGAGTTGTTCGCCCATTTGATTGATGGAAGCCAAACCGCGGTTGTTGGTCGGTGTAGAGTTCGCAGAATTATAAAAATTGCAGTAAAACTTTCGCTAAACTGAAAACAATCTTACAGTAAAAGGGCTCCTATTTCTTTGTTTAGTTGGAAGCCAATAAATTTCTATACACTATAGCACTTGCTTTGTAACCAGATTGCCGAGTGTATGCCCTCACCTTTTGCGAGGTGTCTTAACCTTCCCTGATTCTAGTTTATTTTACACTCCCCTCCCACACCATAGACATCTTATTCTTGCTTGTATTTATCTTGCTCGTAAGCCAGCATCGACCATCACGAAGAAATCGTGCGAAGAAGAGAAAGAAGCGACGAGGACTTAACGAGTGACGTTTTGGAATATGAGAAGTGTTCGGATGTCCAATGGCCCCCATGGCTATATCTCTAACAAAAATCAGCTTTCCAATGAACGGGTATCTGCTACCCTGGAAACCAGAGGCTCGAGGTCCAAAGAATTCAAATTTTCGAGCGTAGCGAGCAAATTTTAGGCAAGGTCGAGTTTCCCGAGAAACAACACAAACGCGAACGAGTAGAGTTTCAGTCTCTGTTTCCCAGGGTAAGTATCTGCAGAAAGTCCCCTCATTTTCCAGATCGCGTCTAATCAAGACTATTGGTTACATCAACGCTAAAGGCCCATAAACAACCGGGAACCTTTGCGCTTTGTTTTCATTGTTTTCAATTGGATCTAATTTTATTCAACCGGTGTGATTGACTGATAGGTCTCAAAGGGGTTCCTATTTAAATGTTCTTCGCGTTTCACATGTTGAAGCTGTAGATTTGCATCGCATTTTTAACTACGTTTGATTTTTTGCCTGAAATGTGATTTGGGTGCCCATGGGTCTTCAACGCTGAATGCTGTTTTTTATACGTAAAATCCGGCAGCCAATATAATACACTCGATATGACTTGATCAGTTCCAAACGTCACATTGTTTGTTACCAGATGTATATTTGCCCATTCGAAGAAAGTGCGGCGATATGCCCATCCGAAGTCACGACCATCGCGACCACCCCATCATTATGGTTTCCTTCGGGAAAATAGCAATTGATGTTTTTTACGAAGATTCCATGATCTCGTGAGTAAATTGAAACTGTAAACATTTTATTTGTTCCTCCCTGACCAATCAGTGCATATCCACTCATATGATGGAACGCCAGTACCGGACAGAGGGCATCTTCTTGTAAGCAATTCAAGTGATCACCATTTGCTGTTAGTAGGTGGACTCGCGGTTCGACTGCCAGCAGTAAACGGTCTTCTGAAGCTGCTATTCCGGTTATGAGAGGATCAGTTGGAGGAGTATAGGGGTATGGTAAAATGGGATCTATAATATCAGTAACTTTCCATATGTCGATAAGAAGTTTCATATTTTCTTGATCACACACCCACACCTTGCTTTCATAGGAAATGTATACTCTCTTACCTATGGCTAAGCTGGGGGGCTGGATATTAGGGTTATCAACGCTAAACTGAAAGGGAATAGTGCTTTTGGGTTTACCAGGGCCGTCAAAAACAGAAAGAACATAGCCTGGCATTTCTGTTGTCTTTCCAATCTTGACCTTTTCTTCAACCATGCCGAGTACATAAATGTTATTTTCAAGATCAGTTGTTACATCGATAAATGATGCACTTACCACAGGAACCCCGACTGCAGACAAAAACTTGCCATTTTTATTGAATATCTTGATCTTCAAACTTGGTGAGCGATCAATAACGATAATGTCCCCTTGTGAATTTGTCGTAACTCTAACAGGGGTATAGATTTCCCCATTTTTCTCCCCTTGTACGTTGCCAAGCGACCAAGGAGAACAGTAGCCTTCGCAGCTTGTCTTCCGCAAAACCTTAGCGATGCGTGGGTCACATAGCAGATCAACTTCATCGCCGTCCTTGCTAATGCATGGCCACTTACACAGGAGACCTTTTGGTAGGAACACGCTATAAATCATGGAGTTAAGACGGCAAACGGTTGAGATTATTTCTACGCGATCTTCCTTACCAATTTTTGACAACAACCCCTTCTCTAAGTACACCTTAAAGTTCTTCTGGACCTCGGGCAAGGCGTGTAGTTCTTCAAGACACACCAGACACATCGAAAATGCATCCATGTAGTTATCCAGTGCTCCGAGTATGGTCGCCATAATACGATATTTCATGGCTAAGATGCGAGCGGATAAATCTAACGATTCGATGTTGAATGCTCTTGTCGCGTCCACTCGCGCATCGTCGAACCTTTTCTTTGCGTTTGCAAATGTTTTCAAGGCATTTTTATCGAGGTCTGTCAGCTGAATTTCTCTCCCACATTTAGCGAGTTCCTGAGTCGCGCCACCATGTAGTGATGAAACATCCCCCACCGTTTCATCAGTTCGAGATAGTGAAACTTTCTCAAATACATCGAATAATAACACAATTCCCTCGCGGAAAAAGCTAATACTTGCTAACAATTCCTTTCTAGAAATGCCATCCAACTTTGATTTAATATCATCCATCTCGCGCACGACCAAATCTCGGAATCTCTTTTCGGTTACATCGCCATGTTCAAGTTGTTCAGCCGCCTTGTCCTTGCCTTTCTTCACAATCCAGCCGATAGTGGCTTTAAGAACGGTTGTCAGAATTGCAGACATGCTTTTGTTAATCTGCTTGTGGGGATTTAAAGGTGGAATTTGTGTAGACTATATAATTTTCTCTTCTATAGAGAAGTGAACTCGCTCGGCTTGATAGAATTCCAAGATCCCTGCCATGGCCCATTCTAGTTAACCCGGAAGTCGACACAGCAACAAAAGCAACCAATCAACTAAATGCTAGGGTCGCGTACAGAGCTGCAGGTCACCGCGCCGATCTCATTCACGTCCACAAGCCCCTCTCTTCGGCTTTGTCAACTACGGTTACTAGAGCTTTTAGGATGCCTCGACATATCACTCCCGGGTATCTTAATACACGAAATAGCCTTGTAGTCCCAGAGCCCATGAGCGGCATGCGATACATCACGTCCCGAATTGACACCCACAGGGAAGAAAGCTCAATACACAGCCTGCTAGCTGGCCCTCGATCCAGTGGTTGTTTCGGATATTTGTTATTTTAGGCGCGCGGGATTCCTGTGTTGCGGAATCGCCCCCGCGCACGACACAGTCTCGTACCCAGACGTTGTTTTTTGCCGTCTCTTGCGGTGACATATCAAGATAGTTCCCGTTTTTTGCCGTCTCTTCTTGCGGTGACATATCAAGATAGTTCCCGTTTTTTGCCGTCTCTTGCGGTGACATATCAAGATAGTTCCCGTTTTTTGCCGTCTCTTGCGGTGACATATCAAGATAGTTCCCGTTTTTTGCCGTCTCTTCTTGCGGTGACATATCAAGATAGTTCCCGTTTTTTGCCGTCTCTTGCGGTGACATATCAAGATAGTTCCCGTTTTTTGCCGTCTCTTGCGGTGACATATCAAGATAGTTCCCGTTTTTTGCCGTCTCTTCTTGCGGTGACATATCAAGATAGTTCCCGTTTTTTGCCGTCTCTTGCGGTGACATATCAAGATAGTTCCCGTTTTTTGCCGTCTCTTGAGGTGACATATCAAGATAGTTCCCGTTATTTTTTGCCGTCTCTTGCGGTGACATATCAAAATAGTTCCCGTTTTTTGCCGTCTCTTGAGGTGACATATCAAGATAGTTCCCGTTGAAATGAGTCGTTTTCTAAAATTACCTATGGAAGTTTCTACTTACCATATTTGGAGTTACAGAAGTTAGCTTATTTCGTACCCTATAAATATGGACGCAAAAATTTATCGATTCTGATTGGTCGAGAGCAGTGCAATTACAAAAGTAATTTGCACTCCAAAAAAGTAATTGCACTCAATGAGTGCAGGTATTTCATGAAGCTGATTGGCTAAATAAACAATGGATTTTGCAAACGAGCCAATCAAATGCACGCTAGCTGTCACGCCACTCGATCTGTTTGAGCCTTGTCAACAAGATTGGAGATCGGCTCTGTACTGGATGTGGAAGGAGAAAATCGGTTCCTTTTCATGAAAATTATCTTCCGAAACTTGTGGAAATGAAAATGTGAATTCCTTATGGATTTGAGCAAGACTTGTTTAAGTTTTCATTCTTTGTTATGGAAGGATATGAAGGGAAATCTTCGTTGACTGCGAATCTAGCAGCGGGAAATGCCAGCGATGAAAATGAACTAGAAGTGTACAAGAACACATGCGATACGGACAGTTTTCCGGATCAAATTCCTGTCAATCTTGGTTGTTTAGCTGTTACAAGAAAGTTTACACAAGAGAAGACTTCAGGTATGTCTTCTGTGGAAAATTACCTAGCTATGTTCACCTTTCTGGACATATTCTGCCCGTTTTTGGTGACCGAAAATGCACAAGCAACTAAGCTTTCAAAAGCAATTCAAACTGAAAGAAACCAACCAATTAATTAATTAATACAGCCTCTCTTATGTTATTTTACCTTGGAATCTGAAATAAAGTTTATGATTGTCAAAACAGAATTCCACCTGCTTCTTGCATAAAATAAATTTGTTGTGTCAAGTATATTTAGGCTGCATTCATTATGTATACTACAGGGGGGGGGGGAGAGGATTTTTTTGGGGGATCTCAAAATTTAGGAACTGGAAAAGGGGGGATGTCAAGTTTTTTCATAACATGAAGGGGGGATGCATATTTTTGTTGAGGTATTATATATATTTAAGACAAGGTTGTGCAGTTTGATAGTAAATGAAGGAAGGCTCAATTGTTGAACACCGAGTTTGAACCTCCTTCCTGAAGAAATATCACTTGCACTACTATTCTCGTGTATTCACCCTCTTTCAACTGATATGTTGAAAAAAAACTCTCTGCCCCCCCCTGTAGTATACATAATGAATGCAGCCTTATGTCAAGTTAGGTTTTGTAAACTTTGCTCGCTTGTCTCGCACGCGTTCAGTGCATTTGTGGCCGCTGCAAATAAGGTCTTCTCTGAAATTTTTTGTATCCATATTATTAATAAGTAATCATACGACTATTCTCGTTCAATTTGGGATTAATTACAATTTTTTTGCGCGCGAATGCGTGACCGGCGAGATAGACTTGATTGATTCAAATCCAACGATCACGCCCAAAAAAGTTTTACCGGGGTCTAGGACGGGAAGTGACTAGAGCCTGAGACAATGTCTTGCCCACCCCTCGACGGGAGAAAAAATGTCTCAACGGTTTGTGTTTTGGCACGGCATTTACTGGCGGGGCCGCCATTGCTCTCAGGACGAATGGACGAGGGTGAAAAGATTCGCCATTTATATCAGCCAGAGAGGGTTTGATTTCCACGAGAAAGGTAAACAACAAAGCTGAATAGTTTTACTTTCATTATGCGAGGTTTGTTTGAGCAAGCGACGATGATTTTTGGGAAAAAATCGAGGGAAATTTGTGGATCGCTGAGCGTTCGGGATTTTGCAGTTTGTAGCCTTCCAGAACATATAGTAGTGTGAGAGGTGACAATAAAATTGGCTAAAACTCGCTTAAAAGTGTATTTCTGACCGAATAAACGCAAGTAGTGATTATTGAAGTACTAAAGGACTAGATAAGGGTATTTTTCAAACTTTTTTTTTTTCGTAGATACTCATATTTTAGCGCTTATCGAACTCAGACAAACTTCACCACACAGCGACACTATAAAACTGCAAACTATCAACTCTAAAGTTGATAGTTTGCAGTTGATCCTGGGAAGCCTGTGATTGAACTCGAAGTCGTATGATTACCTATACTAAATTGCCAAAAAGTTCGTCAAAAAAACTTGCAGATTTTAGAGAGAAACGCTCTTTGTGTTGGCTGCCATCTTTGCTTTGGTCCCCAGTAGCCCGGAAATAGCTACACAGGTAGCCCGCGTCACGCACGGGTAAGCATTGACAAAAACGAAGATATGTTTATCTGTGAAAATTGTTTTGGAGGCGTAGGGACTGGGAATGAGTATCACGCGGCGCGCAATGAACTGTGGGATATTCGCAGGAATCCGGCCCGAGCCCCAAAAAATCAAATACCCGAAGAAGAAAAACACTGGAGAGCCGGCTAGTGAATACCAGGCAATATCATGCATTAACCCAGTTGTTAGCATTTAAACACAATTTAAAAGTAGCCTCTTATGTGGAAT
The DNA here is from genome assembly GCA_033964015.1 of Scolanthus callimorphus. Classification (NCBI taxonomy): domain Eukaryota; kingdom Metazoa; phylum Cnidaria; class Anthozoa; order Actiniaria; family Edwardsiidae; genus Scolanthus; species Scolanthus callimorphus. The sequence continues at coordinate 1,795,772 of CM066921.1, forward strand.
TTATTAATATTAAAACATCATTCAGCGGGCGAATGGATTGTTTGGTGTCATTGTAGAGCACAGTTCATTTGTGATTTATTGTTGAACGCAATAAACTAGAAGCACACCGTCAATAGGTGTTTAATACATGGTCGGTACTTTGAATTTTTTTGTTTCTGAGGCAAACAGAAATCTATTTTAAAAGCTCTTCTTAGAATGTCTCTGAAAGTGAAGGTGAAGGAATTCACTTTCGAGAATAGCCCGCAACGTTTACAACAATATGTTCGCTTTTTTAAGCGCTTTTTATTGAACGAAATAAATTATTGAAATGATTGAAAAATAGTTTTCAATTCCAACAGTATCTTTGTCTGAAACGCGTTCATCCGCAGGCTACGGCCTCACTACACTAGGCTGTAGCTGCTAGCCGGCTCTTAGTGTTTTTTTTTTTGTTTCACTTCGGTAGCCTGCTTGCAGGCGGTACTGAGTGTTTTTATCGCGGAAACCCCGGTCCGTTCGATGATCGGGCGCCATTTGGAGTTTTGAGGCGCTTTTGCGCTCGCCCCCCCCCCCCCCCCGGGACCGCGCGCCTCAAAATTCCAAGATGGCGCCCGATCATCGAACGGACGGGGTTTTCCGCGATAAAAACACTCGGGAATCCTGTGTTGCGGGGGGATAAAGAAGTGTGAAAGGAATCCCGCGCGCCAAAAAAAAAATCAAATATCCGGAAAAACCCACTGGAGAGCCGGCTATGTAGGCTATGTAGACGCGTGTTTATCAGGCAAACAGTAGCCTTAAATGGTTTAAACCATATAGGAAACCGCATTCCTTTGAACATTTGCTGACAATTTGTTTTGACTTTTATCCTTGTAATCCGCCGGAAATGAATTGTTTCGCAATTTTTAAAAAAGCTTCTCTGTGTTCCCGTAAATTGACTTCTGTTGAAAGGCTCAATCACCTTTATATTTGACTAACAGCAAACTTCGAATGATGGACGTGTTGAGTGATTACCAGTAACTCAACCCGAGTAAGAATTTTTCAAAACCACAACAGGCAATAATTCGGTCAAGCTTGGAGTACTCTAAACCGATATGCAAAGTCTTCCAGATTCTAGTTACCTTTGAACAAGCAAATACAATTAACCGATTTTGTTTGCATCGGAGCAGCCAATCAGAGAGGGAAACTCGCCTTGTGGCCCGCAGTGCATTTGCATAGAGCTTGAGATTGTACGACAACCGACAGGGACATCTGAACGATGTCATATAGCTAGGATAGAAAACGGAAAATTGTGGTTGGTTTTGGTGAGGGGAATTACCCTTAACAGAAAGCGGAAGCTCAGCTTTCCCTTGCAGAGAACGAGTTGACAGCTGAGAGAACAGTAAGGTCATTGGCCAGTGTCTAACGTTATATTTCACTCGAGTTCATGGAGTAAAACTCAACCACGACACTACAGCGTTCAAAATCAGTAGAGATTCGTGTATGTCCGAGATTCAAGAGCTGGTGCGAGCTTGTATGAGATATGGGGAACATGTTTGTGGTTTCGTTTCGTCGGTTTCGACCGATGCTAAAGCTAAAAAGACCTTTTCATGTAGTCATGCTAGGACTTGACAAGAGCGGCAAAACGGCCATTTTGTATCGGAATAAATTCCGTGAGTACGTCAAGACAGTTCCTACCACAGCGTTCAACGTGGAAACTATTCGCCCTTTCAAAGGAATACGCTTTAAAGTGTGGGATATCGGGGGAGAGATCAAAATCGGCCGCTGTGGAAAGCCTACGCGAGGCACACCGATGCAGTCATCTTCGTAGTCGACAGTACGAGTGCGACGAGACTCGAAGAAGCGAGAGACGAACTTTTTAATTTACTGAACTCGACACAGCTAAATGGAGCTCCAGTTTTGATTTTTGCTAATAAGCAAGACTTGCCAAATGCGATTTCACCGAGAGAAATCACAAATATTCTTTCGCTACACGAGTTGGACGCGCGACATCTGTGGCTTGTGCAGCCGTCATCGGCTTTACTCGGAGAAGGTTTGCTTGATGGTTTCCGTGCTCTCTCGGAGATGATCGTGCAATGGAACTGGATTTGAAAGCTGCTAAAGTCAACAGAAAACGCAAAGCTTAGCAGCATCAAGAACTAACTCCATAAACAACATTCTCTAGGGAATACAACGAAATATTTATTCTAATATGAATCTCCGAGTTTTATTTTCAGAATGAAACATTTTAATTACTTATGAGTGAGTGAATTTTACTTACTAGATTACGACTTACAATTTTACTTTGAGAAACGAGACAAATTTTATATCGTGCAAAACGTTTATGGTTTTGATTATGTAAATAGTTATTTATTTCAGTGCTGTGAAATATATTATTTCCGTGAGAAAATCCTTTGGATATAGCTAATATAAATAGATGTAGATAGCTACAGGTCCCAAGGGTTGAGATATTACATTTTATATTGTTTTCCATTGAATCACCTATAAGCTTTGGCAAACTTCAAACGCGACCTTTCGCAAGAACTTGCGTTGCCAATGCGAAATTGTATATAATATTATTTGTTATCTCGTTTTCCTCTGTACCTGTTGTATTGAATGTAAAAGGAAAAGAGTCAAACATTTGCGTTGCAAAAGTATGAATTCAAAGACTTCATGTGAATAAAATGTGAATTCCATAGTAGTGAAGATGACAGTATATCTTTGCATTTGATATATCTTGTGTCTTCAAACAAGGAACCTCCTTGCTTCAAACTATCTTAAAAACCATCTTGTCTCTCTTAACCGTTATTTATGCATGTCTGCAAAAAAATATATTGCCCATCGTTTGAGATCTTTATATTTGTTTTCATAAAAAATGAACAAATGCATTTTCTTTTCAATAATGTACAGACGTGAATTAAGAAACGAACTATATATGGTTCTCTTTTTAACAGGGTATACAAAGTTCAGTCAATAAAGTTTCAGGTATACAGATTGAATATATCTTTAAATATAGAGAAATTATATATTAGGTTGGTCACAGCATGCAGTCTTCAGATCTTCAAATAACTTTTGAAGTGCGAAAAAATAGAGCGAAAATATCATTGTATTTTAATTCAGAAGTTTTTGCGTGTTTTTACTCAGAACTATTTATCAGCAAGATATCAGTGGGGTGCGTCGAGCCTGCTGAACTCTTAACAAAAACAAAAGGTTTTTATATCCGAAACAAGTGCACGTCATTAAAATACAATATATACTAAGAGATAAGCTAAGCTACGATCTCGAGTACTCATTAGTGGCCAATACATGAAAGAACCAGAAACATATGAGGGAGTTTTCGAAGCTTTAATCGGAATTCGAAGAACACACGATCAAGAGTTCTGGAACGTGTCGTGATCCGCAAACATTCTAACAGGTGTTTCAATTAGCACTAGTAATGTGATTAATAATTTATTGCAAACAGTGACGGTTTGAGTAGCTCAGGCCATCAATCACTGGTCGCGGTAAAGTTTGACAAATTATGCTGGGGTAGAGCCAGAGAGAGAAGCTAATATACGTTTAGCGTTCACTGGCGGTTGTATCGGCGTACATTATGAGCCTTTCACTTTAATTTCCACTTTTTCTTTCACAAGCGCAAGCCTAGTTGTGACACTATTTGCCAAACTTAAACTATGGGCAATTCAGTCAACAAAAGTTGTAAAACTAGTTTTAGAACTCGTTAAGTTTCGTTTCTCCTTTTATCTCTTCCTTTTTTAACTCGTGGCTAGTTGCGTAGCAACAGCCAAAGAGTTATATTTTAATTGTTTTCTGATCTTGGCGCGCAAATTGGAGCTTTCGTTTCAGGTTTTCACAGGGTACCCGTTTTCACGATGTTGTGAGAACAATACCAGAGCCGTTCTGACTCGTTGGCGAAGACACAAAAATGCCAATATTACGTCTTCTGTTTACTTTATTTTGCCTACCATCTGCCTTTCCTAATGTCAAACCTTTCGGTTTCCGGAATAAATAATGCCAATTTCACTTTTCTATAAATTACGTATGAACGAACATCAGCTTTTGAAAAAAGAAGGTCCCTGTAAGAGAATGTAAGAATATATGAATGTGATGAAATTTCCTGTTACTTCCCGACTTTATTAGTTCACACATTTATGCAGGGCTGGGTCAATCAATATTAAAAGTTTTTCCTTTATTTTGATGTTCGAACCTCGTCATAAATTAGCAAAAGGCAACGCGGAAAAGTTAACGTGAATTTATTAAATTATATTTTCCGGATAACG